>JAVJIF010030127.1:0-720012 GCA_038442645.1 Agave tequilana
CAATTTCTCTTTTAATCATCTCCTTCTTTCCATGCTCTTTTCAATTAAAAAACGAGCGCAATTCTTTGTTATTAAATGAAACACCGAAAAGCTTTTATTGCATTCCTCCTCATGGACACGACCCATTAGCCACAAGCTACACGGTAATTTCTTAACTTTTTGATTGTTCTTTCATTTTAGCAATCAACAAGGCACACTGATTCTTCTTCAGATTTCTGAAGCCTGATCTGGACTTTGATCTCCCCCGGTCGTCTCTTCCCTTCCTATTGGAACTTCTACCTCTAACCTCCAATGTCTCTGCTGTTGTGCTTTCCGAAGAATACAGTCGGTCATGTCTCCTTACTTCATACTCACAAGTGCAGCAGACACCTCATCATCGTTAAGGATTGTCTTCCATTTAGAAAAGTAAGAGTAAAGGCCTCATACTCTTCTCTAGGAAGAGAGTTCAAAAGAATTACCGCCTTATCCTCTTCACTAGTCTCCACATTCACATTAACTAGATCTGTAAGAATCTTCGCGTAGCGATTCAAGTGTTCATTGACGGAGTATCCTCTTTGCATTTGAAACCCATAGAGCTTACCTTTCAACTGCAATCGCGATTCTATACTCTTTGTCAGATACTTCTTCTCCAGGATCTCCCACAGTAGCCTTACAGATGTCTCATGCAACACCTGATACTTGATGTCTTGTGTCAGACAAGACCTGATCAAGTCACACGCCAAACGGTTCATCTTGTCCCAACCTTCTTCTATCGTTGATGCGCGCTTCTTCTCTAACCGTAGAGTGTCTTCGATGCTTGATGCCGTCAGCGCATCCATAACCTCACACCTCCACATACCAAGTTGTTCGTCCCGTTGAACTTCACCACATCAATTCTTGGATGTGGATTCATGGATCTCACTGATGTACTTTCTCTAACCATCTTCTCAACTGATTCCTCAAAGAAATGTAGAAACAAATGAAGTTAGATAAAATAAACTAGATAAAGATAGGATCTTTACCTCCACGCGAAACCCTTGAAGAGTTTCCGAAGCAATCTACTCCTCCAAATTGATTCCTCGAGCAATCTACACGCTGTTTTGAGATCGACACACGATCCCACAAACCGTCCCAACGCCGTTTCGAGATCGACACATAATCTCTGCCAAACAGCAACTGATGCCCTTGAATCAACAGATGATCTCACATCGAACCTGGGATGCTCTGATACCACTTGTTGTGCTCTGACACCCACTCGTTGTGCGCAGTGGTTCGCAGAAGAAGAGACACAACAACCACCTTTGAGGAATCCGCCCACCTGGCGGAGACTCGATGCAGCCAGAGAAATAACCAACACAACAGGAACAACAACCAACAGAGAAAAGTAATCAACACACAAATTTAACGAGGTTCGGCAACGTGCCTATGTCCTCGGGGTAAGGGAGAGAGAGATCTTATTGATTTAACAATCAATACAGCTAATACAAGAGGGAGGCAAGGGGATTTCATTTTGGGATTTTCAGGGATACAATACATGAGGCCACTAGCCTCTATCTATAGCCACAGAGTCCCTGGATTTACGGAAACCCAGGTTGGATTCAATTCCATCCAGAAAAGGAATTCGAATCCTAAAAGGAAAGTCCAGTCGCGCCTGCCGGTCGACCGGCCCATGCCACGGTCGGCCGGCCCGGTCGACCACGCCTACCCGAGAGCAGAGCCACTTCAGTCGGTCGACCGGGGCAGGTCAACCGCTCCTTCCTGTGCACGCCCGTGCACGCCGGTCTATCGGGCCGGTCGACCGGCCTCCTCCACTGGTCGACCGGGAGCACCTCTGGCCTGCTCCATGCGCCGTTTCTCGCTCCTTTGTCATCCGATCTCTGTGCTACCTCCTTCCATCTCTCTATCTCCTCTCTCCCACATGCTGCTGTGCTTCACGCAACATCTCTTGGTTATGCCGGTGCTCTAGCATATTTTTAAGCTCAATCAGATATATTCTTGCGGCCATTCTATCTGCATCCTTGTATTTCTCAATATTCTCTCTTTGCCAAGTCCAGCTGATCTTTTTATTTGGTATCATTAGGGGTTGTATCTTTATCGTGCAACAACCCGGCCCAAAAGGCAAAGGCAAAGGCATTGGCCCCTGCTTCCTTCCTGAGCTGGTATTGACATTGTCATAGTTTTGATTTACACCTTTCTTTTCTTCTGGTAAGCTTGGTCACCATCCAAATGGGTTTAATTATTGTTATTTTTTTCAAGGTCACACTAGAAGTTTTAGAACAAACGTTTCCTTGGTAGTTCAGGTGGCTTAACTAGGGCTTTTTTTTTCACGGTCACCTCTTTCTGTTGATACATATTTCTTGCCTTTCCACAATATTGTGATTCATCTCATCTTCTCTCATTATTTTTAAATCCTGTTCTTTTCTCAACATCTCTCCTTATGGGGAATAAGAAGGAATTTAGTGCTGAGGCTAGCTGTTTCATTTCTTCCGAAAAAGAAAAAACAAAAAGAAATCATTAATCAGAGAAAGAGAAAAAAAATTTTATTGGGTAAAACAAAGTCGTTCTCTCAAATTATTTGCCTCAGCTTCATGAGTGAATCTGTTGTAAACAAGAATACAATCCCAAAAGACTTTATTCCAAATCTTTGTTTTAAAAACACCAACCTAAAGATCTCTCTTCAACAAAAAATATACCCTCTCCCATTAACATCCCATACGCTCATGCATGCCCAAATCTACACACACCATTTTCGCACTCATACATACATACATGTATGTAAACAAATAAAGTATACTTATATATATCTTTTGTATTTTTTGAGAAAGGCCTGTAGGGTATAAACTATACTTGTACATTATTTAAGAAGCAAAAGCCCAATCTCAACTAATCAACCGAAAACCATTAACAAAGGCACTAATGTAATCACCAGCAACAACCTCTCCTCATTGCTCAACAACCCACCAGCAGCTAGAGATGTGGCCTTCACATCTCCATCATCCGTCACCTTGGGGTTATCAAAGTTGGACGGGACCACCGTGTCCGGCACCGCGTCCCCAGCATCCGCAGCGTTGGGAGCCGGCGAAGAATCAGCCGGCATGAGGCTAGGCGGCAGGCCTTGGCCGTGTGTCACGTTGATCTTGAAGTGCTGCCCGTGTTGGCATTGCTCGCCGTCGTAGTCGCCAGAGAAGAAATATGTTGAGCCTTCTTTGAGGAGGGGCACCGCCACCGTCACGGCGGAATTATCGAAGGTTGGCACCCCGGCAGACCACTCGGTCGTGTCATCGTCGTCAGCGTCGTTGTAGTCGCAAAGCCTGTAAGTGGTTTCATTGTAGGTCTGGACTACTGAGTGGTTCTTGTCTGTGTTGAAAACTGTGGAAAGCAGGGAGATGTGAAAATGTCAGCATGCATTTCGTACCAAATCAATGAAGTCGGGTTTGATAGGAAAAATAAGGACTAGAAATCTTTTGCCATCGGCAATGCCCGATATTTTATGATTGGACTTAGTGTGGTAAATTTTAATGAGTGCGTACATAACTATAAGCAAGCAAGTATAGATTAAATTTAGATTAAATAATAATATTTTTTAAGATGCCTTTACAAATTTACAATAGATGAATCGCGGGCGAGTTTAAATGATAAGTGCGATAAGAATGATGATAGAGATAAGGCCAACGATAAAGAATTACGCCTGGCTGCAAGCAAAATTATTTGCAAAATGCTGCACTGAGGTGGTAGAGCGGTGACCGATTAAAGCATCTAGCAAAAGAACTCATATCAGATGTTGATGATAGATCCCGTAGAGTTCTTCGAAAGCTAATGGTGGATCCACATAGAAGGCTCGTAATTGAAGGTTGATTTTTCTTTTTTCTTTTTCTTTTTTTGCCTAATTATCTCAACCGTGTACGGGATTTACCGGTGACCTTTGGAGAGCTTACCGGAGCTTGATCCGGGCCACGTCATGAGGAAAAGAAATGTCCGCAGGTGGTTTTCAAATCGGTGATTGTGGAGAGTATTGTGTTTTAACCGATCCAGGTCAATTACCGGTTGGACAACCGCGGGACGCAATTGAAAGTTGATGATGGGGAATACTTCAAAGGCTGGTGACAAATCCAAACAGAGAACATACTTAGCAGAGGTTAATTATGGACTCACGTCAAACGCGTCCAAGGCTGTAATGTATCCTGTGACGTGCGATGGCGACGCTGGTTAAGGGTACAGAGAATTTGAGAGGAAAGTAATAATAGGTTGAAAGACCACATGATGATGGTTTGTCTTTGTATTCACGTATTCATTGTCGGCTGCAAAGTTAGTAATCACGAGGATTCACTGCCCAATCAGCATCAGATAATTCTTTCAAGGTGAGATCAGTAGACCGATGAAAGTCAACCCCCAAGTTTGAGGTGCTTGCATAAACTAGCTCACATGGCCAATTGCATAATGTATCATACTACTGAAGACCTTCCAACCCAAGAAAGCAGCTTAAAATCATCCAAGCAACGAGTGTGTAACGTAGGTCACAATTTGCTCATGAAGTTTGACTTGACCAACTATTGTGATTGCCCGTGACAATTAAATCATCAACATACACAAAAATAATAAGAGTAGGAGACGATAAATGTTTTACGAACAATTAAGCATCAAATAAGCTATTGAAAGCCATACTCATGTAAGAATGAATTGATGTGGTGAAACCACGCTCAAGGTGCTTGTTTCAAGTCTATGGAGAGCAAAATGGAGCATGCAAGCACGATTTGGCCTAACAGAGAAACGAAGAGGCCGTTGACGAGATATTGCTAGAGCTAGAAGCCCCGAGCTGTGTGGATGGTGGAGGGCTTGACACTAAGAACAGAGTAATAATACTTATTCTTATCACGTTAGAACATAAATATATTACTCATAACATAAATATATTACTCATAACTTTTAGGACGATTTCAGAATTCTGATACCAAAGAGTTTTTAATATGGTATTAAATCAACGCAAGTTTAGTTGTCACCGGATACGCATTTAAAACACCGATTTAAGAAAAGAAAAATATCTCTGTGCAAAAACTTAAATTTCTCTAGACCTGTGAGACGCATTAGAATATAAATTTATTCCACTCAACTCTCAGCACACCTTCAGAGTTTTCACGAAGTGGCATAATCTTTAAAATATCAAAATACCAACCTAACCGTTTTCTTTTTTTGCCAGAACAAAATTTTCTCAGTGTAATAACTAATTCGTATTGATTAAAAATAAAATAAAGTTTTAACATTTATCTTAGAAAAAGTGCAATTATTATACTTATCCTCCCAAGTACCCAATTCTTAGACGGCAGGGTTTGGAGAGGCTTTGAGGTGGATGAGGCAGCGTGTGCATGTGCTCCTCACATGCGCATGGAGTCAAATTTCCAGCCAGGATAATACTAAAATACTGGGACACGATTTAACTAATTAACATTAATCATTAGTTTACTATTTGTCTTATTCCCAATAATTAGTACGAAAGAGTTATATTTTATTATTAATTAGCAGTCAGGTTAAATTTCTGTTTGGAATTATCAAGATCCTTCACTGAGATTATTCTCTCATGAAAAAAAGGATTAGAGATCATGAACATAACACGTGTCCCTTTACTTGCCGCCACTTATTACTGACTCTGCCTCAAACTCCAGCAATTAACATATAAAGTTAATAATCAACTGATAATCAACTAATTAAAATTATTTCTAATTATTCTTGTTAAGAGCAAAAAAATCTAGATCATGCAGCAAGCTTTTTCCACAAATTATTTAAACAGAGATTAAAGGTTTGAAACCTATGTTTCGGATCAAAAAATTGGAAAAATCTCTGTTCATTCCAATCACTAAATTCATTACTTATTTCCAAAATGAATAAAAAAGAAAAGGAAATTGGGAAAGGAAGCATATATGGTATTGGATGAAAGTGTTTATTTGGAATTAAATAAAGAATTAATTTGGAATGAACTAGACAACTTACTGAGGAAATCTCCAAGTGTGAAATTCTTCCCATCTGCCCATTTCTGGTACTGAACCTTGGGCACTTGCAGGTTATCAAACCAACCCAAAGAATCACCAACTGTGTAATTCTTGTAGGCCACCACACTTTGGGAATTTGAGATGAACACCAAGAGAGCAGAGGAGAAGAACAAGGAGAAGAAGCTGCAACAGCTTCTGCAAGTGCTTGATCTCTGTTCCATCTCTCTTTGAGATCTGAGAAAATTAATAATGGTGGGGAATTATATGGGAACAGGACAAGAAAAAGGTAAAGGTGAGTGGTTTATATACTCTACTTGCAAGAAGAGATGGTACATTTGTTGTTACAATAAGAGGCCTTGTTATGTGACACAACTACGAGAGATGCCACTCTGCTAAAAATAGGAACACTCTCAAGAATCTCAACAGTAAATGTTGTCCCCGCACCCAGTATAAGAATAATTTCTTCTTATGGTAGATGAGACATTGTAGTAAATTAGTGTTGCTTCCACTTATTTAGGGGCAAAAAAATGGTTCTACTTCATTTAAGTACCATCAAAAGTATATTCTTAGGAACCTACGGAATGGCTCTAAGAGTAGGGTGTAAATAGGATAAAATTGGTAAGGGATTCAGATGCGAACTCGAGTTTGGATCAAAATTTCTTCTCTCTTATCAACTTCAGGTCGTATTCAAATTTTACATAAACATGTGCAAAATATCAATTGAAACTATTCTTTAAATAAAGATAAATCAATTCGGTTAGGAAAATTCATAATTTACCTTTTCTTTATCGATAACATTAAGTTTTATTTTGAGTAAATTACAGAAAACACCCTTGTGCTATTGAAATGAGCCAAAAAAACCTCGTTACTATTATATTCAGCAAAAAAAATAGACTATATTATTATAAGATTTGACAATATTTTTTTATTTAATTTAGTAAAAAAACATACTTATACTAGTTAAGATATGACAAAAATTCCCGGTCATTATCTTAGATTGGATAGGAATTGTAAATTAATACAAGAATGCAAGAATATATTTGTAGGGATAAATTCCTTGAGAGAATTTATCTACACTCAATTTGTAGAAGGATTTGTGAGAGGGAATAATGAAGCAATGAAAAGACACAAAATTTTCAGTAGAAACCCATTTGGGAAAAATCCTGGGGATGAGAAAAAGAATTCACTTTTTTAAAGAGGTTACAGTGAATTCTGCAGAACTAGAACTCTGTTGCATTGTCATATTACATTGGGACAGCGGTTTGAGGAGGAGAATTTTCTGAATCTTTTGGGTCTTTTCATTTCTTTTTTTCCTCTTCTGGAGAAGTCTTCTTTTTCGTCAATCTCCCAATGTATGTATCTAGGGAGTCTTCATTGACAGTGTGGGTCATGCCAATTTCAATAACCGCATCATCTGCACATTGTGATTCCTTTGTAATGGCCTGAATTATGCCCTTGATTACGAGAGTAATTTCTACTACCTTCTGTGACAGTCTGCGCTGAAGTAGGAGTTATTGCAATGTTTGAAACGTGAGATGACTTGATAGCGTAACGAACTCTATGAATGTAGGCGGATATCAATGAGATCGGTTATTGTGATCGTCCTGTCTGTGACGGGAAGGATTGATCTTGGAGTGGAGATGCTCTCGGAAGGAGGAATGTCCTCGGGGCAGTGGATTCCTCAGAAGGAGAGTGTCCTTGGGGTCGTTGATTTCTCGAAAGGAGGAGTAACCTCGGGAACAGCTGGATGATGCTCTTAGAGAGAAGCTCTGCTTGCATACCATGTTGTCTATCTTCGAGACTTTTTGATGAGATGGGATACATGTTTTGATCCTGGTACAGGTCAGAAACTGGCCACTACTGATGCCCCTTCACTTCCTCTTCAAGCTCCTAGGAGAAAGAGTGGATCAGACAGATTTGGCTCTGGCTCAGGAAGCTGAGACATCGCTTGTACTCTGTGGGGACTGGTCAAATACCTTCTCGCATTCTGAGCCCACTTTGAAAACTAGAGTGGGTGATCTTGCCAATTAATGACCAAAATTATGATTTCATGATGGATGAGATCTTGTGGCCGAGGCAGATCATATCTTATGAATTTTGAAATCCCTAGAGAGGGATGAATAGGTGACTAACTAGTCTAATGATGAATAAATGTGAAATTAAAACTATATATGAAAACTAAAAATTATTATGCTAAACACACATGGTATAACACAAGAGTGTAGCCGAATTCCCGGTGAAGGGCTCTATACTATCTCCTCAAGATTCCTCTAGATAAGAGTTGAGGTGCCGCTATGGCTCTCTTGGTTGAATACAAGTGTGAACAATCAATCCCAAACATATATCAATTTAAGCACAAGTATATTAAGCAAGTAATGAATATGAATAATAAGTGTGTGCAAGATATAAACACAAGTGAGAGATCGAGAGAGCAATCGCAAACACGGAAGATTTGTTTTAAGGTTTGAGCATCCTTACTCTACGTCCCCGCCTTCAACACTATAAAGGATTTCCACTAGAACCGATCCCACTGAATCACTCGGTGCCGTAACACCTACAACAAGTTCACCAGAACTCCTTGGACTAACTAGTCCCTCTCTTGTTTTCGCAAGAACAACACACGCAAGCACACTAGCTTGCCGAGGCTACACCTCTACATCGAGCTCCTACAAGAACTCGAAATAACACGAACTCGCAAGTTCGCCTCCTCAAATACAAAGAAGAAATATTTTGGTGATCTCAACACTTTGATCACCTAAAACTCTATCACAACAAAGATCCCTATAGGATTGATATAGCAATAAATAGCTTAAGTATGTGTGAGAAAACAAGATAGAATGTGGAGGAAAAACTCAAGAAATCTCTTTTTCAAAATACTCTTGAAAACTCTCCTTTTGATATGGAAGTATTTGCTCTAAAACAAGTGGAAATAAACACTTAGAAAGGTAGGAAAACCTAGCTTGAAAACTCACTTAAAATCTTATGTGAAACAGCCCAAAACAGCCCCAATTTATAGGCCTAAAAAATATAGCCATTGGGGTCCAACTCAGCAGGAAACCCTGCTGTCGGTTGACAGCCCGGTCGACTGCCAATGGTCGGATTTTGGACCGTTGGGAAAAGCGGTCGACTGGACGGTCAACCGAAAACTGGGTCTTGACCTATTGGTCGACCGCTCGGTCAACCGGGGCCATTTATAGATAGCAGAAGCTCTCTGGCGGTCGACCATGCGGTCGACCGGCCCTTGGCTGTGTACGTTTGTGCACATCGGTCGACCGTCTGGTCTACCGACTTCTGACTCGGTCGACCGCCAACAGCCTGCTCAGCAAAAGTAAAGAGATTAAAACTTAGTCTTTTTACCTTCAATAAAATCCTATAAATTCTCATAAATTCTAGAAAAATAAGTCCATTGATATACTTTGATATACAAACATGTTTGATTAAAAATCAAATCATATTACAAACATTTTGAACTATTTTTGTAATATAGAAATTTTGGCTTAAACAAAAATCTGTATTTTTCAAAATCGATTTTTTCAAAACTTCTCAAAATACAAAAATAAGATATTTTAAACACTTTTAAAGTTTAGTGTGTATGGATAAGGTCCACTACACATATGTTATGAAATATTTATATTTTTGACGATAAGCTCTAAAATAAGTTTTGATAAAATATAAGTATATTTTGAAGCTTAAAAACCAAACCGGTATTTTCTAAAACAGAAACTCTCTAATAAAAACACATATAAACTTTGTGTGTGAGTATATATGAACTTGAGCAATCCACCAACTAATCTATCCTTTACATTTTATCTAAAAATAAATCTTGACACTTACAAAACCCGACGCAAGTCTTCTTGAAAATTTTCTTTTCCTTCTTGACTTGGTCCAAACCTTGGTCCAATGAGTTAAACTCCTCTTGAGTACTTAGTGAAATCTTAATGCACGAGCTCTTGAGTCAACATGTGCTAGCTCTAAAACTTGACTTTGAATCCTTTGTTGAAGCTAAACACTCACTAAGATCTTGATCAAATATCTGAGACTAATTAAACACAAGATCATTAGTACTATAACTACATGAGTTAATCATCATCAAAACTAGAGTGATGGGCCTCTGGGCCAACAAATTTGACATGCCAAAAAACTCAGGATGCAAACTGACTGTTTGGATGTGGTTGGAATTTGAATATGAGATAGTTCGACTGCTTCATCTATAAACGGGGAGGATCCTGGAAGTAGTTGACCCATCCTATCAAGAGTTCTTTCCCCTAAACTATTGTCCTGGCAGATTGCAATGTCATTCTTCTTCTTCATCCGACAGAGGAAGGAGAGGAAAGGATGAAGATGGTGGAGATGGCATACACGTCACATTGGTTTTCATGATGACCTGATCAGTCACTTCGATTTTCGTGACAAGGCCCTGCCGTCAGGGAGATCGATTGTGCTTGAGTTCTGACTTGATTTGCTCAAACATTTCTTCCCTTGGTGGTGAGTATGGCTGGAGTGAGGTCTTGCTTAGGTCATAGCGGTGGTGGATCCTAAATCCAACGTCATTTTCATGTCTTGTAGTCTTCACTCTAGGCCAGATCTCGTGGTCCACACACAAGGAGACTCTTTTCTGAAGGCGAGTCTTGGAATGAAAGCATTGGTGGATGACCTAAGATGATGAGGGATCCATACTTTTGAGGCTTATAGCCACTTATTCGGGATGGAGGGCTCGTGATGTGAGGTCATCAAGTTCTTGCACGTTCTGTACTAGATCGTCTGGCTACCGTACAGGCATGTTCTGATTGTAAGGGAGGAGATGATTCCTTATCTAGGAAATCTCATGTATTCTATGAAGGAACCTCCCTGGGTTTCCCTCAGGATCTATGGAAAAGGGGTGTGAACAATAGGATTGCGCCTATGTGAAGCATCTCCTAACTGACGGATCTTTATTTGTTTCAGCATCAGGAGCTTGGTTGGCGAACTAAGTTAGTATTGGATTATCTATATTTCTTTTCAAAAAGCAAACACAAATATGTGATAGATCTTGTGTCGCTTGATAGCGGTAAACCATGAACAAAATGTGTCATTTTGAAATCAAAAGTTAAGAGTGTGTGTGCTTTAGCTTCCTTGATACATCTGTTATAGCATTGAAGCTAAACGGGTCAAATCCACAAGGACGGAAGGTAATAGAAGCATTAACAGTATGTTCACGTGTGTGTTAATAGTTCTTCTATGTTCAAAGAATCAAAAGAAAAGAAAATAAATAATGAAAAGAGAAGAGTACGGTGATAACAAAAGATAGACACAATGAAGAGAATGTATTCATGATTTTAAGATTTTTTCTAAAACAAAGTAAAAATGGAAGAAAAGTCATAGCTCCTAACTACTAATGGCTCCACTAATATGCTAACCTCTTAGTGGTAGTTACCTCACATGTATCATTGATCATCGCTAATCCTTAGCTCGAGATCTTTTCAAAACATGACCCATAAGATCACTCATCACATTCAAACTCAAATAAACAAGTGCAAAGTACACTTAAACCATCAAAACTACACTAGAGCAAGCATGAAATAAAGTAATGTTAGCTTGTTAGAGGGTTAGATGTTAATGTGATAGATTCCATCATCATGAGCCATTAATGACTCTTACAAAAGCAAGACCAAGTAGAGGCTAATAGATTCATGTGGATTATCAAGTAAAGAGTTAGCAAGTTAGTGGTTAGGAGTTAGATGCCATGAGAGAAAATTAGCTAAGCATGTAAAATGTTAGAGAGAAGAAAACAAGTAGAGATAAAGAGAGAACCTTTCATAGAGTGTCACCCTTCATTACAAGAACTCTAACTTCATCCTAAGAATCACTCTCTTCACTTTTACAAGATCTAAAAGAAAGAAAAATACAAAGAAAAGAAGAAGAAAAACTAAACTACACTAAAGAAAAGAATGTAGGTTCACCTAGAGGGGGGGGTGAATAGGTGAAGGCTAATCTAATGGTCACTTAATGCCAAATAATGCGGAAGCTAAAAGCAATTATGACCTTAACAAATTATTTAAACTAAACACCACGTATAACACAAGAGTGTTGCCGAATTCCCCGTGAAGGGCTCTGGACAAACTCCTCTAGATTCCCCTTGAATGGGTTGAGGTGACGCGTTGGCTCTCTTGGTTGAATACAAGTGTTAGCAAACAAACCCAAGCAATATATCAATATGAGCACAAAAGTATATCAAGCATATAATGATAAACACAATAAAAGTATGCAAGATATAAACAAGAGACAAAGAGAGAGAGAGAGAGTGAGCAATCGCAAACACAAGGAATTTGTTTCGAGGTTCGAGCACCCTTGCTCTACATCCCCGCCTTCGACACACGAAGGATTTCCACTATGATCGATCCCAATGGAACACACGGTGCCGCAACACCTACAACTCTCGGACTCCCTAGTCCGTACACAACGCAAGCCCACCGGCTCGCTGAGGCCGCACCTCAAACAAGAGTTCGCACCCGAACCCGAAACACCGAGTCCACACTAGGACCCGAAACAATGCGAACACACACGTCCGCCTCCTCAAGGAAACAAGAAAAGATCTCTTGGTGATCTAAGCACTTTGATCACCAATAAAACTCTCACAACAAAACCCTATAGGTAGATATAGCAATGGATAGCTCAAGTGTATGTGTGAGAAAACTAGGAAAGAGATGGTGGAGGAAAACTCAAAGAATCTCTTTTAAAACCACTCTTGATAAACTCTTCTTTTAATTGGAAGTATTTGCTCTAAATCAAGAGGAGGAAAACCTCTAAATAGTTCAGGAAAAACTGGTGAAAACCCACTTGAAAATCTTGTCTCAAAACAATGACCAAACCCCTAAATTTATAGGCTGTCAAAAACTAGCCGTTGGGGTCTGTCAGACATGTCGGTCGACCGCCCGGTCGACCGTCAACGGTCAAAAATCAGACCGTTAGAGCCTCCGGTCGACCGCCCGGTCGACCCAAAAGAACAGAGAGCACTGCTCTCAGTTCCGGTCGACAGGGTCGGCAGACCGGCCATTCGCCAGGTCAAGGCGTGCACGTCCGTGCACGTCGGTCGACCGAGCCGGTCGACCGACTTCAGAGTTAGTCGACTAGCAAGGTAGTAAGTCGACTATCTGAAGCCTGAAAACAGTTTTTCTGGGATTTAAAACTAAGTCTTTTGGTTTGAAATAAAATCCCATAAATACTTAGAAAATCTACAAAAATAGTTTTACCATTATACTTTGATAAACAAACATGCTTGCACAAGATCAAGGCATGTTATAAAAGATTGGACTATTTTTGTAAGTTGAAAATATTGGCTTAATTGAAAACTTGTATTTTCCAAAATCTTGTTTTTCCAAAACTCCTTTAAATAAAAACTAGATATTTGAACTCATTAAAGCATAGTGTGTATGGATATGATCCATTACACAAATAAGATGAAATATCTAAGTTTCTGACATTAAGCTCTAAACTTGACTTTGGTTAAAAGATATGTAAACATGAAAACCAAAATCCAAACATGTATTTTCCAAAATGACAATCTTTTGTAAAAACAAAACTATCAAGAGTGTGTGTGTGATATATACTTGAGCAATCCACCAACTACTCTATCCTTTACATTTTATCTAAAACAAAAATCTTACTAAACAAACCTAGACACAAGTCTTGATCTTGAAGTCTTCCCTTGAAGTCTTCTCATCATCTTGACTTGGTCCAAATACAATCCAACGAGCTCGACTCCTCTTGAGTACTTGATGTGATCTTGATGCATAGGCTCGTGAATCAACCGGTGCTAGCTCCAAATATGTCTTAAAATCCTTTGTTGAAGCTCCACACCTACTAAGATCTTGATAACAAATCTGTCACTAATTAAACACAAGATCATTAGTAAACATAACTACATGAGTTGATCATCATCAAAACTAGAGTGATGGGCCTTTGGGCCAACAAAGAAACTACCCTAAAAATCTTTCTCCTCCCTCTTTGTTCTGCTCTAAGGAGGTATTATAACAGAAAGGGCCATTGGAGGTCAATACGGGGCCACGGGTCGAAACTCGACGCGTGGCTCTTTCGTATTATCGTGAAAACATGGCCTAGGCCATGTTTCCTTGGCCGTACGGGCATCGCGCACACAGTACCTAGGTGTCCAGCCTTTGGCTGAATACTTGCCTCTGTACATGCTATAGGATTCTTGATATCTGCTCCCAGATTTGGCAGATAGGACTTCGAAATTCTTGGGCTACTCTTAGGCTCTAAAAATTACCAATTAAATGAGAATTTGAGGCTTCTTCTTCACTTTATACCATGGACTTAGAAGCATACAAGAAAGTCATTATTAACATAATTATATTCGGAATAACTGTGAAGATGTGGTATGAATTATGCATATTTAGAGACTAATCACACCCCCACACTTATCTTTCGCTCGTCCCGAGCAAAAACAAAAAGAAGCACTAAGTAAGAAAATTATTACACCACTTTCGCAGGTGACGCGATTGCACTGAGCATGTGCAACAAGCCGTTAAATCTCTACGTTTTTCTAGATGAGGAGTTTTGTCTCCTGAGGGTTTTCAGCAGATTACACTCACAAAATCCATAAAGAAAGAAACCAAACGTTAGTATTTTGAAAACATATTTTGAAATAGAGAAAAGTGTTGAAATATTTTCGTGAAAATTTAAGTGATCCAAGGTCATAGGTTAACCAGAAATTATTCTTCCTTAAACTAAGTCTGGATGAGAGCTCTTATTTCAAATTAAAGATAAGAATTTTGAAATTGAGTTGATTCTTTGATCTTTCATAAAACTCTTAGATAGTATGCACTTTGTGAACAGTTAAGATTTTAAGATATCAATTTTAACTTTCATGCCATTTATTTATATGTATATATAATTTTTTTTCCTACCCTTAGCTTGTTTAGGCTTTCTAGTTTACCCAGGTGGTGAGCCTTTAGCCAGTGACTCCCAAACTAGATAATTTTAGGGCACCAGATGAGAAAATATTCCTCGTAGTTAAGGACTCGAGTAAATACGGTCACAAAATTAAAGTGGATTATTTTTTTTTTGTTCACCATTTTAGGCGTGAATAATCATGCTTCCTGTGGCATAACTTCCTAGCTTTTATAAGTGGTTTATATATATATATATATATATATTTATTTATTTATTTTTATGACATTTTCAGTTTTTATTTCAATCCCAAAATTGTGTAAGTGTGAAGTGCAAATATCGAGGCAAAAAATTCAAGATCAAATTATCTTTTCAATTTAACTTCCTTATCTTAAAATTTAAACGAGATCTATTATTTTGACTCAGTTTAAGAATTCATAATTTTAGGTCTTCTTAATTTCTAAGATAATCTTAACTTTCTTAAAAAAAAAAATTTCTTATTTCAAAAAATTTTGTAAAAGAAAAGAAAAGGGTTTCTATACAAAAGGAAAAAAATCTTAAAATATCCTAAAAGGAAGTGTAAAAGAAAGAAAATTTAAATAAAGTACATTAGTAACCCTTCTCCACACTTATCCCATGCATTGTCCTCAATGCATCTTGAATGTATATATGCATGAAATAAATACGAAAGGAAAAATTATCTCAAGGTGGTGGTTCTAGTGGTGGTCGGATTAGCCCATGAAATGTGGTCCAATCCAAAGATTGTAAGGTTCAAAGGAACCCACCAATCTGTTGGCCCGGAGGCCTTCCTCTCTAGTTTTGATGATGATTAACTCATGTAGTTATGTTTACTAATAATCTTGTGATTTTAGTTACAGATCATTAATCAAGATATTAGTTGGTGATTGCTTCAAAAAGAGGAGTTTGGAAGCCTTCACTTAGTGATTCCTGTGCCCGAGCATCAAGATCATACCTTTGCACTCGGTGGATCACGTTTGGGATCGAGTCGGCTTGAAGATGGAAGATCATCAAGAAGCCTTAGGTATCCTAGTTTAGTTTAGTGTGTTTAGATCCATTTGTAAAGCTTAGAATAGTTGATATGCTCAAGTGCACAACACACACGTTTTATGGTTTTTCGGTTTTTAGTTTAACCGATATTTGTTTTCATGAATAGATTGATCAAAATAAGTTTAAATGGTTTATATTTATAGTAGATTTATTCTTTCTATACATGCATGCTTAAACTTTTTATACAAACTTATTTTGACTTTCCTATTCATGTATTGAAAAATCCAAGTTTGATAAAATACATGTTTTGGTTTTTGGTAAAAATGTTAAAACACAAAAATGGTTTCATATGCTTGATATTTGAGTTAAAATGTTTATCACAAGTTTATATATCAATGCAAAATGATAAAACTATTTTTGGGATTTTTACAAGTTTTATTAGATTTATTAAAATATTTTTAACAAGTGTTTTTCTGACCCATAACAGTGGCTGATAGGCCAGGTCAGCCGACCGCACGGTCGACCGTTCTAAGGGCCGATCGACCTTGCGGTCGACCGATATGCACAGAGCTGTGCACGTCTGGCAGCACAGTGGGCCGGCCGACCGACCGGTCGACCGGACCAGAGAGCTTTGCTCTCTGTATATGGGCGGTCGCCGAGCGGTCGACCGGATGCCCCAACGGTCATATTTTTGACCATTGGCGGTCGACCGGGCGGTCGACCGCAAGCCTGTCAGGCTGCCAGATCAGCCAACGACTAGTTTTCTGTTTGGCCTATAAATACCCCATTTCTTGGGGTTTTTAAAAAACATTTTGAAGAGCAAAAATTCCTACTTTTCTGAAGTGTTTTTACAAGTTTTCAAAAGAGTTTTAAGTGCCAAAAGATCCATCTTATTTGTTTTAAAGTGTTTTGTCATTTTCAAAGAAAATAGGTTTTTGGGAATTAGTTTCTTGTTCTTAATTTCTATATCAATTTGGTATTTTCCCAAGAGATTTTTTTTGATCAAAACGCTTTGTTTTTCCACACTTGAGCTTATCTTCTATCCTATTCTATTAGGATCTTGTTTTGTGGAAAAGAGAGATTGTTTGTGGTTGAAAGAAACCACTAGTTGTAAACCCTCCTTTATTTGTGTATCCCTCTTTGGTAGAGGTTGATCGGAGTGGTGTTTGGATCCCTCTTCGGTAGAGGTGATTGTGATTGTATTAGCTACGGGCCTTATCCCTCTTCGGTAGAGGTGGATTGTGGTTGTATTGCCTCGGTGGCATTGTAAGGTTGAGAGAGGAGTTCGGTACTCCTTTAGTGGATTAGAAATCCTTCTCGGTGAAGGCGGGGACGTAGAGCTAGGGGCTCGAACCTCGAAACATATCATTGTGTTTGCGTTTGATCTACTTGTCTCTATACTCTCTCTCTCTTTACTTGTGTTGTGCATAGCATCATTCATAGCATCATATCTATTTGCTTGTGTTTGACCATTGATTTATATTGTCATATCTATTATATGCTTGTGTGTTTGTGTGCCTCACTTGTACTTAACCACAAGAGCTTCATATAGCACCTCAACCCATATCTAGGGGAATCAAGAGGAGTTAGTCCAAAGCCCTTCACGGGGAATTCGGCTACACTTGTGTGTTGTACTAAGTGTGTTTGCAAAATTATCTTAGCTTCCGCATTTAGCGCATTTAGTTTCTAGATTAGCATTACCTATTCACCCCCCCTCTAGGTGTTTTTCAATTGGTATCAGAGCCTACGCTCCTGATACTTTAGGCTTAACATCCTAGGAGTGAGATCTTGGTTTGCTAGTCTACATTTGCATTTGCTTGTTTGCACACATTTAGTTTGGACCCATGGACTGTTGGCCCAAAGGCCTTCCACTCTAGTTTTGATGATGATTAACTCATGTAGTTATGTGTACTAATAATCTTGTGATTTTAGTTTCAGATCATTAGTCAAGTTATTAGTAGGTGATTAGCTTCAACAAGATGATTTGGAAGCTACCCACATGTTGATTCAAGAGCCCTAGCGCCAAAGATCATATATAGCACTTGCTCGGTGGATCAAAGAGTTTTGGATCGAGTCGGCTTGGAGATTACGCTCTACAAGAAGACATCGGTACCATAGTTTAGTTTTGAGTTTAGATCCTAATTGTAAAGATTAGAATAGTATGATAAGCTCAAGTTCACAACACACACGTATCATGTTTTGGTTTTCGGTTTTTGGTTTAACCGATCTTGGTTTGCATGAATAGATATTATATCAAAACAAGTTTACATGGTTTAATGTATATTAGATTTGTTCTATATACATGCATGCTTCAACTCTTAGACAAACTTACTTTGATATACCTATTTCATGTGTTTTAGGTTTTGTGTTTTAACAAAACTTAATTTTGGAACTAAGGACAAAAACTATGATATATATATGTTTCATGTATATTGGATTTCTATCAATATGCATCATGTTTCAAAATGTTTAAATATCATGTTTTTGTATTTGGATGAGTTTTAGACAAAATGTATTTTCTATTCAAGAATCCAAGTTTTAGAAAATACAAGGTTTGGTTTTTGGTAAAAATGAAAAGACATAAAAATAGTTTTAATTGCTTGATATTTGAGTCAAAACTTTTATCACAAGTTTATATATCAATGCAATTGGACAAAACTATTTTTGGGGATTTTTAGTAGTTTATAAGAATTTATTGGATATTTATTTCCCTAGATTTCTGACCTGTTTTGGTGTCTGCCAGGCTGATCGGTTGACCGTACGGTCGACCGACGTGCACAGAAACGTGCACGCGGCTACACCTTTAGCCGGTCGACCGTGCCGGTCGACCGACTGAGAGCAGTTTGCTCTCTGTTTGGTTGGGTCGACCGGGCGGTCGACCGCTTGCGCCAACGGGTCAAAAATTGACCGTTGGGCGGTCGACCGGGCGGTCGACCGGCAGGGCATTTCTGGCAAAATCTGCTGCCAACGGCTAGTTTCCAGATTTGCCTATATATACCCCATTTGCAAGAGTTTTTCTCCAAGATTTTTTGTGCGAATTTTTCCCTACTCTCTGGTGTTTTCAAAGCAATCAAAAGAAGTTTTTAGACTTGAATTGAACAATCATTTTGGTGTTTTTTGCTAGGGTTTGGAAAATCAAAGAAAGGGCTTTTGGGAAAAGATTTTGATTGAACTTCTCTATCTTGGTTTCAGTTTTTCTCAAGGATTTTTCTTTGTGATTTTGATTTCCATCCCATTGGTTTTCTCCACACTTGAGCTAAAATCTACTATCTCATTCTATAGGATTGTTGTGTGGGAGAAGAAATTGTTTGTGGTTGCTTGTTGAACCACCAAGTTAAAAACCGAATCTTTGTGTGGCTTTGTGCCTTGGGTTGTATCCCTCAAGTTGTGAGGTGATCCTTGTTTGCTTTGTGCTAATCCCTCAAGTTGTGAGGTGATTGTTTGTTGGATTGGAGCTTGCCTCAAGGAGGAGGTTGTGGTTGTAAAGAGAGGAGTTGGGTACTCCTTGTGAGAGTTCTTTGTGGACTTGCTAGTGGATTAGAAATCCTTCGTGTGTCGAAGGCGGGGATGTAGAGCTGGGTGCTCGAACCTCGTAACATATCTTGTTGTTTGCGCTTGATCCATTGACTCTCTCTCTCTATCTCTCTCTTTACTTTGTGCCTTGCAACTATTTATATTGTGCATTCATATTTGCTTGGCTTGGTTGTGTGTGCATCATTTGTTGATCACACTTGAGTGTAATTTGCATTAAGTTTTTAAAATTCCGCATTCACTTCACAGATTAGCATTGTCACCTATTCACCCCCCCTCTAGGTGACTTTTCAATTTGTATCAGAGCTAGTGCTCCTGATATTTAGGTTTAACCACCTAGGAGTAAGATCTTGGTTTGCTAATCTTCATTTACATTGTCATTTGCACTCATACTAGTTTGCACTCATGGATAGCCCTCCTATGTTTAATTTTGCTAGACATGATATTTGGATAGCCAAGATGAATAGTGATTTAAAAAGCCTAGGACATCTTGCTTATCAAGCCTCTACACAAGAATCCTTCCCAAATAGTAGCAAGCATAAAAAGGCCAATGCATTAGCACTTAGGGCACTTAGAGCATCTCTTAATGAAAATCTTTTACATGTTTTGATCGATATGATTCGGCTTTTGCAGTTTGGAGCATGTTGTCATCTCCCGAGCTTCCAGAGATTATCAACAAGATAAGGAGATCTAGAAGAGACAATTCCGAAGAGCATTGTCTTATGGTCCATGGGATGACTCCCATGAGGTACATTCGGATTCTCAACTAGATGATAGCTCTAGTTTATTTTGTCATGGATGTGGTGAAGTTCAAAGTTTAAATATGGAACTTGCTCAAAAGCTTGAAAAATTCTTAGAAAAACATGAATCTTTGAAAAAGAAGAATATTGTTTTAAAAGAAGAATTAAATGATTTATGCACATCTTTTGAAACCGTTTTGCAAGTGAAGGGAGAGATTGCTAGTGAATGTGACTCACTAAGATCTCAACTAGACCTTGCCCTAAATGAAATTGAAGTTTTAAAAGGCAAAAATGATTGTGATGATATTTTGGAGAACAATAAGGTTTTATCTTCAAAATTAGATCTTGTTTTTAAAGAAAATGTTACCTTGAAAAATGAAATTGATTTCATAACAAAAGAATTGGATTTGGTTTTGAATAAAAATAAATCTTTGCAAAATGATATTGATATTCATGTTTGCCATGCTAGTGTAGCTTCTACTTCTTGCACACCTATTGCATGCTCCACTTTATCTTCTAGCATTGAAAATGATATAAATGATTTGAAGAGAAGTGTTGATTGTTTGGGCTCCACTTTGAGCCATTGTGCCATGAACCACACTCGTTTGGAATCCTTGGTTCGCAAGAAACAAGTTCCAACTATGCATGCACACCCAACACGGCATACACATGCTTCCCACGGACACAACCATAACATGTATGCTCATGTGTACACATGTACACATTGTGGTCGAAAAGGCCATCTTGCTAGATTTTGCTATGATCGTATTTATCATGAAAATTTAGCAACTAATCTTGTTTGGGTTAGAAAGGATACTAACCCCCGTGGACCCACTAGAAAATGGGTACCAAAAACCACCTCTTTGACTTTTGATGTAGGTGGGAGCTCTCGCATCACGTGAGAGTATTGGTGCCTTGAGGTGGATGCGTTCTAAGCCTAAAAGAGAACCATTTGGATGCTTCACTCTCAAGGGGATTTGGTGGAGAGGACCACCATTGGTTTGGAGAACTAGAGATGCACCTTCATCGGTTTTGGTATCATTCTCTAACTCCCATTATTTACATGCTTTTTCATGATCATCAATTTATAGCATGTCTTGTTTTATTGTTCATTATGCTTATGTCATGTAAATTAGATTAGTGATATACATGTTTAGTTATTTGAGACACCCATGTTTTATATGGATCTTATTTTTGTGTTCTCACCTTGTTTAGAACTAACATGTATGCCCCAGATCTAATGCACATGCATATGCATTATGACCATTTGGATGTTTATGATTATATGTTGTTTTTGTTTTAATGAATCATGTTTTATTGTTTCATGATTAGTATGATAATTTCCATGTTTATTAGAATTATGCTTTACATGATTAGTTCTTTGAGACACCCATGTTTAATATAGACCCATATGTTGTGTTCTCTTTATGTTTTAGCTATCATGTGAATCATAGATCTTATGCACATGTCTTTATCATAATAATCATATGGAGTTTTGTGATTGTTTTTGATACTCTATGTTTTGATTATCATGATTGTATTTTTCATGTTGATCTTTGACTCGTTTTACGCTTCATGTGTTGACTACTAGCTTAAATGATAGTTTTCATTAAGACTAGGATTTATACTTGTACAACTAGTGAGTTACAAATAGACCTCTATATATGTTTGTGCTTGAACGCTCATTTGTATTCATTTGATGTACTAGTATAGTCTAGTTTTGATGATTCTTGCATTTAACTTGTATTCACTATTTTACATGTTTTGTTTTAACTTCATGTATATGTCCATCTTGTCCAAACTATTGATTATACATATACATCCTTGAGCCACGTGCCTTCATGCATATACTTTTGTGGACTCATTGTGTTTAGGATATGTATGTATACTTTAGCTTGTACATGACATACATATGCCTTGAAGTTTAAATCGTTTGATGAATTTCATGTTTGCTAGGTGATTTCACATTTATGATGAATTTCATTTTTTTTAAATGATTTCAATTGGTGATTTCACATCTGAGATGAATTTTATGTTTTCAATATTGAGCTTGATTGTCTATTTTCATGTTGATATGTTTCTCACTACACTTGTACACTCACCTTATTTAATGTTTTCTCATGACTTAGTTTTCATGAGTATAAATTGAGCTTTATGGATTTTGAGTGTTTTAGTGCCATGTGGTTTACATGTGTCTTCATGAAACATATTTTTATTATTCCTTATTTAAAGAATCTCGTACTAGTTGACTCATAACTAGTTGTGATATTCTTCCTTGGTAGAGATTTTCAAACATACTATATTTGCAAATCTATTTTTGAAAACCCCTACCTTCAAAGGGTGGTTGGATGGGAGATCATGTTCATGTTTACTTTAAATAGAAAACCATTTGATACTTGAACCATGATTGGGAGGTATAGGAGTATGAGATATACACTTGATCTTATTATTGTTTCTATTGGTATCATTGAATTCTTTCAATTGGTATCAATCTTGACATTTCTTGTATACTCATATTTTTATGTATGTATGCTTGCATTTCATAGTATATCAATTTCAATTGGTATCTAATTTTCATACATATACATGTTTTATTTGTGCTTATTATATCCCTATATCTTTAAGCACAAATCTTGTTTATGATGATAAGCTTGAGATTCAACCTTGTTTCAATTGATTTAGTTTTCAATTGGTATCTTAACTCGAGCCTTATCATAGTTTTTATTGGTATTTCATAAAGGGGGAGAAAATTTTGTATTGTTTCTTTCAATTGGTATTTAGTATTCCACTCCCTTGCTTTATGATAGAAAATAATTTCAATGATCTAGATTTAATTTTCAATTGGTATCAACATTTATGTTTAGAAATTCAAAATTTGTTATGTTTGATATCAAAGATTGTTTATTTTCAATTGATATGATGATTGTTTACTTATCAATTAGTATTTTGTTTTTCAATTGGTATAGTTTCATTTTTAATTGGTATCAATATGCACTTCCTTGACACTTTTTATTCTAATTGGTATCATATTTGTGTTTAGTCAAAAAGGGGAGAACATCCCTTGTTTTTGAATATAAAAAGAATATGTTTTGATTTTTTTTAACCCCTTTGTTGATGATTGACAAAAAGGGGGAGAAGAATTTGAGTTTATATGCATATTTGCATATGCATGTTTTATGTCTTTAATGTTTTTATTAAGTTCTATTGGTATCCAAAGCATTATTTAAAGAACATGTTTAGTTTGCTTAGTTTTGGTATCAAGAGCTTGTATAAAAGATCATTAGTTTTGTTTTGCATATATTGTGTATAATTGGTATCAAGAGCATGTTTATGTTTAGTTTAATTGGTATCAAGAGCATGTTTATTTTTTAAAGATTTTCATTGGTATCAAGAGCATGTTTATTTGTTTTTGCTAATAATTGGTATCAAGAGCATGTTTATTTATTTTTGATAATTGGTATCTAGAACATGTTTATTTGTTTTATAATTTCATTGGTATCTAGAGCCATTTATTAGTTGTTTATCCTATGCATGAGTTAAGGGGGAGTTTCTTTGAAGCTTAACTTTAATCCATGCATATATAACTCCATGAGTTTTGTCATCATCGAAAAGGGGGAGATTGTTGGCCCAAAGGCCTTCCACTCTAGTTTTGATGATGATTAACTCATGTAGTTATGTGTACTAATAATCTTGTGATTTTAGTTTCAGATCATTAGTCAAGTTATTAGTAGGTGATTAGCTTCAACAAGATGATTTGGAAGCTACCCACATGTTGATTCAAGAGCCCTAGCGCCAAAGATCATATATAGACTTGCTCGGTGGATCAAAGAGTTTTGGATCGAGTCGGCTTGGAGATTGCGCTCTACAAGAAGACATCGGTACCATAGTTTAGTTTTGAGTTTAGATCCTAATTGTAAAGATTAGAATAGTATGATAAGCTCAAGTTCACAACACACACGTATCATGTTTTGGTTTTCGGTTTTTGGTTTAACCGATCTTGGTTTGCTGAATAGATATTATATCAAAACAAGTTTACATGGTTTAATGTATATTAGATTTGTTCTATATACATGCATGCTTCAACTCTTAGACAAACTTACTTTGATATACCTATTTCATGTGTTTTAGGTTTTGTGTTTTAACAAAACTTAATTTTGGAACTAAGGACAAAAACTATGATATATATATGTTTCATGTATATTGGATTTCTATCAATATGCATCATGTTTCAAAATGTTTAAATATCATGTTTTTGTATTTGGATGAGTTTTAGACAAAATGTATTTTCTATTCAAGAATCCAAGTTTTAGAAAATACAAGGTTTGGTTTTTGGTAAAAATGAAAAGACATAAAAATAGTTTTAATTGCTTGATATTTGAGTCAAAACTTTTATCACAAGTTTATATATCAATGCAATTGGACAAAACTATTTTTGGGGATTTTTAGTAGTTTATAAGAATTTATTGGATATTTATTTCCCCAGATTTCTGACCTGTTTTGGTGTCTGCCAGGCTGATCGGTCGACCGTATGGTCGACCGCACCATGTAGACGGTCGACCGTACGGTCGACCGACGTGCACAGAAACGTGCACGCGGCTACACCTTTAGCCGGTCGACCGTGCCGGTCGACCGACTGAGAGCAGTTTGCTCTCTGTTTGGTTGGGTCGACCGGGCGGTCGACCGCTTGCGCCAACGGGTCAAAAATTGACCGTTGGGCGGTCGACCGGGCGGTCGACCGGCAGGGCATTTCTGGCAAAATCTGCTGCCAACGGCTAGTTTCCAGATTTGCCTATATATACCCCATTTGCAAGAGTTTTTCTCCAAGATTTTTTGTGCGAATTTTTCCCTACTCTCTGGTGTTTTCAAAGCAATCAAAAGAAGTTTTTGGACTTGAATTGAACAATCATTTTGGTGTTTTTGCTAGGGTTTGGAAATCAAAGAAAGGGCTTTTGGGAAAAGATTTTGATTGAACTTCTCTATCTTGGTTTCAGTTTTTCCCAAGGATTTTTCTTTGTGATTTTGATTTCCATCCCATTGGTTTTCTCCACACTTGAGCTAAAATCTACTATCTCATTCTATAGGATTGTTGTGTGGGAGAAGAAATTGTTTGTGGTTGCTTGTTGAACCACCAAGTTAAAAACCCAATCTTTGTGTGGCTTTGTGCCTTGGGTTGTATCCCTCAAGTTGTGAGGTGATCCTTATTTGCTTTGTGCTAATCCCTCAAGTTGTGAGGTGATTGTTTGTTGGATTGGAGCTTGCCTCAAGGAGGAGGTTGTGGTTGTAAAGAGAGGAGTTGGGTACTCCTTGTGAGAGTTCTTTGTGGACTTGCTAGTGGATTAGAAATCCTTCGTGTGTCGAAGGCGGGGATGTAGAGCTGGGTGCTCGAACCTCGTAACATATCTTGTTGTTTGCGTTTGATCCATTGACTCTCTCTCTATCTCTCTCTTTACTTTGTTCCTTGCAACTATTTATATTGTGCATTCATATTTGCTTGGCTTGGTTGTGTGTGCATCATTTGTTGATCACACTTGAGTGTAATTTGTATTAAGTTTTTAAAATTCCGCATTCACTTCACAGATTAGCATTGTCACCTATTCACCCCCCTCTAGGTGACTTTTCATGGACTTCATGACCCCACCTATGTTTGACCATTCCAACATCATTGTTTGGAAGACTAAGATGTCCATATACCTACAAACCCTAGGATATAAGGTTCACCTTGCCATTACCAAGGAATCCTTTCTTAGTGATAGCAAGCATATAGGGGCTAATGCACAAGCCCTTGACGCCATTAGAAGCACGCTACCTAAAGAATATCTTATGTATGTTTCTAATCTTGATTCCGCCTTTGCAGTATGGAACAAGTTGACAACCACCACCACCTCCGAGCTTCAAATGCCAATCCAACAAGAAGAGGAATCTAGTGGAGATGAATCCGAGCCACAACAATGCTATACGGTCCAAGGGAATGACTCCCTTGAGGTACACTCGGAAACCCACTTAGATGATGATGATGATGCTAGTTCTTCAAATGATTATGTTGATGCCCATGCTTTAAATGAAGAACTATCTATTGTTTGTGAAAAATTAATAGAAAAATATAAGATTTTGAAAAAGAAAAGTCTAGGAATTGAAAAAGAAAATAAAAGTTTGCATTCTAGACTTGACAAGGTTTTGCAAGAGAAGGTTGAGGTCTATAATGAAAGGGATTCATTGAGATCTCAACTAGACCTTGCACTAAAAGAAAATAAATTTTTAAAGTCTAAAAATGATTGTGAAACACTTTTGAAGAAAAATGAAAATTTGTCTTCAAAAGTTGATTTTGTTTTAAAAGAGAATGATGTTTTGAAAAACAAAATAATTTCTATTTCTAATGATTTAAATGTTTGTTTAAAGAAAAATGAAGTTTTACAAAATAAGGTTGATGCACATGTTTGCCATGCTAGGGTAGTATCACACACTTCACCTATTGCATGCCACACTTCTTCTTTGATTGATAATGATATTTCCATGCTTAAGAAGAAGGTTGTTTGTTTGGGCTCCACTTTGAGCCAATGTGCCAAGAGCCACACAAGTTTGGAATCCATGTTTCACAAGAAATAAATTCCATCTTTCCATGCACACCATCCACGGCATACACATGCTCCTCACGGACACCATCACCACATGTATGCTCATGTGTACACTTGTACACATTGTGGACGTAAGGGCCACCTTGCTAAATTTTGCTTTGATCGTATACATGATTGTAATTTAGAAAATAAATTTGTTTGGGTTAGGAATGATACTAACCCCCATGGACCCAAAAAGTTGTGGGTACCAAAGACCACCCCTCGTGTTTATGATGTAGGTGTGGGCTCTCACATGATGTGAGAGTAGCGGTACCTTGGAGTGGATGCGTTCCGTACTTAAAGGAAACATTTTGGATGCATCACTTTCAAGGGATGTTTGGTGGAGAGGACCACCATGTTTTAGAGACAAGGAGAGTTGCTTCTTCGGTTTTGGTGACAATCCTTTACTCCCGTTTATTTACATGCTTTCCATGTTTATCATTTATAGCATGTTTTATTGTTTTTAGATTATTATGAAAATGCCATGATAATTAGACTTATGACATGCATGTATAGTATTTGAGACACCCATGCTTATATGGACCCATACTTAGTGTTCTCACATTAGTTTAGCTATCATGTACATCATAGTTCTAATGACATGTGGATTTACATAATAATCATGTTTATGTTTATCATGATGATTTTTATCTTGTTTTGATGCTTCATGTTTTTGAATATATGTTTAAATGTTAGTTTTCATCAAGACTAGGTATATATTTGTGCATATAGTGGGTCACAAATAAATCTATATATGTTTGTACTTGAATGCTTATTTGTTCCCATTAGATGTGCTAGTATAGTCTAGTTTTGATGATCCATGCATTTTAAACTTGTATTCCCATTTTGGTTTTGTTTTATGATCATGTGTTTTCATTTCATGTATATGTCTATTTTATCCAAATTATTGTTTATACATATACATCCTTTTGAGCCACGTGCCTTCATGCATATATCTTTGTGGACTCGTTGTGTTTGGATATGTATGTATACTTTAGTTTGTATAGGACATACATATACCTTGAAGATTAAATAAGTTTTGATGATTTTCATGTTTTCTTATTTCAAGGAATATTGAGCTTATTTTCCATCTTTCATGATTATGATCTTCACATTGTATTTGTACACTCACATTTATTGTTTACTTATGTGTTTGTTTTCATGAGTCATATTTATGCTTAATTGATTATGAGTGTTGACTATCTTGTGAATTTCTTGTTTATGAAAAATAATTTTGATTTATTCCTTCCTTGAAGGATTTCGTACTAGTTTACAAATTTTTCATATAACTAGTTACGATATTCTTCATTTTGGTAGAGTTTTCAAACAAACTATATTTTTCAAACCTAATTTTGAAACCCCTACCATCCAAGGGCGGTTGGTTGGGAGACCATGCCTTGTGTATGCTCTACATTGAAAATCTTTTAAACATAAGCATGTGTTGGGTGATTGGTTATATGAGTTATACTTTGATATTATTGTTGTTTCAATTGGTATCATTGGATTCTTTCAATTGGTATCAATATTAACATTTTTGTATACTCATATATTTTTTGTATATGTATGCTTGCACTTCAAAGAATATCAATTTCAATTGGTATCTATTTTTTTCATACATATATATATCTTGTTTATGCTAAGCTTGAGTTTCAATTTTGTTTCAATTGATTAGTTTTCAATTGCTTTTCAATTGGTATCTCATTTCAAGCCTGCGCATTGTTTTAGTTGGTATTTCATAAAGGGGGAGAAAATTTGTTTTTGTATTTGTATTTCAATTGGTATTCGGTTTACCTTTTCCACTCCCTTGCTTTATGAATAGAAAATAAAAATTTCAAATTGGTATCATATGTTTAAAAAGCATAATACTGTTAATTGGTATCAAATTTGTTTTATTGAGAAAATTCAAAATTTTGTTTAAAGAAAATAGTCAAAATGTTTTTGATTTATATTGCATATATGCAAGGAGAGCTTAACATCTCTTCTACATATAGATTCATGATGAGTGTGTCTTGTATTGAAAAGCTTGACATCTCTTCTTTATGTGGCACACGTGTGTAGGGGGAGCTTCACATCTCCTCTTATGCATTACATAGTGTACGTTATGTGAATTAGGGCTTGTCATCCCTCCTTCATGTAATGTATCTATGTAGGGAAGCTTCACATCTTCCTCTTCATGAATGTATATCACATATACCATTTATTGATTGATCTATGTTTACTTTCAATTGGTATCAAGATGCTACTTTGACATATTTTCAATTGGTACCTTAATTGATTGTCACCCCTATTTGATTCTTGTTTTTGTTTTAGACAAAAAGGGGGAGAACATTATTTTTTTTAACCCTTTGTTGATTCATTGTTTCGAACAAAAAGGGGGAGAAAAATTTATTGATTTGGTTTTGCTTTTACCCCTTATTGATGATTGTTTCTTTGTATTAAAAAAGGAGGAGAAGATTTTGTTTTATTTTGATTTTTACCCCTTTGTTGATGATTGACAAAAAGGGGGAGAAAGATTTTGAGTTTTATTTATGCATATTTATGTTTTGCATATATTAAGTTTAATTTAGTTTAATTTTAATTGGTATCTAGAGCATGTTTTGTTTTTGAACATTTCATTGGTATCTAGAGCCTTTTATTGTTTATGCATGATTATGCATTGTCATTCATTGCATATTTATTGTTTATTTGTTTATGCATGAGTTAAGGGGGAGCTTCTTTAAAGCTTAACTTTAATCCATGCATATATAACTCCATGAGTTTTCTCATCATCAAAAAGGGGGAGATTGTTGGCCCGGAGGCCTTCCTCTCTAGTTTTGATGATGATTAACTCATGTAGTTATGTTTACTAATAATCTTGTGATTTTAGTTACAGATCATTAATCAAGATATTAGTTGGTGATTGCTTCAAAAAGAGGAGTTTGGAAGCCTTCACTTAGTGATTCCTGTGCCCGAGCATCAAGATCATACCTTTGCACTCGGTGGATCACGTTTGGGATCGAGTCGGCTTGAAGATGGAAGATCATCAAGAAGCCTTAGGTATCCTAGTTTAGTTCAGTGTGTTTAGATCCATTTGTAAAGCTTAGAATAGTTGATATGCTCAAGTGCACAACACACACATTTTATGGTTTTTCGGTTTTTAGTTTAACTGATATTTGTTTTCATGAATAGATTGATCAAAACAAGTTTAAATGGTTTATATGTATAGTAGATGTATTCTTTCTATACATGCATGCTTAAACTTTTTATACAAACTTATTTTGACTTTCCTATTCATGTATTGAAAAATCCAAGTTCGATAAAATACATGTTTTGGTTTTTGGTAAAAATGTTAAAACACAAAAATGGTTTCATATGCTTGATATTTGAGTTAAAATGTTTACCACAAGTTTATATATCAATGCAAAATGATAAAACTATTTTTGGAGATTTTTACAAGTTTTATTAGATTTATTAAAATATTTTTAACAAGTGTTTTTCTGACCCAGAACAGTGGCTGACAGGCCAGGTCGGCCAACCGCACGGTCGACCGTTCCAAGGGCCGGTCGACCTTGCGGTCGACCGACGTGCACAGAGCTGTGCACGTCTGGCAGCACAGTGGGCCGGCCGACCGACCGGTCGACCGGACCAGAGAGCTTTGCTCTCTGTATATGGGCGGTCGGCCGAGCGGTCGACCGGATGCCCCAACGGTCATATTTCTGACCGTTGGCGGTCGACCGGGCGGTCGACCGCAAGCCTGTCAGGCTGCCAGATCAGCCTAACGGCTAGTTTTCTGTTTGGCCTATAAATACCCCATTTCTTCGGGTTTTAAAAAAGATTTTGAAGAGCAAAAATTCCTACTTTTCTGAAGTGTTTTTACAAGTTTTCAAAGAGTTTTAAGTGCCAAAAGATCCATCTTATTTGTTTTAAAGTGTTTTGTCATTTTCAAAGAAAATAGGTTTTTGGGAATTAGTTTCTTGTTCTTAATTTCTATATCAATTTGGTATTTTCCCAAGAGATTTTCTTTGATCAAAACACTTTGTTTTTCCACACTTGAGCTTATCTTCTATCCTATTCTATTAGGATCTTATTTTGTGGAAAAGAGAGATTGTTTGTGGTTGAAAGAAACCACTAGTTGTAAACCCTCCTTTATTTGTGTATCCCTCTTTGGTAGAGGTTGATCGGAGTGGTGTTTGGATCCCTCTTCGGTAGAGGTGATTGTGATTGTATTGGCTACGGGCCTTATCCCTCTTCGGTAGAGGTGGATTGTGGTTGTATTGCCTCGGTGGTATTGTAAGGTTGAGAGAGGAGTTCGGTACTCCTTTAGTGGATTAGAAATCCTTCTCGGTGAAGGCGGGGACGTAGAGCTAGGGGCTCAAACCTCAAAATATATTATTGTGTTTGCGTTTGATCCACTTGTCTCTATACTCTCTCTCTCTCTCTTTACTTGTGTTGTGCATAGCATCATTCATAGCATCATATCTATTTGCTTGTGTTTGAGCATTGATTCATATTGTCATATCTATTATATGCTTGTGTGTTTGTGTGCCTCACTTGTACTTAACCACAAGAGCTTCATATAGCACCTCAACCCATATCTAGGGGAATCAAGAGGAGTTAGTCCAGAGCCCTTCACGGGGAATTCGGCTACACTTGTGTGTTGTACTAAGTGTGTTTGCAAAATTGTCTTAGCTTCCGCATTTAGCGCATTTAGTTTCTACATTAGCATTAACACCTATTCACCCCCCTCTAGGTGTTTTTCACAATCACCTCTCTAATATAACCTATTAAAAGAATGATTAAGTGAATGGTATTATTTAAAAAATTATCCCCTTTAAATAACTAATTTTCAAAAATAAACTCAGAGTCATTATGTTCAACATAGTTATCCAACAATGAAGTGTGATTGTGGAAGATAATTGACTTGGGTTCAAAAGGAATAGGATTAATATCGAATTGGGAAAATGACTTAGATGAAGTCGAGATTCAGAAATTGGAGGCAAACTTGGTTTAAAATTAGGGTCCAAATCAAAGAATTTATGTTCACACGCTTGCCCCATTAACAAAATGTGATCATAAAATATTGGTGATTCAACTTCACGGTATACTGGTACAGGATTCAATGTTGACTCCATAATATGAAAAAATCATATAAAGATACTGGAGTCATTATTGAATCAAAAAGTGAAATGAAATTGCCAACTTCTGGATCAGGATCACATTCTTGCATCAGTTCAATTTCAGAAAAAGGATAACTTACCAAAATGTCAAGGTGGTTTTAAAATTTTGAGCAAGTTCAAATGGATGTAATGAAATTGAATCTTGGTTTTAGTCCACGAAAGGAATGTTGTGAAATTATCGATCCAAGTTTAGAAATTATGAGATCAAAACTAGCTCAAGAATGTTACTTAGTTTATGTAACACTATAGGAGTCGATATTGATTCAAGAATTGGACTCGAATTGCTAAATTGAGGTTCAAGTTCACATTTATTTTCAAGTTCAATTTCAGGAAAATGATAACTTGCTAAAATGTCAAGCATTTGATTTTGGTCAAGTTCAAGTTGGTATAATGAAATTGAATCTTTTTTTCAAAATGGCATAATTCTTGGGTCATATCAATAGAGTTGAAGATATCAAAATTGGCCAATGATTGATAAGATAAAGTTTTCTTATTCCTATAAGAGTTGGCAAATTGACTCTGTTTTGATTCTAACCTATTGATGATTGGGAAACAAAATTTTTATAGTTTTGCATCATGTCCTGCAACATTCTATACTTTTTTCCAAGTTGGATATTTCTTCTTGGGGAGATGGGTCCGGAAAGAGAGAGTATGAATCCTGAAAATTTGGTGGACAATGGAAGTCGAACATGTTTTGAAATTATCGCTCGGAATCCTGCAAGAGTTCTATAGTCTTTTCAACAATGACTTCTCTCTTATTGATTCTGAAAAAGAACTATATGAATTTTAGAAATTTTGTGGATATGATGAGGTTGTCATGTTTTCAAATTATTTTTAGGCCTCTAACATGGCTTCCATAATCTTTTGTAACTCTGTTTTTCTTCAATTGGTGGTTTAGAAAAAGGAGTATGTGAAGCAGAATATAGGAAAGAAGATAGTGGGCAAGGTGATTGATAATTTAACTCGGGGGGAGGTGATCTCCATGGACTCTATGAAGAATGAAAATTATTTTGAAAATTATGATCATAGAATTCGGGGTATGGGTCATATTGAGTCGGCTAAACCCAATCCAGCCTATATGGTTTGTTTATACTGTACATAACTAGGTTGGAGTTATCCGAGTCAAATGAGGTCGGGGTGAAAAATGAATTCATTTGGTTGGAAAATTTTTGGCTATATTCCATTTTATCACAATAATCACAAACAAAAAGAAAAAACAAACAAATGAACAAAGAAAATTTATAAAAACAAGCCTATTCTAGGGTTGACTGTTTAATTGAACTTTTTCCTGCACACAAAATATAAAATATTAGATCTGAGAATTAAAGGTATGCAAGTGCTCAATTCGAATTCGCTGTAGCAAGGCTATGCGGGTCGTGATCCTCAGGGAGGGACTAGCGATGGAAGCGTTTGTAAGATTCTCTAAAATTTTTATTTATTTTATTAGTTATGATGGTATTTACAAGGAAGTGTGGTGAAAAGAATTTGAGAAAGATAGAGATAGAAATCTAAACTAAAGAAAGAAAGAAAGAAAGAAACACATACCTCTTCAGTCTGCTTACCTTTTGAACCGTTGCGATGATTTACCTTTTCTTGGAAGGCGTACAAGCATGGCGTATAGGATCGTCCGCCTTCTTAATCTACACTATGAAATAAAAGACAACTATGAAGACCTGTTCATCGCCATAGGCCATCAAGGGCTCTTCTTCGGCTAGGTAGTCTCGAAGCAGTTGGTTCTCATGGTGGGCAAGACATTAGAGAGAAAATAGAAGAAAGCAAATACTGAGATACACAAGATTAAATAAGGATAAAAGAACATAAAATAATACAAGAATGAAAACAAACCTAGATTCGATTATTAAACAATGGTGGAAAAATAAATCTTACACCGACTGTCACCATCAGTACAAGTAGATCCCTTCCTCCATGAGAACATCATCTCCTCTCAGTTTTTACAAAAAGGAAAAAAATAAAAATTACAATGGAGGAAAGAAAATCTAAACTACAAGAAGAAAACCTAAACCCTAGATTTGGCCCTCTGGCTCTGCCTCTGGACGACGTTCTGTGTTGCACTGCAGGGGGTATTTATAGGCGCAGAAGGAGTTAGAGTCCGAACACAAGTCGTACACAAAAGCCGTTGCCCTGGCTTATCTGAATTGCCGTGGAAATGCGGCATTTGCCGTGGAATTGCGGCATTTTGGTGGCAGATTGCCACGCGCTTTGGCGCGTGGCTTCTCCTGGTCCGTCCATCTGGGCGTTTGCTTCTGGAAGTTTGATCCTGGCTCTTTATCGTGGGATTTGGATATAACTTGGGAATCAAGTTATCTAGATTTCAAATCTCCCAATATCTTTATCCACGAATTTCCTTATCTTTGCACTCTTATCTTTAGCTTTTATCCTCATCTGCAAGAGTTTAGGGTTAGATAGAAGTCTATCCTTCCCTCTTCTATAATAATTGCAACTTTAGCCCTTGTGTATTTGCACTTTTGACATTTGATATTTGCACTTTTGCACTTGGGCTTCAAACATGGGCTTTTGGGCTCTTTTTAGGCTTTAATTCTTTCTTTTTATTATTTCGAGGCCTGCACATAATAAATTACAAAATATTAATAAATGTGCAGAATTAAATGAATAAATATGAAAATGTGATGGTAAATGTTATGATAAAAATGCACTTTTCACTACCAATCACACCCCCACACTTATCTTTTTGCTCGTCCTCGAGTAAAAACAAAGAAAAGAAAAAGAAAAGAAAAAATTAATCTAACCTAACTCACTTTCGTAGGAATCACGGTTGCACTTAGCATGTGCAACAAGCCGTTAAACCTCTAGGTTACCCTAGAGGACGAGTGTTGTCTCGTGAGGGTTTTCAGCGGATTGCACCCACAAAATCCATAAAAAGGAAAATATATGAAATACGTTTGAAGAAACTAAGTAGTCTATAAGTTTTTAGGATCCTCATTTTTATTCATTCTTAGACTTAGTCTTTATAAAGTAAATTGTTTTCATTTTTAAGTAAGGATCAAAATTGAATTTTGTGTATAGTCTTTTTCGTTACCAAAAATCATATGCATCCTTATGAATTTTTACTAGGAATTCCTTAACTTGGACTTTCATGCCTCTTTATTTGTTTAATTTTTTTTAATATGTATAACGCATCTAATTTTCTTTCGTATAAGCATCAAGGCTTCTTGAGGCCCTCATACCTAACTAATTGACTCTTAGATGTGTTAGTACATATGTAATATTTCTTAGTTTTCTTAGGCTTTCTAATCCACCCATGTAGCGAACTTAAAGTCGGTGGCTCCCAAACCAGTCGGCTTTAGGGCACCAAGTGAGAAAACACCCCGCGGACTCAAATTCGAGTGAACTAGGCCCCAAAACTAAGGACTTTATTTTTTTTAGTCACCTTTAGGCATGAATACTTATGCTTCTTGAGGCACATGTATCCAGCTTAATTAGTGATTTTTTTTTCTTTTTTTTCTTTCTTTTTTTTATGAGGCACAAGGTCTTTGTCTAAGAATCCTAGATATGCATTAGGTATGCACATTTCATTAAGGTAAAAATTAAGACTAACTACTTATCAATTTCTCCTCCTATACTTAAAAATTCAACAATTTATTTATTTTGACCAAGTTTTTAGAAATCCTAATCATGATTTTCCTAATCCTTAAAACTTACTTAGATTTCTTTCAAAAGATAAGTCAAAATATTGTCCTTTTTATAAGTTTTTTTTTATTAGCAGATTTTTGTTAATTTCTACCTATGTTAGTATGTTAGTAAAGCCCAACCCCACACTTATCTCAAGCATTGTCCTCAATGTATGAATGAATGCATATATGCATGAAACAAAAGAAGGGAAGGCAGAAATTACCTCAAGGTGGTGGTTCCGGTGGTGGTCTAATTGGGCCAAGCGTTGCTACCCAATCAAGATAACATAATGGTTGGTGGAACCCACCAGAAATTTCCCTTACATAACCCACTAAAATATATGTATAATCATTTTTAAGAATTTCCACCCCATCAAATTTCCAAATTTCATAATAAATTTCAGAGTTAATTGTGTCAACCTCCTTGTCCCAAAATGGAGTATGAAAAGATGGAATTATTGACTTGGACATTATAGGTGCGGGAACGAATACCGACTCAGGGAAGAAGCTCAAATCAAGTACGGGCTCAGGAGTCGGGCTAAGTTCAGGAAGTGGGTCCAAATCAATAAGTTTAAGCTCAAGTCCACAATCATCTTCCCACAATGGCATGTGACTCAATGTTGGTGATTCAAGTTCAGGAATGACAGGTGTGGGAATCAAAACTGACTCTAAAATATTACCTAATTCAGGTAACAGAACAGGAGTCAATAATGATTCAGGAATTTGAACTTGATCATAGATTTGAGAATCTAGGTCACATATCTCATTGGGTTCAATGTAATAAAAAGAACTTGCCAATTTATCCATAGGATTTTTAAGATTGTAAAATTGGTCAAGTTCAATATGATCATCTAAAATGGGTGATTCAATTTCATGATGAATTGGAACATGATCCAATGTTGACTCAGGAAAAGTGAAATCAAGTTGAGACACTGGAGTCACTATTGAATCAGGAAATAAAATTGAATCATCGAGTGGAAGATCATGATCATATTCATGCTCAAGTTCTATTTCAGAAAAGGAAAAACTTGCCAAATTATCAAGAATTGGAGTTTCGGCAAGTTCAATTGATGGCACTGAAATAGAATCTTGTTGTCCAAAGCAACTTGGTTCGTCGGCTCTAAGCGAGTGGTCAGCGAAAGTAGAAATGGCCGAACTGTGAGAACGTAAAGATTGAACCATCATATCTATATCATGATCACGGGCTAATCTAGCCTGAGTCATGGCAGCAAGCATCCTTTCATAGTCGATAGATGCATCATGTTGTGATTGGACTTGAAAAGAGGAAGTGTAATCATGATGAAGATGTGAGTTGATGGACTCACGTATTATCATGTCTGCGATAGATGGTAATTGTTGCTTGGACTCATGCATACTTATCATTTCCCCGATAGATGGTAATCTATTATGAATGGGGGGATCTGAGTATGAATCATTGAAAGAATGTGGACTAGATGGATATGAAGGACAATTTGGTTGAAAATTAGACTCGGGGGAATCGAAACCCCATGAACTCTGTGACGAGTTGAAATTATTATGAAAATTATAGTCATAAGATGGAGGGTGTGGGTTATAGTCATTCGGATAAGACCATTCCGGCACACTAGGTTGATCAAAATTATGATTTGCCGGGTTGGTGATATCCGAATAATAGTTAGGTGTGTAATATGGATTAAAATTAGAATTATTATTATATGCCATATCACACCAACACAAACAAAGAAAAAAAAGAAAACAAACAAATAAACAAACAAAAAAAAAGAAAAATTCTAACCTAAGTTAGGGTAGACCTATGACCTAGACGACTCCTAACTGGTTAGACTGTCCACGGGAGGTAGGGTGCAGACTTTGACCACGAGTTAATCAGCCAGGTCAGGGCAAGAGTGGTGGGAGGTTTTCCGTCAAAGACGTTCCTTAATTAAATAACCACCAATCTTCGGGCTTTCGGCCCTCAATCCCTTTCCTAGACACTGATTTGGCAGGAGTCAACTTCCAGCACTGTTCCCCTTAGGATAATCTCCTATTGAGTCCGAGATGTCCCTAGGGCCAACGTCTACTCAGTTTTAGTTAGGCTTGGGTTAGTGAGTGCTCGGGATATGATTTTTAGGCTAAGGAAGGGTGATGAAATCCCCACCTTATCTTGTTAATGGGTTATGCCCTTAAGATGAATTAGTGCAAGTGTACAAGATAAGTAGATAAGATTCACTCAAAGTAGAAAATCAACCAAGAGATGAGTCCTACTCTACATGCAATGCGTACGTACCTTGCTCCAGCACTCTTTAACAGTAAAATAAAGGAATTGAAAAGACACGTGCCTAATATGCAAACATCTAATCAATTTTTATCTTTAACAACAAGTATTTTACTGTTGATTAATTAGCAGTAAGCAGGGTTATCACAGAACAAAGAGATTAACAGAGCAGTAGACAGATATTGCAATTTGCAGCAACCTGCAAAAAGATGGATCAGTAGGAAACTACTCAGGACGCGGTTTCGCGGCAATTGCCGCGTTTCCGCGGCTCTGAAGTAGGCTCTTGTGCTCTGCCTTCGAGGGCAGAGGCACAGAGTTGCTATATGTCCACTTCTGCTGTCAGTTTCCCTGTTTTTCAAACCTGCAAACAGAAAGAATAAAAGAATTAGTTAAAAAATTTTTATTTTTAGAGAAAAACTTACCGTCCCTCCCCGGCAACGGCGCCAATTTGTTTAATTGAACTTTTTCCTGCACACAAAATATAAAATATTAGATCTGAGAATTAAAGGTGTGCAAGTGCTCAATTCGAATCCGCTGTAGCAAGGCTATGCGGGTCGTGATCCTCAGGGAGGGACTAGCGATGGAAGCGTTTGTAAGATTCTCTAAAATTTTTATTTATTTTATTAGTTATGATGGTATTTACAAGGAAGTGTGGTGAAAAGAATTTGAGAAAGATAGAGATAGAAATCTAAACTAAAGAAAGAAAGAAAGAAAGAAACACATACCTCTTCAGTCTGCTTACCTTTTGAACCGTTGCGATGATTTACCTTTTCTTGGAAGGCGTACAAGCATGGCGTATAGGATCATCCGCCTTCTTAATCTACACTATGAAATAAAAGACAACTATGAAGACCTGTTCATCGCCATAGGCCATCAAGGGCTCTTCTTCGGCTAGGTAGTCTCGAAGCAGTTGGTTCTCATGGTGGGCAAGACATTAGAGAGAAAATAGAAGAAAGCAAATACTGAGATACACAAGATTAAATAAGGATAAAAGAACATAAAATAATACAAGAATGAAAACAAACCTCGATTCGATTATTAAACAATGGTGGGAAAATAAAACTTACACCGACTGTCACCATCAGTACAAGTAGATCCCTTCCTCCATGAGAACATCATCTCCTCTCAATTTTTACAAAAAGGAAAAAAATAAAAATTACAATGGAGGAAAGAAAATCTAAACTACAAGAAGAAAACCTAAACCCTAGATTTGGCCCTCTGGCTCTGCCTCTGGACGACGTTCTGTGTTGCACTGCAGGGGGTATTTATAGGCGCAGAAGGAGTTAGAGTCCGAACACAAGTCGTACACAAAAGCCGTTGCCCTGGCTTATCTGAATTGCCGTGGAAATGTGGCATTTGCCGTGGAATTGCGGCATTTTGGTGGCAGATTGCCACGCGCTTTGGCGCGTGGCTTCTCCTGGTCCGTCCATCTGGGCGTTTGCTTCTGGAAGTTTGATCCTGGCTCTTTATCGTGGGATTTGGATATAACTTGGGAATCAAGTTATCTAGATTTCAAATCTCCCAATATCTTTATCCACGAATTTCCTTATCTTTGCACTCTTATCTTTAGTTTTTATCCTCATCTGCAAGAGTTTAGGGTTGGATAGAAGTCTATCCTTCCCTCTTCTTTAATAATTGCAACTTTAGCCCTTGTGTATTTGCACTTTTGACATTTGATATTTGCACTTTTGCACTTGGGCTTCAAACATGGGCTTTTGGGCTCTTTTTAGGCTTTAATTCTTTCTTTTTATTATTTCGAGGCCTGCACATAATAAATTACAAAATATTAATAAATGTGCAGAATTAAATGAATAAATATGAAAATGTGATGGTAAATGTTATGATAAAATGCACTTTTCACTACTAATCATTGACCTAGACCTAGATAACTCTTAACTAGTTAGACTGTCCACAGGGGGTATATTGCAGCAATCTGACCACAAGTTAATCGGCCAGGTAGGGGCAAGACCAGTGGGAGGTATCCGTGCCTGAGCAATGGGCCTAATTATACCAAACTACTGTTCTTTGAGGTTTCGCCTCTCAATCCCCAACCTTTAACACCGATTTAACAAGAGTCAAACTCTAATAATTTTTTTCCATAGGACAATCTCCTAAATGAGTCCGAGATGTCCCTAGGGGCCAACATTTAGCAAGTTTTATTTAGGCTTGGGTTGTGTAAGTGGGGAGGTGATTTTTGGGCTTAAGGAGGGTAATGACTTCCCCACCTTATATTGTATCAGGATATGCCCTTAAGTTTAATTCATGCAAGTGTACAATAAAGACAAGAATGAACACAAAAAGCAAGTAAATTACCCATGTGTTTGTCCTAACTATATGCAATGCAATATGTACACCTCGGTTCAAATCACAACAACAAAAGAACAAAATACAGTATATTGAAATCGAAATTGACACGTACCTAGATGTAAATGTCTAAACCATTTTAAAATCTCCAATTACCATATTTTATTCTTAATTATTATAGTGCACATGTAAAACTAGCAGCAGAATACAACATATATATGCAAATAAAGATACCCCTGCAAAAGATGAAGATCAAAGCCAAGAAAAATGTAACATTTCTGCCGCAAAAAAGGCCTGGCTGCGGTAAAACAATGGGCAACAACTCTCTGCTTTCTTGCGCAGGGAGGTACAGGGGAGTATAGACTTCTGCAGTTATTAGATTCTGAAATTTTTTACCTGTACCCAGAAATAAAGAAGAGAAGTTAACAAAAAAGTGAAATCAAATCGTTCTCATCCCTGGCAATGGTGCCAAAATTTGATCACAGTAAACCGTGCACAAAATGTGTCATTTTGTAAGAGTGTGTATGCTTTGGCTTCCTTGATACTTTCGTTATAACATAGAGGCTAAACGGGTCGAATCTACAAGGACGGAAGGTGATGGAAGCCTTAACGGTATGTTCACGTATGTGTTAACGGTTCTTCTATGTTAAAAGAATTAAAAGAAAAGAAAATAAATAATGAAAAGAGAAGAGTACAGTGAAAATAAGATAGAAACATTGAAGCGAAGGTATTTATAATTTTGAGATTATTTCTAAAATAAAGTAAAAATGAAAGAAAACTCATGACTCCTAGCTACTATTGGCTTCATTAATATGCTAGCCTCTTAATGATAGTTGCCTCACATGTATCCTTGACCATCGTTAGTCCTTGGTTCAAGAGCATTCCAAAGTATGACCCATAAGATCACTCATTACATCCAAACGCAAATAAACAAGTGCAAGCTACACTTAAATTATCAAAACTAAATTAGATCAAGCATGGAATAAAGTAATATTACCTTGTTACCTAATAGATTCATTTGGATTATCAAGTAAGGAGTTAGCAAGTTAGTGGTTAGTGTTGGCCCGGAGGCTCATGACTCTAGTTTTGAGATGATTAACTCATGTAGTTATAGTTTACTAATAATCTTGTGTTTAAATAGTTTCAGTGATTGACCAAGATATTAGTAGGTGATTAGCTTCAACAAAGGAGTTTTGAAGCTTTCACATGTTGATTCAAGAGCTCGCTCAAGATCGCATCTAGCACTCAGTTGGAGTCAAGCTCATTGGATCGCGTTTGGATTGAGTCGGCTTGGAGACAAGAAGACCTCGGTTTGTTTAGTTTAGTTTTTATTTAGATCTTGTGTAAAGGTAGATAGTGTTGATATGCTCAAGTTCACACACACACACACACACACACACACACAAGTTTAAAGTTTATTGGTTTGGTTTTCGGTTTAACCGGTTTTGGATTTCATGTCAAAAATATAGATATATATCTTTTATGCATATTGGATTCTATCCATATACAACATGCTTCAAAGTTGTTTCAATATTATATTTTTGTATCCATATGAGTTTTGGAGAGAACGGTTTTTTATTTCAAAAATCTAAGTTTTAGAAAATACAGATTTTGTGTTTATGCAAAATTTCTATATCACAAAAATGGTTCAAATTGTTTATAATATGTGTTGAATTTTAGTCACACATATTTGTATTTCAAAGATCTTAAAAGAACTTATTTTTGTAGAATTTATGTGATTTTATGGGATTTAATTGAAATTAAAAATAAAGTTTTCAATACCTATAATCCCCAACCATGTCAACTGGCGGTCGACCGCGCCGGTCGACCAGCACGGTCGACCGATGTACACGAAACGTGCACAAAGGCCAGCCTATTCGGCCAGTCGACTGCGCGGTCGATCGACTGAAAGCACCCCACTCTCGGGTGGGGGCCGGTCGACCGGACGGTCGACCGTTGTCTGTGGCCAGTCGACCGGACTGTCGACTGGAGACACAACGGTCATAAGTATGACCGTTGCACCGGTCGACCGGGTAGTCGACCGGAAGGTCATTTCTGACCTTTCCTGGCTGCCAACAGGTAGATTTTTGAGGGGTTATAAATAGCCCCCCTCTTGAGTTATTTTCAACATGTTTTTAGAGATCAATTTTTCCCATCTTAACAAGTGTTTTAGCAAGAAGTTTTCAAAGAGTTTTTGGGTTAAAAAGATCTATTTTTATTTGTTTTAAAGGGTTGGAAAAATTAAAGAAAAAGAGTGTAGTTTTCTTGAAGCCTGCTCCCAGATTTGGCAAATAGGGCTTCAAAAGTCTTGGGCTACTCCTAGGCTCTAAAAATATCCAATCAAATGAGAGTTTGGGGTTTCTTCACTCCATATCATGGACCTAGATACACACAAAAAAAACATTATTAAAAGAATTTTTATTCAGAATAACTGTGAAGATGTGATATAAAATATGCATATTTAGATACTAATCATCACTCTTGTGAGATATAACAGAGTATATATTTGTATGGATGTGATGAAAAATTTTATAATAAAAGTAGTAACTTTTGAAATAGAAGTGTTTGTTTTCATCTTGCCTACTTTGTCCTGTGATTATTTTGTTGGAATTGGATGTTTGCTCAAAGAAATTTGCTTTGACTCCAAGATGTATGGAATTTTGTTTGGTGTGTAGTTCTCGTGTGATTGTTTATCCCACAGCGTTACCTGTAAGTCTCATCTCCAAGTGAGGAAAATCCCAACTATTGATTGAGCCTCCGAGAGGGGGAAATCCCTACAACATAGTTGGATTTGCGTTTGCTTTTGAGCGGGGCACATCCCATCAAGGAGCTACAAACTCGGGCCTCGAGAGGGGAAAATCCCTACAACAGAGTCTGGTCTCCGAGTGGGGAAATCCCACAATGGAGGATTTCAGTTCCCGTAAGGCTACCGAGAAAGGCCCGTAAGCACGTCTGTGTTAACACTATCACATGGGGCACATCTTGTCTAGGAGTGTACAGACCCGATCCTTCGAGTGGGGCACATCCCATCAATGAAGGAATTGTATTTTCACCTCCGAGTAAGGGGAACCCTATCATCGGGGAGAATGGACTACATGGAAATTATTAGGACATATATACAATCATGCATTGAGACATGAAATAGAGTGTTAAATGCAAGTGTGGACATAATTAATTGTATGAGCTCAATTTACAAGTTCACGAGATTAGTACGTCAAGAGGATAATCCAGATAAGAAAACTCTCATAGATATACCTTATATCTCTTGTCATCATTGCCCAAGCAGACACAACCTAAGTTTCCCCAAGATAACATACGCAAACTTTAAATCTTACCTGAGGTCCTCATTGTCGAGAAAGTATACATGCAGCGTCATGTACTCAGGAGAACTGTTAGACATATGACCATATGAAATCGATACGTCGAGGGTAATTCAAATAAGGAAACCTCATAGATATATCTGATCCTATACACAGCTATAGTCTGGCGGTACTTGCAAAAAATAGTCTGAGGTAGGGGAAATCACAGCAGCAGGTTAGATTCGTCTGTCCCGGATAGGGGCCCCTATCCGGTCGATGATTTGGTACCTCCAACATGAGAGCAAGCCTAACAGTGGAGTAGTCCTCTCGCGCAGGGGATATCCCATCAACGAAGCTGTCTCCCGGGTGGGGGCACATCCCATCACCAAAATATGAAAGGAACCCGTTAAATGGAAACTACCAGGGCTTCATCCGCCTGTAGGTTCAGATTAGGAGAACCCGCAGGCTTGTCTGTTCCGAGTGGGGACTAATCGTCGAAAGCGTTGCACAAAAAATGAGTAAAAAGTGAATGTCGGTGTTGTAGCTTCCTTGACTCTACTGTAATAGCACAACAGCTAAATGGGTCGTATCTATAAGGAAGGAAAATGATAGAAGCGTTATGTACGATTTTTCTGCTCGTTTGAAAGTTTTTTCTTGTTCCAAGAATGAATAAAAGAAAGAAGAAAGATTGTAATAATGGTCTAAAATGATTTGATGTAGGAAAAGTGTTTTTGTATTTTAAAGATGAGAAAAAAAATGCATAGCTAACTTTCTACTAAGTATTCCCACTAATATCTAACTTCTTGATAACATAGCCTCACGATGGATCATAGGCAATCATAACAGTTGTGTGTAAGAACTTTTCACGTGGTGGTTTGAATGAAAGTTCTCTTCATTACCTTGCTTCACTCAGTAAGACTTGAATTTTCTCCCATCAAGATCCATTTAAAGGCAAAAATAGAGGAAGAAGCAAGTGCATTAATGGTATCGACCAGGATGTATGGGGATTCCTCTAACTAACAAGAAAGAAGTAAAATTAACATATTCTATAAATCATCAAAAACTTGTCAGTTAAGCATGAAGTATGAAAGTGAATATACTTGTTAGTAAGCTAGAGTTAGAACCCTCATCTTATGATATCATGGCTCTTATTTGCGCAAGGCTTATGTGATACTTGTTGATTCATTCGGGTTGTAAATCAAGCGGCTAGAGATTAGTGGGATAGTAATTAGTTAGCCATGCTATAGAGAAGTTAACTAGACATGATAAATAAAAACAATAGAGAAAATACAAGGAGAGTAAACATACTATACTAATTGCAAGTAAAAACAAGTAAATAACATAAGTAAAAATATGGAAAAGGAAGAAGTATACTTGTATTTGATTGTCACCTTCAAGATACAAGTTTCACTCTCTCTTTCTCACTCTAATTTCAGGTCTAATGCAAAGAACAAAAAGAGAATACAAGGAAACTAAAAAAAATCCTAGAACAAACTAGGCATAAGCTCTCCTACTCTGGATATCTCCTCTTCTGGTGATCAAAAGCGGTATTTATAGGTACCAGAGTATGGGGAAAAGTGTGGGGGATATAGCCTCAGACGCTGGTAGACTGGTGCAAGAATGACCACATTTTCGCGGCCCAGTCTGCCAGCGCCGAAGCGTACAAACTGGTGGCTCCATGCTGGCCATGTTAGGTGCATTTATTGTTTTGTCTTCTTCTCTCAGCAGCAGCATATTGGGCTTCAATGTATTGGGCTTCTTCTTGACTCTAAAAATCCTCAAATATATTAGAGTTTTAGGCCACTTCTTCACTTTAAGCCATGAACCTAGAAAAAAGGAGAAAAACTCATGAATAACTAGAATTTTATTAAGATAAATGTGAAAATATGATGATAAAATATGCAAATGTAAATACTATTCACACCCTTATACTTATCTTTTGCTCGTCTCTGAGCAAAACAAAAAGAAACTAGAAAGCTAAATTAAGAAAGTTTATTACATCATTTTCGCAGGTGATGCAATTGCACTGATCATGTACAACAAGCCTTTAAACCTCTAAAGTTCTCCTAGAGGAAGAGTTTTGTCTCTTAAGGATTTTCAGCGGATTGTACCCACGAAATCCAAGAAAAGAATGAAAATGTTATTTATTTTTGAAATATCCTTCTTAAAATAGAAAAAGCTTTTTAATCTCTTTAGTAAAATATTTAATAATTTTAAGCATTAGGTCTAATTCTTATTAGTCCTTCCTACACTTTGTTCCTCAAGCAAGAATATGGCTTTCATTTAAATTTAAGAGAAATTTTGTGCTTCAAACTTATTCTTTTATTTAGCCTTAATTAATATGCAATGTGTGAAGTGATGATTTACTTGAAAATTTTCAACTCAAACTCTAATGCCACAAAATTTATTAGCGTTTATTTATTTACCGCTTTTGCCCTTAATTTCTTTAGGTTTTTTAATTTACTTTTGTAACGAATTTTTAACCGATGACTCTCAAACCAGGCAGTCTTAGGGCACCAGGTGAGAAAACATCCCTCAGATTAAATACTCAAGTTAACTAGGCCACAAAAACTATGGTTTATTTCCTTTAGGTGTGAATAATCATGCTTCTTGAGGCACAATTATCCAGCTTAATCAGGTTTATAACTATATATATGCACAAAAATTTATTTTTATTTATTTATTTATTTGTATGTGGCACTTAGACTCTTTGTCTATAAATTCCAAGAGTGCATATAGCCAATGCATTTTACCAAGGCAAAAGTAAAGAAGTGAGTTATTTTTCTAATATCTCCTAAACTGCCAATCTAACCAATAATCTTTTATTTAGATTAAAGTAAAGAATTTTTAACTTGGGTCTCCTTAATCTTTATAGTTATTTTTTATTTTTACAAAAGACTATCAAAAAATTATCTCCTACTTAAGAAGGATATTTTTTTTTTGAAAAAGGAAGAAAAAAGAAAGAAATATTGAAAAATAACCAAAAAAAAGAAATGAACAAAGAAATCCTATGTTAGTACCCTCCACCATACTTATCTAATGCATTGTCCTCAATGGACAATATATGAATGCAAATGCAATAAACATGTGTAAGGAGTCACCTCCTCCATCTACTCGGTCCGGCCAAAGTGCTAGGAGCAACCGAGCGTGAACGCCTAAGGGTACCCTCAACGCGCTCCAACTTAGTGCTCTGATTCTCCAATTGTCTCCTAAGCCTGATCTGCTCGCTAAAAATCTTTTTCACGCCCTTCCACATAGAGGACATGAATGCAGTGGTCTCAGTAGGTGGTGGTTGCTGCCAAAAGTGGGGCCCATCCTCCTCATGCATTTGTTCCTCAGAAGATGACTCGTAGGAACGGTAGGTGTCCAGATCGAGTGCAATCAACTGTTGTATGCACTGGTAATGCATTCAGGGGTTACTAATACTCGATCATACTCAGAAATTCCTCGTTCTGAAGAAAGTTCCTGTACAGGCGGGTCAGCAGAATGGGTAGAGAGTATTTCACACCTTTTGTGCGTTGAGAGTTTGCAATGAGCTGCTGCAAAAGAATCGTGTTCAGACGGACTGTGCGTTGCCTCGTCATGAGGCTGTGAATGATTTGGAGGACAGGTCTACTGAATGAGGTCATGCGGTTAATGCCCATGATATTATGTTGGATCCACCATCCAATGCAATGGATGTTGCAAAATGTGGTTGATCGTGGGAAAATCGTGCACAAAAAGTGTATGTTTTGAAATCGATATTTAAAGTGTGTGTGCTTTGGCTTCTTCGATACTTCCATTATTGAATAGAGGTAAAACGAGTCGAATCCACAAGGACGGGAGGCGATAGAAGCTTTACCAGTTGATTCACGTGTGTGTTAAAAGTTCTTCAATGTTTGAAAGAATGAAAAGAAAAGAAAACAAAGAATGGTAAGAGAAGAGCACAGTGAAATAAGAAGTGGAAAACATATAAGATAAGATATTTGTGGTTTTTAATATATTTCTAAAACAAAGTAAAAGATAAAGAAAACCCATTGTTACTAACTACTAATGACTCAACCAACATACTAACCTCTTAGTGATAGTTGCCTCACATGTATCATTGGCCATCACTAGTCCTTGGTTCAAAAGCTTTACAAAGCATGGCTCATATGTTAACTTTCACATCCAAATTCAACCAACAAGTGCAAGCTACACTTAAATCATCAAAACCCAATAAGAGCAAGCATGAAATAAAGTAATGTTAGCTTGTTAGAGTTTTAGATGTTAGAGTGTTAGATCCATCATCATGAGCCATCCATGGCTCTTGCAAGAGCAAGGCCAAGTAGAGGCTATTAGATTTATATGGATTATCAAATAAGAAGTTAGACTAGTTAGTATTTAGTAGTTAGTTACCATGAGAGAAAAGATTAGCTAAACATGTAAAAGGAATTAGAGAAGAAAACAAAGATAAGTTAAGAGAGCACCTTTCATAGATTGTCACCTTCTATTATAAGCACTCTTACTTCCTCACCATGTACCACTCTCTCTCCTATTACAAGATCCAAAAGAAATAGAAAATACACAGGAAGAAGAAGAACACTAACCTAAACTACTCTAAACTATAAAATGGAGATGAAAACTACCCTAAACTCTGCATAGCTTCTGCACTGGAAACCCAAGGGATATTTATAGGCACCAGGGGAAAGGGGGGCCGGGGGCAAACCCTAGCCCAAAGTACGGGCGCGGCCGCGCCCGTATGGCGGTGGAAACGTGGCAAAAATCGTGTTTTCGCGGCTCTTCCAGAGCCATGCGAGCAGCGCTTCGGGCCGTGATTGTGATCCAATATTGCATATTTTACCTCATTATTCCCATGCATTTTTGTAATAAATATATGATTTTTACTCATCTTCTCTATATATTTGCAGGTTCACACTCTAATGGAGAGATAGCCCAATAATCACTTTAATTAGCAATAATTAAAGTGATTAAATCCAAGATTAAGATAAAGCCCAAATTTGAATCCAAGATCCAGAGAGATCCGCGTAACAACTGAAGATTCCAGAAGGCCACGTGGATAACAACCTAACAACCAAATCGTACCAGAAAATCTGGGCTCAACGGCCCAGATCTTGCCGCAAATCTCAGGATTTTCCCGCGCTTTTGCGGCGGTTACGGGGTTGTTGGATCTCGGATTTTGCGCCAACCACCTGGATCTCGAAGCTTCTCCAGAGGTCTATAAATACTTCATTTGGACCTACGAGCAAAGACTGAATGGAGAAGAGAGGAGAAATTGTTAGTTGTTGTATTTTTCATAGATTTTTCTCTAGGTTTTAGTTCTTTAGATCCCTCTTCTTCTTCCCTAGATACTTTGTAAGAGAGAGAGATTGTGAGAGAGAGAGCTTGTGTAATCAAGGTGTGACAACTTGAAGCAATAAGGATTCATCCATTCTCCTTCCTCTACTTGAGCTTGGTTCTAGTTTACTTGCTTTCTTTACTTGCTTTCTTTACTTGCTTTCTTCACTTTCTTGCAATTTACTTCATGCTTTGCTTTTCTTCATTCATGGCTTGTAGCTAATTTTTCTACCATGTACTAGCTAACCACTAGCCTTGCCATCTTCACTAACTCATGGGTGATTGCTTTATTTCATCTTGCAAGTTGGATGGTCTTCTCTTCTCCGATGGGTAAAACCACCCTTCATCTACATGAGAAAGTAATTAGATCAACACGCAAGACGAAACCTACGCCGATGGAGTGACAACATGAGGCACGCCTTCACTATCACGGAGTTTGGTAAGCTTTGGTAAGGTAGTAAGGTAAGCTAGTCATGGTTTGCTTCTTCAAGTTCACTTTTCTTTTTAGTTGTTAGTCCAAATCCAATCTTCTTTGATTTCTTTCCACTCTTCCATCATGAACATATCCATCCATTCTTTCACTTCTTTTTCCATGATTGTTTTATTCTTTTAAGAACATAGAAGAATTCTCGTTTATATTTCTTCACTTCGATTCGTAACGCTTCCATCGCTAGCTCTCCCTGAGAATCGACTCGGTATAGCCTTATGCTATAGCGGAGATAGGAAAGGATACATCGATACATTTACATACACCTTTCTCGTCTTAATCAAAATGGCGCCGTTGCCGGGGATTATTGGCGCCATTTATTAGCACTATCCTTTTCTTATCAAATCAAAATTGGCGCCGTTGCCGGGAGAGCAACAGATTTTCTTTAAAGTGAAGAACTAAACGAATCTTCTTCTCTGTTGCAGGTTACAGGTTGAAGAACAGGAAATTTTGCTTGCAGTGACATATAAGTGGACCTGGGCCTCTGCTCTCGAAAGCAGAGACCAGGATCCCTCAGTTTTGCCGCGGATTCTAGGTTTTTGCCGCAGATCTGCGGCAATTCTGAGTGAACTACTTACAAATTTTCTGCAGGGGCTCTGATTCTGCAAAATACATCTGCTGCTATACTTGAATACCTGTATTTTTCACCTATTACCTGCTAATTTAATCAACAGTAAAAAATTGGTTGAAATTGTTAAAAATTGTTTAGACATTTGCATTCTAGGCACGTGTCTTTCAATTCTTTACTTTTACTGTTGAAGAGTGCTGGATGCAAGGTACGTAAGCATTGCATGTAGACTAGGAATCATCTCTTGCTTGATTTTCATGCTTTGAGTGAATTCTAGTTATATATTTTTGTACACTTGCACAATTCAATTTTAAGGGCATAACCGATAAATAAGATAAGGTGGGGAGTTCATTACCCTTTCCTTAGCCCGAAAACCACAATCCAAGCACTCACTAACCCAAGCCTAATTTAATAAAAAAATAGACGTTGGCCCTAGGGACACCTCGGACTCATCTAGGAGATTATCCTAAGGGGGAAAAGTGTTGGAAATAGACTCTTGCAAAATCAGTGTCTAGGAAAGGGATTGAGGGCCGAAAGCCCGAAGGTTGCTGGTTACTTAATTAAGGAACGTCTCTGATGGAAAACCTCCCACCAACCTTGCCCTTCCCTGGCTGATTAACTTGTGGTCTACGTCTACACTAAACCTCCCGTGGACGATCTAATCAGTTAGGAGTCGTCTAGGTCTAGGTCAACCATTCTTTTGGCTTGGTTTTGATTTTTTTTTTTTCTTTTTGTTTGTTGTTTGATTTTTTTTTTTTTGTTTGTGATTTTTTGTGTGATATGGCATTCAACAATTCTTTCTATCCTAATAATAATCCATATTTCACACCGACTCCATATTCGGATAATTCCAACCCGGCGTTTTATAATACGCACCAACCACATACGCCGGGTTGGCCTTATCCGAATCAATATGACCCATACCCCCCATCTAATAATTATAATTTCCATAATAATTTCAACTCTTCACCGAGTAATTGGGGATTCACGTACCCCGAGTCAAATTCTCAAATTCCTTGTCCACCATATTCACCTTGTCAACAGTATTCATGTCCCGATTTCGCTTCATATACTCCTTTTCTGAACCACCAATTGAAGAAAAATCTGAGTTACTAAGGAGTATAGAAGCCAATTTACAGAGAGTCGAGCAAAAACTTCAAGAACCATTTGCCTCTCCAATTCCACCATATTTTCAAGAGTCTTACTCAGTTCCACCTTTTTCTAATGAACAACCATTTGTCATGGAAACGAGTAAAGATTTCTTGTGTGAGTCCACTCTTCCACACATTTTTGACTCACAATTTCACTATCACTTCCAAGACAACACTTCATCTTTTCATCAAAATAATGAAATCATCAATTATGGAAAGATGCTTGAAGACATGACTCATGCTCAAAATGCTAGAAATCGTGACATAGATTTGATGATCCAAACTCTTTATTCTCATCCTGTTTCTAATGTCACTAACCATTCTGTCCAAGCCAAAGAGTCATGTAGCCTTGGAAATCAAGATTCAATTTCAGCTTGTCCACCTGAACTTGTCCAAACTTCAGATCCCATTGACATTTTGGCAAGTTTTCCTTTTACTGAAATTGAACTTGAACATGAACCTGATTCTGAACTTCCACTTGATGATTCAATTTTCCTTCCTGATTCAATTATGACTCCGGTGTCTTCACATGATTTCACTTCATTTCCCGAGTCAGTATTGGATCCAGTGCCAGTCCATTTTGAAATTGAATCACCAACCTTTGATGATCATACTGAACTTGACCAATTCCATACTTTTGAAAGTCCTATTGATAAATTGGCAAGTTCACATTTTTGTGGAATTGAACTACATGAGGAATGTGATCTTGAACCCCAATTTAGTGATTCACTTCTTTTTCCTGATTCAATAATGACTCCGGTAACTTTACCTGACTTCAATCTTTTCCCGGAGTCTACTTTGGATCCTGTCCCAATTCATAATGAAGTTGAATCACCCATCTTTGAGGATCACATTGAACTTGACCAATTATACTCTTTTGATGATCCTATCGACAAATTGGCAAGTTCTCCATTTTGTGGAATTGAACTCAATGAGAAATGTGACCTTGATTTTCTCAATCTCTTTACTTCTGAAACTGATTATACAATTCTGACGGACGAAGTTGACCTTAGTTTTGAAGAATTGTATGGCGATGAGCTTGAATTTCTTAATATTGGAAGTAAAGAGATATCACCCATATTAGGTCACATCCCATTGTTGGACAATGATTGTGGACTTGAGCTTCATTTTCTTGACTTGGACCCAATTCCTGAACTCACTTCGACTCCTGCACCTTTTCTTGACTTCATTCACTTCCCTGAGTCGGTGTTAGTTCCTGTTCATTCCGAGTCTAAGTCAACTGTTCTATCATTTCATATACCATTCTGGGACAAGGTAGTTGACAAATTTGACTCTGAAATTTATTATGGAAAATGGAAATTAGATGGGGTCATGTACTTAATAAGATCCTTAATGGATTCATCTTTTTAGTGGGTCATATTCATGATATTTTTGGTGGGTTCCTGAAAACCCAACGTAAAGTTGATTGGGCCATGTTCCGTGGACCAATCAGACCACCACCGGAACCACCACCTTCAGGTAATTTTTGTTCCTTCCCTTTCCATTTTTTTTCATGCATACATATATCATGATGCATTGAGGACAATGCATGAGATAAGTGTGGGGGAGGGTTTACTAACTTAGAGTTTTTAGAATTTCTTTCTTTTACACTTCTTTTAGAGTTTTTAGATTTTATTTCTTTTACACTTCTTTTAATAAATAAAAATAAAAAAATAAAAATAAAAAATAAAAACTTTTTGAAATAAGAGATAAAGTTTTGATCTATTTTTAAGAAGATTAAGATGTATCTTAGAAATTAAGAAAGCCTTAATTATGACATCTTAAACCTAGTTGAAATAATAGATCTTGTTTAAAATTATAGGATAAGTAAGTAAAATTGGTGAGATATTTTTATCTTGAATTTTTTGCCTTAGATTGTATGCACTTCACACTTACACATTTCTTGGGATGGAAACAAAGACCAAAAATGTCATAAAAAAAAAGAAAAAAATATAAATAAAACATCACCTATTAAGATGGAGAATTGTGCCTCAAGAAGCATGGTTACTCACGCCTAACGGTGATCTCACTTATTAAGCTGGATAATTGTGCCTCAAGAAGCATGATTATTCACGCCTAACGGTGATTATAAATAATCCCCTTTAGTTTTGTGGCCTTTTTTACTCGAGACCTTAAACTCGAGGGATGTTTTCTCATCTGGTGCCCTAAGACCGTCTGGTTTGGGAGTCATCGGTTATAGGCTCGTTACATGGGTGAACTAGAAAGCCTAAACTAAGGGAAGAAAAAGCAGAAAAAAATATATATAAATAAATAAATGGCTTGATGGTTGGAGTTGAAATCCCAGAAATTTTCACAGAGCACAGTGTGCATATTATCTAGGTTTTATGAAAGATAAAATATTCAATCCAATTTTGAATTCTTACCTTAATTGAAAACAAGATCTTGCATGGAGACTAAGTTAAGGAAGAATGATTATAGGTGGACTTATGACCTAGGATCACTTATATTTTTGCAAAATAGTTCGTAAACATGTCTCTTGTTCAAAATGCGTTTTCAAAACACTAACATTTGTCTTCTTTCTTTATGGATTTTGTGGGTGCAATCCGCTGAAAACCCTCAGGAGACAACACTCCTCCTCTAGGGTAACCTAGAGGTTTAACGGCTTGTTGCACACGCTCAGTGCAATCGCGTCACCTGCGAAAGTGGTGTAATAAAATTGGTAGTTAGGATTTTCTTTTCTTTTTCTTTGTTTTGCTCGGGACGAGCAAAAGAATAAGTGTGGGGGTGTGATTGTGATCCAATATTGCATATTTTACCTCATTATTCCCATGCATTTTTGTAATAAATATGATTTTTACTCATCTTCTCTATATATTTGCAGGTTCACACTCTAATGGAGAGATAGCCCAATAATCACTTTAATTAGCAATAATTAAAGGGATTAAATCCAAGATTAAGATAAAGCCCAAATTTGAATCCAAGATCCAGAGAGATCCGCGTAACAACTGAAGATTCCAGAAGGCCACGTGGATAACAACCTAACACCAAATCGTACCAGAAAATCTGGGCTCAACGGCCCAGATCTTGCCGCAAATCTCGGGATTTTCCCGCGCTTTTGCGGCGGTTACGGGGTTGTTGAATCTCAGATTTTGCGCCAACCACCTGGATCTCGAAGCTTCTCCAGAGGTCTATAAATACTTCATTTGGACCTGCGAGCAAAGACTGAATGGAGAAGAGAGGAGAAATTGTTAGTTGTTGTATTTTTCATAGATTTTTCTCTAGGTTTTAGTTCTTTAGATCCCTCTTCTTCTTCCCTAGATACTTTGTAAAAGAGAGAGATTGTGAGAGAGAGAGCTTGTGTAATCAAGGTGTGACAACTTGAAGCAACAAGGATTCATCCATTCTCCTTCCTCTACTTGAGCTTGGTTCTAGTTTACTTGCTTTCTTTACTTGCTTTCTTTACTTTCTTGCAATTTACTTCATGCTTTGCTTTTCTTCATTCATGGCTTGTAGCTAATTTTTCTACCATGTACTAGCTAACCACTAGCCTTGCCATCTTCACTAACTCATAGGTGATTGCTTTATTTCATCTTGCAAGTTGGATGGTCTTCTCTTCTCCGATGGGTAAAACCACCCTTCATCTACATGAGAAAGTAATTAGATCAACACGCAAGACGAAACCTACGCCGATGGAGTGACAACATGAGGCACGCCTTCACTATCACGGAGTTTGGTAAGCTTTGGTAAGGTAGTAAGGTAAGCTAGTCATGGTTTGCTTCTTCAAGTTCACTTTTTTTTAGTTGTTAGTCCAAATCCAATCTTCTTTGATTTCTTTCCACTCTTCCATCATGAACATATCCATCCATTCTTTCACTTCTTTTCCATGATTGTTTTATTCTTTTAAGAACATAGAAGAATTCTCGTTTACATTTCTTCACTTCGATTCGTAACGCTTCCATCGCTAGCTCTCCCTGAGAATCGACTCGGTATAGCCTTATGCTATAGCGGAGATAGGAAAGGATACATCGATACATTTACATACACCTTTCTCGTCTTAATCAAAATGGCGCCGTTGCCGGGATTATTGGCGCCATTTATTAGCACTATCCTTTTCTTATCAAATCAGGCCGCGCGCTGTCCCGTCTGTTCCCTATCGGTGTCAGCACCTAGTTTCTGGTTCTCAGCCCCTGGTTTTGACAAAACAGCTCTCCAAAGTCACTGACTAGATTAGGCCTTTAATCACCCATTAAATGGTGATTTAGGGTCTTCTTCTTCATTGCACACCATGAACCTAGAAACATGCAAGAGAGGTGCTTATTAGCAAATTTAATATGAAATAAATGTGAAGATGTAGTATAAAATTTGCAGTTTTAGTGACTAATCACACCCTCACACTTATCTTTTGCTTATCCTGAGCAAAACAAAAAATTAAAAGAATTATTACACCACTTTCGCAGGTGACGCGATTACACTGAGCAAGTGCAACAGGCCGTTAAACCTCTAGGTTTCCCCTAGAGGAGGAGTTTTGTCTCCTGAGGGTTTTCAACAGATTACATCCACAAAATCCATAAAGAAAGAAATCAAATATTAGTATTCTGAAAACACATTTTGAAATAGAGAAAAGTATTGAAGTATTTTTGCGAAAATATAAGTGATCCAAGGTTATAGGTTAACCATAAATTATTCTTCCTCAAACTAAGTCGAAATGCAAAATCTTATTATAAATTAAATGTAAGAATATAAAAATGAATTGATTCTTTGATCTTTCATAAAACTCTTAGAAAAATATGCACTTTATGAACAATGAAGTTTTTTTGGATAACGACTCAAACTTTCATGCCATTTATTTTTGTATAATTATTTTTTCCTTTTTTTCCCCTTAATTTTCTTAGGCTTTCTTATTTACCCGTATAGTGAGCCTTTAGCCGGTGACTCTCAAATCAGATGATCTTAGGACACCAGATGAGAAAAGCTCCCTCGGACTTAAGGACTCGAGTAAACAAGCCACAAAACTAAAGGGATTATTTTTATTTTTGTCCACCATTTTAGGTGTGAATAATCATGCTTCCTGAGACATAATTACCCAACTTCTATAAGTGATTTTTATTATCATTATATATATATATATATTTAATATATTTTTTATGGCATTTTCAGTCTTCTTTCAATCCCAAAAATTGTGTGAGTGTGAAGTGCATAAATCTAAGGCAAAAAATTCAAGATCAAATTATCTTTCCAATCTTACTTTCTTATCATAAATTTAAACAAGATCTATTATTTTGACTCAGTTTAAAATTTCATAATTTTAGGTCTTCCTAATTCCTAAGATAATCTTAATTTTCTTAAAAATAAATCAAAACTATTTATCTTGTTTCAAAAAGTTTTGTAAAAAGAAAATAAGAGTTTCTATAAATTTTTTTAATTAAAAAGAATGTAAAAGAAAGAAAATGTAAAACTAAATATGTTAGTAAACCCTCCCCACACTTATCTCATGCATTATCCTCAGTGCATCGTGAATGTGTATATACATGAAACAAATGGAGAGGGAAGGAAAATTTCCTCATGGTGGTGGCTCTGGTGGTGGTCTGATTGGGCCAAGCGTTGCTACCCAAGCAAAATAGCATGGATCTTGTAAGAACCCACCAATGACCTCTTTAATACGACCCAGTAAAAGAGCGATTGAGTGACTGGTCTTATTTAAAAATTTATCCCCATCAAATTTCCAATTTTCTAAAATAATTATTGAGTTATTTTCGTCAATCTTGTCCAATAATGAAGTGTGATTTTGGAAGATGATTGATTTGGACTCAAATGGAACAGGAATAAAAATCAATTCCGACTCGAAAATTTGACTCAGATCAAGTCGAGATTCAATAATGAGAGTCGAAATTGGTTAAAAAATTGGGTCTAAACTAAAAAATTATTGTTCACACACTATCCCCATCAATGAAGTGTGATCATAAGATATTGGTGATTCAATTTCACGGTGTACAGGTACAGGATTCAATGTTGACTCTGGAATAGAGAAAAATATGGTTAAGATACCAGAGTCATTATTGAATCAAAAAGTGAAATGGAATCACTAACATGAGGCTCAAGATCACTTTCAAGCTCAAGTTCAATTTCAGGAAAAGGATAACGTGCCAATATATCAAGGTGGTTCTCAAAATTTTGGGCAAGTTCAAATGGATGCAATGAAATTGAATCTTGATTTTTATCCACGGAAGGAATGTGAATGGGTAAATGATCGATTCAAGTTCAAGAAGTATGCAAATCAAAACTGGCTCAAGAATGTTATTTTATTCAGGTAACACTACAGGAGTCGATATTGATTCAATGGATGGACTCGAATCGCTAGCTTGAAGCTCAGGTTCATATTCATCTTCAAGTTCAATTTCAGAAAATGGATAACTTGCCAAAGTATCAGGAATTGGATGTTGGTCAAGTTCAGGTTGGTATGATGAAATTGAAGTTGAATTTCTAAAATGGCAAGATTCTTGAGTCATATGAACATCTGATGGACATGAGAACTTATTCATATTTTGTATTATTCGCTCGGTCTCTTGCACGAATTCCACAATTATTTCCCACAATGATTTTTCTTTGAATGGTTCTGGAAAAGAATGTTGGCCCAAAGGCCCTTCACCCTAGTTTTGATGATGATCAACTCATGTAGTTATAGTTACTAATGATCTTGTGTTTAATTAGTGACAGATTCATGATCAAGATCTTAGTAGGTGCATAGCTCAACAAAGGATAAAAGAACAAGATTTGGAGCTTGCATGTGGTGATCCAAGAAGTTTTTGGATCAAGCTTGGACCAAGTCAAGAAGATGAGAAGCCTTCAAGGGAAGACTTCAAGAAGTTGAAGACTTGTGTCTAGGTATAGAATTTGTATTTTTGTTTTAGTAAAAATGTAAAGGATAGAATAGTGGTGGATTGCTCAAGTTATATCACACACACACACTCTTGATAGAACTCTTGATTTAATTGATTTCATAAAAGATTTCTTTTTAGAAAAGAAATTTTATTTAGTAAAAGATTTTCTAGAGTAGAAAAAGATTTTTCTTTGAGACAAAATACTATTTTGGATTTTGGTATTTCATAGTTCATATCTTTAAACCAAAATCATGATTAGAGCTTTATGTCAAAAACATAGATACTCCATATTGATTATGTAGTGGATCATATCCATACACACCATGCTTTTAAATGAACTCAAATATCTTGTTTTTGTTTTTGATAAAGGTTTGGAAAAACATTTCATGGACAATTAAGTTTTTATCAAAAGAATTTTTACCAAGTATCTTACCCTGATAGTAGTATGACACATGCTCATACTCTATGATTTTTCAAGACCAAAATATTTTATCCAAGACCCAAAACCTAAATCCAAATTGTCCAGGTCCTGGAAGTTCTGATTTTTCAGAATTTCTCAGTGACCGGTCGACCGGCAGTCGACCGGCACTCGACCGACATGCACAGTTTTTGTGCATGTGCGTATCAGTCGACCGGAGTCGACCGATACTCGACCGACCCAAACCTGTTGCTCTCTGGAAAATGCCAGTCGACCGGATCGGTCGACCGACAGTTCTTTCCAGAAGAGCGGTCGACTCACCAGTCGACCGGTGGCTGCAACGGTCAGAAAAATGACCGTTGGCCGGTCGACCGGCGGTCGACCGCCAGCTCTGACAGAACCCCAACGGCTCTATTTTCTGGCAGCCTATAAATTGGGATTTTGTCATCTGTTTTGAGGTTAACATTTAGGAGACTTCTTGAGCTGTTTTTCAGACACTTTTAGAGGAGTTTCTCTACAAGATTTTAGTGCAAATACTTCCAATCAAAAGGAAGAGTTTTTATCAAGAGAGTGTTTAAGTGATTTCTTGTGTTTTCTACCAAAGCTTTCTTTCCTTGCTTTTCTCACACCACACTTGAGCTATCCATTGCTAGATATTCCTATAGGTGTGTTGTAGTGAGAGTGCTCTTTAGGTGATCAAGTGTTGTGATCATCAAAGAGATCTTTTCTTTGTATTTGAGGAAACGGGCAAGTGTGCTCGTTGTTGGTGGCTAGAGTTCGGTTGTGAACTCTTGGTGGTTCGAGGTACGGCCTCGGCGAGTCGGTGGACTTGCGTGTGTACGGACTTGGGAGTCCGAGGGTTTGTAGGTGTACGGCACCGAGGAGAGATCCGGTGGGATCTTGCATAGTGGAAATCCTTCGTGTGTCGAAGGCGGGGATGTAGAGCAAGTGTGCTCGAACCTCGAAACAAACCCTTTGTGTTTGCGATTGCTTACTCTATCCCTCTCTCTCTCTTTGTCTCTTTTATATCTTGCATTACTTTCATTGTCTTTACTTTACATGCTTGATATACCCTTGTGCTTAATTGATATACATACTTGCTTGGGATTGTTGTTAACACTAGTATTCAACCAAGAGAGCCAACGCGGCACCTCAACCCATTCAAGGGGAATCTAGAGGAGCTTGTCCAGAGCCTCGCAAGGGGAATTCGGCAACACTCTTGAGTTATACATAAGTGTTTAATTAAAAGAAGTTTTAATTTGGTCAACTTAGTTTTAATTCCGCATTATTTGTTCATAAGTGACCATTAGATTAGCCATCACCTATTCACCCCCCCTCTAGGTGATCTTACAATTGGTATCAGAGCTAGTGCTCTTGATAAGGGTCTAACAACCTAAGAGTTAAAGATCCTACATTTGGGCTAATCATAATATTTGTTGTACACACACACCTCACCATGGACTTTATGTCACCACCCACCTTTGATATTCTTAACATCCACATTTGGAAAGTTAAGATGTCATTATTCCTCAAAGCCCTAGGTTATAATGTATATCTTGCCACTACTAATAATGCTTATTGTATAGATGGTAAGAATCTTGAGGCTAATACAAAAGCCCTTAACGCTTTAAAGAGTACCCTAGATGATGCTTATTTATCTAGAGTTTCTAACATTGAATCGGCTTTTGTAGCTTGGAACACCCTCATCTCCCTTGGCGAAAATGAACAATACTATGCGGGGAGTGATTCGGATGTTGGAAGCGACACCTCCAACAAGTGCTACATGGTCCAGGGGGATAACCCCCTTGAGGTAAATACCGAATCCGATGATGAGGATGCTAGTATGTCATATGATGAGCTAAATTCTTTATGCCAATTATTGCTTGAAAGATATGACATAATTAAGAAAGAAAATAAAATTTTGAAAAAGGACATTGCTTGCATGCATAATGAACATGATTCATATAGAGACAACATTGCATGCTTAGAAAAAGAAAATAAAGATTTGAAAAATGAGAATGTTTCCCTTATGTCTAAATTGAATGATTTATGTGAAGGGAATATGTCTTTGAAGGATAAGATTGCTATGGTAGAAAAACAAAAAGAAAGTATTTTGCAAGAAAACAAATCTTTAAAAAGAAATTTGTTGAAAAAGAAAAAGATAATGTTTCTCAAAAGAAAAGAAAAATGATTCTTCATCTCATCATGCTTTTCATGCCACTACTAATGAGATTAAGAACTTGAAAAATAAGATAAATAATTTGAGCTCTAATTTGAGCACATGTGCATTCAATCATTCTAAGTTGGAATCTTTGTTTCAAAAGAAACAAGTTCCACATGCTCAAGCACATCATCATACTCATCATGCTCATGCTTATGGTGCACATCACGATCACAATCACACTCATAAGCATCATGCTAAGGTGTACATTTGTACACATTGCGGTCGCAAAGGCCATCTAGCAAGATATTGTTTTGATAAGAAACCATATTTATATTTTGCTAAATATAATAGATTTTGGGTTCCTTATAACAATGCTAACCCCAAAGGACCCAAGAAAACATGGGTACCAAAACCCCCACCCTTTGATTTTGATGTAGGTGAGGGCTCTCACAAAACGTGAGAGGATTGGTGCCTTGGTAGTGAATGCAATGGATATGATGGACACTCTTATAGATGCATTGCTATCAAGGAAATTTTGGTGGAAAAGACCACCATGCTTGGAGCTTTGAAGTTGGTAACAATTTCTTAACTCCTATTTCTATATACATGCTTTTACTTATTTCAAACATTCATAGCATGTTCATGTTTTTGTTTGATTTGTGCTTCATGTGGTATTTACATGCTTAGATGTAGAATATATCAAACTTGTATGTATACATATACAAATAGTGAATTACAATTGACTCATATATGATTGAACTTCATGCTCACTTGTATCCACTCTATGCATGTGTATAATCTAGTTTTGATGATTCTCTTTTATACATGTTTTGCCAATTTTTGTGATTTACTTCATGTATATGCATGCTTAATTCAAATCTAATAAATATACATGTATACCCGTGAGTCTCTTGCCTTCATGCAAACATTTAATAGACTCTCTTATTTTTGGGATATGTATGCATATTGTTGGATTTGTATAATTCATACATATACCATGTAAATTTTTTTTGATGATTTGTTTTGATACAAATGATTTTTGTGTGTTGTTAAATAAAAATTTTAGTCATGATTTGATTTGGACTTCTATGACTATTTTCATGTAGATACTATTTACATAACCTTTGAACACTCTATCTTTAAGAAAATATATAATTTGGAGCTTTATGGAATATGAGTGCTTGAACTTTTATGTATTTAGTATTATTCATGAAAAACATATGATTTTTTATTTTATGAAGGATCTTTAACTAGTTTGTCAAAAATTTATTTAAACTAGTTATCTATTCTTCAAGTATTGCACATGATTCTATTTTTATGGATAAATTCTTTTGTGATTTCAAAATTTTTGATGCTACATTGTATTGAATATTAGTTTAGATGTTAGTATTTGTCAACACTTGGATTTATACTTGTACACCTTATGGACCACAAATAAATCTATATATGATTGGGTTGAATGCTTATTTGTGCCTATTAGATGTACTAGTATAGCCTTGTGTTGATGATCATTACATTCTTAAACTTGTATTCCCAATTAGATTTATGTTTTGATCATGTGATTTCATTTCATGTATAAGTTTCTTTTGCCAAAACATTAAAATATACATGGATAACCCTTGAGTCATTTGCTTTTCATGCAAATCTATTTATGAGGACTCAATTGTATTTTGGGGATATGTATGTATACTTAATGTCTTGTCAAAACATACATATGCTATGAAATATAATTTTGATGATTTTCATATATTAAAATTTGTGATGATTTCGTATTTTCAAAATTTATGATTTTAAGGAATATTGAGTTTTATTGCTAATTTTCATGATACCATGTTTCACATAACACTATCACACTCACTTCTTTTTGATATGGACTTTATGGATAGAGTGCTTTTTAGTGCCTTGTGTTTCATTGATCTTTCATGAAAAACTTTTTAACTTATTCCTTGATGGAAGGATCTCGTACTAGTTCTTAAAACAAGTTCATTTAACTAGTTCGAATTCTTCATATGGTAGATTATATGATGTATACACTTATGCTTACTTTTCAATTGGTATCATTGGATATTTTCAATTGGTATCAATTTGACTCTTGTTGTATATACTCATATTTTGTTCTTTCATATATGTATGTATCTACTTCAATTGATATACTCTTTTCATACATATATGATTTGTACTTGTGCTTTAGCTAAAATTGACTCTTATATTTTTAAGCACAAAGTTGTTAATGCTAAGCTTACTTCAAATCTTATTTATCTTCAAGCTTATGCATTGTATTTCATAATTGGTATCAAAATTCAAAATTTGGTTGTTCTACATTTGGTACCTTAAAAGAAAATATTGTATTTTAAGATATTTCAAAATTTTGTTTTCATAAGAAAAATTCAAAATTTTTGATTTGTATTGTCTATATGCAAGGAGAGCTTAACATCTCTCTTACATATAGATTCATGTTGAGTATATTATAAATTGAGGAGATTGACAACTCTTCTTTATATGATATACGTGTGTAGGGGGAGCTTCACATCTCCTCTTATGCATGACATATTATACGTTATGTGAATTAGGGCTTGTCATCCCTCTTTCATGTAATGTATATGTGTCGGGAAGCTAACTTAACGTCTTCCTCTTCATGAATTTATATCGCATATAAATTTTATTGATTGATTTGTATTTATCCCTCCTTGATTTCTTTATTTTTTGACAAAAGGGGGAGAAAAAAATTTGTTTGGTGTATTTTTCTTTGAACCCTTTGTTGATGATTGACAAAAAGGGGGAGAAGAATTTGTGATTTTATATGCATGATTTCATGATTTCCTTACTTAAGGGGGAGAAGTATTTGGTTCCTTACTTAAGGGAGAGTAAGATTTGTATTTATGCATATATATGTTGTCTTGCAATTAGGAGCAAAAGATTTGATTTATGATTTGATTTATATGATTGCATCTCCTACATTGCATACATGTCATGTGCTTTTATTGCCATATCTTTTATTTATTTGGTATGCATGAGTTAAGGGGGAGCTTCTTTGAAGCTTTACTTTAATCCATGCATATATAATTTCATGAGTTTTGTCATCATCAAAAAGGGGGAGATTGTTGGCCCAAAGGCCCTTCACCCTAGTTTTGATGATGATCAACTCATGTAGTTATAGTTACTAATGATCTTGTGTTTAATTAGTGACAGATTCATGATCAAGATCTTAGTAGGTGCATAGCTCAACAAAGGATAAAAGAACAAGATTTGGAGCTTGCATGTGGTGATCCAAGGAAGTTTTTGGATCAAGCTTGGACCAAGTCAAGAAGATGAGAAGCCTTCAAGGGAAGACTTCAAGAAGTTGAAGACTTGTGTCTAGGTATAGAATTTGTATTTTTGTTTTAGTAAAAATGTAAAGGATAGAATAGTGGTGGATTGCTCAAGTTATATCACACACACACACTCTTGATAGAACTCTTGATTTAATTGATTTCATAAAAGATTTCTTTTTAGAAAAGAAATTTTATTTAGTAAAAGATTTTCTAGAGTAGAAAAGATTTTTCTTTGAGACAAAATACTATTTTGGATTTTGGTATTTCATAGTTCATATCTTTAAACCAAAATCATGATTAGAGCTTTATGTCAAAAACATAGATACTCCATATTGATTGTGTAGTGGATCATATCCATACACACCATGCTTTTAAATGAACTCAAATATCTTGTTTTGTTTTTGATAAAGGTTTGGAAAAACATTTCATGGACAATTAAGTTTTTATCAAAAGAATTTTTACCAAGTATCTTACCCTGATAGTAGTATGACACATGCTCATACTCTATGATTTTTCAAGACCAAAATATTTTATCCAAGACCCAAAACCTAAATCCAAATTGTCCAGGTCCTGGAAGTTCTGATTTTTCAGAATTTCTCAGTGACCGGTCGACCGGCAGTCGACCGGCACTCGACCGACATGCACAGTTTTTGTGCATGTGCGTATCAGTCGACCGGAGTCGACCGATACTCGACCGACCCAAACCTGTTGCTCTCTGGAAAATGCCAGTCGACCGGATCGGTCGACCGACAGTTCTTTCCAGAAGAGCGGTCGACTCACCAGTCGACCGGTGGCTGCAACGGTCAGAAAAATGACCGTTGGCCGGTCGACCGGCGGTCGACCGCCAGCTCTGACAGAACCCCAACGGCTCTATTTTCTGGCAGCCTATAAATTGGGATTTTGTCATCTGTTTTGAGGTTAACATTTAGGAGACTTCTTGAGCTGTTTTTCAGACACTTTTAGAGGAGTTTCTCTACAAGATTTTAGTGCAAATACTTCCAATCAAAAGGAAGAGTTTTTATCAAGAGAGTGTTTAAGTGATTTCTTGTGTTTTCTACCAAAGCTTTCTTTCCTTGCTTTTATCACACCACACTTGAGCTATCCATTGCTAGATATTCCTATAGGTGTGTTGTAGTGAGAGTGCTCTTTAGGTGATCAAGTGTTGTGATCATCAAAGAGATCTTTTCTTTGTATTTGAGGAAACGGGCAAGTGTGCTCGTTGTTGGTGGCTAGAGTTCGGTTGTGAACTCTTGGTGGTTCGAGGTACGGCCTCGGCGAGTCGGTGGACTTGCGTGTGTACGGACTTGGGAGTCCGAGGGTTTGTAGGTGTACGGCACCGAGGAGAGATCCGGTGGGATCTTGCATAGTGGAAATCCTTCGTGTGTCGAAGGCGGGGATGTAGAGCAAGTGTGCTCGAACCTCGAAACAAACCCTTTGTGTTTGCGATTGCTTACTCTATCCCTCTCTCTCTCTTTGTCTCTTTTATATCTTGCATTACTTTCATTGTCTTTACTTTACATGCTTGATATACCCTTGTGCTTAATTGATATACATACTTGCTTGGGATTGTTGTTAACACTAGTATTCAACCAAGAGAGCCAACGCGGCACCTCAACCCATTCAAGGGGAATCTAGAGGAGCTTGTCCAGAGCCTCGCAAGGGGAATTCGGCAACACTCTTGAGTTATACATAAGTGTTTAATTAAAAGAAGTTTTAATTTGGTCAACTTAGTTTTAATTCCGCATTATTTGTTCATAAGTGACCATTAGATTAGCCATCACCTATTCACCCCCCCTCTAGGTGATCTTACAAAGAACTATATGAATTTTGGAAATTTTGTGGACATGATGAGGCCATATTGTTTTCAAATTGTTTTTGAGCCTCTATCGCTTCTTCCAAAGTCCTTTGCAACGACGATTTTTCTTCAATTCGTGGTTCAGGAAAGGAAGATATGAAGTAGAATTAGGGAATGAATATCGTGAAAATTGTGGACAATGTGGTTGAAAATTTGACTCAGGAGAGGTGAATCCCCATTGACTCTGTGAAGAGTTGAAATTATTTTTAAAGTTATGATCATAAGATTGGGGTACAGGTCATATTGAGTCGGATAATCCCAACCCGGTATATATGGTTGGTTCATGTTGTACACAGCTGGGTCGGAGTTATCCGAGTCAAATGAGATCAGAGTGAATATGGATTCATATTCGGATTGAAAAAATTATTGTTGTTAAAATCTATATCACAATTTACAAAAAAGAAAAACAAACAAACAAATAAAGAAAGAAAAAGAAAAAGAAAACAAGCCTATGCTAGGGTTGACTTAGACCTAGACGACTCCTAACTGGCTAGACTATCCACGGGGCTATATTGTCAGAATCTGACCACGAGTTAATCGGCCAGGTAGGGGTAAGATCAGTGGGAGGTATCCGTGCCAGAGCAACGGGCCTAATTATGTCAAACCACTGTTCTTCGAGGTTTCAACTCTCAATGCCCAACCTTAAACACCAATTTGACAAGAGTCAACTTCTAACAACTTTCTCCTTAGGTCAATCTCTTAAATGAGTCCGAGATGTCCCTAGGGGCCAACGTCTAGCAAATTTTATTAGGCTTGGGTTGTGTGAGTGGGGCGGTGATTTTTGGGCTAAGGAGGGGTAATGACTTCTCCACCTTATGTTGTATTAGGTTTTGCCCTTAATTTCAATTTATGCAAGTGTGCAATATAGATAAGAATGAACACACAAAGAGAGTAAATCACCCACGTGTTTGTCCTAACTATATGCAATGTAATATGCACACCTCTGTCAAGATCACAACAACAAAATACAGTATATTGAAATAAAAATTCACACGTCCCTAGATGCAAATGTCTAAACCATTTTAAAGCATCCAATTTTTGTATTTTAGTTCTTAAAAATATTATAGGGCACAGGTAATATAAACAAAAACTAGCAGCAGAAAATAAGAATATACAAGAATTTACCCAATGACACAAGAGCAAGTTTGGACTTTTGCAATGCTAAAAAATTTGAACACACACCAAAAATAAAGAAGAAAAGTTAACAAAAATGTGAATCAAACCGTTCCCATCCCCGGCAATGGTGCCAAAATTTGATCAGGGGAAAACCGCGCACAAAAAGTGTATATTTTGAAATCGATATTTAAAGTGTGTGTGCTTTGGATTCTTCGATACTTTCGTTATAGCATAGAGGCTAAAACGAGTTGAATCCACAAAGATGGCAGGTGATAGAAGTTTTACTGGTTGATTGATGTGTGTGTTAAAAGTTCTTCAATGTTTGAAAGAATGAAAAGAAAAAAAACAAAGAATGGTAAGAGAAGAGTACAGTGAAATACGAAGCAGTGGAAAATATAGAAGTTAAGATATTTGTGGTTTTTGATATATTTCTAAAACAAAGTAAAAAGATAAAAAAATCCCATGGCTACTAACTACTAATGACTCCACCAACATGCTAACCTCTTAGTGATAGTTGCCTCATATGTATCATTGGCCATCATTATCCTTGGTTCAAGAGCTTTACAAAGTATGACTCATATGTTAACTTTCACATCCAAATTCAACCAACAAGTGCAAGATACACTTTAATCATCAAAACTCAATAAGAGCAAGCATGAAACAAAGTAATGTTAGCTTGTTAGAGATTTAGATGTTAGATTGTTAGATCCATCATCATGAGCCATCAATGGCAAGTAGAGGCTATTAGATTCATGTGGATTATCAAATAAGAAGTTAGACTAGTTAGTGGTTAGTAGTTAGTTGCCATGAGAGAAAAGATTAGCCAAAAATGTAAAAGGAGTTAGAGAAGAAAATAAAGATAAGTTAAGAGAGCACATTTCGTAGATTATCACCTTCTATTACAAGCACTCTTGCTCCTCACCATGTACCACTCTCTCTCCTATTACAAGATCTAAAAGAAATAGAAAATACAAAGGAGGAAGAAGAATAACACTAACCTAAACTACCCTAAACTATAAAATGGAGATGAAAACTACCCTAAACTTTGCATATCTTCTGCTCTGGAAACCCCAAAGGGTATTTATAGGCACCAGGGGAAAGGGGGCCAGGGGCAAACCTTGGCCCAAAGTATGGGCGTCGCACCCGTATGACGACGGAAATGCGGCAAAAGCCGCGCCTGTCCCGTCTGTCCCTGTCAGCATCAGCATCCAATTTCTGGTTTTCAGCCCCTGGTTTTGACAAAACAGCTCTCCAAAGTCAATAACTAGATTATAGGCCTTTAATCACCCATTAAATGGTGATTTAGGGTCTTCTTCTTCATTGCACACCATAGACCTAGAAACATACAAGAGAGGTGTTTATTAGCAGAATTTAATATGAAATAAATGTGAAGATGTGGTATAAAATATGTAGTTTTAGAGGCTAATCAGTGGTACTCGCCCTGAGACCATGATCTAGTTTAGGGCAGCGCGACCCATCAAAGTTATGTAATCAATCAATGGCATGGCTGCAGCTTGCTGACGAGGGACAGGGATCTGTGTAACTGTCTCTATAGCATTTAAGGTGACTAAGAAGTCCCCGTGATCAAAATGGACAAGAAATTGATTAAGGTTTAAATCTATGGTTATGACATCTATCCCCAAGTAGAATTTCTTCACTAATTCAGGGCAATAGAAGGCATCTAAATATGTGTCATCATACACAAGTTCATACCACTATCTCTCCCTAATCCGGTCTAAAAATACAATGCCATACCCATGAATATCATTGAATATTCTGGAGAAATCTTTCTTCGCAAAAATTATAGGGGCCATGACTGAATTTAAAATAAAGATTAGGAAAAGAAAATCGCAAACCTCCCCCAGAAACCTTGGGGGAAACCAATTCAGTCTGGTTGGTGTAGTTCAAAAATAAAAAAGTGGGTCAAGTATCAAATATGGATTCTTTCTTCAAGATGGTCGGGACTGGAGCATGGCGTGGCGACAGATCTCTCCAGATGGCCGAGTTTCTGAGGTAATTAAGCCCTGGGTGCGATAGATTTTAGGAGCCAGGGAAGGAGCTCGGGTGGGTGGTAGCGCCTGTGCTTCTCGTCTCGATTTTGAATGTTGGTTTTGGGAGATAGGGCATGGGAGAGAGTGTTGGGAGGGTATAAATAGGTGGAAAGAAAGAAAAGGATTCCTATTCTAGCCCAAGGTTAAAGGGATATTTACAAGTTTGCTAGGATTAATTATTAATATACAAAGAATAATTACAAAGAGCTCCTAATCTTTATGTTTATTTACACAAATATTCTTTTTTATTTTTCTTATATTATTATTATTATTATTATTTTCATTTGTGGTTTATGGAGCGACATGGCACTTGTAAGATGGGTCGAAAAACCCATGACATTTTCCTCTTGTGACTCAGGTTTTGTGGTTAGAAATGGTTTCAGTCTCTACCCATTTACTTTGAGTCCCTCACCGTTTTTTGGATCAAAAATCTCCACAGCACCTTATGGAAAAATGGTACGCACAGTGAACGGTCCGATCCAATGAGTCTTGAGTTTCTTCGCGAAGATGTGAAGCCGTGAATTATAAAGCAGAATTTTTTGTCCAGGGACAAAAGTCTTTATGTGTATGACTTGCTCATGGAAGATCTTGGTTCTACTCTTTGTTATTTTAGCGTTCTCATTGGCTTAATTACGTATCTCCTCTAACTCTGAGATTTGTAGTTTTCTTAGATCACCGGCTTTGTTTAAATCAAAATTCTGTTATTTGATGGCCAACAAAGCCTAGTGTTCTAATTTCACTGGCAGATGGTAGGATTTTCCAAATACTACTCTGTATGGAGACATACCGAGGAAATTTTGAAAGCGATCCGATAAGCCCATAGTGCATCTATTAGTTTAGTTGACCACTCTTTCCTATTTTGCATAACAGTTTTCTCCAAAATGAGTTTGATCTGTCTATTGGTTACCTCCACCTGCCCATTTGTTTGGGGATGACATGTTGTGGATAATTTATGAGTGATCAAATATTTATGCATCAGGGCTTCGAAAGCTCTGTTGCAAAAATGAGATACAATGTCACTAATTATCGCAGCGGGGGGCCAAAACGAGAGAATATATTTTCTTTCAGAAATTTGACAACAACCATGTTGCCATTCGTCTTGGTCAGCACGACCTCCACCCATTTCGAAACATAGTCCACCATAACCAAGATATGTTGGTTGCCGTATAAACTTGAAAATAGCCCCATGAAATTGATGCCCCAGACATCAAAAATTTCAACTTCCAAAATAGGGTTTAAGGGTTTCATATCTTGTCTTGTGATTCCCCAAGTCTTTTGACAATTCGGGCATGACTTGCAAAAGTTGAACGAGTCTTTGAACAAAGTGGACCAGTAGAACTCACTCGGTAAGACTTTCTCTGCGATTTTGTGGGGACCAAAATACCTACCGCAAGCAAGTTCATGGCAGAATGTTAACACACTTCTATGCTCTTCCTCTAGGATACACCATCTGTTGATCTGATCAGACAATACTTGAAAAGGTAAGATTTTTCCCAAAAGAAGAACCGCACTTGGGCGAAGAAGCGATATCGATCCTGCTTCATCCATTCAGAAGGCACTTGTCCCGTGGTAAGGTAACTGACGATGTTTGCATACCAGGGTTCCTTAAAAATAGCTAGGATGTGTTCATCTAGGAAATCCTCGTTAATTAGATTTTTCTCAGTAGGTGTTTGGGAATTCTGGATAAATGGTCGGCCACTGCATTCTCCACACCTCTCTTGTCCCAAATCTCTAGGTTGAATTCTTGTAAAAAGAAATGATCCATCGAATGAGTCATGCTTTTCCGTCCTTCTTTGTCATGAGGTATCTCAATGCGGAGTGGTTCGTAAATACTGTCCTTTTAGACCCCAGTAAATATGAATGAAACTTCTCTAATGCAAACACTACGACTAAAGATTCTTTTTCTGTAGTAGTGTAGTTTTGTTGTGCGTCATTTAGAGTCTTACTGGAATAGTAGATCACGTGCTATCTATTATTGATGCGCTGTCCAGGACAACGCCGATGGCAAGGTTTGAGATCGCACATGATCTCAAATGGTTTAGTGCAGTCTGGAGCAGAAATGATGGGCGTAGAGAAAAATTCTTGCTTAATCTTTTCTCATGATCTAAAACATCCATCGTCGAAATTAAAGGACATGTCCTTCGCGAGCAGGTTGGTTTAGTGTCTAGCAATTTTACTAAAGTCCTTAATAAACTGTCGGTAGAACCCAGCATGTCCCAGAAAAGATCGGATATCCTTAATACATTTTGGGGTCGGAAGCTTAGCGATCACTTCTATCTTTGCCTTTTGAACTTTGATCCCTCTCATCGAGATCTATGGCCTAAGACTATCCCCTACTCACCATGAAATGATATTTTTTCCAATTTAAAGTTAAGTTATTTTTCGTGCATTGTTGAAGAACTGACTCTAAGTGATAAAGACATTGATTGAATGAATTCCCATGGATGGAAAAATCATTCGTGAAAATCTCTAAAAATCGTTCCATCATATCAGAAAACAAGCTGAGCTTGCATTGTTGGAATATCGCAGGAGCGTCGCATAATCCAAAGGGCATGTGTCAGTAAGCAAAGGTTCTGAATGAATAAGTGAACATGGTCTTCTTCTAGTTCTCTATAGCAATAGGGATCTGATTGTACCCCGAGTAACCATCCAGAAATAGTAATATATGTGGCCAGCTAATCATTCGAGCATTTGATCGATGAAAGGGAGTGGAAAGTGGTCTTTCCGAGTAGTAGCATTAAGTTTTCAGTAATCAATACAAATATGAATCTTGGTGGGGAGTGTGTTTGTACCTACTTTTTGTTGTTATTTTTCACTACTGTAAATCCAGGTTTCTTGGGGACAGCGTGGACAGAACTAACCCATTGACCATCAGAAATGGGATAAATGATCCCATTGTCCAATAGTTTTAAAAGTTTTATTCACAAAACATCTTGCATGAACGAGTTTAACCTACGTTGTGGGTCTCTCTTTGGAGTTGCATCATCGTCAAATGTATCCTGTGTTGCACTATCGTTGGACTTATTCCCTTGATGTCATTCATTATCCATCCAATTGCCTCTCTGTGTTTCTTCAGAATAGACCTCAAGCTTTTCTCTTGTTCTCCAGTCAGATGGGATGCTATGATGACTGGTAGGGTTTTTTTTCCCACCTAAGTAGGCATACTTAAGGTATTCTGGCAAAGCTTTCGATTCTAAAGAAGGAGTGGATGCATTGGAAGGCAGAATTTGATGTTCGGAGTTGGGATGCCCAATTCACAGCTGACTCGATTATTTGATCTAAATTGAAATCCTCAGACTCCAAATTAAACTCGCTCTCAGTATCTGCCTTTATGCTCTTTTCATGCTCGCTTGTCAAAATTTGAATGGAGTTAACCTAAATGTCTGATCATCCATATCCCTAGGTTATTTTCTTAGGTTGAAAACATTGAGCTTTTTAGTCATATCCTCGAAGGTCAATCTAATGGACCCGTTCCAAGATTTGATTATTGCATTGGTAGTGGTTAGGAATGGATGCCCTACGATGATAAGAGTTTGAGACCTTGGGTTGGACACTGATTGGATCTCAAGCACGACGAAGTCAACGGGGTAGATGAAATCCCCGACCCGAATAAGACCATCAGTAATTTCTCCTTGTGGGACTTTCACAGATCGATCAACTAACTGAATGGTTACTGGAGTTGGACGCAGCTCGCCCAACCCAAGTCGCTGGTATACTGAGAGTGGTAACAAGTAGATACTTGTCCCCAGGTCAAGAAGTGCTCAACTAATTTCTGTTTGTCCTATGGTGCAAGAAATTGTTAGACATTCAGGATCTTTGTATTTGACCGGAATAGGACCAGACAGAAGTTCACTTATGTTGGTTACTAAGAAACTTTCTTGGGCACATTTGTCTCTCTCTTCTTAGTGCATATATCCTTAAGAACTTCGCATAACCTTAAACTTGTTGCGTCAAGAAGAGGTACATTCAATTTAACCTGATTGAACATCTCGATTATTTATTCTTTGTGTATACTCTTATTATTGTTCGTAAGGCTATTTGAAAATAGTGCTACAGGCTTATGAACTTGATCATACCTGTGTCTTTGTCAGATATTTGTAGAGCAGATTGAGATGAGCTAGCAAATGTGGAGGCAGGAGTTGGATCAATTCAAACTGGACTTGTTGGCTTAGAGACTTTATTATCCACCTTCTTTCCTGACTAAGTGTATGAACAACATTATACTGGTTGATCTGAGAATCTTGAACTTCATAAGCTTGACGGGAATTCTTAGGATTAGCTAGTGCTTGACTAGGTAAAGTACCCTTCGGTCTTTCACTTAGAGAACTTGCTAACTGACTCCTCTTAAATTCTAATCTAGATATGGCATGTGCATGGTTATTCAGCAGCTGTTCTTTGTTTTGCATGAAGGCGGTTTGAGACTTCTGGAATGTCTCCATACTTTTCTCTAATTCACTGAGTCTTTTCTCGGTTAGTGGGTTTGGAAAGAAGAATGTGATGCTTAATTGGAAAATTTCGATTGATGATTTGAATGGTGAACATTGTTGGGAAAATTGGGTATGGGAGAATTGTTCTGGCTCCAAGAGAAATTAGGGCGATTTCTCCAATCGAGATTGTATGTTTGCGAGTAGGAATTATTTTGCGGCCTTGAGTAGGCTGCATTCATATGTTCTGGCAATCCCTGATGAGCTTGAAAGATTGGACATTCTTCAAAAATATAGTTATCTTCCTGACAATATGAACAATCTGGATTGTGGAATTTAGGTAGGTTGATTTGGTTAACTTTGACGGGCTCTTTTATTTTTAGAGCTTCTATTCTTCTCATCAGATTGGCAATCTTAGTTTTAGCAGCTATAAATGTCTCTATGGATAGGAGTATACCTTTAGAAGCTATAGATTGTGAATTCCTAGGCTTCTCAGAGGCTGGCTCCCATTGGAGGGCTTTCTCAGCTAGATCTTCAAATAGGTCCCATCTCTGGTTCTCATCTTTTTGCAAGAACTCCACCTGACACATGATTTCTAACAATATTTTTGCTTGATAGTCTAAACTATCATAGAGAATTTGACACTGACGCCACTTCTCTACACCGTGATGAGGGTATTGGGCTAAGAGATCTTTGAATCTCTCAAAGAATCTCCAGAATGATTCATTTTGTTCTTACTTAAAGTGCATAATGTTCTTTTTGATGAGCGCTGTCTTATGGATTGGGTAAAATGTTTTCAAGAAAATCTTGATGAAATCATCCCTTGTGGTTACAGATTCTACAGCTAAGCTGTACAAGTAGTTTTTAGCTAAATCCTTTAGGGAAAAAGGAATGAAACACAACCTTACGGTATCATCTCCGAGCTATGAAATTCGCATCATGAGACATACTTCTTCAAATTTTCTAACGAAGAAGTATACGTCCTCTGATTTCATACCATGAAATTTTAGAAGAGTGTTAATGAACATAATATTAAGACTGGGGACTATATTGATTCAGATAAGACCAATCTAGCATACTTGGTTAGTTAAAGTTATGAAATGTGGGTTGGTAATATCTGAGTCAAAAGTGGTTTCTGTGAAGTATAGATCACTATATACATTGGAATAATTATAATTGTAATTCATATCACAAAGATGTCAAAAATAAAAACAAGCAAACAAACAAATAAAGAAAACTCTAGCCTAAGTAAGGGTAGACCTTAGACCTAGAAGACTCCTAACTGGTTAGACTATCCACGAGGACGATATTGCAGAATCTGACCACAAGTTAATCGGTCAGATCAGGACAAGATTTGTGGGAGGTATCCGCGCTAAAAGCGATGGGAGTAATTAAGCCAAACCACCAGCCATTGAGGTTTCGCCTCTCAATTCCCAACCTTTGACATCAATTTGGTAAGAGTCAAATTCTAATCAACTCTCCCTTAGGTCAGTCTCCTATTGAGTCTGGGATGTCCCTAGGGCCAACGTCTACTCAGTTTTAGTTAGGCTTGGTTAGTGAGTGTGGAGGTGGGTTTCGGGCTAAGAAAGGGTAATGACTTTCCACCTTATCTTGTTTATAGGACAAGCTTTTAATTCAATTTAGTGCAGTGTACAAGTATATAGTATAAGAAATACTTAAGCAATATGAATCACTCAAAATATGTTTTTTAATGCTACATGCTATGCACATATACCTTTACTCCAGTACTCTTCAATAGCAATGAAATGTAACGAATTACACACGTTCCTAAATGCAAGTCTAAACATTTTTAGCATTTACAAGCAATAATTTACTATTGAGTTAATCAGTGTGTACAACAGGCTAAATACGAGAAATACTAGCAGCAGAGACTCAAACTTTTAAATTCAAACGCATGTAATCAAAGTAGAGTTAGTAGTTCTCTCAGATTGCCACGGAAACGCGGCATTTGTCGCGGTTGCGCAGTAATTCTGAGGGCTTCTAGCACTGCTTTTTGATCTGTCACATATATTGCATATATATTATCACATTACCATGTTTATTATCTAAATAATCATATTAATAAGTCCTATTTTTCTTTATAAAATGCAGGCCCATTGCTAAAGAATAAGAAAGAGAAATGAGCCCAAAAGCCCATCAAATTCTGAGTTAATTCAGAATTAATTTAAAATCAGGAAATCAAGGCAGATCATGGCAGATCAAAGAGGCTGAAAACTGGTTAAAATGAATCTTCTCAAATCAAGTGGTTAAAGCCAAAGATGAAAGGCTGTTTTCGGCAAATCTTAGAGCTAAAACGGGAAACCAGCATGAGATAAAGGGGAATCACCAAACAAACGAGACCCACCAACCTGGTGAGGCCACCTGGCCATTCCATGGCCGCGAAAACGCAGCCATAGTCACGTTCGTGGCTTGTTAGGGTTTACTGGGGGAGCGTTTGCTCCCCTATCTTTGTACGGCCTCCCCGTTTGGTTTTTGCCTATAACTATTGTATTTTTTAGAGAAAAAAGGACCGGGAATTTGTTTAAGTTTTTCTCTTTGTTTTTAAAGTTTAGGCTCTTTGTTAGATAGTATAGAAGTTGTATCTCTCTTTTCTAATTTGTAGTTCAGTTCAAATACCAGTGAGAGAGAGAAATAGAGTGATTGTAATCTGAAGATTGAAGTGACATCATAAAGGATCAAGCTTTCTCTTCTTCCACTCCAATTCACGGGTATGCCTTGCCTTATTTACATGTCTTATTTTTCATCTTTCATGAGTAGCTAAATTTGTTTTTTGGGCTCACTATTGTCCCTCTCTTCGATCCCTCTTGTTTTTGAATGGCTTTGATGTAAAGACCCAATGGAATCATATGCATGCCTAAACTAAGCCTTTCTTCTTTGAAAGTGCTCTTGAAGGCATATGAGGATGGGTTTGGATTTCTAAACTTCTACTTCTTTTAAAAATATCACTTGAACTTGTTTTTATTTCATACTTGAAAGACTTGATGATTTAACATTCAATTCAAGATGATTTCTTAAGTAAAAGAGTTAACTTTTCCAAACTATCTTGTTTGCTTTGCTTAAAATTTTTTAAACTCAAGCTTAAATTTTTGCCTATGATCAAGTTGAGGCACTAAGAATTTTAAGAGAAGAACACATCATTGAGTAGTGAGATAGTGAGCCCAGATCTTCTTCCTATATTAAAAACAACCAAATAATTTTCAACACTTTTTAAAGATCACCTTTTCCAAAGCCTTGTCTAAGTTTCAATTTTACTTTTAAATCACTTCCCTTCTCTTCATTCTCTTTTCAACTAAAAGGAAAAAAACAACACCATTCTTTGCTTTCTAAACAAAAACACCGCAAAGCTTTTATCTTATTCCTCCTCATGGACACGACCCATTAGCCTAAAGCTAGACGGTAATTCTTATTGCTTTCATTTTACGATCAATTTTTGGCGCCGTTGTCAGTGAGGGAACGGTGTATTTATTTTTTAACAAGTTTGGTGTCTTGTTTCAGGGATGTCAAGATTTAGATTTAGCACTCAAACTTTGCAGGAGAAGACTTGCTATTCTGTGCCCCTATTCTCAAAAGTAGGAAACAAAATTTCAAGAAATTGTAGCGCAAGTTTGAAAATTTGTGGACTACTAAAAAACTCTTTTTTGCAGGACATACCGCTTTGCAAAATACAGTTTTTTGTATTATTCTTGGTATATTTGATATTCACACTCCCTATTTTTAATCCAACAGTAATCTGAGTGATTGTTAATTGCCTAACAAATATTTAGACTTACATTCTAGGCATTTGTCTAATTACGTTTCTTTTAAATTACTGTTGAAGATAGCTAGAGACAAGGTACATATGCATAGCATATAGTTAGGAAACATTTCTTGGGTGATATTTGCTTATGAATGTTACTTTTTTATATCTTGCACACTCTGCACAATCAATTCGAAGGGCAAAACCCAAATCAAGATAAGGTGGGGAAGTCATTACCCTTCCTTAGCCTACAAACTATCTCCAAGCACGCACAACCTAAGTCTAAATAAAATCTGATAGACGTTGGCCTTAGGGACATCTCGAACTCACTAGGAGATTATCCTAAGGGGGAGGTGTTAGAATTTGACTCCTGCCAAATCAGTGTCTAGGAAAGGGATTGAGGGGCGAAACCCCGAAGGCTGGTGGTTTGGCATAATTATACCCGTCGCTTTTGCATGGATACCTCCCACCAATCTTACCCTGACCTGGCTGATTAGCTTGTGATCAAAGTCTGCATTATACCTCATGTGGGCAATCAACCAGTTAGGAGTTGTCTAGGTCAAGATTACCTTAGACTAAGCATGGTTGTTTTCTCTTGTTGACTATTGGTGAACTTGTTTGTGATTGTGTTTGTGTATGAAGTATGGTCAAGAGACCCTAATTCATCTAGGTTAACTAGAAACACATCACCACCCAAGTTCGAACCAAGACCATATTCGGTTATGGCTCAACTGACATCTTTACAGGATAGGTTCTATCCCATTAGAACCTCATTTCCATCCTGCATCCAACTTCCGTCGGTTGGTGAACACAATTTTGAGCTTAAGTCACAGTTCATCAACACACTCCCTAAGTTCCATGGCTTAGAGTCTGAAGATGCTTATTTCTTCATAAGAGAATTTGAGGAAGTATGCTTAATGATGAAAATCTCACACCTTTCAGATGATGCTATTAAGTTGAGATTTGTCCCTTTCGCTCTTAAGGTCTTTGCCAAGAAATGGCTTTATAGCTTAGCGGCCTGCTCTATCACATCCTGGGATGGTTTCATTAAGGTCTTCTTGAAGAAATTCTATCCAATTCATAAGACTGCTCTAGTTAGGAAAAACATCATGCAATCCAATTAAGAACTTAGTGAACCATTTTGGAGGTACTTTGAACGCTTCAAAGACCTTCTTGTCCAATGTCCTCATCATGGAATAGAGAAATGACAACAATGCCAAATTCTTTATGACGGTTTAGACTACTCAACCATGACCCTCTTAGAAAGCATGTGCCAAGGGAAATTCTTGCAGAAGGATGAGAATGAAGGATGAGATTTATATGAGAATCTAGCTGAAAAGACCATCCAATGGGAACCAACTAGTGAAAGCTCTAGGAATTCAAACTCCATCTCTTCAAAAGGAGGTCTACATTCATATGAATCATCCATAGCTAACGAGGCAAAGTTAGTTAACCTTGCGAGAAGACTGGAAGCTTTAGAAACTAAGGAACCAAGTCCAGTTAATCAAGTCAGCCCAAACCAAATTCCAACTCTGGGCTATACTTATTGTCAAGCCATGAATCATGTGTTTGAGGAGTGTCCTGTAGCTCAACAACACTTTTCAGAATCGATGAATGCGGCCTTTTCAAGGCCGAACAATGATCCTCACGCACCAACGTGCAATCCTGGCTCAAGAAATCACCCAAATTTCTCATGGAGCCAACGAAACAATGACCACCCACGGTCAAACCATGCAAGTCACTTCCATCATTCCAATAATTCTTCCAATCATTAACCCCACTTTCCAAATTACCCTCACAATTCTCCCAACAATATTTAAAATTATCAACAAAACTTTCCCAACCAAGCTCCGCCATCTTCCTTCCAGAATCCTCACTTGAAAGAAGAATGACTGATTTTAAGCGAAATATGGAAAGGTACATGAAGAACCAAGATTCTCTCATGCAAACAATACAGAGGCTAGAGGGTCAAATGAGCCAATTAGCCAATCCACAGAATGGGAGGCAAAAGGGTACCTAACCTAGTCAACCAATTATGAATCCTAAGAATTCTTTACAAGCTCATTTGGCTGAGGATCGATCATTGAATCAATGTAATGCTATTCATATATTGAGGTCGGAAAAGAAAGTTGATAATCAAGTGTCAACACTACCCAATCCCAGTCAGCACAATCACACTCAATCATCCACCTCATCTAGTCCCAATCCTTTCAAATCTAACGAATCTGAAATAGATAAGTCAACCAGTCAGGTGTACAACCCTATAGTACCATTTCCTAATAGGCTAAAAAATAACAATCAGAATCCACACATGGATAAATAATTGAGATCGTCAACCAAGTGAAGATAAATGTGCCATCCTTAATGTCATCCAACAAGTCCTATCCTATGCAAAATTTCTTAAGGACATGTTCACCAAGAAGAGAAAGACTAATGTACCCAAGAAAATCTTCTTAGCCACTAACATTAGTGAGCTACTATCGGGTCTGATCCCTATCAAGTATAAGGATCCGGTTTGTCCCACCATTGCCTGCACTATAGGACAAGCCGAGATTAGTCACACACTTCTTGACTCGGGAGCGAGTATCAACCTAATTCTCAGTTTATCAACAACTCGGGTTGGGTGATCTTAGTCCAACTCGAGTCACAATCCAACTGGCTGATCATTCTGTGAAAGTTCCAAAGGGAAAAATTAATGATGTCCTTATCCGGGTTGGGGAGTTTATCTACCCAATTGATTTCATAGTTTTTGAGACACAACCTGTGTCCAATCCTAAGGCTCAAACTTCTATTATCCTAGGGTGCCCATTCCTTACTACTGCTAATGCTATTAGTAATTGGAGGAATGGGTCTATGAGATTAACCTTTGGGGACATGACTAGAGAAGTCAATGTCTTCAACCTAAAAAAATAACCTCGTAAGATAAGAGACAAAACATTTGAGGTAAACTTTGTTGAAAATAATTTTGATGAAGAAAGTGAAGGTATAGAGAATGAGTCTCTGTTTCTTGATGAATTATTTAATAATGAATGCAATTATCTTAATGATAAGGTATATGCCAGACATCTAAATTTTAGAGTCCCCTTTAAAAAAAGAAAATTTTATTTGAATATCTTCACTTTCTTGAGCCAATTAATGATATATCGCATGAGAATATAATTCAAGAACCTCCAATTGACCCACTCTTTGAAAACCTCTTTGAAGAAGAACTATGTGTTTGGATGAACCGACTAGGGATATTTTGGTTAAATACGCACCTCCAAGGGAAAGTATTGACTTAAGTTTTGAGGAGATGTATGGAACTGAGTTAGAATTCTTAGACATTCATAGTGAGAAAGTTCTAACTGAGAAGTGTGATGGTGATCAATTTTTGAATAATGAATGTAGAAATATGAGGAAGAAAAACCTAAAGAAGGTGACTGGGGAGGAAGAGAGCTAAAATGACAAAAAATTGGCCTCCTCACTATGCCCTATAAAGATGACCCATTGGAATGATGGGAAGAGAGCTAGAGGGATGAGACCGAAAAAGATTTAGGTGTGGAGAAATATGACGTTGTACATATTTTTGTATAATATATGCACCTCTTTTACATTCCATTTCATGCATCTATACATTTTTTTCATACCTTGGGGACAATGCATGAGATAAGTGTGGGGGAGGCCTCTAACATGACTAATATAACTAAAAAAAAGGAAAATATATATATATATATATATAAACTTTTTGAAAGGTAAGAACAATATTTTAATGTATTTTTTTTGTAAGAAATTAAGTCAATTTTAAGGAATAGAAAAATCATAATTAGGATTTCTTTTACTTGGTCAAAATAAGAGGACTTGTTTAATTTACAGGGTTAGGAAGAAAATTGATGAAAGTAATGTAGTCTTGATCTTTACCTTGAAAAAATATGCACACCTTACACACATACACACTTAGGGTTCAAAAACAAAGACTGTTATTCCTTATAAAAAAAGAAAATATATATATATATATGTATATCCATGAAAAATAAATAAATTTAATTATTGATTAGCTAGGTGCTCTGACCTAAGAAAGCCTTGGTATTTATGCAAAAGATAATTAGATAATTTTGAAAAAAATATATAGATAAATCCTCTGATTAAGCTTGGTATTTGTGCCTCATGAAACATATGTATTCTCGCCTAAAAGGGGTACATTTTAGAAATAAAAACCCTTGATTTTGTGGCCTTGTCTGCTCGAGTGTTTAAGTCCTTAAGGGTGTTTTCTCACCTGGTGCCCTAAGACTGTCCAGTTTGGGTGTCACCGACTAAAGGCTCGTTACATGGGCAGATTGGAAAGCCTAATGGAATTGAGGAATAAATAACACCAAAAATAAATATAAATAAGGCATAGGAGTTAATGTTAAAGAACCCTTAGTCAAACTTCTCGGTCACGAAGGAGCATATGACTCAGGGTAAAGTAATAGACTAGATGAGAAATACAATTTGACTCCTTACTTTGATTGATGACATGTTTTTGAATAGAGACTAAGTTTAGAAATGAAAAGTTTGATATTCCTATAACTTATAGATTACTTGAACTCTTACAAATATACTTCAAATATTTTCTCTTTTCAAAATGCTTTTCGAAAATACTAACATTTTTTCTCTTTCTTTATGGATTTTGTGGGTGCAATCCATTGAAATCCCTCACGTGACAAAACTCATCCTCTAGGGATAACCTAGAGGTTTAACGGCTTGTTGCACATGCTCAGTGCAATCGAGTGACCTGCGAAAGTAGTCTAATAATTGATTAGGATTAGTTTTGATGTTTTGCCCGAGGGCGAGCAAAAGATATTTGTAGGGTGTGATCGGTCACAATATTGCATATATATTGTCACATTATCATGTTTATTATCTAAATAAATCATATTAATAGTCCTATTTTTCTTTATAGAATGCAGACCCATTGCTAAAGGATAACAAAGAGAAACGAGCCCAAAAGCTCATCAAATTCTGATTTAAATCAGAATTAATTCAAAATCAGAAAATCAGGACAGATCATGTCAAATCAAAGAGGTTGAAAATCGATTAAAATGAATTTTTCCAAATCAAGTGGTTAAAGCCAAAGATCAAAGGCTGTTTCGTCAAATCCTAGGGCTGAAACAGGAAAACCAGCAGGAGATAAAAGGGAATCACCAAACGAGCGAGACCCACCAACCTGGTGTGGCCACCTGGCCACACCATGGCCATGAAAATGTGGCCATAGCCGTGTTTCTGTGACTTGTTAGGGTTTATTAGGGAGTGTTTGCTCCCCCTATCTTCGTACGACCTCCCCCGTTTGGTTTTTTGCCTATAAATACTATATTTTCAGAGAAAAAGGGACCAAAAATTATTTTAAGTTTTTCTCTTTGTTTTTAAAGTTTAGGCTCTTTGTTAGATGGTATAGAAGTTGTATCTCTATTTTTAATTTGTAGTTCAGTTCAAATACCAGTGAGAGAGAGGAACAGAGTGATTGTAATCTGAAGATTGAAGTGACATCAATAAAGGATCAAGCTTTCTCTTCTTCCACTCTAATTCACGGGTATGTCTTACTTTATTTACATGTCTTTTTTTTCATCTTCCATGAGTAGCTAAATTTGTTTTCTGGGCTCACTATCGTCCCTCTCTTCGATCCCTCTTGTTTTTGAATGGCTTTGATGTAAAGACCCAATGGAATCATATGTATGCCTAAACTAAGCCTTTCTTCTTTGAAAGTATTCTTGAAGGCACATGAGGATGGGTTTAGATTTCTAAACTTCTACTCCTTTTAAAAACATCACTTGAACTTGTTTTTGTTTTATACTTGAAAGACTTGATGATTTAACAATCAATTCAAGAAGATGATTTCTTAAGAAAAAGAGTTAACTTTTCCAAACTATCTTATTTGCTTTGCTTAAAACTTTCTAAACTCAAGCTTAAGTTTTTACCTATAATCAAGTTGAGGCACTAAGAATTTCAAGAGAAGAATACATTATTGAGTAGTGAGATAGTGAGCCCAGATCTTCTTCCTATATTAAAAACAACCAAACAATTTTCAACACTTTTTAAAGATCACCTTTTCCAAAGCCTTGTCTAAGTTTCAAATTTTCTTTTAAATCACTTTCCTTCTCTCCATTCTCTTTTCAACTAAAAAGAAAAAACAAAATCATTCTTTGCTTTCTAAACAAAAACACCAAAAAACTTTCATCGTATTCCTCCTCGTGGACATGACCCGTTAGCCCAAAGCTAGACGATAATTCTTATCCCTTTCATTTTATGATCACTTTCTATAGCAGAGTCCAGAGTCAATTATATGTCCACTGCAATAATTATTTTCTTCAACTAAGCCCCTGAACACAAAAGCAGAGGAGAAAGTTTAACTAATAAAGTGAATTAAAAGAAAAACTTACCGTCCCTCCCCGGCAACGGCACCAAAATTTGATTGAGATTAGACATGCACACAAAAATATAGAATTTTAGAAATGAATAATATAAGTGCAAGGTTTCCAGTTCTATCACTATAATAAGTGGCTATGGGGGTCGTGATCCACAAGGAGAGAGTTGCGATAGAAGCTTTTAGTAAGTACTTTTTTTAAGTTTCTAAACTGGTTAAAAGTTCTTCTTTGTTTTTATAAAGAAAAGAAAAAAAAACTATGTTCATTTGGAGAAGAGTGGAAGATAGAAGAAGATGGTGATAGTTAGTGTTTTTAAACTCTAAATTGAAAAGAAATGAAAAGGAGTAAGAAAGAGTTGATTAACATGTGTATTATACACTAACTAATTAAAAGAAAGAAGAAAACCTAAAAGTACTTACTTACCATATACGTCATACTTTGATCGCCTTCAAGTTGAGGTAAATTATTGCAATAGATCCAAGATAAGTCATCAACCGAAAGATCTTCCCGTTCCCATTCTAAACTTATGAAATAAAGGTGCAAGATAAATTAATTTTGAAATGGTTATCCACCACCATAAGCCGTCAATGACACTTGCAAGGTAAGGCAGTTTCGAGGCTATACGATTCACTTGGATTATCATCAAAATTAGAAAGAAGGAGAATAAGAGAAGAAGAATAACATAAAAATGTAACTTAGATTTAATAAAGTAAATATGAAAGAAAAGAAGATTACTTACACCGGTGCCACTCTCAGTACAAGCTTCCTTTCATTCTCTCATGAAACTCTTTTCTTCTCTAAGATACATGAATAAATCAAAAAATTATAATGTGTGAACTTTATATACATATTTTACATTACTTTTTATGCCTAATATTTGTCATATTTAATATTTCATGGGTATTTTATTAGTGTAATTTTGCTGATTTTAGGTCAAGAGCAAATTAGAAGAAAAGAGTGAAAATTGACGAATTGGTTGTTGGCCCAGAGGCCTTCCACTCTAGTTTCGATGATGATTAACTCATGTAGTTATGTTTACTAATAATATTGTGATGTTTAGTTTTAGATCCTTAACCAAGATATTAGTAGGGGATTAGCTTCAACAAAGGTGTTTTGGAGCTTCTCACATGGTGATTCAAGAGCCCGAGCATCAAGATCATATATAGCACTCGTTGGAGTCAAGCTCGGTGGATCACGGTTTGGATCGAGTCGGCTTGAAGACGGAGTTCGTCAAGTAGACTTCGGTTCATTGTTTAGTTTATATTTTAGATCCATATGTAAAGATTAGATAGTGTGGTATGCTCAAGTTCACAACACACACACTTGTTTATGTTTTCATGTTTATTGGTTTTCGGTTTTGGTTTAACCGATCTTGGTTTTCATGAATAGATAGATTCAAAACAAGTTTACATTGTTTAATGTATATTAGATTTATTTTATATACATGTATGCTTCATATCTTAGACAAACTTATTTTGATATGCCTATTAATAGGTTTGGAGTTTTGTATTTTATCAAAACGTATTTTTAGATTTAAAGTCAAAAACATTGATATATATCTTTTTATGTATATTGGTTTATATCCATATACTACATGCCTAAAAGTTGTTTAAATATCATGCTTTTTGTATTTGGATGAGTTTTGGACAAAACGAATTTTCAATTCAAAAATCCAAGTTTTGGAAAATACAATTTTTGGTTTCGACAAAATTTCTATAACACAAAAAGAGTTCAAAATGTTTGTAACTTGATTTGATTTTTACTCAAACAAGTTTGTATATCAATGTATTATACTGAACTTATTTTTGTGGAATTTTAGAAATTTTATGGGATTTATTTGACAAATAAAAACCAAGTTTTCAATCCCTAGATTAGTCTGGTCTGGCTTCTGCCGGTCGACCAGATCGATCTACCGAGCTTGAAGTCGGTCGACTGAGTTGGTCGACCGACGTACACAGAATGTGCACGCCAGGTCTGCTGGAGGGCCGGTCGACCGACCCCGGTCGACCGCAGAGAGCTTTTGCTCTCTGGAAAGCCCCGGTCGACCGGGTCGGTCCACCGGCAGAGAGCTCTGCTCTCTATTCCAGGGTGCGGTCAACTGAGCCGGTCGACCGAGGCTCCAACGGTCGAATTTTTGACCGTTGGCAGTCGACCGGGCCGGTCGACCGCCAGCCGCCAGGGCTGAAAAACAGCTCCAACGGCTAGTTTTTCCATGGGGCTATTTATACCCCATTGAGAGGTGTTTTACACTAAGATTTTAAGAGCAAAAAATTCTCCTATCTACAAGTGTTTTATACAAGTTTTTAAAAGAGTTTTTAAGCCAAAAAGATCTATCTTCTTTTGTTTTCAAGGGTTGGAAAAATCAAAGAAATATAGAGGTTTGGGATATTTGTGTTGTTCTTCATTTCTATCAAATTCAAAGTGTTTTCCCAAGTATTTTTCTTTGTTATTTGATTTCCAAACACCTTGATTTCTCACACTTGAGCTTACATACTATCCTATCTATTAGGATCTTTGTTTTTGTGAGAAAGAGATAGTTTGGGGTTGTGGAAACCACCAAGTGTTGTACCCCTCCTTTATTTATGATATCCCTCTAGTGAGAGGTGATTGTGGGTATCCCTCTAGTGAGAGGTTGATAGTGGAGGTTGTGTTGGTATTCCTCTTAGTGAAGAGGTGGATTGTGGTTGTTTGGCTAAAGGCCTACCCCTCTTGTGTGAGGTGGTGTTTGTGTTGCCACTAGTGAGAGGTTGTATTCGGTTGAGAGAGGAGTTGTATACTCTCGGTTATTGTATTGCCCCAAATCCTTGGTGGAGATTCCCTGCGTGGGAGTCCTGTGTGGACAAGTTAGTGGATTGAAAATCCTTCTGGGTGAAGGCGGGGACGTAGAGCTGGGTGCTCGAACCTCGAAACAAATCTCTTTGTTTGCGTTTGATCCATTGACTCTAACTCTCTCTCTCTCTCTCTCTTTATATTGTTGAAAAACACCTAGAGGGGGGGTGAATAGGTGTTTGTGCTAATCTAGAAAACTAATTGCAAACTAAGTGCGCTAAATGCGGAAGCTAATGCAAATTATGCACAAACTAATACAATACAACAAGTGTAGCCGAATTCCCCTTGCGAGGCTCTGGACTAACTCCTCTTGATTCCCCTTGATATGGGTTGAGGCGCTATGTGAAGCTCTTGTTGGATGAGTATAAGTTAGGCACACACACACAAGCAATCCAAGCAATGTGCACACACAATCAAGCCAAGCAATAAAGGATATAGCAATATAAAATAATGCAAGGCAACACAAGCAATATGATATGGCAATATGAGTTATGCTCAACACAAGCAAATATGATGATATGAAGTATGATGCTTTGCACAATATAAATGAGAGAGTTAGAGAGACAATGGATCAAAACGCAAACACCAAGATTTGTTTCGAGGTTCGAGCACCTTGCTCTACATCCCCGCCTACACCACCGTGTAGGATTTCCACTATCTCAACTCCCACCGAGGGAACCTCTACCGAAGAGGATTTCTTACAACCCAAGGAGTACCGAACTCCTCTCTCAATACAAACCACAACACCTCACACTAGAGGTGTCAACCAACAACCACACCTCTACCTAAGAGGCTTACAAACACAATCCCAATCACCTCACACTTGAGGGATCCAAACCAATACCACTCCGATCACCTCTACCGAAGAGGGATTCACAAATAAAAGGAGGGTTTACAACAATGAGGTTTACAACAAACAACCTCAAACACTTCTCTTTCTTTTTCTCTTTTCTTTTTCCACAAAAACAATATCCTAATAGTTTAGGATAGAAGATAGCTCAAGTGTGGAAACTAGGTATTTTGGAAACAAGCAACAAAGAAAAACTTCTTGGGAAATCACTTGTAGAAGATAGAAATTACAAAACAATACAATCTCCCAAAACCCTAGCTTTCTTTGATTTTCCAAAAACCCAAAACAAATCAAGATGAGAAGTTTAAAGCCCAAAACTCTTTTAAAAACTTGTTTTAAACTTCTGAAAACCTGGGATTTTTCTCTTATAAAAACCTTGGCCAAAATCCCAAATGAATAGGGTTTATATAGGCCAAACCAGGAAACTAGCCGTTAGGCTGATGTGGCAGTTCTGACAGCCACCGGTCGACCGGCCCGGTCGACCGCCAACGGTCAAAAATGTGACCGTTGGGCACTATCGGTCGACCGGCCCGGTCGACCGAAAATTCCCGAGAGCAGAGCTCTCAACTCGGTCGACCGACCCGGTCGACTGGCTCTGTGCCTAACAGACGTGCACGTCTGTGCACGTCGGTCGACCGGATCGGTCGACCGGCACTTTGGTGCGGTCGACCGGCACGGTCGACCGACCAGCCTGTCAGCGCAAAAACCAGGTCAGAAATTTTGGGAAAAATATTTTACAAAAATCTTTTATCATTTCTGAAAATTCCATAAAACTTGTTTTATCATTTTATGTTAAAACATAAACATGTGATAAAAATTTCAAGACAATATATCAACATATCAATTCATTTTTGTGTCTTGCAAATTTTATCAAAAACAAAACTTGTATTTTTATCAAAAAGATGTTAAGCTCAAAATCAAGTTTGATAAAAGTTAAGCATGCATGTATAGATTGAAACAACTATACATATATCAATTTAAACTTGTTTTGATAAACTATTCATGAAAACCAAAAACCAAATCATGAAACGTGTGTGTTTTGTGCACTTGAGCATATCAACTAAACTAAGCTTTACAAATGGATCTAAAACACAAACTCTAAACTAGATACCTAAGTCTTCTTGACGATCTTCATCTTCAAGTAGACTCGGTCCAAACTCCGTGATTCTCCAAGTGCAAAGGTATGATCTTTAAGCTTTGGCACCGGAATCATCATGAATAGCTTCTAATCATCTTGTTGAAGCTAATCACCAACTAATATCCTGTTAATGATCTGAAACTTAGAAACACAAGAATATTAGTAAACATAACTACATGAGTGTTGATCATCATCAAAACTAGAGTGGAAGGCCATTGGGCCAACAATCTCCCCCTTTTTGATGATGACAAAACTCATGGAGTTATATATGCATGGATTTAAGATAAGCTTCAAGGAAGCTCCCCCTTAACTCATGCATCACAATAAACATAATAGATATGCAATGAAAGCACATGATACTAAACAAAAGCATGCATCATATCTTATTATTTATCCCTATGCATGAACTTGGTATATGCAAAAACACAATCATGCATATATAAAAACAAAACTCAAATTCTTCTCCCCCTTTTTGTCAATCATCAACAAAGGGGTAATCAAAACCATAAATAAAACGAGGGGTAAAAATCTTTCTTCCCTTTTTTGTCAATCAAAACAATGCAAACAATGTTCTCCCCCTTTTTGTCTAAAACAAAAACAAAATCAATAAGGGGTGACTACAAACATGATATCAATTAAAAATATGTCAATGAAGCATCTTGATACCAATAAACAAGGATCAATATATGTTATATGCTATATACATTCATGAAGAGGAAGACGCTAAGTTAGCTTCCCTACACATATGCATTACATGAAGAAGGGATGACAAGCCCCAATTCACATAACACATATTATGTAATGCATAAGAGGAGATGTGAAGCTCCCCCTACACACGTGTACCATATAAAGAAGAGATGTTAAGCTCCTCAATACACAATACACTCAACATGAATCTATATGTAAGAGAGATGTTAAGCTCTCCTTGCATATAGGCAATACAAAACACAAGTTCATATCAAATATTTTTTTTTTTTTAAAAACAAAATCTTGCTAAGCAAACATATAGTATATAGTATACGTGTGTAAATAATGCACAAAAGATCACATATATGTATGAAAAGATAATATCAATTGAAGTAGATGCATACATACATGAAAGAACAAAATATGAGTATATACAACATGAATCAAATTGATACCAATTGAAAATATCTAATGATACCAATTGAAAATATTTTACCAATTGAAAAGATTTTACATAGAAACATTGATACCAATTGTAAGAATATATTTCATTTTGAAAATATATAAACAAATTTGATGTTGATATCATATGTTCAAAATAACAACTTTTAATCATAAAGAGTGGGAGTACAAATATCAATTGAAATACAAAATCATATTTTCTCCCCCTTTATGAAAAAACAAACTAAAGACATGCATAGTCTTGATAACAATTTAAAAGTAATCAATTTAAACAAAATTGAAACTCAAGCACTAGCATAAACACAAACATATATATGTATGAAAGATAGATACCAATAGAAATTGATATACTTGGAATTTAAAGCATACATACATACAAAACATATATGAGTATACAAGAAGATCAAAATGATACCAATTGAAAGAGTTCAATGATACCAATTGACATAACAATAAGTTCAAGTGTATGCATCATATTATCTACCACCCAATCATAATTCAAGTTTTAAAGATTTTCAATTTAGGGCATACATGAACATGATCTCCCATCCTACCGCCCTTTAAGGTAGGGGTTTTCAAAGATAGATTTGAAAATTATAGCTTAGTTTGAAAATCACTACCAGAAGAAGAATACGAACTAGTTAAAATGGAAAAAACTTGTTAACTAGTACGAAATCCTTCAAGTAAGGAATAAAACAAAATTATTTTTCACAAACATGAAATTCACATCATATCAAACACTCAAGTTCAATTAGACAAAAATAAGACTCATGAAAAACAAAACATGAGCAAGCAATAGATGTGAGTGTACAAATAAAGTGTGAATATCATAATCATGAAAATATTTTCATTAAGCTCAATTATTCCTTAAAACTCGAAAATCATCAAAACTATCTAATCTTCAAAGCATATGTATGTCTAATACAAACTATAGTATACATACATATCCAAAACATAACGAGTCCACAAAATATATGCATTAAGGCACGTGGCTCAAAAAGGATACTCATGTATAGTCAATAGTTTGGATAAGATGGACATATACATGAAGTTAAATATTGACACAATAAACATGACAATCATGAAAACATGAAAAGCATGAAAAGTATGAAAATTTAGCTTTTCATTAAAACAATTTGATACCAATTCTTTTCAAGGTATATGTATGATTTGTCAACACAAGAAGTATACATACATATCCCTTAAACACACTTTGAGTCCATAATAGATATTTGCATGAAAGGCAAATGACTCAAGGGGTATACATGTATATCTTCAAGTTTGGCAAAATACACATATACATGAAATGAAAACTCATAAACATACAAACAAATACAAAAAAAATGGAATACAAGTTTAAAATGTATGAATCATCAAAACTAGACTATACTAGCACATCTAATGGGAACAAACAAGCATTCAATCCCAAACATATATAGATTTGTTTGTAGCCCATCATATGTACAAATATATAACTAGACTTAATGAAAACTAACATCTAAACATATATTCAAAACATGAAGCATTAAAACACAATATGAAAATCATCATGATAAAACAAATACATGATTATTATGTGAATTCACATGTATTAGATTCATGATGTACATTATAGCTTAAACAAAAGTGAGAACACTAAATATGGGATCATATAAGCATGTGTGTCTCAAATACTATACATGTATGTCAAGGATCTAATAAACATGGAATGAACATACTAATCCAATGACAATAAAAAAATATGCTATAAACTATCAAAACATGCTATAAACAATGAAGTGGAAAGCATGTAAACATAATAAATGGGAGTAAAGGATTGTTACCAAAACCGAAGAAGCAACTTTCCTTGTCTCCAAAACATGGTGGTCATCTCCACCAAATCTTCCCTTGAAAGTGATGCATCCATTTGATTTCCTTTTAGTACGGAACGCATCCACTCCAAGGTGCTAACACTCTCACGTCATGTGAGAGCCCACACCTACATCAAAAATAATAGGAGGGGTGGTCTTTGGTACCCATTGTCTTTGGGTCCATGGGGGTTAGTCTCATTTCTAACCCAAACAAAATTCTTTGCTAAATTAGTAGTATGTAATCTATCATAACAAAATTTAGCAAGGTGGCCCTTACGTCCACAATGTGTACATGAGTACACATGAGCATACATGTGTTGATGGTGTCCGTGTGAAGCATGTGTATGCCGCGGAGGGTGTGCATGCATAGAAGTTGGAACTTGTTTCTTTCGAACCAAGGTTTCCAATCGTGAGTGGTTCATGGCACATTGGCTCATAGTGGAGCCCAAACAATCTACTCTCTTCTTTAGCATACAAATATCATCATTAATCCTAGAAGAAGAGGTACATGCATTAGGTAGACTAGATGAAGAGGCTACACTAGCATGGCAAACATGTGCATCCATTTTATTTTGCAAAACAATATTTTTCTTTAAACATACATCTAAATCATTTGAAATAGAAATAATTTTATTTTTCAAATCAACATTCTCTTTTAAAACAAAATCAACTTTTGAAGACAAATTTTCATTTTTCTTCAAAAGAACATGGCAATCATTTTTAGATTTCAAAAAGTTATTTTCTTTAAGTGCAAGATCAAGTTGAGATTTTAATGAATCCCTCTCATTAGCAATCTCCCCTTTTTCTTGCAAAACAACATCAAGTCTAGCATTCAAATTTTTATTTTCATCATTAATGCCTAGACTCTTCTTTTTCAACAAATTATATTTTTCTATCAATTTTTCACAAACAATGGAAAGTTCTTCATTTAGAGCATGGGGATCAACAATATCATTACTAGAAGAACTAGCATCATCATCACTATCTAATGGAGTTTCCGAGTGTACCTCAAGGGAGTCATTCCCTTGGACCATATAGCATATAGAGTTGGATTCTCCACTAGATTCCTCTTCTTGGATCGGCAATTGAAGCTTGGAGGTGGTGGTTGTTGTCAACTTGTTCCACACTGCAAAAGCGGAATCAAGATTAGAAACACATAAAAGATAGTCTTTAGGTAAAGTGCTTCTAATGGCCTCTAGGGCTTGTGCATTGGCCCCTATATGATTGCAATCACCAAGATAACATCTCTTGGTGGCCGCAAGGAAAACATGCAAACCTAGGGTCTTTAGGTACATGGACATCCTATACTTCCAAACATCAATGTTGGAAGGGTCAAAGCTAGGTGGGGTCATGAAGTCCATGGTAAACTATATGAGTGTGCAAACAATCAAATGCAAATGAGATTAGCAAGCAAATGGATCTCACTCCTAGGATGTTAAGCCTAAGTATCAGGAGCACTAGCTCTGATACCAATTGAAAAACACCTAGAGGGGGGGTGAATAGGTGTTTGTGCTAATCTAGAAAACTAATTGCAAACTAAGTGCGCTAAATGCGGAAGCTAATGCAAATTATGCACAAACTAATACAATACAACAAGTGTAGCCGAATTCCCCTTGCGAGGCTCTGGACTAACTCCTCTTGATTCCCCTTGATATGGGTTGAGGCGCTATGTGAAGCTCTTGTTGGATGAGTATAAGTTAGGCACACACACACAAGCAATCCAAGCAATGTGCACACACAATCAAGCCAAGCAATAAAGGATATAGCAATATAAAATAATGCAAGGCAACACAAGCAATATGATATGGCAATATGAGTTATGCTCAACACAAGCAAATATGATGATATGAAGTATGATGCTTTGCACAATATAAATGAGAGAGTTAGAGAGACAATGGATCAAAACGCAAACACCAAGATTTGTTTCGAGGTTCGAGCACCTTGCTCTACATCCCCGCCTACACCACCGTGTAGGATTTCCACTATCTCAACTCCCACCGAGGGAACCTCTACCGAAGAGGATTTCTTACAACCCAAGGAGTACCGAACTCCTCTCTCAATACAAACCACAACACCTCACACTAGAGGTGTCAACCAACAACCACACCTCTACCTAAGAGGCTTACAAACACAATCCCAATCACCTCACACTTGAGGGATCCAAACCAATACCACTCCGATCACCTCTACCGAAGAGGGATTCACAAATAAAAGGAGGGTTTACAACAATGAGGTTTACAACAAACAACCTCAAACACTTCTCTTTCTTTTTCTCTTTTCTTTTTCCACAAAAACAATATCCTAATAGTTTAGGATAGAAGATAGCTCAAGTGTGGAAACTAGGTGTTTTTGGAAACAAGCAACAAAGAAAAACTTCTTGGGAAATCACTTGTAGAAGATAGAAAATACAAAACAATACAATCTCCCAAAACCCTAGCTTTCTTTGATTTTCCAAAACCCAAAACAAATCAAGATGAGAAGTTTAAAGCCCAAAAACTCTTTTAAAAACTTGTTTTAAACTTCTGAAAACCTGGGATTTTTCTCTTATAAAAACCTTGGCCAAAATCCCAAATGAATAGGGTTTATATAGGCCAAACCAGGAAACTAGCCGTTAGGCTGATGTGGCAGTTCTGACAGCCACCGGTCGACCGGCCCGGTCGACCGCCAACGGTCAAAAATGTGACCGTTGGGCACTATCGGTCGACCGGCCCGGTCGACCGAAAATTCCCGAGAGCAGAGCTCTCAACTCGGTCGACCGACCCGGTCGACCGGCTCTGTGCCTAACAGACGTGCACGTCTGTGCACGTCGGTCGACCGGATCGGTCGACCGGCACTTTGGTGCGGTCGACCGGCACGGTCGACCGACCAGCTTGTCAGCGCAAAAACCAGGTCAGAAATTTTGGGAAAAATATTTTACAAAAATCTTTTATCATTTCTGAAAATTCCATAAAACTTGTTTTATCATTTTATGTTAAAACATAAACATGTGATAAAATTTCAAGACAATATATCAACATATCAATTCATTTTTGTGTCTTGCAAATTTTATCAAAAACAAAACTTGTATTTTTATCAAAAAGATGTTAAGCTCAAAATCAAGTTTGATAAAAGTTAAGCATGCATGTATAGATTGAAACAACTATACATATATCAATTTAAACTTGTTTTGATAAACTATTCATGAAAACCAAAAACCAAATCATGAAACGTGTGTGTTTTGTGCACTTGAGCATATCAACTAAACTAAGCTTTACAAATGGATCTAAAACACAAACTCTAAACTAGATACCTAAGTCTTCTTGACGATCTTCATCTTCAAGTAGACTCGGTCCAAACTCCGTGATTCTCCAAGTGCAAAGGTATGATCTTTAAGCTTTGGCACCGGAATCATCATGAATAGCTTCTAATCATCTTGTTGAAGCTAATCACCAACTAATATCCTGTTAATGATCTGAAGCTTAGAAACACAAGAATATTAGTAAACATAACTACATGAGTGTTGATCATCATCAAAACTAGAGTGGAAGGCCATTGGGCCAACAATTGTGCCATTGCATCATTTCATATTGCTCATTCATATTATATGCTTGGCTTGTTTGTGTGTGCCTCACTTGTGCTTAACCACGAGAGCTTCATATAGCGCCTCAACTCTTATTCAGAGGAATCAAGAGGAGTTAGTCCAGAGCCCTTCACCGGGAATTCGGCTTCACTCGTTGGTTACATTAAGTGTAGTTGCCATTAAGTTTTAAACTCCGCATTTAGTTCATTAGATTAGTCGTACACCTATTCACCCCCCCTCTAGGTGTACCTTCAATTGGTATCAGAGTCTACTCTCCTGATATTTGGTTTAACCACCTAGGAGTGTGATCTTGGTTAGCTAATCTATCATTTGCATTTGCACATTTATATTATTTACACACACTCATGGATTGCTTGTCACCTCCCATATTTGATGTCTCCAACATTGACATGTGAAAATTTAGGATGTCCATGTATTTGAAAACCCTAGGCTTGCATGTTTTCCTTGCCGCTACTAAGAAATCCTATCTTGGTAATAGCGATCATTTAGAGGCCAATGCACAAGCCCTTGAGGCACTTAGAAGCACGCTTAATAAAGAATATCTGTGCTTAGTTTCTAACTGTGATTCCGCCTTTGTAGTGTGGAACACGTTGACCTCCTCCAAGCTTCAATTGCCAATCCAACCGGAGAATGAATCTAGTGGAGAATCCTAGCAACAATGCTACATGGTCCAAGGGAATGACTCCCTTGAGGTATACTCGAAAACTCAATTAGATAGTGATGATGCTAGTTCTTCATGTAATGACTATGTTGATCCAAATGCCTTAAATGAAGCACTTTCTATTGTATGTGAAAAATTGTTAGAAAAATATAATCTTTTGAAAAAGAGAGTTTTGAACTTAACAAAGAAAATAAGGATTTATGTTCAAAGCTTGATTTGGTTTTGCAAGAGAAGGAAGAGATTTCAAGTGAACGTGACTTACTTAAATCTCAACTAGACCTTGCCCTAAAGGAAAATGAGATATTGAAAAATAGAAATGATTGTAATGATGTTTTGAAGAAAAATAAAGTTATATCTTCAAAACTTGATTTTGTTGTAAAAGAAAATGATTCTTTCAAAATAAAAATTGCTTCAATTTCAAAGAATTTAGAAGTTTGTTTAAAGAAAAATGAATCTTTGAAAATTGATGTAGATTCACATGTTTGCTATGCTAGTGTAGCTTTACCATCTAGTTCACCTATTGCATGCACCTCTTCTTTCAAAATTGAAAATGATATTTGTATGCTTAAGAAGAGTGTGGATTGTTTGGGCTCTACTATGAGCCAATGTGCTTTGAACCATACACGTTTGGAATCTATGTTTCGAAAGAAACAAGTTCCTTCTTTGCATGCACACTATACACGGCATACACATGCTCCTCATGTTCATGTACACAACACTATGTATGCTCATGTGTACACTTGTACACATTGTGGACGTAAGGGCCACCTTCTAAATTTTGTTATGATCGTATAAATGATTCTAATTTAGCAAATAAGCTTGTTTGGGTTAGGGAAGGTGCTAACCCCCATGGACCCAAAAGAGTGTGGGTACCAAAGACCACCCCTATTATTTTTGATGTAAGTGTGGGCTCTCGCATGATGTGAGAGTGATGGTACCTTAAAGTGGATGCGTTCCGAGCTTAAAGAGGACATTTTGGATGCATCACTTTCAAGGGGAGTTTAGTGGGAGGACCACCTTGTTTTGGAGACTTAGAGAGTTGCCTTCATGATTTTGATAACGATCTCTAACTCCCATTATGTTTACATGCTTTCACATTATTGAGTTTTAGCATGTTTTAATTAGTATGTTAAATGCCATGATTATTAGATCATTGACATGCATGTATAGCATTTGAGATCACCCATGTTTATATGGACCCATGTGTTGTGTTCTCACCATTATTTAGCTATTATGTATATCATAGTTCTAATGCATGTGCATTTACATCGTATTTATGTTTATAATGTTGGTTTATGTCTCGTTTTATGCTTCATGATTTGATTACATGTTTGGATGTTAGTTTTCATTAAAACTTGGATATATGCTTATACATCTAGTGAGCCACAAATAGACCATTATATGTTTGTGCTTGAACGCTCATTTGTACCCATTAGATGTACTAGTATAGTCTAGTTTTGATGATTCATACATTTGACTTGTATTCCCATTTTGTACATGTTTTTCATGTTTATGTTTAACTTTTTGTATACGTCCATCTTGTCTAAACTATTAGCTATACATATACATTCCTTGAGCCACTTGCCTTCATGCATATACTTTTGTGGACTCGCTATGTTTGGATATGTATGTATACTTTAGTTTGTACATGACATATATATACCTTGAAGATTAAATCGTTTTGATGATTTTCATGTTTCATGGAATATAATTTTGTTTTATTCCTTGCTTGAAGGATTTCATACTAGTGTTCAAGTTTTTCTTAAAACTAGTTCGTATTCTTCATTGTGGTAGAGCTTTTCAAACATACTATATTTTCAAACTTATTTTTGAAAACCTTACCCATTTAAGGGCGGTTGGTTGGGCGACCATGCCTTATATGCTTATTATTGAAAATCATTTTAAACTTGTGCATGAAATGGGTGGATAGGAAATATGAGTTGTACACTTGATCATATTATGTTTTTAATTGGTATCATTGGATCGTTTCAATTGGTATCAATATTGACATTTTTTTTTGTATACTCATATAGATGTTTTTGATATATGTATGCTTACACTTCATATAGTATCAATTTCGATTGGTATCTAACTTTTCATACATATATATGCTTTATTTGTGCTCAAAGATATATATGAAAACACAAATTTTGAGTATGCTAAGCTTAATTTTTTAATGACTATCTTATTTCAATTGATTATGTTTCAATTAGTGTCCTAATACAAGCTTATGCATCGTTTTATTTGGTATTTCATAAAGGGGGAGAAAATTTGTATTTTATCTTTAAATTGGTATTTTGTTTACCTTTAATTTCCACTCCCATACTTTGTGATGAAAAATAATTAAAAAATGAATATTGATTTTAATTTGGTATCATATGTTCAAAATGAAAAAACTTTCAATTGGTATCAAGATATTTATTTGTTTACCTTCAATTTGGTATCACATATGATTTTATTTCATATGGTATCTATATCTTGTGATATCTTAATTTAAGAAAAATTCAAAATTTGTAATGTTTATTTACAATTGATATCTTAAAATTTGATTTACTAAGATATCTCAAAATTTTGTTTTAATAAGAAAATTAAAAATGTTTTGATTTATATTGCTTATATGCAAGGAGAGCTTAACATCTCTTCTACATATAGATTCATGTTGAGTGTATCTTATATTGAGGAGCTTGACAGCTCTTCTTTATGCGGTACACGTGTGTAGGGGGAGCTTCACATCTCCTCTTATGCATTGCATATTATGTGTTATCTGAATTAGGGCTTGTCATCCTTTCTTCATGTAATGCATGTATGTAGGGAAGTTAACTTAGCGTCTTCCTCTTCATGAATGTATATCGCATATATCTTTTATTGATTGATTTGAGTTCACCTCTTTGTGGGGGAGAACATTATTTTGTGTTTACTTTAACTCCTTTGTTGATGATTGACAAAAAGGGGGAGAAGTAGTTCAGTATATATGCATGTTTTGGATAAAAGATTTCTTGTTTATGCATATTGTTTTGTTTTGCAAAAAGGAGAAAAAATTTGATGTGTTTCATGCTTGTTTACGCATGTTTATCTCCTTGTATTTGCATACATGTTTATGAGCTTCCATTCCATATATTATTATTTATTGTGATGCATGAGTTAAGGGGGAGCTTCTTTGAAGCTTAACTTTAATCCATGCATATATAACTCCATGAGTTTTGTCATCATCAAAAAGGGGGAGATTGTTGGCCCAGAGGCCTTCCACTCTAGTTTTGATGATGATTAACTCATGTAGTTATGTTTACTAATAATCTTGTGATGTTTAGCTTCAGATCCTTAACCAAGATATTAGTAGGTGATTAGCTTCAACAAAGGTGTTTTGGAGCTTCTCACATGGTGATTCAAGAGCCCGAGCATCAAGATCAAATATAGCACTAGTTGGAGTCAAGCTCGATGGATCACGGTTTGGATCGAGTCGGCTTGAAGACGGAGTTCGTCAAGTAGACTTCGGTACATTGTTTAGTTTATATTTTAGATCCATGTGTAAAGATTAGATAGTGTGGTATGCTCAAGTTCACAACACACACACTTGTTTAAGTTTTCATGTTTATTGGTTTTCGGTTTTGGTTTAACCGATCTTGGTTTTCATGAATAGATATCTCAAAATAAGTTTACATTGTTTAATGTATATTAGATTTGTTTTATATACATGTATGCTTCATATCTTAGACAAACTTATTTTGATATGCCTATTGATGGGTTTGAAGTTTTGTATTTTATCAAAACGTATTTTTAGATTTAAAGTCAAAAACATTGATATATATCTTTTTATGTATATTGGTTTATATCCATATACTACATGCCTAAAAGTTGTTTAAATATCATGTTTTTGTATTTGGATGAGTTTTGGACAAAACAAATTTTCAATTCAAAAATCCAAGTTTTGAAAAATACAGTTTTTGGTTTTCGGTAAAATTTTCATAACACAAAAAGAGTTCAAAATGTTTGTAACTTGGTTTGATTTTTACTCAAACAAGTTTGTATATCAATGTATTATACTGAACTTATTTTTGTGGAATTTTAGAAATTTTATGGGATTTATTTGACAAATAAAAATCAAGTTTTCAATCCCTAGATTAGTCTGGTCTGGCTTCTGCCGGTTGACCGGATCGGTCGACCGAGCTTGAAGTCGATCGACCGAGTCGGTCGACCGACGTGCACAGAACGTGCATGCCAGGTCTGCTTGAGGGCCGGTCGACCGCAGAGAGCTTCTGCTCTCTGGAAAGCCCCGGTCGACCGGGTCGGTCGACCGGCAGAGAGCTCTGCTCTTTGTTCCAGGTTGCGGTCGACCAGGCCGGTCGACCGAGGCTCCAACGGTCGAATTTTTGACCGTTGGCGGTCGACCAGCCTGTCGATCGCCAGCCGCCAGGGCTGAAAAACAACCCCAACGGCTAGTTTTTGCATGGGGCTATTTATACCCCATTGAGAGGTGTTTTACACCAAGATTTTAAGAGCCAAAAATTCTCCTATCTACAAGTGTTTTATCCAAGTTTTCAAAAGAGTTTTTAAGCCAAAAAGATCTATCTTCTTTTGTTTTCAAGGGTTGGAAAAATCAAAGAAAAATAGAGATTTGGGATATTTGTGTTGTTCTTCATTTCTATCAAATTCAAAGTGTTTTCCCAAGTATTTTTCTTTGTTATTTGATTTCCAAACACCTTGATTTCTCACACTTGATCTTACATACTATCCTATCTATTAGGATCTTTGTTTTTGTGAGAAAGAGATAGTTTGTGGTTATGGAAACCACCATGTGTTGTACCCCTCCTTTATTTGTGATATCCCTCTAGTGAGAGGTGATTGTGGGTATCCCTCTAGTGAGAGGTTGATAGTGGAGGTTGTGTTGGTATCCCTCTTAGTTAAGAGGTGGATTGTGGTTGTTTGGCTAAGGGCCTACCCCACTTGTGTGAGGTGGTGTTTGTGTTGCCTCTAGTGAGAGGTTGTATTCGGTTGAGAGAGGAGTTGTGTACTCCGGTTATTGTATTGCCCCAAATCCTCGGTGGAGGTTCCTTATGTGGGAGTCCTCTGTGGACAAGTTAGTGAATTGGAAATCCTTCTGGGTGAAGGTGGGGACGTAGAGCTGGGTGCTCGAACCTCGAAACAAATCTCGTTGTTTGTGTTTGATCCATTGACTCTAACTCTCTCTATATATTGTGCCTTTGCATCATTTCATATTGCTCATTCATATTATATGCTTGGCTTATTTGTGTGTGCCTCACTTGTGCTTAACCACGAGAGTTTCATATAGCGCCTCAACTCTTATTCAGAGGAATCAAGAGGAGTTAGTCCAGAGCCCTTCACCGGGAATTCGGCTACACTCGTTGGTTGCATTAAGTGTAGTTGCAATTAAGTTTTAAATTCCGCATTTAGTTCATTAGATTAGCCGTACACCTATTCACCCCCCTCTAGGTGTACCTTCATTGGTGATATCAAGTGAACAAAAGAGTGCAGAACTAAAGATCTGAAGCAGAGTTGGAACATGTCAACAAAGCCTTCACGTAAAATCAAAAATTTCACAAAAATTTGGGACTGAAATGGACCAAGAGTTTGGCCACCAAACCGTAAGTTTCAGCCAAGCAGTCATGGACCAGTCAATGGGAATGCCAACCAAGAGGTCAACACGAGTCAAAAAGTAGAGCGCCAGTACAGCAAGAAGTTCAGCCAGCCAGCCGAATTTTCGGCCAGCTGGCCGAGCACTGGCGGTGCTTATGGATAAAATTTTCCCAGAAATTTATGTAAATTAAGAAATTTAGATTTTAATATTCGACTAGGGTTCTACTACTGTCTATTAAATATAAATGCTGCCAAGCCTCTTATAAAATATACAATTTTATTCTCTCTTTTATTTTGAATGAAAATCAATAAAATTCTATTGTTAGCCATTAATTCTCAGAGTATATTCAGCAGAAAATTCGTCAAGGCTTCATCTTTATTGATGCTCTCTTACCTTTCTTTACTTTTATCTTTAATTGTTTTTATTCCATGATCTATTTTTATTTTATAATTTGTTGTACTTTCTTAGTTATGAACTAATTTTCCATAACTAGGGGCATGATGTAGGGATTGTATGATGATATAAGATTATATTTTTTAGCAAATTCTATGTATTTTATAAAGTTTAAATATTTTATATGCTGTTGTTAAATCTTGTGGTTTATTATTACAATTGGTGCGAACAATTGATCAAAAGGTTAGGTTAGAGTCTGAGAGGAGATGACCTAGCAAAAGCTTCTAGGATTAACACCCATAACTTGAAATGTTGAGACGTAAGAGTTATGCAGTCAAATAGGAAATCCATCATACTTAATGCATCTTCTGACTAGCAATTTACTGATCTAAAGATTGTAAATTCTAAATTTAGAAGATAGAATTGGTATTGTTCGAGAAAATACTGATTAGGATAAGGAATTCTGATTATTAGCTTGAATATAATGAATTAGCACGAGCAAAGTATTTTATCTGATTACAATTACTGAAAACATTACTCTACTTCTTTTCATAATTAAAATAAACCTTTTTAGTAATAGTTTAGTTACAACATCTTTCAACTAAATTGATTATTCAAATAGAGCTATGAAAGATTAAACTGGTACTTGAACAACAATCCTCATGGGAATGATATCTATTCACTACTATATTACTTGGAAGCGATTGGTACACTTGCCATTCGAATCGTACAACAACTTTTTGGTGCCGTTGCCGTAGATTGTATAATTTTTAATATCAACAATAGTGATTAATATTCTGGTTTGAATTTTATCTGCAAATCTAATATAAAATTCTTTTTCTCTGTAGTTTCCAGGAAGTTCAACCTCAATAGAGCATAGAGTTTGGCTAGGTAGCTGAAATTTCAGCCAGGTAGCCGAATTTTTATGCTGAACGGAGTTGAGCTTTCTCCCGATTTTTTGTTACTAGTAGATGAGATGTTCTAAGAGTGCAGAACTCATAGAACCTGATCCAAAAATTTACATAACCTTCAGACGCTTGCTCAAGGAGAGAGGAGATTGAGAAAAAGTAATGGCGGAACAAAACGAGAGAAAAACTTTGAGGGATTACATTGTTCTCTCTCTCTCTCTCTCTCTCTCTCTCTCTCTCTCTTACTGGAGCCAATTCATGCAGCATTGCACTGATAATTCAAGCAAACAACTTTGAACTGAAGCCGGGTTTAATTCAGATGGTGCAACACACATGTCAATTCGGGTGATTTTCACATGATGACCCCAATGAACACATCTCTAATTTTCTAGAGATATGTGCCACACAAAGGATTAATGGCGTGTCTCCGAAGGTAATGAAGCTGAATTTTTTTCCTTTTCTTTGAAGAATAAAGCGAAGATATGGTTCAATTCTTTACCTAAGAATACTATAGCAACATGGGATGAGATAGCGAATAAGTTCCTCACAAAATACTTTCCTCCATCTAAAGTGGCAAAATTACGATGTGATCTCATAACTTTCACTCAACTTGAATCTGAAAGTTATCTTGAAACGTGGGAAAGGTACAAAGGATTGATCAGGAAAGTCTCACATCACTGACTTTCTGCTTTGGTTGGAGATCAAATTCTTCTATAATGGATTGAATCCAAATACCAAAATGCTAATTGACGCGGCCGTGGGAGAGCACTCATGGGCAAGGAACATGATGAAGTATACGAGCTTCTTGAGGAGATGGCCTCAAATAGCTACCAGTGGTAATTACATCGAGTGATGCCAAGGAAGGCAACCGAGGTACATGAGATAGATGCAATCTCTACAATACATGCACAACTAATATTGTTAATAAAGAAACTTGATGCAACTAATATAAGCGCCATCCAAACTCAAAACCCTCCATATGATGAATTTATTGTAGGACAACCAGCCAATGAATGGCAAGTTGGCAACTTTGGGTTCCCTTCAAACAAAGCAGGCAAACTACGTGAACAACTTTCAGAGGAATAATAACCCCTATTCGAACACGTATACACCAGCTTGGAGGTATCATCCTAATCTATGATGGGGCGAAAACAGCAACAACAGTGCTCCAAGGGCGAATAACTTTTAGCAATCGAAAACAAGGCCACCGCCACCATAAGAGAAGAAACCAAGCCTGGAGGAGACAATGCAACAGCTAGCCGCCACTATACAAACATTCATGACCACCACAAACACCAACCTAAAGAGCCAAGCAACTGCAATTCATAACCTAGAGGTACAGATGAGTCAAATTTTCAACCCACTGTCCAGTCAATCACATGGATCATTATCAAGCAACACGGAGGTAAATCCTAAAGAACACGTCGAGGCAATCACGTTAAGAAGTGAAAAAGTCCTAGCATAGGATCAAATCTCAAGAGAAAAAATCTTGCTCCAATAGACACTGGAGATGAAAACTCAGAAAAAGAGAGGAAGGCAGGAGCTATACAGAGCCAAAATTCGATCAGCCAGTCGAACTCTCAACTAGGTAGCCGAACTCTGAGAGATTCTCAGACTCTGCAAGGTCCTACAGAGAAGTCAGTTATTAAGTCATATAATCCCCCACTTTCATTCTCCCATAAACACATGCAAATGACTACAGATAAGCAGTTTATTCAATTTCTAAATATGTTTAAAAACCGCATATTAACATTCTTTTTGCTGAGGCCCTAGCATAGATGACTAAGTACACAAAATTTATGAAGGAGATCCTAAGAAATAAGTGAAAACTTGAGGATCATAAAACAGTAATATTGAATGAAGAATGCAGTGCTATTCTGCTAAACAAGCTTCCTCCATAGCTTAAGGATCCAGGAAGTTTCACTATACCTCGCACTATAGGAAATTCTTATTTTGAAAAAGCCTTACGTGATCTTGATGCCAGTATTAACTTGATGCCTCTTTCTGTGTTTAGGACATTGGGGTTAGGAGAACCAGAACTAGCTAGCATATTACTTCAGTTGGCGGACAGGTCCATTAAATACCCGAGAGGAGTAATTGAATATGTGCCAGTAAAGGTGAAAAGCTCTACTTCCCTGCAAATTTTTTCGTAACTCGACATGAAGGAGGATAGGGAAGTACCTCTCATTTTGGGATGTCCATTTCTTACAACGGGCAATACATTAATATATGTGCAATAGGAAAAATTAACTCTTCGTGTGCTGGATGAAGAAGTCACATTCAATGTCTTTGAGGCGATGAAAAATCCCTCCAACCATGATGAATATCATTATATTGATATAATTGAGAAGGTGATGACAGAAGTGTTTGAGAATGAGACCCCAACATTATCACTTGAGGTATGCCTCATTTATACAGAAACCATCACTGAGGATGATTTTGAAAGAAGGGAGTGTGTGAACTACTTGGAAGCAACAACATCATTGCCTAAGTACGGGAGGTAACAGATTGAAGAACTTGGAGCAAGTACCTCACCAACTGCACCATCCATTATGGAGGCACTAAAATTAGAGCTCAAGGAGTTACCACAACATCTATGGTATGTATTTTTAGGTGAGAATTCTATACTTCCAGTAATTATTTCTTCTTCTTTGACAGGTGACAAGGAAGAGAAACTCTTGCATGTGCTAAGAGATCACAAAACAATGATTGGTTGGACAATTGCAGATATAAAAACTATAAGCCCTTCAGTTTGTATGCACAGGATCTTGATGGAGGAGAACTATAAACCTTTGATTCAGCCTCAACGCCGCTTGAACCCAGCAATGAAGGAAGTGGTAAGAAAAGAAGTGTTAAAACTTCTTGATGCAGGTATGATCTATCCTATTTCTAATAGTAATTGGGTCAGTACGGTGAAGTGGTTCCAAAAAAGGAGGCATCACAGTGGTTAAGAATGATAATAATAAGCTAATACCAACTAGGATTAGCTCTTGAAATCTCGGGCAGGTAGTCAAACTTTGGCAGAAACTTTCCCTTGAATTCTTCAGCGACACTAAGTGCTCTCCCTCTTTTACAGTTCTCAAATTTTCAAATTCATCATATCTATGATTTTTGTTGAGCAAATTTTTTTCTTGTATACAAAACATTTGGGATGTATTTTTTTGATCAAATAAGGTCTAAGAATTGGGATTATCTGTTGCATTCTAATACTTAGGAATTTTATATTCCTACCCTAGTACAAAAGTTTTATGATGGATTTTCAGAAAATAACATTAATAGGAATCAAGGAATAATTGAAGTAAATTGAATGGGGGATAAAAATCTTACATTTACATACTATTTCTGAGCTAACGAGTATTTCTATTATGAAAAGAGGGACTCAAGAACTGGGGAACCTAGAAAACACATTCATTTAATGGGAGAACATTGCAAGGTATATCTCAAGGGGGTGGCATTAGCGCTAAAACAGTATATAGGAATTGTATGCATTATGTAGATAGTTAAATCGTAATGTCTTTTGGTATATCACATGTTTCATCATTTTACAACCAACTTTTACATATTGTCTACATTTTGATGACTAAGAAAGTTTTTTTTTGCATGTTCGATACACTATTGGACTCCATTGCTAGCGCAAAAGATAAATAAAAGACCTTTATGCTACTACCCATTCTTGTCACACAAATTTGCAAGGAATGGATACTTGAAGATGAATTTAATCATGCTATAAAAGAAAAATTAATATTCAAGCTGAAACTATTTCTTCATCTTATAATTCTTCAGTGCAAATCGATTGGGTACCTTCCATGCTACTACAACATGTCCCCATTGCATCATCATCATCTAATAAATTGAAAGAGGAGGATGATGAATTTTTTAATCAACAACCACCTGAAGATAATCGTGCATTAATGCATTTAATTTGGGAGGGGATAAAAAGAACATACAAGTTGATAAAGGGCAGAAGAAGAAGAAAACTGAAGAGACATATTTTAGGAGGACACGTTCTGAAGGAGGTAGTAGTAGCATGGGAAAGAAAGGGAGGCATGCTTAGGGGGAGTTATATAGTAGGATTTTTTTTGTGATAAATTGACCTAGTTATAAGGGATTTAGTAACCATGAAACTTGAATTGGATAAGAAATATCAATTTGATGGAATTTTAAAAGTCTTTGGTAGAGATGAAATAAAATATTATTGCCATCTAGAATTTGTCCATGTGAATATCTATCTTATCTACACTTACACAATAGTTTAAACTTGAGATAATGAGGGTTACATAATACTTATATATATATATATATATATATATATATATATATATATATATATATATATATATATATATATATATATATATATATAAGAACTTTAACTATTGATTAACTAGATGCTTTGGCCTCAAGAAGCCTAGGTATTTAGACGAAAAATAGTTAGGTAAGTTGAAAAAAATGTATTATCAAATCTAATCATCAATTAGTTAGGTAACCTTGGCCTCAAGAATCCTTGATATTTATACGAAAGAAAATTAGATTAATTATACATATTGAATAAAAAGAATTGCTTAAAGTGCAACGAAGTGGTAATAGTTCGAAATTTCTATAAAAAAATATTTTAAGTATGTAAGTTTGAATCAAAATCCTAAGTTAAGAACTATACACAGTCACGAAGATATATAGAATCAGAAAACTTAGAAAGGATGGTGATATAGGCTAAGATTTGAAAATGTCTGCAAAATAGATGATAGAATTCTAGATAAGAGATTGAACTAGATAATGAGAGTTTGTGGTAACTAAAGAACTTCTAAATTAGTGATACTTACCACTCTAAAAATATTTTGTCTTTCTTTATTTTTATCCTTCTTTTTCTATTTTCTTTATTTTTGGTTATCCTTATTTTTAGTTTTCTTTTTATCTTAATCTCTTCTCATCTTTTAATTTTTTCACCGAATTTTGTAGGTGTAATTCACTGAAAACTCTCACGAGACAATACTCGTCCACTGAGGTAACCTAGGGGTTTAACGGCTTGTTGCATGTGCTAAGTGCAATCGTGATTCCTACGAAAGTGAATTAAGATTCTATTTTTAGGATTTTTAGTTATTTTCTTTTTAGATTAAGATTTTGCTCGAGGACTAGCAAAAAGTAAGTATGGGGGTGTGATGTGTGTGCTTTATATACATATTTTATATCACTTTTTATACCTATATTTGCCATATTTAATGTTACATGAGTATTTTGTTAGTGTTATTTTGCAAATTTTAGGTCAAAAGCAAATTAGAAAAAAGGAGCAAAAATTGGCAAATTGGTGATATCAAGAGAACAAAAGAGTACAGAACCAGAGATCTGAAGCAGAGTTGGAACATCTCAATAGAGCCTTTACGTAAAATCAGAAATTCCACAAAAATTTGGGACTGAAATGGACCAAGAGTTCGGCCACCCAACCGTAGATTTCGGCCAAGCAACCGTGGACCAGTCAACTGGAATGCTAACTCAGAGGTCAACACGAGCCAAAAAGTGGAGCACCAATACAGCAAGAAGTTCGGCCAGCTAGCCGAATTTTAGGCAGCTGGCCAAACTCTGGCGATGCTTATGGATAAATTTTTTTTCAAAATTTGAGTAGATTAAGAAATCTAGGTTTTTGTATTCGACTACGGTTCTATTACTCTCTGTTCTATATAAACGTCGTTAAGCCTCTTGTAAACTATACAATTTTATTCTCTCTTTTATTTTGAGTGAAAATTAATAAAATTCTACTGTTAGCCATTAATTCTCTGAGTACTTAGAGCCGGAAATTCATCAAGGCTTCATCTTTATTGGTCCTCTCTTACTTTTCTTTACTTTTATCTTTAATTGATTTTATTCAATGATCTATTCTTATATTATAATGTGCTTTACTTTCTTAGTTATGAACGGATTTTTCATAACTAGGGGCATGATGTAGGGATTGTATGATGATATAAGATTTTGTTTTGTGCAAATTCTCCTATGTGTTTTATAAAATTTAAATCCTTTATAGCTAAGTTGTTAAATCTTGTGCTTTGTTGTTGCAATTGGTGCGCACAATTGATCAGAAGGTCAGGTTAGAGTCTGAGAGGAGATAACCTTGCAAAACTTCTAGGATTAACAATCATAACTCAAAATTTTGAGACGTAAGAATTATGCAGTCAAATAGGAATATCCATCATACTTAATGCATCTTCTGACTAGCAATCTATTAGGTCGAAAGATTGTGGATTCTAAATTTAGAAGATAGAATTGGTATTGTTCGAGAGAAGGTATTGATTAGGATAAGAAATTTTGATTGTTAGCATGAATAGGATGAATTAGCACAAGAATAATATTTTATCTGTTTACAATTATCAAAATCATTACTCTAACTTTTTTCATAATTAAAATAAAAATAGTTTAGTTACAACATCTTCCAACTTAATTGATTATTCAATAGAATTAGGAAAGATTAAGTTGGTACTTGAACAACAATCTCATGGTAACGATTCTCTATCACTACTATATTAATTGAAACGATTGGGAAACTTGCCATTTGAATCCACACATCAAATTACATAAAGAGAAAATAAAACTCTAAACTAAATAAAAGTAAAAACCTAGCCTAAAATCTATCTCTCCTTAATTATCCCCATTCTTTATCGAAATTTGCAGTATTTATAACCAAAATGGACTAGGGAGAGGAGTATACAGATAGAGGGAGCAAACGCTCCCCAACTGACACAACTAAGCCACAGAAACGCGGCTTTGGTCGCGTTTCTGCGACAGGGATCTGGCCAATGGGCCAGATCCCGGGGGGCACTCCTCCGTTGATCTTTGATACGCTTTTATCTTCAGTTATTTTTTCCGTTTGAGCTCTAGATTTGCCACTATCTCCTTGATTTTTTCAGTTAACAAAATAAATCCAACTAATTTGAATTAGTTGAAAAATATTTGCACTTATCTTCTCCAATCTCCATTAATCTGCACCTGCAAAAATCAGACATTAAGACATGTAAATAGCAGGGACTATTACTAAATAAGTATGGGAATGTAATAATAAATATACTGAAATATGTGTACGATCACGAACCAAAGTTGTGCTCACTGCAATGTCGGAGACTGTAAGGTAAAGGAACAACATTTCGTCAGGAAGTGGCTTAGATAGAAGTGGAGGAGACGCCAGATAAGCCTTTAAGCTTTGAGATGTCGCTTTGCACTGATCGTTCCAGCAAACGTCAGCTCCATTCTTCTTGATGGCATGGAAGAAGGGTTTGCACTTATTAGTTGACCTACAGGGGAAGCGGTTAAGGGCAACGAGGTGGCAGTTGAGGATCTGGACCTCCTTGACAATGGTCGAGGACTTCATCTCCAATATGATGGATATATAGTCAGAGTTGGCCTTGGTTCTCCGTTGAGTGACCAGATATTAGAGGAACTTGTTAGAAGCTACTCTGAAAGTATACTTCCTATGGTTGACCTTCACATTCAATTTTCGGGGAGAGTGAATGCTTCCCCCAAGTTCTTCACATGATCGGAGCAATCAAGACTCTTTATAAGCATGTCGTCGACGTATACCTCTATTGTGTTCCTAATTAGCTCCTTGAAAGTTTGATTGACCATTCACTAGAAAATGGCTATGATGTTCTTCAAGCCGAAGGGTATGATTTTGTGTCAGTAGATGGAGTAGCCGGTGGTAAAGACCGTCTTGTCCTCATCTGGTAGATGCATTTGTATCACAAGTAGGCATCCATGAAGCCCTAAAGTTCGTGGCCAGCTGTCATGTCGACCATTTGGTCTATGTTGGGCAACATGAAGATGTCTTTGGCGCAGGCCTTGTTTAGGTTGGTGAAGTCGATGCAGACTCTTCACTCCTCATTTTTCTTCTTCACCAAATCTGAAATAGCGAGCCAAACTGTGTAAAGAGTCTCTCAAAGCTGGTCAACTTCATCATTCAGTGCTCGGAGACATTCTACATTCATCTTTCGCGGCTTTTGCTTCACTGGTTTGGCCTCAGAGAGGATAGAAAGCTCGTGGCAGATGATAAAGGGATCCATCCCAGGCACATCTATCGGGACCATGCGAACACTTTAAGGTTTTCAGATAAGAACTTCTTAAATTCATCCTTGTCTCGGGCAGAAAGCTTCATGCCTATCTATAGAACTTGCTTTGGGTGATCGGGTCCGCAAGGAACAGCTCGACCTCCTCCTCTGATTTGTGATCGGGAGTTTCTAACTCAGAGGAAGAGTCAGAGTCTGGGCTTCTACCACACTATTATTGCTACTCGTAGCAATCTACTTCAGCTTCTTTCTCTCAGAAAGGCTCTCCTCAGAGACTGCCTTGTCTTTGACTCTCAGAGTTATCTCCTCTAATATCGACTGTTATAATCAGAGTGAGGGTACTACATCAGTTGATGATAGGTGGACAATATGACTTGGATCATACAGAACCAGGGTTTCCCAAATATTACACTATGGGGGACTCTACGTCCACCACGTAGAACTCCGTGATGACATTGTAGGGTTCGCGTGAACTGGAAGCAAAATTGTCCTTTAAGGGTGCATCTCGTTTCCTTCAACCCATACAGTGAGATTGGGTTTGAGGATTGATCATCATTTGGGTGATTTCTAGAATATCCTCCATAATGTTTAGGGCGCACCCGGATAGGATATTGATAGAGCTTTCCCTGTAGACCGGGATCTTAGACACTCAGCAGTTATCAATGAGCATGGTGATAATCAAAAAATTATTGTGTGGGAAGTGCATAACCAATGCGTTGGAGTCCGAGAACGAGATTGGTTTGCTCAGAGCCAATGGTGGGCCAGTTAGCATCATGGGTTACTTGCTCGTACAAGCCGCAATGATGTAGATGACTCGAAGGTCGTATATTCTATCGGGAAGGCACCGAAGATGGCGTTAATTTTTCAATACCGGATGGCCTGGCTCTCCTGCTATGGGACCTCGGGGGGCCCTTCTTCACCTTGGTCTTTGAGGGCTATCCGAGGTTAAGGAAAACTCCTGGAGACAGCCCTAATTCACCAGTTCCTAGAGTTGTATCTGGAGAGAACAGCAGTCCACGGTACGTGGCCCATATCATCGTGGAAACCGCAAGACTCCTCGGCCCCCTGTCCCTTTGGGTTGGACGGGAGTGGCCTCGGGTGCCTGATGATCTCCTGGCCCTTGATGGCACTGTACACCTGGTCCATGGGACTTTGAATGGAGAGAGGTTAGCTTCATCCCTGTGGACCTTAGCGAGGTTCTGAGCTGACTTGTTGCTCTAACTGCCCGACTTGGATCTTTTTCGAAGAACTTGGCTGCGCCTTCTGTTTCTCCACTTCACCCCCTCGCTTATGAGAATGGTTGGCAGAACTTCGGGTAGCATCCTCAATTTGAATATACTTATGTGCGTGAGTAAGGATGTTCCTCGTTTTGGTGACCTCATGTTCACTAGATACTTATGAAGGAGTGGGTGACTTGTATCCCAATGATGAACGCAGGGCAACCACGTCGTCATTGCAGTTATACACTAGAGCCATTTGGCTCTGAAAATAACTGACAAACTATTTGAGGCTCTTTCCAGGCTTCATCTTGATGGTGAGGAGATGATTATTGTTCTCCTTTAGCTCCCGTCGAAAAGTGTACTATGGAGAAGGCCTGTTTCACCTCCTCGAAGCTCCAGAGAGATTGTCTCCAGAGTGTATGGAACCAGTTGTAGGTAGCACCTTTGAGACTAGAGGGGAACAAACGATTCAAGAACAAGTCATCATGAGAGGGGACCACCATCTTGTCTCGATATTGACAGAGGTGTGGGATGGGGTCAGTCGCTCCCAAGTAGCACTCAAAGCTTGGCATCACGAACTTCTTCGAGAAGCGGTGAGAAGTGATTTCCTTTGAGAGCAGAGAGTCAATGGTCCTCAACTCGCAAGGTTCTGCCTACTTTCGAAATTAGTGACTTGCTTCTTCTATCAACTTTCAGATGATCTTCTCGATGTCCTCGATGTGAGGGACCTTTGGGGCCTTGTACGACCCAAAGCTCACGGATTGCTGGTTGTCACTCGGAGAGTTAGTACTGCTGCACCTCCGATTGCTCTTGGTGCAGGCGGCTAGGGCAGTACAAGGCGGCAATGGAGAAAGGCGAGACCCCTATGCCCTTTGATTCCTAATGGACTGTGATTTTTGAAGGATCTCAATTTAAGTGAATAATTTGTTGTAAACGTGGGCCGCCGCGTCTCTTTCGAGAGCATCCCTCGTGTTCATCATTCACTTTCGCCCGCTGTTTGTCCATCTGCTTCTGGAGACTGGCGAGCATTTGGATGAATTGACCTTTGGCGAGAAGTTGGGCCTCATGCCCATTCTCCTCTACTCTCAGGTTAGTAGGTGGTGAAGACTGGCCTTCTCCAACGTCTTCAATGAGAATGTCAGGGTGAGGAGGATGACTATCAGTGGGCCCCACGCCTCTAACAACTGGTGACTTAGACTTCGAGGTGGTTGAGGTAGCGGCTCGGGAGATATTCTTCTTCATGGGGCCATTTCTGCTTGGCGAGGCTTTTTTGAGGGAGATGGGTTTGAAATAGGAGAACTTTAAGCGTGGACACAGAGCTCTCAACGAAAACACCAAAATGTGGAGATAAACTTCTTGGGAAATTAATCTACACTCAAATTGGGAATAAGATTGTAAATTAGATGCAAACACCAAAGAATTACGTGAATAACCCGAAGAGAGAAAAACTACGAAGCAAAAGAGAGATATTCCACTAAATCTAAGAGATTACAAGGAGTTCTCAACACTCTGTTATAAATTCAATTCTCCAGTTTCGATCCTCTGTCAAGGAGAGAGATCGGTTTTTATACTTGAGGGTCATTGATTTAGATCAGGTTGGCTGAGATTCCCGCATCTAAATCGGCTCGAAATCCTGACTCCTCGAACTGCCTTAGCGGTAATCAGTTGAAGCAATTCTGATTCTCTGGAGATTGTTCTGCTTTGTGAGGATAACTGATTTGATCCGCAACCATCGACTTACATATCAGGTTGTTACAACTGCCTGACGTTCGTGTTGGTCGGGTGAGATCAAATCAGATGATTTTGTGATCTATGGGATCTGCCAAGTGTCGCGGTCTCGTAAAGGTCAAGACTTTAACCACTACAATCATATTAAGATGTGTTCTATTTTTGGGTTTCTCATTGGTCTTCAAAGAGTCGGTAAGTTTTTTAATTTTTAGATCCAAGCCATGTGATGTACAAGTTGCGTTGCCGATTCGGATATTATTATATTGTCTTTGACATTAAACTCTATCTTTGTTTGATGGTTTTGTAGTTTAGACTGAGGCATTAACAACAAGAACAATGGGGAAGTAGATATTAAAGGGTATTATTGTAGATTGGATAGACATGCAAGTCATTTTCGCAGGGGTGCATCCAAGGCCATGTGCATCTGGAGCTTTCTGTCGGTGGGATCACGTGATGGTAGCTGGATGATTAGGTTGGCCCCCCGGATGCCCCATGAGAGTGATCGATGCGGTGTCTCTCCAAAAGTTGGCCGCCCGTCACCATCACACAGCACACACATATATCATTTTCACATGTAAAGCTCCTACGCAAAATTAAACTTGATCTCCGCAGTGGCCAACTCAATACTATATTGTTATGGAAAGTCTCAGGTTGAAGACCGAGGAGATTCCCTTCAATCAAACAGAGACAATCAGTGATGTCAAAAGAGAAGAAGAGGAAGTTCAGTTAATGGCTAAAATGGAGGAAATTTAACAATTAAATTGATCTGTTACCTATGCATTTAATAGGATTTTGTGGCATGCTTCTACCAAGAAATTATTTTGCGTTCAGCATGTGTAGGGAAACTAGAATTTGTAAAAAAGAAAATTTATTTAAGATTTTTCACTCTATCTTTCTTTTATATATGTCTTTTGCTTTGATTTTTAGAGAAGTCTAATCTTAAATTGAGAATGAAAAGACCATTGCTCTTCTTTCTTGAGATAACTATCATATTTCATCTCTCTAATAAATGATGTTTTTTTATTTCAAAATTTCCTATTGACACAGAGACCCCTAATTAATTCTAATAAATATTTTCTCTTTCTATTTCAAGCTTCTTTTGAGATAAGAATGAAAAGGTATGGCTAGATTTCAAGCTTGGTTAGAAGGCTTGTAAGTGTATATGGTTAGATTTTGTTTAGACGTGACACGAACTTGAGCATTAAGAAATTTGCATTATAATCAAATGAGTTGTGGTTATAAAAGTAAATGTTAGCCCTATTGTGTTTTTAGTTTGACAATCACCACTCATTAAACTATGTATGCTCTAGCAACTCCTATTCTAGTTCTCTTTAGGTCAAAGCACTTATGAGGCAGATTGGATGGATCAGACCTCATATTGTAAAATCATAATTGAAATGGTGACAAATATCTACCTCAAACTACTCAATTTACCAAATCAAATCAATTAGAGTTAGAACAATGGGTCAAATATTACTATATCTATTTAAGAATATTATGTGAGGCAAGAAGAACTAAGGCAAGAAATTTAACTTGGCACTAGTTTGCATATTCATACTTGTACATATATAGTTCAATTTGAATTCAAATATGACATCCCTTAAAGTTTTTTTTTGAAATACCAAAAAATCTCTAAATTATATTTAAAATATTTATTTTGACCTATACTTATTGATTTTATGCCTTTTGAAATTTACAATTATCACATATTTTCAAAGGCATTTAAATCACATTTTGTTAGTTTGGGATTTTTGGATTGACCACTAAAACATGCGGATCAACCCATTGGCTGAATTAAACTGTATAGTAGCAAACTGGTGACAACACACAACCAACACCTAGTGGTCGACTTGAAGTTGGCTAAGTGGCTTAAGATCCACATGAATCGACCGCCACTTTATCCGCCACTTCATCTGTTGAGCTGAGTGCTCTGGGGAAGAGATTAAATTGACCACCACTTCGTCTGCCACTTTATCCACTGATGCCAAAGCACCACCCCAAATCTCTGTTGGGCTCGAATCGACCGCCAGGTCGATAATTAACCAGCAAAAATCCAATTTTAGATTTTTCTGCAATTGACTATTGGATTGATATGGTTTTCACAAAATTGGAAAAAGTGAGAGAACTTTTGAAAATGCTTTTCAATTTTTAATTTGGTCAAAAGTCAAGTCAAACCAACGGTAAAGAAACTTTGGACATCACAATTTTCTCTTTGCAAATGGGAGGACCGCTAGGTTGAAGTTTTGAATTGGGTTTTGCTCTTTGTACCAACGGATTGATCGAGACGTTCTGGCGATCGATCAGAAGTGTGCAGATTTGAATTGTGAGAAGATTTAAACTTTAATTTTTAGGCTGAACTTATTTTCACTTAACCTTATCTTCTCCTTCTTATAAATACTAGTTTGCACTATTCTTTTACTACGTTTGCATCTATAGAAATCACTAAAAGCGATCTTGAGCAAAAAAATTTTACAAGCTTATTTTTTCCATTCTATTCAAAAATTCAAAGAGTGATAGCCATGTGTTGTCAAGCTTCTTTGAATGAGAAGTTATTTTAACTTTCTATACTTCTCTCTTAATCATTTTCTAAGCTCTCAAAGATTCTAGATCTAAAGATTTCAGTTGATTTCTCATTCATCTAGATCTACAGTACAAAGTTAAAGTTGATCTTGATTCTTCTTTTTACTAGAGCCTCAATGTTATAATCATTTTTGATATTTGTGCTTATTTGATTCTCTTTTTGTTAAAGAACAAACCTATTTTTTGGTTTCTTATTGTAAGAAAAGCCAACCAGTTGAAAAGTGAGTTGGAGCAAGGTCTAAGTCTTATACCCATAAAGGAAGTTGGCAAGGTCTAGGCTTCCACCTGTAAAAAAAATTAAATCACATGGGGATGAATAAGTGATGGCTAAATAACTATGGTAAATTATGCAAAATAAAAATAACAAAATCTGTTGGGGAAAACAATGAACAAAGAGACAATCCCAAGCAATCAATACAATATAGCACAAGAGGTATCTAGCATGAGAAGATAAAGCAATATAGAAACATGCATAATATTAAATAGTGAGTTGAGTAGAGAGAAAGAGAGAGAAGGCAATCGCAAATACAAGAATATGTTTCGAGGTTCGAGGTACTATTCTATATCCCCACCTTCATCACAATGAAGATTTCACAATGGTTTAATCCTGCGAGATGATAACTCTACACGTTCTCACAAGAACGATCGGACCACCCGCACGTCCTCTCACTTGGTGTCGTAATACCTACAATCATGAACCCGTAAGCTCGTTTGAGGCTGCAACATCTATAACACTTGAACACAAGAGTGGAGTGATCTCTCCTGGATTACCAAATAGCTCACAACACAATCCTAGAATAATGTAGGAAATTTAAAGTTCAGAGAATGAAAGTGAGTGAAGCTTTGAAGGATTAAAAGACAATGGTTGAAAACTTGTATTTGAAATTTTTGCTCAAAGGGATTTCTTTTGAAAATATTTTCTAAAACTCTTGGAAATCTTTAACAAAAATATTTAGTAAAAGTTCTTAGGGTTTTCAAATAGTACCCCTATTTATAGAGGAACAAAAATGATGAATTAAATCCAAAATATCCGTTATAGATTTGTTGGCCCAAGGTTACAATCACCCATGTTTAGTGTGTTTTGATGATTACAAAACATATTAGTTATTTGTACTAATATTGCTTATTGTTTAAGTGTGTTTCAGGGTTCTAACTCTACTAAAAGGTTTACACCATAAAAGAAAGTGTTTTGGACTCAAGTCAACTCAAAGTGGGCTCAAGACTCAAGTGTTGAAGACCTTGATGGTGAAAAGCCCCCTTGAAGAGCTTGTAGTACTTAGAACCAATATAAGAATTAGAATGTTAAAGTTTGAGTGTTGGATATTGGCTCTAGGATACACACACACAAATTTGGTTTTGTTAAAATGTGTGTTTTGTATTTAAGTTTTCGTGTTTTAAATTAGGTTTCATGCCTTAAAAATATATTTACATGACTCTATATTTTACAAAAATAAATACCATGTTTAGATCTTGTTTATATACCCCTACTAGCATATTACTTAAGTTTCCTTAAAGTCAAATTATTTTGCAAAATTTTTCAAGTCAAAAAAAATACACTGTTTTCCTGATTCAGGCTGACCGGCCGACCGCCACTGTGCCTGGGCGTGCACGTCTGTGCACGTCCGACGGTCGACCGGGCGGTCGACCGTCTGAGAGCAGGAGTGCTCTCGGGTTTTCTGGGTCGACCGTCCGATCGACCGCTAGAGGAAGACTGAGAGCAGGATTGTTCTCGAGTTTTCTGGGTCGACCGGCCGGTCGACCGCCAGAAGACCCGAGCCAACGGCTCTTTGACCAGCTGAGCTGGCGGTCGACCGGCCCGGTCGACCGCCAAGCCTGCTGCTGCCCAACGGCTCTTTCCTCTTTTGTGCAATTCTGAAATCTGTTTTTTGATCTGTTTTTTGGCAGACTTTTACAGGGTTTTTCAGTTCTTTTTCAGAGCAAATAAGCTCTAAATAAATTATTTTAAACCTATTTTTCTCCCTATAAATAGAGGAGATGACTCTCTTACTCACCAAGAAAAATCCTCAAGTTTTCAAAGTTTTTCAAAAGAGAAAAGAAAAGTGTTTAAGCTCTCCATTTCTAATTCTTTCTTGAGCTGAATTTCAGTTGTGTTCCCTTGCAAAAATCATCTCTACAACTGAGTTTTTCTCACTACACTTCATAGAGCCAAAAATTCCTTACTCATTCTATAGTGAAGTTGTAAAAAGAGTGAGAGTGTTGTAAAAGAGTTTGGTGATCTTGTTGTGATCACTCTTGTTATTGTTCCTCTTCTTGTTCTTGTGGAGACACCTCTTCGGTAGAGGTTATTGTACTTGGTGGAGCTCGGTGCTCGGGTCTTCGGTAGACCGTTGTAATCGTCCTCGGTGGATAGTGGAAACCCTTCACGGAGGTGAGGCGGGGAGTAGAGCGGTGGCTCGAACCTCGAAACAAACATCTTGTGTTTGCGATTGCCTTGTGTCCATTCTTGCTTTAAATTTCTATTGCACTGTATTGCTTTCTATAACTTGCTTGTGATCTTGTTTCTTTCTTTGTGCTATTATTTCAAGCTTGTGATACTTGTGATATATTGTGTGCATCTCACTATTCATCCATCATACTTTGTTCGATCAATTCTCATACAACAAGGTTGCATTGCGCACCTCTAACCCATTCAAGGGGAATTGGGAGGAAGGAGTTCAGAACCTCTCACGGGGTATTCGGCTCTTAGTCTTGTTTTGAGAGATCGTTGCATCATTCATCATACTTAGTTTTAAAAAGTTTGTTAGATTAGCAATAACACCTATTCACCCCCCTTTAGGTGTTTTTCAATTGGTATCAGAGCTTGGTTACTAGGCTCTTGGCTTAACAACCCTAGAAAGATCCTAATATTGCTAATCATTTCATTCATACTCACTTAGTAAAAATGGCCGATGGAATTAAAACCCCTCCTAAGTTTGATGGACTTAACTTTCCTATATGGAAGGTTAAGATGACCGTTTTCTTGCAATCTCTAGGTAGTCGAATTGCAAAGGCCGTGACCAAACCCTTTAGTGCACCCCCCGGTGATGAATCCACTTGGTCCGAAATAGAGACCAAAGAATTTGATGCCAATGCTAGGGCTCACTATGCACTACTTCAAGCCCTTAATGATGATGACATAGCTAAAGTTATTCATTGCAAATCCGCATATGAAATTTAGACACATTTGCTAGTTACACATGAAGGGACCTCACAAGTGAAGAGGGCTAAGATTGACCTTCTTCGGTCCCAATATGAGAATTTTTGCATGCAAGAAAATGAAACCATAGATGATATGGTTACAAGATTTACAAAGATCACTAATGGACTTTCTTCTCTAGGTGATGCTATCGACAACGATCAAAGAGTAAGAAAGATCATCCGGGCTCTTCCTCCTTCATGGGAAGTAAAAGTAACAACCTTGAAGGAACTCAATGACAAGGAGGAGATGGAGCTAATTGGTCTCATTGGGAACCTCAAAACCCATGAGATGGAGAGGAAAGTGAGGGAGGACATGGCTCCTTCCAAGAAGAAGACAATAGCCTTCAAAAGTCAATCCACTCACTCCGACGAAGACGATGAAGAAGAAGATGACGAAGAGCTCTCACTTCTTGTGAAGAACGTCCGGAGGATGTACAACAAGGCTAAATTTCAAGGAAGGAAGAGATGGCAAGGAGGCAAAGAAGAAAGAAAGATCATTTGCTTCAATTGCCAAAGGTCGGGACACATAGTGGCGGAGTGTCCGGATAAAGTGAAGCCCTCCACCTCAAAGAAGCCTCACAAGAAGAAGGCAATGAAAGCTACATGGGATTCCGAGAGCGAATCCGAGGAGGAGATTGATACCGCCAACATGTGCTTCATGGCAAATGAAAGCACAAGCAAGGTAACCCCTTCCACTTCTCCTAATGATGAACTTTCCATGGATGAGTTAGGAGAAGCTTTTGTAGAATTATCACATAACTATGATTTTCTTAAGAAAAAGTATTTAAAAATGAAAAAGGAAAATGAATCTCTTAATCTTCAAGTCTTTACTATTTCTAAAGAAAAGGATGAATTACTTTCCACTCTTGTTTCCACTCAAAAAGATTTTGACAAGTATAAGATTTCTTGTAAAGGCAAGTCTCCACTAATTGATTCAAATGAGATTACCATGCTTAAAGAAAGAATAGACTCATTGGGAATTGTTTTAAAAAATTGTGAGTTTGATAAGAAGAAGATAGAGGCCGTGTTTCCTAAGAAACAAGCCCCTAAGAAAATGTTCACCATGCTCATGCTCATGTTCATACCACACAACCGTTACATCGTGGCAAACCCCCAAAGCATGCTCACACTTCACACACACATCATGCATTCATGTATGGAAGAGTGTTCTCATGTTCACATTGTGGGCGGAAAGGACACTTAGCCAATTTTTGCTATGATAGACTAAGTGCATCTTATCATAATTTTGGGTTCGCAACACTAACTTTCAAGGACCCAAGAAAATTGGGTACCAAAGTCAACAATTTTGTTAAATGATATAGGTACCTTCCAAAGCCCAAAGACGTAGAGGATTGTGGTATCTTGATAGTGGTTGCTCAAGGCACATGACTTGGGACATCAACAACTTTGCAACCCTATCAAGATACCATGAAGGTGGCACCGTTACCTTCGGAGATGATGCCAAGGGTAAAATCATCGGTATTGGTAATGTAAAACTCGGCACATCCCCTTTAATTGAAAATGTAGTTTTAGTTGATGGACTCAAGCATAACCTCTTGAGTGTTAGTCAACTTTGTGATAAAGGTTTTGATGTTGTTTTTGATCATATAGCTTGTAAAGTAATTGATAGAATTTCTAATACTTGTGTGTTTTCTGGTTTTCGTGAAAGTAATGTTTATATGATAGATATGTCTAATATGTCTTGTAATATTACTTGTTTAAAAGCCCTCGATGACGACTCTTGGTTGTGGCATAGAAGATTAAGCCATATTTCATTTGACCACATATCTAGGTTAAACACAAAGGAAATGGTGAAAGGTATTCCTTGTTTGAGTTTTGAAAAGGACCGAGTTTGTAACGCATGTCAATTTGGGAAACAAACTAAGTCTTCTTTCAAGTCAATTAAGGATATCATGACATCACGTCCTTTGGAGTTAATCCATATGGATCTATTTGGCCCTACACAAACCAAAAGTCTAAGTGGGAATAGATTTGCATTTGTTTTGGTTGATGATTTTTCACGGTTTACTTGGGTTTTCTTTCTTGAACACAAAAATCAAGCATTTTCATATTTCCAAACTTTTAAGAAAAGAGTTGAAAAAGAAAAAGAGTCTTCAATTTTAAGAATAAGAAGTGATAGAGGAGGTGAGTTCATTAACCTACCCTTTACCACTTTTTGTGAAGAACATGGAATTAAGCATGAACTTTCTTTTCCTAGAACTCCACAACAAAATGGAGTAGTTGAACGGAAAAATCGAACTTTACAAGAGATGGCTAGGACAATGCTAAGTGAATATGGTCTACCACATTATTTGTGGGCCGAGGCCGTAAATACATCATGCTATATATCAAATCGTGTTTTCTTGTGTATAAATACTTCAAAGACTTCTTTTGAAATGTACTTTTCTAGAAAACCAAATGTTTCATATTTCAAAGTTTTTGGATGCAAATGTTTTGTTTTAAATACAAAAGATAATTTAGGAAAATTTGATGCTAAAGCTTATGAGGCAATTTTTGTTGGGTATTCTAATACAAGTAAGGCTTATAGAATCTTCAATAAATCATCTTTGACTATTGAGGAATCTATACATGTTAAGTTTGAAGAATCTAACTTGTTTGTTAAGAATGTTGTAGAAATAGATGCTTTGGATGAAGGCTTGGAGAAAGTGACCTTGGAGAATACTACTACTATGGGAGACAAGCCAAAGGATGATGAAGGAAGTGAAGCTAAAGTAGAAGAGGCTCAAGGAAATGAAAATCAAACAAATGAAGTGGAGCCTACTCAACAACTTCCAAAGGGTTGGAGATACAACCCTCATCATCCCAAGGACCTCGTCATAGGTGAAGTATCAAAAGGGGTAACCACTCGCTCTAAACTTCATGATTATTGTGGACATTATGCATTTATTTCTCATGTTGAACCCAAGAACGTCCTCGAAGCCGAGGCCGATTCATATTGGTTGCTAGCCATGCAAGAGGAACTCAATCAATTTGAGCGCAACCAAGTTTGGCACCTTGTTCCTAGGCCCCACGATAGACCAACAATTGGTACTAAGTGGATCTTTAAGAACAAGTTGGATGAATCGGGTAACGTTGTTAGGAATAAAGCTAGGTTAGTTGCCCAAGGTTACACTCAAATCGAAGGAATCGATTTTGAAGAAACCTTTGCACCCGTAGCACGGCTTGAAGCCATACGGGTGACACTAGCATTTGCCTCATATAAAGATTTTAAATTGTTTCAAATGGATGTTAAAAGTGCTTTTCTAAATGGTTTTATTGAAGAGGATGTGTATGTTGAACAACCCCCCGGGTTTGTTGATCCTACACATCCGGATTTTGTATTTAAATTAGATAAAGCTCTTTATGGTTAAAACAAGCCCCTAGGGCTTGGTATGAAAGACTTTCTTCATTTTTGATTTCAAATGATTTTAAGAAAGGTAAATTGACACAACTTTGTTTACAAAACATGTAGAAAAATATATTCTTATTGTGCAAATTTATGTTGATGACATTATTTTGGTTCTACTAATGAATCTCTTTGCCAAGCTTTTGAATCATGCATGAAGGATGAATTTGAAATGTCTATGATGGGGGAGCTCAACTATTTCCTTGGACTCCAAATCAAGCAAAGGACGGATGGGATCTTCATCAATCAAGTCAAGTACACAAAGGAACTCATCAAAAGGTTCGGCTTGAAGGATCTAAAGTAAGCAAAACTCCCATAGCAACAACTACTAAGCTTGATAAGGATGAACAAGGTAAAAGTGTAGACATTAAGCTTTATCGTAGCATGATTGGTAGTTTATTGTATTTGACGGCTAGTAGGCCGGATATCATGTTTTCCGTTTGTCTTTGTGCTCGTTTTCAATCATGTCCTAAGGAGTCTCATTTAGTAGCGGTAAAACGTATAATTAAATACCTTAAGGGCACTATTGAAATGGGTTTGTGGTATCCGAAAACCGGACTATTTGATATGAAGAGTTTTTCGGATGCCGACTATGCGGGTTGTAGGGTAGATAGGAAGAGCACAAGTGGAACATGTCAATTCTTAGGTAATTGTCTTGTATCTTGGTCTTCCAAAAAGCAAAATTCGGTAGCCCTTTCAACCGCCGAGGCGGAGTATGTTGCGGCCGGAGCTTGTTGTGCACAAGTTCTTTGGATGAAACATACTCTCCTTGACTATGATTTACACTTTGATCATGTTAAAATATTTTGTGATAATACTAGTACTATTCACATGACAAAGAATGCAAATCAACATAGTAAAACCAAACACATTGACATTAGGTATCACTTTCTTAGAGATCATTATGAGAAAGGTGATATTGATATTGATTATGTTTCTACCGATTTTCAACTTGCCGATATTTTACTAAACCTCTAGATTATGCTAGATTTTCATTTATTTGTGGTGAGTTGAATGTTTGCATTATGGATTCTTAAAGAAAAATTCCTTTATTTTATTTGTTAACCCTTTTGATGTATGACAAAAAGGGGGAGAAAAAGTATGAGGTTGTTTGTTGTTTGTTTATTTTGTTTGTTGTTTGATGCATTTGAGTTTTTGATAAAACTATGTGTTTTGCATTTGAGTTTTTGACAAAACTATGTGTTTTCAATGCCTTATGTATTTAGCTCTTCATTGACATTTTTGATACATAGCATTAGTTGAGGGGGAGCTTTCCAAGCTCTTCTTCCATTTTTGTTTAAATAACCTATATGTTTTGTCATCATCAAAAAGGGGGAGATTGTTAGCCCAAGGTTACAATCACCCATGTTTAGTGTGTTTTGATGATTACAAAACATATTAGTTATTTGTACTAATATTGCTTATTGTTTAAGTGTGTTTCAGGGTTCTAACTTTACTAAAAGGTTTACACCCTAAAAGAAAGTGTTTTGGACTCAAGTCAACTCAAAGTGGGCTCAAGACTCAAGTGTTGAAGACCTTGATGGTGAAAAGCCCCCTTGAAGAGCTTGTAGTACTTAGAACCAATATAAGAATTAGAATGTTAAAGTTTGAGTGTTAGATATTGGCTCTAGGATACACACACACACAATTTGGTTTTGTTAAAATGTGTGTTTTGTATTTAAGTTTTCGTGTTTTAAATTAGGTTTCATGCCTTAAAAATATATTTACATGACTCTATATTTTACAAAAATAAATACCATGTTTAGATCTTGTTTATATACCCCTACTAGCATATTACTTAAGTTTCCTTAAAGTCAAAAATTATTTTACAAAATTTTCAAGTCAAAAAAAATACACTGTTTTCCTGATTCAGGCTGACCGGCCGACCGGCCCGGTCGACCGGCCACTGTGCCTGGGCGTGCACGTCTGTGCACGTCCTACGGTCGACCGGGCGGTCGACCCTCTGAGAGCAGGAGTGCTCTCGGGTTTTCTGGGTCGACCGTCCGGTCGACCGCTAGAGGAAAACTGAGAGCAGGATTGTTCTCGGGTTTTCTGGGTCGACCGGCCGGTCGACCGCCAGAAGACCCGAGCCAACGGCTCTTTGACCAGCTGAGCTGGCGGTCGACCGGCCCGGTCGACCGCCAAGCCTGCTGCTGCCCAACGGCTCTTTCCTCTTTTGTGAAATTCTGAAATCTGTTTTTGATCTGTTTTTTGGCAGACTTTTACAGGGTTTTTCAGTTCTTTTTCAGAGCAAATAAGCTCTAAATAAATTATTTTAAACCTATTTTTCTCCCTATAAATAGAGGAGATGACTCTCTTACTAAACACCAAGAAAAATCCTCAAGTTTTCAAAGTTTTTCAAAAGAGAAAAGAAAAGTGTTTAAGCTCTCCATTTCCAATTCTTTCTTGAGCTAGATTTCAGTTGTGTTCCCTTGCAAAAATCATCTCTACAACTGAGTTTTTCTCACTACACTTCATAGAGCCAAAAATCCCTTACTCATTCTATAGTGAAGTTGTAAAAAGAGTGAGAGTGTTGTAAAAGAGTTTGGTGATCTTGTTGTGATCACTCTTGTTATTGTTCCTCTTCTTGTTCTTGTGGAGACACCTCTTCGGTAGAGGTTATTGTGCTTGGTGGAGCTCGGTGCTCGGGTCTTCGGTAGACCGTTGTAATCGTCCTCGGTGGATAGTGGAAACCCTTCACGGAGGTGAAGGCGGGGAGTAGAGCGGTGGCTCGAACCTCGAAACAAACATCTTGTGTTTGCGATTGCCTTGTGTCCATTCTTGCTTTAAATTTCTATTGCACTATATTGCTTTCTATAACTTGCTTGTGATCTTGTTTCTTTCTTTGTGCTATTATTTCAAGCTTGTGATACTTGTGATATATTGTGTGCATCTCACTATTCATCCATCATACTTTGTTTGATCAATTCTCATATAACAAGGTTGCATTGCGCACCTCTAACCCATTCAAGGGGAATTGGGAGGAAGGAGTTCAGAACCTCTCACGGGGTATTCGGCTCTTAGTCTTGTTTTGAGAGATCGTTGCATCATTCATCATACTTAGTTTTAAAAAGTTTGTTAGATTAGCAATAACACCTATTCACCCCCCTCTAGGTGTTTTTCAAGATTAACCTAAAAAGAAGATAGAATTAAAATATAGTCGTTTGGGGTTAATCAGGCTCTAAACAGCCTGACGGTCAAATTTTTGACTACTGGGGATAGTGGTCGATCGAACAACCTAAACAGAGCGCAAAGGCTCTCGCTAGTTGACCAGTCGATCGACTGAGCATAAATAGAGTGCAGACTTTCACACATGGTCGACCGAGCTGTTGACCAATTTGCACAAGTTTAACTTGTAAAAGTATGTGCAAAGCCGGCCGACTGCTCGATCGACAGACAGAGCAAACAACTCGCAAGTCGGTCTAAGGGCTAAAGTTGAAGTAAAGAGATATTTTGAGATACTTTTTGATTTTTCATCAAACCATTTTGATTTCTTATTACAAAACAAAGTTAATGTATATATATGAGGCTCAAATATGTGTGATTTTAGATCAATCCAAAAAAGTTATGAATAGAACCTTTTTTGTAGAGAAAGAAATTTCTTTTCAAAAACTAGAAATTAAAATACCGTTTTGAAATCGATCTAATGTATCAAAATTATTTTCAAGAATTTGAAAATAAAACATAATAAATATCATGAGCATGTGTGAATCTCTTGAGCTATCAAACCTCTAAACTTGGCTTTAACAAATCTAAATCTTATGTTGTTAAGCAAAGGGGAAAAAAACAATTCTTCTTGATTTTTTTATCTTACAACTTTCTTAATCTCTTGATCTAGACTCCAATCTTGAGTGCTATGTTTGTTCTTGATGCTTAAGCTCTTGAAAGCTTCAAAATATGTGAGTCTTTTAGAGAAGCTAAAAATATGATTGAAATACTATTTACAAACCTGAAACTTATATAAAAAAAATTAAATAGTACAATAACTTCATGAGATTATCATCATCAAAACTAGGGTGAAGGGCCTTTGAGGCACAGAAAGCAACTATAAAAGTCTAGGCTTCTTACCAGAAACAAAGTCAGTTTTAAAGGTCTATGCTTCTACCCGAAAAGGAAGCAACCAATTAAAGATTGGGTTGAAATTCTAGAGAAGAGACCTCTAAATAGTGGAGTAGACCGTTGGTGGCAAAACCTCTATAAATTGCATGTTGACTTTCCATTGCTCTATATCTTTTACTTGCTTTATTGCTATTGCATTGATATTATTTTACTTCTTGTTATAGTTATATTGTTTCATCTAATCAAAATTGGGTATTAATTAATTAAATTGATTGCAAACTCTATTCACTCCCTTCTAGGGTTGTCACATTGATTTTCAGTAAAGATAAAAAATATCTGGGCTAAAAAACACATAAGTTTGATTATTTTTCTTTTGTAACTTGCTCATAAGATTCTCTTATTTGTCTTCTATCCTACTTGGAATACACAATAATGTCTCGCTTTAAACAAGAATGGATTTACATTGACCAGAAATTATTCTTATTTATTAAAAATAAAATGCACACTAACTAGTAAAGTACTAAATACTTTATGCTGACAAAACCTTTGAAACTTCAAGAGATGGGAAGGTGGAACCCAGGCCTTCCTCTCCTCCCCTCTTTTTTTTTCTTCATTTTCTTCTTCTTCTTCTTCTCAAGGAAGCCTCCAAAACCTTCAAGAAGAATCTTCAAACTCATGTTTCTCCTCGCCCTCTCCTTCCATTCGCCATAGTTTCCTATCCATTTATCACTTGATCTCCTTGTTTCTTTTTAACTTCGCAAGTTCATCATGACTCTTCCATTGAATCTTCAGCAGTCCTACATTCTATCATACTTTTTTCTCTTTAAAACTTGTCAAAAGAGGATTTATGTATTGGCCCAAAGGCACATCACTCTAGTTCTTATGATGGTTAACTCATATAATTATTGTACTAATAATCTTGTGATATTTAAGTGATATGTTTAATCAAGATCTTGAAATCACCTAGAGGGGGGTGAATAGGTGACTAGCTAATCTAAAGATGAATTAATTGCGGAATAAAATATTTATGCAAATTAAAAACTATTATGCACAACACATCAAGTATAACCTAAGAGTGTAACCGAATTCCCCGTGAAGGCTCTGGACTATCTCCTCAAGATTCCTCTACATAAGAGTTGAGGTGCCGCTATGGCTTTCTTTTGAATATAAGTGTGAGCAAACAATCCCCAAGCATGTATCAATATAGGCACAAGTATATCAAGCAAGTAAAGATATAAGCATGTGAGCAAGAAAGATATAAACACAAGTGAGAGATAGAGAGAGCAATCGCAAACACGGGAGATTTGTTTCGAGGTTCGAGCACCCTTGCTCTACGTCCCAGCCTTCAACACTATGAAAGATTTTTACTATAAACCGATCCTACAGGATCACTCGGTGCCGCAACACCTATAGGAGTTCACACTAGAACTCTTGGACTCACTAGTCCCCTCACTTGTTCCCGCAAAAACAACAAACGCAAGCACGCAAGCTTGCCGAGGCCGCACCTCTACACCGATCTCTCACTAGAACTCGAAACAACGCGAACCCGCAAGTCCACCTCCTCAAATACAATATTGAACACTTGGTGATCTAAACACTTTGATCACCTAAACAACTCTCACAACAACTCTCCTATAGGATCGATATAGCAATAAAAAGCTCAAGTATGTGTGAGAAAAACTTGGATTGATTTGGTGTGAAAACTCAAAGAATCACTTCTGAAAACTCTTGAAAACTCTCCTTTTAATTTGAAAATATTGGCTCTAAAACATGTGGATAAAGCCACTGATATAGGTAGGAAAAACTAGCCCAAAACTCTCTTAAAATCTTATAGAAAACAGTCCAAGGGAAGCCCAATTATAGGCTCCCAAAAACTAGCCGTTGTAGGCCAAGTCAGTAATCTGGACTGCTGGCAGTCGACGGCCCGGTCAACCGGCCAGCGGTCAGATTTCTGACCATTGAGCCAGTGATCGACCGGCCGATCGACCGTTGCCTGGCAAATGACAAACGGTCGACCGCCCGATCGACCGGCCATTTCCAAAGAGCAGGGTCTCTGGCGGTCGACCGTGCGCGGTCGACTTGCCTTTGGTTTGAATGTACGTGCACCTCGGTCGACCGCCCGGTCGACCGACTTCTGGACCGGTCGACTGGTAGAAGGCCACCCCAGCAATATTTAGGATTTAAAACTTGTAATTTTTCCCTTAATAATATCTCATAAATTTTCTAAAAATCTACAAAAATAAGTTCTGTAATATACTTTGATATTCAAACATGTTTGAGTAATCAAAATATGTTACAAACATTTTGAACTATTTTTGTAATATGGAAGTTTTGCTTTAAACACAAATCTATTTTTCAAAAATGATTTTTTTCAAAACTTCTCCAAAACAAAAACAAGATATTCTAAACGCTTTTAAAGCTTAGTGTGTATGGATATGATCTACTACACATATATGACGAAATATCTATATTTTGATATTAAGCTCTAAATAAAGTTTTGATAAAAACATATGTTACATTTTGAGACTTAAAAACCAAATCGGTATTTTTTCAAAATGAAAACTCTTTTATGAAAACACATCTAAATCTTGTGTGTGAGTGTATGTGATACTTGAGCAATCCACCAACTAATCTATCCTTTACAATTTATCTAAAACAAAATCTTACTATAAACAAACCTAAGCACAAGTCTTCTCTTGAAGGTCTTCACTTGAAAGTCTTCTTCTCCTTATTGACTTGGTCCAAAACATGATCCAATAAGCTAGACTCCTCCTGAGTACTTGATGTGGTCTTGATGCACAAGCTCTTGAATCAACACGTGCTAACTCCAAAACTTAACTTGAAATCCTTTGTTGAAGCTAAACACCTACTAAGATCTTGATCACATATCTGAGACTAATTAAACACAAGATCATTATTACTATAACTACATGAGTTAATCATCATCAAAACTATAGTGATGGGCCTTTGGGCCAACAATCTCCCCCTTTTTAATGATGACAAAACTCATGAAATTATATATGCATGGATTAAAGTCAAGCTTCATAGAAGCTCCCCCTTAACTCATGCATAACAATAAACAAATAGATATTGCAATGAAGAGCATAAAACTTAAACAAATATATGTGCATAAAAAGGTGAGAGAAACATGCATAAATTAAAAAATTCTTTTCCCAAAAATCTTCTCCCCCTTTTATTTAAATTTTCAAAATCATTCTCCCCATTTTGTGAAAACATAAACTCACTATATGCATATAAAATACTCAAAATCTTTCTCCCTCTTTTTTTTCAATCATCAACAAAGGGTTTAAAAAATCAACAATAAGGATATTTGCGATATACATTCATGAAGAGGAAGACACTAAGTTAGCTTCCCTGCATACATGCATTACATGAAGAAGGGATGACAAACCCTAACTCACATAAAGAATAATATGCAATGCATAAATGGAGATGTGAAGCTCCCCCTACATACATGTATCATATAAAGAAGAGATGTCAAGCTCCTCAATATAATACACTCAATATGAATTTATATATAGAAGAGATGTTAAGCTCCCCTTGCATATAGGCAATACATATCAAAATTTTAACACAAATTTTGATAATTACTCAATGTAATAACCCAAATTTTGAGATACCATTTGTACATAAACAAAATTTTAAGATATCACAAGATTTTTGATACCATATGAAATTGGAAATATGTGATACCAATTGAAATTGAAACATTTGTACATTTTTATACCAATGAAAGAAAATATTTTATATTTTGATACAAATTGAAATATATGGTAAATTTTGATACCAAAAGGTAAAACATTTGTGATACCAATTGAAATTTAAACCCAATTGAAAATCGAAATATATTGATACCAATTGAAGTATATTGTAAATTTTGATACCAATAAAAATACCGATTGAAAATAATGCATAACTTATTAAAAAAAATCAATTGAGATACCAATTGAAATTAAGATTTAATTCAAGCTTAGCATAAATATACTTTGTGCTTTAAACATGTAAATATCTTATAAATCAAGCACAGTCAAATCATATATATGTATGAAAATGAAATACTAATAAAAATTGATATTATTTGAAATTTAAAGCATGCATATATAGAAAACAAAATATGAGTATATAAAAAATATCAATTGTGATACCAATTGAAAATATGATGAGAATCAGTATAATTCATATAGATCCACCATTTTCATGCACATGATAAAAGATATTTAATTGAGCATACAAGGCATGGTCGCCCATCCATCCGCCCTTAGGTTGTAGGGATTTTCAAAAACAAGAGTTTGAATATATTTTGCAAAATTGAAAACTCTACCAATTGAAGAATAAATAACTAGTTTAAAGTAATTTTTAAAAAATTAGTTAAAGATCCTTTAAACATAAAAATAAATCATACAAATCATATATATCTCATGAAGCAGACCAAATATACAAGAGTTGACATTCGAAATCTATAAAGCTCATAAAAGTGTTCATGAAATAAGGTCATGAATAAACAAAGAAATAATATGAGTGTACAAGCATCATGTGAATAGCATATTCATGAAAATAGTTAATGAAGCTCAAAAGACATCAAACAAGTGAAAATTATGAAAATTTATTTTTCATTTAAAATTCAAGGTATATGTATGATTTATCAAAACTAACAATATACATACAAATCCCAAATATAAAAAGAGTCCATAATGTATTTTGCATGGAGGCAAGTGACTCAAGGGTATACATGTATTTTATTAGTTTTGGACAAAGATTACATATACATGAAGCAAAACATCACAAAGATAGACAAAACAAGTATAAATGAGGGAGTCATCAAAAATAGGTTATACTTGTGCAATGAATGAGTATAAATGAGCATTAAGTGCAAACATATATGAATCAAATGTTACTCACTACTCGTACAAGTATATACACAAGTTTTGATAAAAACTACATCTAAACAAATATTTACAACAAGAAGCACAAAACCAAGAACATGCTAAAAATATCATTAAATGTAAAAGCATGTAAATTAAATGAAGTTTAGAGATAGTTACCAAAATCACAAGCACTATACTTTAAGTCTCCAAACATGGTGGTCTTCCCACCAAAACTATCTTGATAGTGGTGCATCGATTTTTGGTGTCCATCAAGCACATGCATCCACCACCAAGGTACCAATCCTCTCCCGTCATGTGAGAGCCCACACCTACATCAGACACAAGAGATGAGGATTTTGGTACCCATTTTCTTTTAAGTCCATAGGGGTTAGCTTTGTTTGGAACCCAAACATTTTGATTAGCAAAATGAATAGAATTTACTCTATCATAACTGTAAGATCACCTAGAGGGGGGGGTGAATAGGTGATGGCTAATCTAATGGTCACTTATGAACAAATAATGCGGAATTAAAACTAAGTTGACCAAATTAAACTTCTTTAAATAGAACACTTATGTATAACACAAGAGTGTTGCCGAATTCCCTTGCGAGGCTCTGGACAAACTCCTCTAGATTCCCTTGAATGGGTTGAGGTGCCGCGTTGGCTCTCTTGGTTGAATACTAGTGTTAATAACAATCCCAAGCAAGTATAGCAATTATGAGCACAAAGGTATATCATGCATATAAGAGATAAAGACTATAAAGAAATACAAGATATAAGTGAGACAAAAAGAGTAAGAGAGCAAGAGTGAGCAATCGCAAACACAAAGGGTTTGTTTCGAGGTTCGAGCACACTTGCTCTACATCCCCGCCTTCGACACACGAAGGATTTCCACTATGCACGATCCAACCGGATCTCTCCTTGGTGCCGCAACACCTACAAACTCTCGGACTCCTAAAGTCCCTTACACACCACAAGCCCACCGGCTCGTCGAGGCCGCACCTCGTACAACAAGTCCGCACCCGAACTCAAAACACCGCGAGCACACTTGCACGCTTCCTCAAATACAAAGAAAGATCTTGGTGATCTAAACACTTGATCACCTAACAAAACTCTCACTACAACACTCCTATAGGATAGATATAACTATGGATGCTCAAGTGTAGTGTGAGAAATCAAGGAAAGAACTTTGATGGAAAACTCAAGAAATCACAATAAACACTCTCTTGATAAAATCCCTTTTGATAGGAAATATTGGCACTCTATTTTGTGGAGAAAACTCTGCTAAAAGAATGGAAATAACTGGACAAAAGCTCTCCTAAAATCTTAGCTTCAAACAATGACAAAAACCCCAATTTATAGGCTGCCAGAAAACTAGCCGTTGGAATCTGTCAGTACTGCCGGTCGACCGCCAACGATCAAGAATCCGACCGTTGGAGCCTCCAGATGACCGGCCCGGTCGACCGCGCACCTGGAGCAGAGAATTACTTCTCTGTCGGTCGACCGGTGCGGTCGACCGGAATTTTCAGAGAGCAGACTCTCTGAAGCGGTCGACCGGAACGGTCGACCGTTCTCCAGTGCACACAGGCGTGCACGTCTGTGCATGTCCGGTTGACCGTGGGTCGACTGGCCCTTGGTGCGGTCGACCGCCCGGTCGACCGGACCAGCCTGTCAGGCCAGTTCTGGTCTGGAAAACTGGTATAAAAATCTTTTTATAAAATCCCCAAAAATACATATAAATTCTACAAAAAATAGTTTTATGATATAGAAACATGCTTGCACAAAATCAAGGCATGTTATTAAAGATATGACTATTTTTGTAACTTGGAAATATTGGCTCATATAAAAACTGTCTTTCTAAAACAACATGTTTTTCCAAGTTTTCATCAAATACAAAACAAGATATACTTTAAAGCATAGTGTGTATGGATATGATCCACTACACAATCAAGATGAAATATCTAGTTTTTGACATAAAGCACTAAACTTGGTTTTGAAAGATATGTATATAGGTAACATCAAAAACCAAGACATGTATTTTGTCCAATGAAAAAATTTTCTCAAGTAAAAATTCTTTTCTAAACATGAAAATCTTTTTATGAAAGCAATTCTATCAAGAGTGTGTGCGTAAGATATACTTGAGCAATCCACCAATCTATTCTATCCTTTACATTTTTATCTAAAACAAATAAAAATCTTATACCTAGACACAAGTCTTCAACTTCTTGAAGTCTTCCCTTGAAGGCTTCTCATCTTCTTGACTTGGTCCAAGCTTGATCCAAAGCTCCTTGGATCACCCCGTGCTAGCTCCAAATCTTGACATTTAATCCTTTGTTGAGCTTTGCACCTACTAAGATCTTGATAAAGAATCTGACACTAATTAAACAAGATCATTAGCAAATATAACTACATGAGTTGATCATCATCAAAACTAGAGTGATAGGCCTTTGGGCCAACAATCTCCCCTTTTTGATGATGACAAAACTCATGAAGTTATATATGCATGGATTAAAGTAAAGCTTCAAAGAAGCTCCCCCTTAACTCATGCATCACTAGAAATAATAGATATGACATTAAAGCACATAAATATGTATGCAAATGAATGCATTATTGCTATGCATGAGTAAAAGCACAAGTATAAAAACTCAAAATCTCAAAATCTTTCTCCCCCTTAAGTAAGGAACAAATACTTCTCCCCCTTAAGGAAAGCATGCATATAACTCAAATACTTCTCCCCTTTTTGTCAATCATCAACAAAGGGTTCAAAGTTCAAATCATCAACAAATTTTCCCCCCTTTTTGTCAAAAATAAGGAAATCAAGGAGGGTAAAATCAAATCAATCAATAAGATTTATATGCGATATACATTCATGAAGAGGAAGACGCTAAGTTAACTTCCCTACACATATGCATTACATGAAGAAGGGATGACAAGCCTAACTCACATAACACATATTATGTAATGCATAAGAGGAGATGTGAAGCTCCCCCTACACACGTATATCATATAAAGAAGAGTTGTCAAGCTCCTCAATTTATAATATACTCAACATGAATCCATATGTAAGAGAGATGTTAAGCACTCCTTGCATATAGGAAATACAAATCAAAAATTTTGAATATTTCTTTATCAAGACAAAATTTTGAACTTTCTTAATAAAACACATTTTGAGATATCAAATCATATATTTTTTATTTATTTTGATATCAATAGAAAAAAAATTTATTTTTCATCATAAACTTTGTGCTTTTAAAAAATGTGAGCCAATTGTGAGTTAAGCACATGGAAATCATATATATGTATGAGAAATGAGTATACCAATTGAAATTGATACATACATATATATAAGAAAACAAAATATGAGTATATACAAAATAAGTTCATATTGATACCAATTGAAACGATTCAATGATACCAATTGACATAACAATAAAATCAAGTGTATATCTCATAACCTACCACCCTTCATATGCACAAGGTAAAAGATTTTCAATGAAGCATACAAGGCATAATCTCCCATCCATCCTCCCATTGATGGTAGGGGTTTTCAAAAATAGATTTGAAAATAGGCTTAGTTTGAAAAACTCTACCAAATGAAGAATTTGCACTAGAAAAATATTTTTCATGAAACACAAGTAAATCACATGGCACTAAAAACACTCTAATATCCATGAAGTCCATAAAATTTTCAAAAAGAAGTGAGTGTGCTAGTGTTATGTGGAACATGGTATCATGAAAAGTAGCAATAAAACTCAATATTCCTTTAAATTTTGAAATCATGAAATCCATCACAAAAATTTTATTGAAAAATTACAAAATTTTTATTAAAAACAAAAATTTATATTTCAAGATATATGTATGTTGACACACGACATTAAGTATACATACATATCCTTAAAACACAATTGAGTCCATATATAGATTTGCATGAAAGGCAAATGACTCAAGAGGTATCCATGTATATCTTAATGTTTTGGCAAGACAAATATATACATGAAATGAAAGCACATGATCATAGCATAAATCCAAAACGGGAATACAAGTTTAAAATGTAATAATCATCAAAACTTAGGCTATACTAGCACACCTAATTGGCACAAATAAGCATTCAAACCCAATCACATATAGATTTATTTGTGATCCATAAAGTGAACAAGTACAAGTGTTGACAAATACTAACATTTAAACTAATATTCAAATCATGAAGCATCAAATAAATTTTGAGAAAAATAGGATCATGTGAAAATCTCAACAACTATTTGAAGAATAAATAACTAGTATACATTGTTTTTGAAAAACTAGTTAAAGATCCTTCAAATACATCAAATCAAACGTTTTTCATGAATAATACTAAATACATAAAAGTTCAAGCACTCATATTCCATAAAGCTCAAAATTATCTATTTTCTTAAAAAGTGAGTGTTCAAAAGTTATGTAAATGGTATTATTATGAAAATAGTCAATGAAGCTCATAAGTCATTTTTTTTTTTAAACAAAAACACGTAAAATCATTTTTAATCAAAACACTAATCTTCATGGTATATGTATGATTAATCCAATCCTAATAATATACATTCATATCCCAAATATTAAAAGAGTCTATCAAATGTATTTGCATGAAGGCAAGAGACTCACGGGTATACATGTATATTATTAGATTTGAATTTAAAATACATATACATGAAGTAAATTACTAAAATAGGCAAAAACATGTATAAAAGAGAATCATCAAAACTAGATTATACACATGCATATAGTGGGTACAAATGAGCATGAAGTTCAATTATATATGAGTCAATTGTAATTCACTATTTGTATATGTATACATGCAAGTTTTGATAAAATCTACATTAAAGCATGTAAATACCACATGAAGCACATAAAATCTTAAAACATGAACATGCTTATGAATATGACATAAGTAAAAGCATGTACATAAAAGGTAGGAGTTTAGAAATTGTTACCAACTCCAAAGCTCCATAGCATGGTGGTCTTTCCCACCAAAATTTCCTTGATAGCAATGCATCCAAAAGTTTGTCCATCATGTCCATTGCATCCGCTATCAAGGCACCAATCCTCTCACGTTTTGTGAGAGCCCTCACCTACATCAAAATCAAAGGGTGGGGGTTTTGGTACCCATACTTTCTTGGGTCCTTTTGGGTTAGCTTTATTGTAAGGATCCCAAAATCTTTTATACTTAGCAAAATATAAATGAGGTTTCTTATCAAAACAAAATTTTGCTAAATGGCCTTTGCGGCCACAATATGTACATACGTACACCTTAGTATGCTTATGTGTAGGATTGTGATCATGGTGTGCAACATAAGCATGATGATGAGAGTGATGTGCATGAACATGAGGAGTTTGTTTCTTTGAAAACATTGACTCCAACTTAGTATGAATAAATGCACAAGAGTTCAAAGTTGAACTCAAATTATCCATTTTATTTTTCAAAACATTTATCTCATTTGTGGTGGCATGTAAAGCATGATGAGATATATGATCAATTTTCTTTTCTTTTGTGAAACAAAATTTTTTTCTTTTTCAACAAATTTTCTTTTCAAGTATAATTTTTTTGAAAAAACATCTTCCTTTTGTTTTTCCACCAAATCAATCTTATTTTTCAAAATAGTGTTCCCTTCACATAAATCATTCAATTTAGACATTAAGGAAATATTCTCATTTTTCAAATCTTCATTTTCTTTTTCTAAACATGCAAGTTTATTTCTAAAAGAATCATTTTTACATGCATGCAATCAATGTTCTTTTTCAAAATTTTATTTTCTTTCTTAATCATGTCATATTTTTCAAGCACAAGATGACAAAAGGTAGTAAGCTCATCATATGACATGTCCTCATCATCGGATTCAGAATTTACCTCAAGGGGGTCATCCCCTTGGACCATGTAGCATACGTTGGAGGTGTCGCTTCCAACGTCCGAATCGCTCCCCGCATAGTATAGGTCCTTTTCGCCAAGGGAGGTGATGATGTTCCAAGCTACAAAAGCCGATTCAACATTAGAAACCCTAGATAAATAATCATCATTTAGGGTTGACTTAATAGCATGAAGGGCTTTTGCATTAGCCTCAATGTTCTTACCATTTAAGCAATATTCTTTATTAGTTGTGACAAGATATACACTAAGGCCAAGTCCTTTGAGGAACAAAGACATCTTAACCTTCAAATTTGGATGTTAAGAATGTCAAAGGTGGGGTGGTGACATGAAGTCCATTGTGTGTGTACAAATCTTGTGATTAGCCTAAAAGAGGATCTTTAACTCTTAGGTTGTTAGACCCAATATCAAGGCACTAGCTCTGATACCTATTGTAAGATCACCTAGAGGGGGGTGAATAGGTGATGGCTAATCTAATGGTCACTTATGAACAAATAATGCGGAATTAAAACTAAGTTGACCAAATTAAACTTCTTTAAATAGAACACTTATGTATAACACAAGAGTGTTGCCGAATTCCCCTTTCGAGGCTCTGGACAAACTCCTCTAGATTCCCCTTGAATGGGTTGAGGTGCCGTGTTGGCTCTCTTGGTTGAATACTAGTGTTAATAACAATCCCAAGCAAGTATAGCAATTATGAGCACAAAGGTATATCATGCATATAAGAGATAAAGACTATAAAGAAATACAAGATATAAGTGAGACAAAAAGAGTAAGAGAGCAAGAGTGAGCAATCGCAAACACAAAGGGTTTGTTTCGAGGTTCGAGCACACTTGCTCTACATCCCCGCCTTCAACACACGAAGGATTTCCACTATGCACGATCCAACGGATCTCTCCTTGGTGCCGCAACACCTACAAGCTCTCGGACTCCCAAAGTCCCTTACACACCACAAGCCCACCGGCTCGTCGAGGCCGCACCTCGTACAACAAGTCCGCACCCGAACTCAAAACACCGCGAGCACACTTGCACGCTTCCTCAAATACAAAGAAAGATCTTGGTGATCTAAACACTTGATCACCTAACAAAACTCTCACTACAACACTCCTATAGGATAGATATAACTATGGATGCTCAAGTGTAGTGTGAGAAATCAAGGAAAGAACTTTGATGGAAAACTCAAGAAATCACAATAAACACTCTCTTGATAAAATCCCTTTTGATAGGAAATATTGGCACTCTATTTTGTGGAGAAAACTCTGCTAAAAGAATGGAAATAACTGGACAAAAGCTCTCCTAAAATCTTAGCTTCAAACAATGACAAAAACCCCAATTTATAGGCTGCCAGAAAACTAGCCGTTGGAATCTGTCAGTACTGCCGGTCGATCGGTCCGGTCGACCGCCAACGGTCAAGAATCCGACCGTTGGAGCCTCCGGTCGACCGGCCCGGTCGACCGCGCACCTGGAGCAGAGAATTACTTCTCTGTCGGTCGACCGGTGCGGTCGACCGGAATTTCCAGAGAGCAGACTCTCTGAAGCGGTCGACCGGAACGGTCAACCGTTCTCCAGTGCACACAGGCGTGCACGTCTGTGCACGTCCGGTCGACCGTGGGTCGACCGACCCTTGGTGCGGTCGACCGCCGGTCGACCGGACCAGCCTGTCAGGCCAGTTCTGGTCTGGAAAACTGGTATAAAAATCTTTTTATAAAATCCCCAAAAATACATATAAATTCTACAAAAAATAGTTTTATGATATAGAAACATGCTTGCACAAAATCAAGGCATGTTATTAAAGATATGACTATTTTTGTAACTTGGAAATATTGGCTCATAATAAAAACTGTCTTTCTAAAATAACATGTTTTTCCAAGTTTTCATCAAATACACAAAACAAGATATACTTTAAAGCATAGTGTGTATGGATATGATCCACTACACAATCAAGATGAAATATCTAGTTTTTGACATAAAGCACTAAACTTGGTTTTGAAAGATATGTATATAGGTAACATCAAAAACCAAGACATGTATTTTGTCCAATGAAAAATCTTTTTCTCAAGTAAAAATTCTTTTCTAAACATGAAAATCTTTTTATGAAAGCAATTCTATCAAGAGTGTGTGCGTAAGATATACTTGAGCAATCCACCAATCTATTCTATCCTTTACATTTTTATCTAAAACAAATAAAAATCTTATACCTAGACACAAGTCTTCAACTTCTTGAAGTCTTCCCTTGAAGGCTTCTCATCTTCTTGACTTGGTCCAAGCTTGATCCAAAGCTCCTTGGATCACCCCGTGCTAGCTCCAAATCTTGACATTTAATCCTTTGTTGAGCTTTGCACCTACTAAGATCTTGATAAAGAATCTGACACTAATTAAACAAGATCATTAGCAAATATAACTACATGAGTTGATCATCATCAAAACTAGAGTGATAGGCCTTTGGGCCAACAATAACAAAATTTGCTAAATGGCCTTTGCGGCCACAATGTTACATTTGTACACTCTAGAATCATATGAGTGTGAGTGTGATCATGATGTGCAAAGTGTGCATATGTGTGTCGCGGGTGATGTTCATGAACATGTGGAGCTTGTTTCTTTTGAAACAAGGTTTCTAATCTATTATGATAAAATACACAATTGCTAAAAGTTGAGCTCAAATAATTTATTCTATTTTTCAAAAATTGAATCTCATTTTCTCAATGGTAGCATGAAAAGCATGGTGAGAATGAGAATCAACACTCTTTTTCTTTTAGAAATATTTTTCTTTTCCTTTGAAACAATTTTTTTTTAAGAGTTGTTTTCATTTAAAGCAATTTCCTTTTCTTTTTCCACCAAAATAATCTTATTTTTCAAAGAAGTATTTCCTTCTCAAAGATCATTCTATTTAGAAGTCAAGGAAATATTATCCTTTTTCAACATATCATTTTCTTTTGAAATATATGTAAATTTATCTTGAGAAGAATCTTTTTCTTTTAACATGGAATCAAATTTATTTTTAAAGAGTCATTTTCTTTTAACAAAGAAGTGTTGTTCTTTTTCAATTTATTATTTTTAATTTTTAATGAATCATACTTTTCAAGAAGTTTTTGACAAAAAGATGCAAGCTCATCATAAGACATGTCAATATCTTCTTCTAGCTCGGATTCAGAGTTTACCTCAAGGGGGTATCCCCTTGGACCATGTAGCACAAGTTGGAAGCATCACTTCCAACATCCGAGTCGCTCCCCGCATAGTATTGCTTTTGTTCGCCAAGGGAGACTAAAGTGTTCCATGCTACAATAGCCAAATTAAAGTTAGAAATCCTAGATAAATATTCATCATTTAGGGTTGACTTTAAAGCATAGATGGCTTTTACATTAACCTCTAGATGTTTGCCATTTAAACAATGTGCATCTTTAATAGTGGCAAAATAAACATGAATACCTAGGCTTTGAGGTACAAAGACATCTTAACCTTCCAAGTTTGGATGTTAAGAATATCAAAAGTAGGAGGTGACATGAAATTCATATGTGTGTAAAATTGTGATTAACTATAAAAGAGGATATTTAACTCAAGGTGGTTATACCCAAATCAAGAGCACCAAGCTCTGATACCAATTGAAATCACCTAGAGTGGGGGTGAATAGGTGACTAGCTAATCTAAAGATGAATTAATGCGGATTTAAAACAATTTATGCAAATTAAAAACTATTATGCACAACACACTAAGTATAACCTAAGAGTGTAACTGAATTCCCGTGAAAGGCTCTGGACTATCTTCTCAAGATTCCTCTAGATAAGAGTTGAGTTGCCGCGATGGCTCTCTTGGTTGAATATAAGTGTGAGCAAACAATCCCCAAGCATGTATCAATATAGGCACAAATATATCAAGCAAGTAAAGATATAAGTAATGTAAGCAAGCAAGATATAAACACAAGTGAGAGATAGAGAGAGCAATCACAAACACAGGAGATTTGTTTTGAGGTTGGAGCACCCTTGTTCTACGTCCCTGCCTTCAACACCATGAAAGATTTTCACTATAAACTGATCCCACCGGATCACTCAGTATCGCAACACCTACAAAGAGTTCACATTAGAACTCTTGGACTCACTAGTCCTCTCACTTGTTCCCACAAGAGCAAACACACGCAAGCACGCAAGCTTGCCGAGGCCGCACCTCTACACCGAGTTCTCACTAGAACTAAAAATAATGCGAACCCGCAAGTCTGCCTCCTCAAATACAATATTGAACACTTGGTGTCTAAACACTTTGATCACCTAAAACAACTCTCAATAACTCTCCTATAGGATGGATATAGCAATGGAAAGCTCAAGTATGTGTGAGAAAAACTTGGATTGATTTGGTGGTGAAAAACTCAAAGAATCACTTTTGAAAACTTTTGATAAACTCTCCTTTTAATTTGAAAATATTCGCTCTAAAACATGTGGATAAAACCACCGATATAGGTAGGAAAAATTAGCCCAAAAACTCTCTTGAAATCTTATAGAAAACAGTTCAAGGGAAGCCCAATTTATAGGATCCAAAAACTAGCCGTTCCAGCCAAGTCAGTAGTCTGGACTACTGGCGGTCGACCCGCCAACGGTCAGATTTCTGACCGTTGAGCCAGCGGTCGACCGGCCGGTCGACCGTTGACTGGCAAATGACCCAACGGTCGACCGCCCCGTCAATCGGGCCATTTCCAGAGAGCAGAGGCTCTCTGGTGGTCGACCATGCGGTCGACCAGCCTTTGGCTGTGCGCATATATGCACATCGGTCGACCGCTCGATCGATCGACTACTGGACCGGTCGACCGGCAGAAGGCTAGCCCAGCAATATTTGGGATTTAAAAACTTGTAATTTTTCCCTCAATAAAATCTTATAAATTTTGTAAAATCTTCAAAAATAAGTTCAGTAATATACTTTGATATACAAACATGTTTGAGTAAAAATCAAAACATGTTACAAATATTTTGAACTATTTTTGTAATATGAAAGTTTTGATTTAAACACAAATCTGTATTTTCCAAAAATGATTTTTTTCAAAACTTCTCCAAATACAAGAACAAGATATTCTAAACACTTTTAAAGCTTAGTGTGTATGGATATGATCCACTACACATATATGATGAAATATCTATATTTTTGACATAAGCTCTAAATAAAGTTTTGATAAAAACATATGTTATATTTGGAGACTTAAAAACTAAATCGGTATTTTTTCAAAATGAAAACTCTTTTATGAAAACCCATCTAAATCTTGTGTGTGAGTGTATGTGATACTTGAGCAATCCACCTACTAATCTATCCTTTACATTTTATCTAAAATAAAATCTTACTACAAATAAATCTAGATACAAGTCTTCTCTTGAAGGTCTTCACTTGAAAGTCTTCTTCTCCTTCTTAATTTGGTCAAAAACATGATCCAATGAGCTAGATTTCTCTTGAGTACTTGATGTGGTCTTGATGCATGAGCTTGAATCAACACGTGCTAGTTCCAAAACTTGACTTGAAATCCTTTGTTGAAGCTAAACACCTACTATGATCTTAATCACATATCTGAGACTAATTAAATACAAGATCATTAGTACTATAACTACATTAGTTAATCATAACTAGAGTGAAGGGCCTTTGGACCAACAGATCTTAGTAAGTTTTTTTAGTATTAACAAAAGACTCAAAGTCAAATTTTGAATTTAACAAGATTTGATTCAAGATCAAGCACAAAGATAACATCTAGCACTAAAGGAGGAGTTAAGCTCAAGGAGAAGGTTGTGAAGAACTTTTCATCAATTATAATTTTCTCAAAAAAAAGTATTTAAAATGAAGTAAGAAAATGAACTTCTACAAAATTAATTGATTGTTATTTTAAAGGGTTTTTTTTATCTTCTTCTCTTCAAAAGACTCAAAATGATTTTGATGCATATAAAATTTCATGTAAAGCTAAATTTTTTTGCATTGATGATAATGAACTTTCTTTGATGAAAAACAAAATAATACTTTCAGTAATGTTTTGAAGAAATGTGAGTTTGAGAAGCTATATTTCCTAAGAGGCAACATCAAAGGAAACCATCTGCATATGTTTCTCACACACAACATCATGCACAAACACACACACAAGCACAACACACTCATGCACAATCATGCACACAAAGCACATCATATACACAATTCACATAGTACTCATGAATAGATTGTGAATGAAAAGAACACTTGGCTAAATTTTTCTATGATAAATTGAATGTTTAAATACTCATATTTGGGTTTAAAAAACTAACAGTTTAGGACCTAAAAAGATTTGAGTACGAAAGATAACAACTCTTTTAAGTGATATAGGCACGCATCAAGGCCTCAAGATGTAGAGAGCGGTGGTGCCTTGATAGTGCTTGCTCACAACACATGACATGAGACTTTAAAAATTTTGCAATACCATGAAGTTTTAGTGAAGGTGGCACCGTTATTTTCAGAGATAACTCAAAAGTCAATATAGGTAATATCAAAATTGGCTCATCTTCTTTGATTGAAGATGTTGTTTTGGTTGAGGGTCTTAAACATAATCTATTAAGCATTAGTCTATTATTTGACAAAAGCTTAAGGGTTGTTGTTGATGACTCTACTTGTGATATTATTGATAGTAGCAATTCTCGCCTACTTTTTGATTTTCATGAGAATAATGTTTATATCATTGATATGTTGAATTTGTAATGCAATGCTTCATGTTTAATCGCATTCAATGAAGTTTCTTGGTTGTGGCGTCAAAATTAGGTCATATTTCTTTTGAGCATCTATCCCGAATTAATTCTAAGAAAATAATGAAAAGTATTCCTAATTTGAAATTTGAAAAGGGCTACATTTGTAATGCGTACCAACTTGAGATATAAACCAAGTCCGTTTTCAAATTTATTATGGATATTATAACATCAAGACCCTTAGAATTGATACGTATGAATTTCTTTGGTCCAACTAACATTAATAGTCTTAGTGAAAAAATCATTTTGTTTTGTCCTTGTTGATGATTTGTCAAGATTTACATGAGTTTTCTTTTTGGAACACAAAGATAAAGCTTTTTCTCATTTTTATGTTTGAAGAAAAAGAGTTGAAAAAGAAATTTTTTTTTTAATTTTATGCATTTAGAAGTGATAGAGATGGCAAGTTTGTAGAGTACTTTTTTATTACTTATTGTGAAGAAAATAGAAATAAATATGAGCTATCATGTCCCATAACTCTACAACAAAATGGAGTCATCAAAAAGAGGAATATAACTCTTTTAAAGATGATTAAGACTATGATTGCTGAATACAGACTCCCTTTATATCTATGGGCTGAGGCCATAAACACTTCACGTTATTTTGGAAATAAAATTTATTTTTGCAAGAATTTAAATAAAACTCCTTTTTGAGATTTACTATTTGAGAAAACCAAATGTTTCATATTTTAAAATTTTGATGGTAAATGTTTTATTTTTTAAATACTAAGGATAATTTAAGAAAATTTGATGCCAAGCCTTTTGAAGCTATTTTTTTTGCTACTCCAATACTAGCAAGGCATATAAAATCTTTAATAGGTCAACTTTGACTATTGAGAAATCTATATATGTAAAGTATGAGAAATCTAACTCTTTTGTGAATAATGTTGTAGAGTGTGAGATTGATTCCTTAGGTAAGACATAGAGAAGATGTCGATGAAGGATTCATCGATGTGAGATGAAAAAAAACCAAGAAACAATGCAAAATGGTGATGTTTAAGAAGTTGAAGTGGAACCAACTCAGCCACTTCCGAAGGATTGGAGATATGCTATATGTCATCCCAAAAAACTCATCATAGGTGATGTACCAAAGGGAGCAATTCTAGATTCAAACTTCATGATATTTGAGGTTATTTTACTTTTATCTCACACATAGAACCCAAAAATATTCCCGAGCCCGAAGATGACTCATATTGGTTACTTGTAATGTAAGAGGAGCTTAATCAATTTAAGCGTAACCATGTTTGACATCTTTTTTTAAGCCACATGATAGACCAACAATTGGAACTTAAAATGTCTTTAGAAACAAGTTGGATGAGTCGGCTAATGTAATAAGGAACAAGGCTAGACTAGTGGCCTAAGGTTACAATAAAATCGAGGGTATCAATTTGAGAAAAACTTTACACCCGTAGCACGGCTTGAAGCAATATGGATGACCCTTGATTTTGTCTCGTATAAAGATCTCAAATTATTTCAAATAGATGTTAAAAGTGTTTTTAAAATGGTTTTATTGAGGTGGAGGTGTATGTTGAACAACTATCAGGTTTGTTGATCCTACACATCCCGATTAATTTTTAAGTTAGAAAAGATTTGTATGATTTGAAACAAGCTTCAAGAGCTTGATAAAAAAGACTTAGTAGTTTTCCTGTAAACAAGGATTTTGTTAAGAATAAGTAGATACCACTTTGTTTACTAAGCATGTTGACAATGATAATTTAATTATATAAATATTTGTTGATGATATTATCTTTGGATCTACTAATAAAAACTTTGCAAAAATTTTGCATTATGCATGAAGGAAGAGATTGAGCATGATCGGAGAGCTTAACTATTTCTTTGGACTCCAAATCAAGCAAAAGAATGATGAGATCTTCGTTAATTAAGCCAAGTATACAAGAGAACTAATCAAGAAGTTTGGGTTAGAAGATATGAAGATTAGCAAGACTCCAATAACTACTAGTAACAAGCTTGATAAGCATGAATAAGGTAAAAATATTGACATTAAACTCTATTGTAGTATGATTGGTAGTTTACTTTACTTAACGACAAGTAGGTCGGATATCATGTTTAGTGTTTATGTATGTGCTACATTCAAATCTTATCCTAAAGAGTCTCATTTTGATTGCAGTAAATCGCATTATTAAATATCTTAAGGGCACTATTGGTAAGGGTTTGTGGTATCCAAAAACTGGACAATTTTAATGATGAGCTATTAGGATGTTGACTATATCAGCTGTATAGTGAATGGAAGAGCACTAGTCAAACTTATCAATCTCTAGGAAATTGTCTTTTTGTCATAGTCTTCCAAGAAACAAAATTTCATGACCCTTTCAACCACTAAGGCGGAGTATGTTGCCATCGGGACTTATTGCGTAAAATCTTTTGTATAAAACATACTCTCCTCATTATGATTTACATTATGATCAATTAAGTTTTTTGTGATTATTATTCATATGACTAAGAATGCAAATCAATATAGTAAAATCAAGCATATAGAGATTTAATATCATTTTCTTAGAGATCATTATGAGAAAGGAGATATAAATATTTATTATGTTTTCATCGATTTTCAATTAGCTGATGTCTTTAAAAACCACTTGATTACAACAAATTTTCTTTCATTTGTGGTGAATTGAATGTTTGTACAATGGATCCTTGATTCTAATATTTAGAGTTTTTGCATTTCAATTCGGTATCTCTCTCGCATTGTTTGTTTTTCAATTACTTTCAAATTGGTATTTACCCTCATATTTACACTTTAAAATTGCTAGATATTCTAATGGAATAAAATTAGTAGCTTTCAATGGTGTCATGTTTTTCAAAATTGGTGTCTTCTATCTCTTTTTTGATGGATGACAAAAAGAGAGAGAAGTAGTTTGTTGAATGTTTTTTTTTGTCTTAAATCCATTCACATGTTTTATTCAATATTTAGTTTGTAATCTTACTCTTTATTGCATATATCTTTGGCGGATGGAGGAATAAAATGATCGATGGCTGTTTTTATGCATATTGTTCTAAATTGTCAACTCTATTGATATGAATGTGGCTTTCTTATTATTGATTTATCTATATGTCATGTTGAACTTGATTTAATAAGCATAATTTCAGGGGGATCTTTTTCAGGCTCTTCATATTTTTTTTAAATAACTCATGAGTTTTGTCATCTCAAAAGAGGGAGATTGTTGTCTCAAGAGTACAATCATTAGTTATGCTTTGATGATTTCAAAAATCATGTGGTTATGAGGTATTAATCAAGTTCAAGTGTTATTAAGTTTAATAAAGAATTAAGATCTCAGTTATTCTTCCTCAAAAAGAAAGTATTAAAGTCTTTAAGTTGATTCAAGCATGGGATTCAAGCTTGGAGAATCAAAACATGGATTTTTGAGAAACCCACTTGAAGAAGACTTGAAGATAGTGCAACCCTTATAAGAAATTAGAATATTTAAATTCAGAATGTTATATTGATGCTCAAGTAGTTACACAAAATATTTTTCAAAATAACTAGTTTTGAACTAGTTTATCTGTACATGTTTTTGATTTATTTATCATGATTTTTATGATGGCCCAAAGGTACACTCCCCTATTTTGTTTTGATGATTACAAACCACATGATGTTATTTAGTACTAATCAAGTTTTAGTATTTATAAGCTTACAAGGTTCAAAAGATTGGAAGATGTGTTATTTTTACTCGTAAAGAAGGTTTGAAGTGATCAAATTGATTCAAGGAAGGGATTCAAGCTCAGACGATTAAAAGCGTGGATTTTGGAGAAGCCCTCTTGATGAAGACTTGAAGATTATGAAATCCTATGTAAGATCTTAGAATGTTTATATTTTAGTGTTGAATTGATACTCAAGAAGATCTATATACACACAAGATTTCAAAATCAAGTCTTTGTTTTTTGTTATTTAAACATGTTTTTCAAAAATGTTTATTGAAATATGTCAATATTTTCTCATATTTTTATAACCAATTATATACATGTCTCTAATAGCCCATATGTTGCCTGAATGTTTTTTATAAATAAATAAATTATTTAAAAAACAAGTTCAATTTCAAAAATTCCATTTATTAAGACTTTAGGGCTTGGACGGTCGACCACCAGTTATGCTCACTGTTTTGTACACTGGCTCAGTCGACTAAGGTCGACTGATTATGCACACTAAGACATGAGTATCTGTACATTTGGGTCGATCGACCAACCGGTCGATCATTCCATTGGCCAATAGTCTCTATTTGGCCCTCTGATCAAACGACCGGTAGACTAATGATTTGTCAAGACTTATTGTATTCTTTAGCCGACCACTTGGTCCACCAATTGCCTACAACAGCTAGTTTTGACCAGCTATCGTCCGACCGTAGGTCGACCGTTATTCTATCTTTGCTACAGTAATGACTATTTTTCTAATTTATCTGATTTTTTGACTTTTCCCAACATCTATTTTGACTTTTCTCAATTGCTGTTTTTGTCATTTTTTGGTCTAATCACCTGAATTAAGTCATGTACTAACCCCTAATGATGTTTATCTTTTGTCTATATATATGGGTCATTGTAGAGGAAGAGTAATCAAGTTTTTACACAAGTTTTTAAGATCAAGCTTTCAAGAAAAGTCAAGTTTCTTTTTTTCAAGATCTTCAAGTGCTCTAATTTCTCAATCATTTTTATAAGCTTTCAGCTCTTAAGTTCTGTTTTCTCAACAAATTTTTTCTCTCACATAACTTCTCGAGCTTCATTTCTTCACTGAAAATTCTAAAAGTTGTAAAGGAGAGTTTGTAACCTTGTGGTTGCCAAGAGCTTGTAAACCTCAATTGACTTAGTACTACCTCTTATGTAGAGATTGAGAGTTGGAGTTGTGTACTCCGAGTTTTGAGTAGACCTTGAATTGTGGTGCCTTTATACAATCCTTAATGGATAGTTAAAATCCTTAACGTGGTGAAGGCGTCGACGTAGAGCATGTTACTAAAACCTCGAAACTAGGGGTATCAATTGGGCCATTCCCGGCCCAGGCATGGCCCTGGCATGGCAGGTCAGCTGGCGGGCCGGGCCGATCTGACCACGCCCGGTCAATTTGCGGCGGCCTGGCCCGGGCCTAGGTTCCAATTCTAGAACCCAGATCCGACGCTTGACCCGGGCCGGACCGGGCAAGCCAAATTTTTAAAAAAATAAATTTTTAGTTAATTAAATATAATTATTTTCTAATTTAAACAATTGTTCTATGAGTTAGTTGGTCCTTGGGCTTCTATAGTTGAGGTGAAGTCCTGGGTTTGAATCCTGAAATTTACAATAAATTTTTATATTTTATTTGATCGATAGAGGGGGTTACTGGGGACGGCAATGGCGGCGGTCAGTGTTGGACGGCGGCCCGGGCGACGGAGGCCGTTAAAAATTTGGGCCGGGCCGTGCCGGCGCCCGTGCCCAGGCCTGGCACATGCCAGCCCGGGCACGGCCTGAGCGGGCCGTGGGCTGCCTTTGGCGGACCCAGGGCTGGCCTAGGCCTTACCCGGACCTGGGTCCTATTGGGCCGGACTGTGCCTGGGCTTCCCCGGGTCGGGCCCGTGCGGATTGCCGGGCCCGCGAAATATTACCGGGCCGGACTGGTCCACTTGATACCCCTACTCGAAACAAACAACTTGTATTTGTGATTGCCTTGTCTCTTATTCTTGCTTCTATTTTTATTGCCCTACTTGTGTTTATACTTGCTATTTTCATTCTTACTATCATATTGCATGTGTTTTACTACATTGTTATTGATTGTTAGACAATCGATTTTTTTCTCACTTAAGCAAGGAATCAATTTCAGCTCTTATCTAGACGAATTAAGAGAAGAAGCTCTAGAGCCCTTTATAGAAAATTCGACTTCAACTCTTTATTTTAGGTAGACCGTTTGGATTGTTTGCTTTAATTTATTGCATTCCGTATTTTATGAGCATCATCACCTATTCAGTCACTTTCAAAGGGTTGGAGATACGCAACAAGTCATCCCAAAGACCTCATCTTAAGTGATATATCAAAGTGGGTAACTACTCGCTCCAAACTTCTAGATATTTGTGGCCATGTTGCATTCATATCACACATAGAGCCCAAGAATATTTTGAGGCCGAGGGCGACTCATATTAAATACTTACAATGCAAGAAGAGCTCAATAAATTTGAGCGTAATCAAGTTTGGTATTTTGTTCCTAGACCCCATGATAGACCAACTATTGGCACTAAATAGATCTTTAAAAACAAGTTAGATGAGTCAAAAAATATAATTAGAAATAAGGCTAGGTTAGTGGCCCAAGGTTATACTCAAGTCCAGAGAATCGATTTTAAGAAAATTTTTGCACCGTAGCACGACTTGAAGGTATACAGATGACCCTTGCTTATGCCTTATTTAAAGATTTCAATATTTTTCAAATGGATGTTTAAATTGCCTTTAGTGATAGTTTTATTGAAGAGGAGGTATATGTTGCACAACCCCTGGGGTTTGTTAATCCTACACATCCCAATGATGTTTTTAAACTTGAAAAAACTTTTTATGGTTTGAATCAAACTCCAAGAGCTTGGTATAAAAAGACTTAGTAGTTATCTTATTGAGGTAAGGTATATACCACTTTGTTTACTAAGCATGTTGTTTAGGATATTTTGATTGTGCAAATTTATGTTGATGATATTATTTACAGTTCTTTTAACGAAAAGCTTTGTAAGTATTTTGAATCATGCATGAAGGAAGAATCTGAAATGAGTTTGATGGGAGAGATCAACTATTTACTTGGATTCCAAATCAAGCAAATGAGCGATGGAATCTTCGTCAGTCAAGTCAAGTAAAAAAGAGCTTATCAAGAAATTTGGACTGGGGAATGCGATGGTTAACAAGACTCCAATGGCTACTACAGTGACAAAGATGAACAAGGTAAAAGCATTGACACTATACTCTATCGCAGCATGATTAGTAGTTTGCTATATTTGACGGCTAGTAGGCCAGACATTAAGTTTAGTCTTGTATTTGTGTTAGATTTCAATTTTGTCCTAAAGAGTCTTACTTGATTACAGTAAAAAAGCATCATTAAATATCTTAAGGGCACTATTATTACGGGCTTATGATATCCGAAGACCGAAAAATTTTACATGACGAGTTATTTGGATGTCGACTATGCCGGTTGTAGAGTGGATAGGAAGAGCATTAGTGGAACTTGTCAACTTCTTGAAAATTGTCTAGTTTCATGGTCTTCCAAGAAATAAAATTTCGCAGTCCTCTCAATCGTTGAGGCAGGGTATACTGTGGTTGGGGCTTATTGCGTTCAAGTCTTTTGAATTAAATATACTCTCCTTGATTATGATTTGCATGATGATCATATTAAAAAACTCTGTGATAATACTAATATCATTCATATAATCAAGAATGTAAATCATAATAGTAAGACCAAGCATATAGAAATTCGATATCATTTTCTTAGGGATCATTGTGAGAAAGGGGATATTAAAATTGACTATATTTCTACCAATTTTGAATTAGCCGATATTTTTATTAAACCACTTGACTATAATAGATTTTTATTCATTTGTAGTGAATTGAATATTCGTATGATGGATGCGTAATGCTTTTTAAGTTTTATGAGTTTTCTCGTATTAGGTGGATTTTCTATTTACTTCGATTGGTATTCGGCTCTTACAATTATTTCATGCATAGACTTTGAATTTTCAAAATTAGTATCCCTTTTTGATGTATGACAAAAAGGGGAGAAGTATATTGACTTATTTGTTTTAATTGTTTGAGATTTATATGAAATTACCTCCTATCGATTCTCATGTCTTATGATATATGTAATGCTTTTAATGTTTACATTATTGGGATCTTATTTTTTTTGCATACTTGATTTATGGTGATTGGAGGCATGGAAGGAGGTTGGTCTGTTTATACATACTGTTCTATATTGTTAAATTCATATTTATATGCATATGACTTACGCATTATTGCTACATCTTTTTGCCGTGAATGTTTGAATTTAATAGATTAGCATAATTTCAGGGGGTGCTTTCTAAACTTTTCATTTTTTTTGCTTAAATAACTCATGTTTCTTGTCAACATCAAAAAGGGGGAGATTGTTAGCCCAAGGGTACACTCCGGTTTTGTTTTGATGATTACAAACCACATGAAGTTACTTGGTAATAATCAAGTTTTAGTGTTTATAATCTTACAGGGTTCAAAAGTTTGGACGATGTTTTATTCTTCCTCATAAGGAAGATTTGAAGTGATCAAGTTCATTCAAGGAAGGGATTCAAGCTCGGACAATCAAAAGTGCGGATTTTGGAGAAGTCCTCTTGATGAAAACTTGAAGATTATTCAACCCTATGTAAGATCTTAGAATGTTTAAGTTTTGATGTTGAATTGATATTCAATAAAATCTATACACACAAAAAAGATTTCAAAATCAAGTCTTTCTTTTTTGGTTTTTAAAGGTGTTTTTTAAAAATCTTTATTGAAACATGTCAATATTTTCCCATATGTTTATAAAAAATTATATACATATTTGTAATAGACTTTATGTTGCCTAAATGTGTTTTTATACTTATAAAGATTATTTAAAAATAAGTTCAATCTCAAACATGCCATTTATTATGACTTTTAGGCTTGGCCGGTCAACCGCCAGTTGTGGTTAGTGTTTTGTACACTGGCTCAATCTACCGAGCGATTAATTGATTATGCACATTGATACATAAGTATCTGTGCACTTGGGTCGGTCGATCTAACAGTCAACCATTCCATTGGCCAGTATTCTCTGTTTGGCCTTCTGGTCGACCGACTGGTCTGCCGATAATTTGTTAGGATTTACTGTATTTTTTGGCAGACCATCCGATCGACTAATGACCTGCAATGGCTAGTTTTGATTAGCTGTCAGTTGACAGACTGGTCTACTGATGTTCTGTCTATGCTACATTAACAACTATTTAGTTTATCTAATTTTTTGACTTTCTTTAATAACTGTTTTTACCATTTTAGGCTAATCACCTGGATTAAGCCCGGTGTTGGCCCCTAATGATGTTTACCTATTGCCTATATATATGGGTCATTGTAGAGGGAGAGTAATTAAGTTTTCACATAAGTTTTTGGATCAATCTTTCAAGAAAAATCAAGGTTTTAGTTTTCAAGTTTTCAATCTTCAGGTGCATTAATTATTTAATCATTTTCTGAAGTTTTCAGCTCTTAAATTCTATTTTCTCTACATAATTTTTCTCTCACAAAACTTCTTGAGCTTCATTCCTTCACTCAAAAACTTAGAAGCTGTAAAGAGAGAGTTTGTGACCTTTGTGGTGACCATGAGTTTGTAAATCTTAATTGGCTTAGTGCTACCTCTTGTAGAGGATAGAGAGTTGGAGTTGTGTACTCCGAGTCTTGAGTAGATCTTGTAATGTGGTCCTTTGTGATAATCCTCAGTGGATAATTGAAATTATTCACACGGTGAAGGTGAGGATAGAGTAAGTTACTCGAACCTCAAAATAAACGACTTGTGTTTGTGATTGCCTTGTCTCTTATTCTTGCTTCTATTTTCATTGCTCTACTTGTGCTCATACTTACTATTTTCATTCTTTCTATCATATTGCATGTGTGTTACTACATTGCTTTTGATTATTAGACTATCGATTGTCCCTCACTTAAGCAAGAAAGCAATGAAATAAGAGAGTTAGCTTGGCATTACTGCTCAGGTGATCTTCAAATCACCTGAAGCTCAAAACAGAAGCCTCAGAGCTAGAGCTCTCCAATCTGGACAACCTAATACATGATCTATTCAAGTCTCTGAACAAGATCGTGTAAGCTTGGTTAACATCGATCTATGAAAGTTCATAACTAACAAACGAAAGTTAGAGCTACTCCATACTTCTCCCTTCTACTGTGAATAAATAAGATGTCAGTTGGTAACGGTCCATTCAGTCCACTGCCGACTAGGTCCAGTGCCTGCCACTTTTCCAGACAGACAGCCAGTTTTCGACCAACTATCAATTCGAGCCCCGTCAAACATCACAAGAAGAGCAAACCATGAAATCTGCCAGATTTACCCTCTGCATCCTGTTGGCCCAAAAGGTTACACTCTCCATTTGTTTAGAGTTTTGATGATAACAAAACAAATAAGTGCTATTTGGTACTAATTAGTTTGTTTAGATAAGTTTCAGGTTAGTACCATATTTGGAGGCCATTGCTTAGCTATTGCAAGAATTTCTAGGTTCATGAAGTAAAGAAGGCTTTTTGCACATCAAGGAAGGAACATAGAAGAGAAGGCTTTAGCAAGGCATCGCATGGCTCAAGACTTCAAGATTGCTCAAGATAATTTATTAGATTTGTTTTTAGTTTAGAATTTTGTTAAAGAATAGTGAATAGGTTTGAAGCTCTATCACACACGTTTTTGCGCACATCTTGTTTCCTAACATAAATAGTTTGTATACCATCTTCAACCTACAAACTTACTTTGATATACATAATCATGTGTTTTAAATTTGTGTTTTATCAAAACTTATTTTGGTATTGGAATTTATGACAAAAACTATGATATACATATGTTTCATGTATATAGGATTATGCTTCAAAATGTTTAAATATCATGTTTTTGTATTTGGAAGAGTTTTGGACAAAACGTATTTTTCATTCAAAATCCAAGTTTTAGAAAATACAGTTTTTGGTTTTTGGTAAAAATGATAAGAGTCAAAAATAGTTCATATTGATTGATATTTGAGCTAAACTTTTTACCACACGTTTATATATCAATGCAAAATGATAAAACTATTTTTGGTGATTTTTAGGAGTGTTAAAAGATTTTTCAAAATATTTTTAAAACTATTTTTCTGTCCATTCCAGACTTCATCCAGTCGACTAGTCTTCTGACAAGTCGACTTGGCTAGAAGTCGGTCGACTGGGTCGGTCGACCGACGTGCACAAATATGTGCACGTTTGGCAGTCTTTGGACGGTCGACCGTCCCGGTCGATCGGTCTGAGAGCAGAGCTCTCTGTTTGTTTGGGTCGACCGGGCCGGTCGACCGTAGCCTGCAACGGCTATTTTATTTGAACTAGCGGTCGACCGGGCCGGTCGACCGTGCTAGCCGTTTGAATAGTAACGGCTAGTTTTCTGAGCTGGTTTATTTTTGTCCTTTTCTCACTTAATTATGTTTAAGTGACATGTTTTGGTTCTAATACTTTCTGATTAGCCTTAAATATGTTTTATCTCCTAATCCTAGCCCTCTTCTATAAATAGGGGTGTTTAGGGAGAGGTTGGTTACTAGAAAAATTATCAAAATTTTCAAAAGTTTAAGGCTTTCAAAAAGACTTGGTTTCTTGGTTTTGTGCTGAAATTCTCTCTCATTTTCTGAAGTGCTTTCAAGAATTCTCTGATTTCATTTTCTTTTCTCCTTACACACAAGAGCTTCATTCCTACTCATTATTTCTCTAAGGACCTTTGTAAGGGAAGAGAATTTTGCAAGAGAGAGTTTGTGGTCTTTTGACTACTCAGAGATTGCTTGTACTTGAGATTGTGGAGTTGGGTACTCCGGTGTATTTGTGACATCTTTGTGATAGTGGAAGTGGTTGGAATCCTTCTGGGGAAGGCGGGGAAGTAGAGCTAGGTGCTCAAACCTCGATAACAAATCTCGGTGTTTGCGTTTGGTTTACTTGCTCTAATTTCTTGCTCTATTTTCATTGCTCTTATTACTTGCTCTCTACATTCATTGCTATATTCACTTGCTTTGTGAGATTGTTGCTTTATAATTTTTAAATTGTGCATTGATTAGCATTATCACCTATTCACCCCCTTCTAGGTGATTTTCAATTGGTATCAGAGCTTGGACTCTAGGTTTTGGCTTAACATCCATAGAGAGATCCTTAAAATTTGCTAATCAACATTTGTATTCCATTTGTCATTCACTAGTAAACATGGCCGATAACATCAAAACCCCTCCTAAATTTGATGGACTCAACTTCCCTATTTGGAAGGTTAGGATGACTATCTTTTTGCAATCCTTAGGTAGCTTAGTTGCTAAATCATTGACCAAACCCTATGTTGCACCCGATAGTGATGAGAGCACATGGACCGACTTCAACTTTAGAGAATATGAGGCTAACTCCAAGGCCCAAAATTCCCTCTTAACCGCCTTAAATGAGGATGACCTTACACGGGTAATTCATTACCAATCCACCTATGAGATTTGGTAACATTTATTGGTCACACACGAAGGGACTTCACAAGTCAAGAGAGCTAAGATAGATCTCTTGAGGTCCCAATATGAGTCTTTTAAAATGATTGATGATGAATCTATTGATTGTATGATTACTCGATTTACTAAATTCACCAATGGTCTTTCTTCTTTAGGTGATGATATTTCCAATGATCAAAAGGTGCGAAAAGTGATTCGGGCACTTCCTACATCATGGGAGATCAAGGCCACCACCCTAAAAGAATTGAACGACAAGGATGAGATGGACCTCATTAGTCTCATTGGGAACCTAAAAACCCATGAGATGGAAAAGAAAGCAAGAGAAGAGGCCGCTCCACTAAAGAAGAAATCCTTAGCCTTCAAGTCTTCATCTACTCTTGAAGACGATGAAGAAGATGAAGAAGAAGATGAGGAGCTATCACTACTTGTTCTCAATGTGAAGAGAATGTACCGGAGGAACAAGCTCAACTTCCGAAGGAAATTTGAAGGCAAAGAGGAGAGGAGAAACATATGCTACAATTGCCGAAAGCCCGGACACATCATGGCGGATTGCCCGAAGTTCAAGAAGAAGATGACCTCCTCCTTCAAGCCAAAGAAATCGGAAGAAAAGAAAGCGTACAAGGCAACTTGGGATTCGGAAAGCGAGTCCGAGGAAGAGGCGGATGTAGCGAATATGTGTTTCATGGCAAACACACCAAAGGTAACCCCTCAACCTCTTGATGATGAGGATGATGAATTAAGCAAGGAAGTTCTTGTTCATGCCTTTGTTGAACTTTCCGAAACTTATGATAATAAGAAGATTGAATGTTTTAAATTGCAAAAAGAAGTTGCTTTTCTCAAAAAACAACTTGCTATGGTTTCTAAAGAAAAGGAAGATATTTCTTCTAATCTTATTTCTATTCAAAATGAGTTTAATGCCTACAAGGTTTCTTGTAAAGGAAAATCTCCTATTGTTGATGAAAAAGAAATTTTCTCTCTAAAAACTAAAATGATTGATTTTGAAAAAGTTTTGAAAATTGTACTTTTAACACTAAGAAACTTGAAGAAAAGTTTTCCAAAAGGCACACCTCTCATGCTAAAAATTCACATGCTTACACTACACATAACACTTCTCATGCTAAATCTTTTCATGCTCACAACTCTCATGCTCACAAATCACACACTCACTATACTTTTAAATATGGTAGAGTATATAGATGCACATATTGTGGTAAGAATGGACATTAGCTAAATTTTGCTATGACCAAGTTAATAGATCAAATAATCTTGTTTGGGATAATGAAACTAACCCTCTAGGACCCAAGAAAATGTGGGTACCAAAATTAAGTCCTAAATTATTTGATGTAGGTACACACCAAGGCTCCAAGACGTAGGGAGCGGTGGTACCTTGATAGTGTTGTTCAAGACATATGACGTGGGATATCAATAACTTTACAACCCTATCAAGGTACGAGGAAGGTGGCTCCGTCACCTTCGGGGATGACTCCAAAGGCACTATCATCGGTATAGGTAACATTCAAATTGGTGCATCTCCCATTATAGAAAATATTGTACTTGTTGATGGTTTGAAACATAATTTGCTTAGTATTAGTCAATTTTGTGATCGTGGACTTAAAGTTGTTTTTGATGATACTTCTTGCAAGATTTTTGATATTAAATCCAATGATTGTATTCTTACCGGTTTTCGTGATGATAATGTTTATATCATTGACATGCTTAATGTGGAATGTTCTACTAAATGCTTAAATGCTTTTGATGAAAATTCTTGGCTTTGGCATAGAAGATTAGGACATGCATCTTTTGACCATCTTTCTAGGATTAATTCTAAGGATTTGGTGAAGGGTATACCTTGCTTGATGTTTGAGAAAGACCGCATTTGTGGTGCGTGCCAACTTGGGAAACAAACCAAGTCTTCCTTCAAACCAATCAAGGATATCATGTCAACTAGGCCTTTAGAATTAATTCATATGGATCTTTTTGGACCTACTAAAACTAAGAGCTTAAATGGTAGTAGATTTGCATTTATTTTAGTTGATGATTTTTCCCGTTTCACTTGGGTTTTCTTCTTGGAACATAAAGATCAAACTTTTTCTCATTTCAAAATTTTTCGAAAAAGGGTTGAAAAAGAAAAAGGTTTTCCGATTTTGAGAATAAGGAGTGATAGAGGTGGTGAGTTTGTTAACCAACTCTTCATGACTTATTGTGATGAAAAGGGAATTAAGCATAAAATGTCTTGTCCTAGAACTCCACAACAAAATGGAGTTGTAGAAAGGAAAAATAGAACTCTTCAAGAGATGGCTAGGACAATGATAAGTGAGTATGACCTCCCTCATTATCTATAGGCTGAGGCCGTAAACACCGTATACTATATATCAAATCGTATTTATTTATGTAAAAATTCTTCCAAAACATCTTTTGAAAAGTATCATTCTAGAAAACCTAATGTTTCATATTTCAAAGTTTTTGGATGCAAGTGTTTTGTTTTGAACACTAAAGATAACTTGGGTAAATTTGATGCTAAGGCTTATGAAGCAATCTTTGTTGGATATTCTACAACTAGTAAAGCTTATAGAGTATTCAATAGATCTTCACTTACCATCGAAGAATCCATGCATGTTAAATTTGAAGAATCTAATGTGTTTGTTGAGAATGTTGTAGAGATTGAACCATTAGGTGAAGACATGGAGAGACTATCCTTGAAGGACTCACCCGCTCAAGATGATAAGCAAGAACCAATTGGTGACGTTCAAGAGGATAAGGAGGAAAGCTCTCAACCGCTTCCTAAAGCTTGGAGATATGCCACAAATCATCCCAAGGAGCTCATCTTAGGTGATGCATCTAAAGGGGTAACAACTCGCTCCAAACTCCATGACCTATGTGGTAATTTTGCTTTCATTTCTCATTTTGAACCCAAAAGCATCCTCGAAGCCTAGGCGGACTCATATTGGTTGCTAGCCATGCAAGAGGAACTCAATCAATTTGAGCGCAACCAAGTTTGGCACCTTGTTCCTAGGCCCCACATAGACCAATAATTGGTACTAAGTGGATCTTTAGAAACAAGATGGATGAGTCCGAAAATGTGATTAGGAATAAGGCTAGGTTAGTGGCCCAAGGTTACACTCAAGTTGAGGGAATTGACTTTGAGGAGACCTTTGCACCCGTAGCACGGCTTGAAGCCATACGGATGACACTAGCTTTTGCATCTTTCAAAAATTTTAAACTTTTTCAAATGGATGTGAAAAGTGCATTTTTGAATGGTTTTATAAATGAAGAAGTTTATGTTGCTCAACCTCCCAGTTTTGTTGATCATGTTCATCCCGATTTTGTTTTAAACTTGATAAAGCTTTGTATGGATTGAAACAAGCTCCAAAAGCTTGGTATGAAAGGCTTTCTAGTTTTCTCATTTCAAATGATTTTATTAAAGGCAAAGTAGATACAACACTATTCACTAAGCATGTTGATAATGATATTTTAATTGTACAAATTTATGTTGATGATATAATTTTTGGTTCTACTAATGAGTTTTTATGCAAGGAATTTGAAAAGGTTATGCAATGTGAATTTGAAATGTCTTCAATGGGTGAGCTTAATTTCTTTCTTGGACTCCAAATCAAGCAATTGCAAGATGGGAACTTCATATGTCAAGCCACATACGCAAAGGAACTCGTAAAGAAGTTTGGACTTGAAGACTCAAAGGTTTGCAACACTCCTATGGCAACTACCACCAAGCTTGATAAGGATGACCAAGGTAAAAATGTTGATATTAAATTGTATAGAAGCATGATAGGTAGTCTTTTGTATTTGACGGCAAGTAGGCCGGATATCATGTTTAGTGTGTGTCTTTGTGCTAGATTTCAATCGTGTCCCAAAGAGTCCCATCTTATTGCGGTAAAACGCATTATTCGTTATATTAAGGGAACGATTGGAATGGGTCTATGGTATCCGAAAACCGGAGATTTCTCAATGACGAGTTATTCGGATGCCGACTATGCGGGTTATAGAGTAGATAGAAAGAGTACTAGTGGGACATGTCAATTTCTTGGTAATTGTCTTGTTTCATGGTCCTCTAGGAAACAAAATTCCGTAGCTCTCTCAACCGCCGAGGCGGAGTATGTTGCCACGGGGGCTTGTTGTGCACAAGTCCTTTGGATGAAACATACTCTCCTTGATTATGATTTGCATTATAACCATATAAAAATATTTTGTGATAATACTAGTACAATACATATGACAAAGAATGCAAATCAACATAGTAAGACCAAACACATTGAGATTAGATATCACTTTCTTAGAGATCATTTTGAGAAAGGAGATATAGATATTGATTATGTTTCTACGGATTTGCAACTTGCCGATATTTTCACTAAACCACTTGATTTTGCTAGATTTTCATTCATTGTGGTGAACTTAATGTTTGTGTCATTGAATAAAATGTTTTCTTAACCTTTTTGATGTATAACAAAAAGGGGGAGAATGAGTTTATGTATGTTTTGAGATTTTGATGTGTTTTCATGAATTCTTATAATTTGAGTTTAAGTGTTTTGCAAGTGTTTTTGGTTTTTGGTTTCATGATGTTTACTTGCAAATTACAAATTACATGGTTTTTCTTTGTTTAATATAGCATAATTTGAGGGGGAGCTTTCTCCTCCCCTATACTTTTGTTTATAGCCTATTTGTTTTGTCATCATCAAAAAGGGGGAGATTGTTGGCCCAAAAGGTTACACTCTCCATTTGTTTAGAGTTTTGATGATAACAAAACAAATAAGTGCTATTTGATACTAATTAGTTTGTTTAGATAAGTTTCAGGTTAGTACCATATTTGGAGGCCATTACTTAGCTATTGCAAGAATTTCTAGGTTCATGATTTGTTTTTAGTTTAGAATTTTGTTAAAGAATAGTGAATAGGTTTGAAGCTCTATCACACACGTTTTTGCGCACATCTTGTTTCCTAACATAAATAGTTTGTATACCATCTTCAACCTACAAACTTACTTTGATATACATAATCATGTGTTTTAAATTTTGTGTTTTATCAAAACTTATTTTGGTATTGGAATTTATGACAAAAACTATGATATACATATGTTTCATGTATATAGGATTATGCTTCAAAATGTTTAAATATCATGTTTTTGTATTTGGAAGAGTTTTGGACAAAACGTACTTTTCATTCAAAATTCAAGTTTTAGAAAATACAGTTTTGGTTTTTGGTAAAAATGATAAGAGTAAAAAATAGTTCATATTGATTGATATTTGAGCTAAACTTTTTACCACATGTTTATATATCAATGCAAAATGATAAAACTATTTTTGGTGATTTTTAGGAGTGTTAAAAGATTTTTCAAAATATTTTTAAAACTATTTTTCTGTCCATTCCAGACTTCATCCAGTCGACTAGTCTTCTGACAAGTCGACTTGGCTAGAAGTCGGTCGACCGGGTCGGTCGACCGACGTGCACAAATATGTGCACGTTTGGCAGTCTTTGGACGGTCGACCGTCCCGGTCGACCGGTCTGAGAGCAGAGCTCTCTGTTTGTTTGGGTCGACCGGGCCGGTCGACCGTAGCATGCAACGGCTATTTTCTTTGAACTAGCGGTCGACCGGGCCGGTCGACCGTGCTAGCCGTTTGAACAGTAACAGCTAGTTTTCTGAGTTGGTTTATTTTTGTCCTTTTCTCACTTAATTATGTTTAAGTGACATGTTTTGGTTCTAATACTTTTTGATTAGCCTTAAATATGTTTTATCTCCTAACCCTAGCCCTCTTCTATAAATAGGGGTGTTTAGGGAGAGGTTGGTTACTAGAAAAATTATCAAAATTTCCAAAAGTTTAAGGCTTTCAAAAAGACTTGGTTTCTTGGTTTTTGTGCTGAAATTCTCTCTCATTTTCTGAAGTGCTTTCAAGAATTCTCTGATTTCATTTTCTTTTCTCCTTACACACAAGAGCTTCATTCCTACTCATTATTTCTCTAAGGACCTTTGTAAGGGAAGAGAATTTTGCAAGAGAGAGTTTGTGGTCTTTTGACTACTCAGAGATTGCTTGTACTTGAGATTGTGGAGTTGGGTACTCCGGTGTATTTGTGACATCTTTGTGATAGTGGAAGTGGTTGGAGTTCTTCTGGGGAAGGCGGGGAAGTAGAGCTGGGTGCTCGAACCTCGATAACAAATCTCGGTGTTTGCGTTTGGTTTACTTGCTCTAATTTCTTGCTCTATTTTCATTGCTCTTATTACTTGCTCTCTACATTCATTGATATATTCACTTGCTTTGTGAGATTGTTGCTTCATAATTTTTAAATTGTGCATTGATTAGCATTATCACCTATTCACCCCCCCCCCTCTAGGTGATTTTCACATCCGTCAACATGAAAGGAAGGGGCGTGAACCGCTCAAGAGCATACGAGGGTGACTGGGTACAATTCCCCTTCGTTTACTTCTCCAGACTTAGACTATAGCCCTGGCTTGGGACAAGTCTTAGTAGGATAGGAAGGTGTGTTCCGAGGCACAAGATCCAAGGTAGCAATACCCTATAATGATGAACAATCGTCCTCTTCAACTGGGGTGATGTCACCTAAACTATTGAAAAGTCCCTTCCAATGGTCGGATGACGAGTGAGAAGCTAGTGGATATGCTTCCTCAGCAGTGGTTAGCTCTACAAACAGGCAGAGTCTCGGTTAATATGGTCGATAACAGCAATGATGACCTGATCTGGGCGAAACTAGCACTCAGAAATGTGTAGTTTATGGAATCAATGAAAAGCTTGTTATGTGCTAATGTTCCCTCGATACTTCCGTTATAGCATTGGCTCAACGGGTCGAATCCACAGGGACGGGAGGCAATAGAAGCATTAACAGTTCTTATTCACATTGGTTGTTAACAAGTCTTCTTTGTTAAAGAATTAGAAAAAGAAAAGAAAAGAAAAGAAATCTGAAAGTGATAGATGGAGAAGGTGATAAAACGGCGATGTAAAAACAACAAATATTTGGAAAATAAAAAGAAGCTGAAACAAAGGTGAACTAAGAAGTTGGTGAAAACATTGATAAGAAAATGATAAAAAGGTTTTGAAAAAGGATTCTTTAAAACAAAGTCAAAAGAATGAGGAATACTATGAAAGAAATCTCATGGTTTCTAACTACTAATTACTCCACTAACATGCTAACCTCTTAGTGATAGTTGCCTCATATGGATCCTTGGCCATCACTAATCCTTGGCTTCAAGAGATGATACAAAGTATGATAAATAAGATGGTTCTTTATATTCAAACTTGCATCAAGAGCAAACTAATACAAACATTAGATCATCAAAACCATTGTAGTAAGCATGAAATAAGAGAGTTAGCTTGGTTAGCAAGTTAGCAAGTTAGATGTTAGAACCCATCACCATGAGCCATCAATGGCTTTTGCAAGAGCAAGGCCTTGTAGAGGCTCCTAGATTCATGTAAATTATCAAGTAAGTGGTTAGCTAGTTAGTGGTTAGTAGTTAGTTACCATGAGAAAAAAATCTAGCTAAGCATCATGTAGAAGATGGAGATGATTACAATGAAGAAGAAAAGAGACACCTTTACATAGATTGTCACCATCTATTACATCAATATCTCTCTATCTCTCTCTGAATCTCTCTGCCCTACTACAAGATTTAAAAAACAAATGAAAATACAAAATAAAAGAAGAAGATCATCCTAATCTACAGCTAGAAGAGAGAAAACCTAGCCTAATTCCAAATCTGCTTGTATTTCAGGTCACTGCAGGGCTATTTATAGGCAAATGAAGGATTTGGAAGACGAGATGAGGCAACGCGCCGAAAATCAACGCGTGGGCCCACCACTTTTCCATGAAAACGCGGCATTTGCCACATTTTCGCGGCAATACCAGGGACCTAGGTCCCTAGTTTTGGTGCGTAGGTTCGTGGCACTTCGGGGACTTTCTAGATATGCTCAGATTCAGTTAATTTCGTCCAGATTTATGTCAGACACCCGCAAGGGTCTAGGTTCAATGCATCTTCTAGAAACTCCCTTGCTTGGCCTCCAAGAAACGCATATTTAATTACCCGAAATGGGTTTAATTAAGTACTTAGTACCCTTTTGCCCTCCTTGTCTTGGTTATCTGCAAGAGAGACCAAAACACGTTTTAGACCGATATTTTATTCATAAATTAGTGAAAAAATGTGATATAATAATACAGAACTGTAGACTAATCAAACCCCCACACTTATCTTTTGCTTGTCCGGAACAAAACATGAAAAGAAAAACTACACTACAAATGTTATTACACCACTTTCGCAAGTGACGCGATTGCACTAAGCGTGTGCAACAAGCCGTTAAACCTCTAGGTTTTCCCTAGAGGAGGAGTTTTGTCTCCTGAGGGTTTTCAGCAGATTGCACCCACAAAATTCATAAAGAAAGAAGATAAATGTTTGTATTTTGAAAACACATTTTGAAAAAGAGACAGGTTTATGAAATATTTTTGCAAAAATATAAGCGATCTAAGGTCATAAGTCCACCAAAAATTATTCTTCCTTAAACTTAATCATATGCAAGATCTTGTCTTCAATTAAGATAAGAATTCAAAATTGAGTTGAATATTTTGTCCTTCATAAAACTTAGATAATATGCACTTTATGACAGTGATGACTTCTGAGATTTCAACTCTAACCATCAAACCATTTATTATATATATATTTTTTCTTTTTTTCTTCCCTTAGTTTTCTTAGGCTTTCTAGTTTACCCGGGTAGTGAGCCTTTAACCGATGATTCCCAAACCAGATAGTCTTAGGGCACCAGATGAGAAAACATCCCTGGGTTTAAGGACTCGAGTAAACAAGACCATAAAACTAAGGGGGATTATTTGTTTCTTTTGACCACAGTTAGGCGTGAATAATCATGCTTCTTGAGGCATAGTTATCTAGCTTAATCAGTGATTTATATATATATATTTTTCTTTTTATTTATTTTTGCTTTATGACATTTTACGTCTTTGTTTTCATCCCAAAAATGTGTAAGTGTGAAGTGCATACTATCTAAGGCAAAATATTCAAGATAAAATTATCTCTCCAATTTATCTTACTTAGCCTATAATCTTAAACAAGATCCATTATTTTGACTGGGTTTAAGATGTCATAATTAAGGCTTCCTTAATTTCTAAGATCATCTTAATTTTCTTAAAAATAGATCAAACTTTATCTCTTATTTAAAAAGGTTTTGGAAAGTTTTATACAAAAGGAAAGATTTCTAAAAGGATCCTAAAAAAAGTATAAAAGAAAGAAAATCTAAAAAACTCTATGTCAGTAAACCCTCCCCCACACTTATCTCATGCATTGTCCTAAATGCATCGTGAATGTATGTATGCATGAAACAAATAGAGAGAAGAAAAAATCACCTCAAGGTGGTGGTTCTGGTGTAGGTCTGATTGGTCCATGAAATGCGGCCCAATCCAACTCGCGAGCCCACCAGAAATCTCTATAATACAACCCACTATAATGATGTATGCATAAATGATTTTTATTAAAATTTTATACGATCTAATTTTCAACTTTTCAAAATAATTTCAGAGTCAATTTTATCAACAGCTTTGCTCCAAAATGGAGTATAAAAAGACAGAATGATTGATTTGGCTCGGGAAGTACATGAACTATTATTGACTCAGGAATTTGATTTCAGTCAAGTAAAGGCTCAGGAGTCCAAATTAGCTCAGGAATCGGGTCCAAATCAAGAAATTGAAATTCAAGTCCACATCCATTCCCCCATAATGGAATGTGACCTTCTAAGATAGTTGATTCAAGTTCAAGAATGACAGATATGAGAACCAAAACTGACTCTAAAATGTTGCTCAAGTTGGGCAACAAAATAGGAGTCAATATTGATTCAGGAATTTGAACTGGATCACAAATTTGAGGATCAAAGTCACTTTCTTGTTTGAGTTCAATTTCATAAAAATGAGAACTTGCCAATTTGTCAATGGGACTTTCAAAAGAATGAAATTGGTCAAGTTCAATTTGTTGGTCATAAAAGATTGGTGATTCAATTTCACGATGGACTGACACTAGATCCAATAATGACCTGGGAAAGGCCTGAAATCAGGTAAAAACACCTCAGTCATTATTGAATCAGGAAGTAAAATTGAATTACCAAGTTGAGATTCAGGATCATATCATGCTCAAATTCAATTTCAGAAAAAGGATAGCTTACCAAAATATCAACATGGATATCAAAATTTTGAGTTGGTCAAGTTCAAATGGGTGTGCTGAAATTGAATCTTGATTTCCAAAAAAACATGATTCCTGGTCTAGATTGATAGAGTTGGAGATATTTAAATTGGTCAAAAGTTGATAAGAGTGAGTTTCTTCATTCCTATGAATGTTGATCATTGGCTCAGTTGTGCTTCTAACCAATCAATAGAATGGATAACAGATTTTTGAAATTATTGTGAGGTCTCATGCAAGATTTCTATACTCTTTTCTAGCTCAGATTTTTCTTCAGATGATTGTTCTAGAAAGGGAGTTTTGATAGGTAGTAAAAAGTGCATATTTATCACTATATTTACTATCACATTTTCATATTTATTCATATAATCATGCACTATTACTAATATTTTATTATTTTTTGTGTGCAGGCCTTGAGTAATAAAAATAAAGGAATCAAGCCTTAAAAGAAACCCAAAAGCCCATGTTTAAAGCCCAATGCAAAAGTTGCAATTATCAAATGTCAAAATTGCAATTACTAAGGGCAATAGTTGCAAATACTAAAGAAGAGGGAAGGATAGACTTCTATTCAACCCTAAATACTTGCAGGATGAGGATAAAAGCCAAAGAAGGAGAGTTCAAGATCACAAATTCGTTGATAAAAGATTTGGATTTAGGGTAACTTGCTTCCCAAGTTATCCCGAAATCTCAAAATAAAGAGTCAGGATACAATTTCCAGAAGGATAAACCCAGATGGACGGACCAGAGGATGCCACGCGAGAAAGTGCGTGGCATTTAGCTACAAAAGTGCCGCGTTTCCGCGGCAAATTTCCCGTTTCCGCGGGCAATCAAGAGGCGGTTGGCGATGCGTTTTCGTTGAGGAGTTGTACTGGGACTCTGCTTCTTATATCTCCTATAAATACCCCTGCAGAGCAACAGAGAAGGGGCGTGCAGCGAACTACAGAGCAAAAATCTAGGGTTTTTAGGCTAACTTGTAATTTAGGTTAGGTTTTATTTTCGTTTTCTTTTGTAATTTTTGTAACTGAGAGGAGAGGATACTTTCATGGAGGAAGGAGTTCATACTTGTACTGAGGTGACATCGGTGTAAGTCTTACTTTTCCTCTATTGTTAATTAGTGTAAGTCTTACTTTTCCTCTATTGTTAATTAAATCTGCTCAAAGTTTGTCTTTATTTCTATTTTGTTTTATTCTTTTATTCTTGTTCTCTATTCTTGTTCTACTTTAATTCTCTCTCTGATGTCTTGCAAACCATGAGATCTGATCGCTTCGAAACTGCCTAGCCGAAGAAGTGCCCTTGATGGCCTATGGAGATGAATAAGCCTTCTCTTTAGTTTGTCTTTTCTTTCGTAGTATAGATCGCAAAGTGGAAGATCCTATACGCCATACTTGAATGCCTTCCAAGACAAGGTAAGTCGTTGCAACAGAGCAAAGGTAAGCAGGGCAGAAGAGGTAGGTATGTGTTTAATTTTCTTTCTTTTATTTCTTTAGTATAGATTATCACATCTTCCACATCTTTCCAATTTCTTTCCCGACTCATCGTAAATACCGCTTCTACTTCTCCATCTTCTTAACCTACCACTTTCTTTCTAACCTAACTTTTCCTTTTAATAACTAAAAGAAGAAATTTTTAGAGAACTTACTTAAACGCTTCCATCGCTAGTCCCTCCCTGAGGATCACGACCTGCATAGCCATTGCTACAGCGGATTAGAATTGAGCACCTTGTACATATTTACTTCTAAATCTAATATTCTATATTTGTGTGCGGGAAAAACTCTATCAAAATTTTGGCGCCGTTGCCGAGGAGGGACGGTAAGTTTCTCTATATAAAAAAAAAACTAATTATTCTTTTATTTTTTTCTGTTTGCAGGTTTGAAAACATGAAAACTAACAGCAGCAAGGACATATAGCAACTCTGTGCCTCTGTCCTCGAAGGCAGAGCAACAGGGCCTACTACAGAGCCGCGGTGATTCCGCGGCAAAAGCTGCGTTTCCGCGGCCTTAGCAGTTCATTACTGATTCAATTTTCTGCAGGTTGCTGCTACTTGCAAATCTGGTTTATTGCTCTGTTAAATAGTTTCTGTGATCACCCTGCATACTGCTAACTAATTAACAGTAACTTATTTGTTGAAAAAAAAAATTAGACTCTTGCATATAGGCACGTGTCTATTTAATTTTTTTAATTTTTGTTGAAGAGTGCTGGAGACAAGGTACGTTCGCATTGCAAATAGACTAGGAAGCACCCTTGGCAGATTTTCTGCTTTGAGTGAATATTTATCTATTGCTTTACACGTGCACAAAATTGACTTAAGGGCATGTCCTATAAATAAGATAAGGTGGGGATTTCATCACCCTTCCTTGGCCCACAAACAATCTCCTCACTCACTAACCCAAGCCTAACTAAAAGTTAGTAGACGTTGGCCCTAGGGACATCTCGGACTCAATTAGGAGATTATCCTAAGGGGGAACAGTGTTGGAATTTGACTCCTGCCAAATCAGTGTCTAGGAAGGGGATTGAGGGCCGAAAGCCCGAAGGTTGGTGGTTACTTAATTAAGGAACGTCTTTGACAGAAAACCTCCCACTAATCTTACCCTGACCTGGCTGATTAACTTGTGGTCAAAGTCTACACCCTACCTCCTGTGGACAGTCTAACAGTTAGGAGTCGTCTAGGTCATAGGTCCACCCTAACTTAGGTTAGAATTTTTTCTTTTTTGTTTGCTTATTTGTTTGTTTTTTTTTCTTTTGTTTGTGTTTGTATGATATGGCATATAATAATAATTTTCCAATTTTAATCAATATTACACACCAACCTCTTTTTCGGATATTACCAACCGGCATATCATAACTTTGACCAACCTAGTGTGCCGGAATGGTCTTATCTGAATCATTACATGCCCCAGTCCCAATACTATGAACAAGATTGGAATAATCATCACTACTCTTCACAGAGTCAATGGGGATTCAACACCCTAAGCCATATGGTCAACCACCTGTTCAACCATTATCTTCATATATGTCTTTTCCCACATCACCAAGGTTTCAGTCCTCCAATGATCTATTCGATGGGTTAGAAGAAAAAGTGGATCGTTTGCAAGATTTAATGAATGATCAAATTTCTAGACTTTCAAACATTCTTGAACTAACCAACCAAGTTGATAGGAACCAAGAATCATTCTGTTTAGAAGACCTTGATCAAAATTCAATTTCATCACATCAATATAAACTTGATCAATCCCAATACTTGGACAAATTGGCTAGTTTTAATTTCAATGAGATTGAATTAGATTGTGAATGTGAACCCGATCACCAACTTTGCGATTCAGTTTCCATCTTCGAATCTATGTTGACTCCGGTATTCTTACCCAATTTTGGACCAATTTTCTGAGCCAACATTTATTCCCGTACCCATAGATCATGAAATTGAATCACCCATTTTTAATGATCATCATATTGAACTTGACCAATTTCATACTTTTGAAAGTCCCATTGACAAATTGGCAAGTTCTCATTTTTATGAGATTGAACCTAATGAGATATGTGACCTTGATTCTCAAATTTGTTGTGATCGAGTTCAAATTCCCGAATCAATATTGACTCCTATTTTGTTACCCGACTTAGGTAATCTTTTAGAGTCAGTTTTGATTCCACACCTATCATTCCTGAGCTTGAATCACCAATAGTGAGTCACATTCCATTGTGGGAAAATGATTATGGACCTGCGTTTCAACTTCTTGATTTGGACTCACTTCTTGAACCTAGCTCGACTCCTAAACCTTTACTTGACTTAAATCACCTTCCTGAGTCGATATTAGTTCCTGCACCTATCATTCTTGAGTCCAAATCAACCATTCTACCAAGTCACATTCTTTTATTGGACATAGGTATAGACCATGATTCTGTGATGATTTTCCAGGACTGGTCATGTAAAGGAAGTAAGATTCACGATAGGATCTTCCATGATCCTACTCATACTGGGGACTATAAACATGTAAATAGAAAAGAGGTCAATAAAGGTAGGTCCCGTGAAGTACCACATTATATTGATTGGGTAGCAACGCTTGGCCCAATCAGACCACCACCGGAACCACCACCTTAAGGTAATTTTCCTTCCCTTTCTTCTTTTTCATGCATACATGCATTCATTCATACATTGAGGACAATGCATGAGATAAGTGAGGGGGAGGGTTTACTAACATACTAACATAGTTAGATACTAACCAAAAAAAAAAAAAATTTTTAAAAAAAAGGGACAATATTTTGACTTATCTTTGAAAGAAATCTAAGTTAGTCTTAAGAATTAGGAAAATCATGATTAGGATTTCTAAAAACTTGATCAAAATAAATAAATTGTTGAAATTTTAGGTATAGGAAGAGAAATTGAATAAGTAATTAGTCTTAATTTTTACCTTAATGAAATGTGAATACCTAATGCATATCTAGGATTCTAAGACAAAGACCCTTGTGTCTCATATAAAAAAAAATATAAAAATAAAAAATAAAAAAATCACTGATTAAGCTAGATACATGTGCCTCAAGAAGCATAAGTATTCACGCCTGAAGGTGATTTTATGAAATAAAGCCCTTAGTTTTTGAAAGCACACCTAGAGGGAGGGTGAATAGGTGTACGTGCTAATCTAGTGAACTAAATGCGCTAAATGCGGAAGCTAATGCAAATATTGCAAACACACTTAATACAACACACAAGTGTAGCTGAATTCCCTGTGAAGGGCTCTGGACTAACTCCTCTTGATTCGCCTTGAATGGGTTGAGGTGCTATGTGAAGCTCTTGTGGTTAAGTATAAGTGAGGCACACACACACAAGCAATCCAAGCATATAATGAATGAGCAATATGAATCAATGCAAGGACAACACAAGCAAATAGATATGATATGGCAATATGAATTATGCTCAACACAAGCAAATATGATATGATGATATGAATGATGCTTTGCACAAATTAAAGAGAGTGAGTTGAGAGACAAGTGGATCAAACGCTAACAACAAGATATGTTTCGAGGTTCGAGCCCCTAACTCTACATCCCCACCTACACCACCGTGTAGGATTTCCAATCCACTATAGGAGTACCGAACTCCTCTCTCAATGCCACCGAGGCAATACAACCACAATCCACCTCTACCGAAGAGGGATAAGGCCCGTAGCCAAAACAACAATCTCCACCTCACACTTGAGGGAGCAAACCAAACCTCAACCTCTACCAAAGAGGGAGCAACCCAATCAAAGTAAGGGTTTTACAACAAGTGGTATCTTTCAACCACAAACTCTCTTTTCTACAAAAACAAGATCCTAATAGATTAGGATAGATGATATCTCAAGTGTGAAAAAAAAACAAAGTGTTTTGAACAAAGAAATTCTCTTGGGAAAACACCAAATAGATATGGAAATTTAGATCAAAAAACTATTTCCCAAAACCCTAATTTCTTTGAAAATAACAAAACACTTGAAAACAAAAGAATGAATCTTTTTGGCACTTAAACTCTTTTGAAAACTTCTTTTAAACACCAAGAATGGAGAGAAATTTTTGCTCATAAAAACTTGGCCAAAATTCCAAATGAATGGGGTTTATATAGGCCAAACAGAAAACTAGCCGTTAGGCTGATGTGGCAGCCTGACAGGCTACAGGTCGACCGGCCCGGTCGACCGCCAACGGTCAGAAATGTGACCGTTGGGCAAACACGGTCGACCGGCACGGTCGACCCAAACAAACAGAGAGCACTGCTCTCAGACCCGGTCGACCGTCCCAGTGCTGCCAAACGTGCACAGATCTGTGCACGTCGGTCGACCGGCCCGGTCGACCGACTTCATCCCAAGTCGACTATGTCAGTTGACTAGTTGACTGGTTGAAGCCTGGAACAGAAAACTGGGTCAGAAAAACAGTTTAAAAAATATTTTGAAAAATCTTTTAAGTCTTCTAAAAATTCACAAAACTTGTTTTAACATTATATATTGAAACACAAACAAGTGATAAAAATTTCAAGACATATATCAATCATATCAATTCATTTTTGAGTCTTGCAAATTTTATCAAAACCAACACTTGTATTTTTATCAAACTTGATTTTTCAATACATGAATAGGAAAGTCAAAATAAGTTTGTTAAGATGTTTAAGCATGTATGTATAACTAGAATACATCTATTATACATATAAACCATGTAAACTTGTTTTGATCAATCATTCATGAAAACCAATTCCAAAACATGAAAACGTGTGTGTTTGTGCACTTGAGCATATCAACTATACTAAGCTTTACAAATGGATCTAAAACACACTAAACTATGGATACCTAAGTCTTCTTGGCGATCTTCATCTTCAAGGCGACTTGCTCCAAAACTCCATCCATGGGCTAGGCAATGTGTGATCTTGAAGCTTTGGCCTGGAATCACCATGAAAAGCTTCTAAACACCTTTGTTGAAGCTAATCACCAACTAATATCTTGCTAAAGGATCTGAAACTTAAAATCACAAGATTATTAGTAACATAACTACATGAGTTAATCATCATCAAAACTAGGGTGGAAGGCCTTTGGGCCAACAGTTTTGTGGCCTAGTTCACTCGAATCCTTAAGTCCGCGGGGTGTTTTCTCACCTGGTGCCCTAAAGCCGACCGGTTTGGGAGCCACCGACTTTAAGTTCGCTACATGGGTGGATTAGAAAGCCTAAGAAAACTAAGAAAAATTACTTTATATATACTAACACATCTAATAGTCAATTAGTTAGGTATGAGGGCCTCAAGAAGCCTTTATGCTTACACGAAAGAAAATTAGATGAGTTATACATATTTAAAAAAAAAAGAGAAAAAAATATAATAATAATAATAAAGAGGCATGAGAGTCCAAGTTAAGGAATTCCTAGTAAAAATTTACAAGGATGCATATGATTTAGGGTAACGAAAAAGACTATACAAAAATTCAATTTTGACCCTTACTTAAAAAGGAAAAAATTTACTATATAAAGACTAAGTTTAAGAATGAATAAAAATGAGGATCCTAAAAACTTATAGATTACTTAGTCCTTTCAAACGTATTTCAAATATTTTCCTTTTTAATGGATTTTGTGGGTGTAATCCGCTGAAAACCCTCACGAGACAACACTCGTCCTCTAGGGTAACTTAGGGGTTAAACGGCTTGTTGCACGTGCTAAGTGCAACCGTGATTCCTACGAAAGCGAGTTAGGATAGATTAATTTTTCTTTTCTTTTTGATTTTTACTCGAGGACGAGCAAAAAGATAAGTGTGGGGGTGTGATAGGTAGTAAAAAGTGCATATTTATGACTATATTTACTATCACATTTTCATATTTATTCAATAATCACACTATTACTAATATTTTATTATTTATTGTATGCAGGCCTTGAGTAATAAAAATAAAGGAATCAGGCCTTAAAAGAAGCCCAAAAGCCCATGTTTAAAGCCCAATGCAAAAGTTGCAATTATCAAATGTCAAAATTGCAATTACTAAGGGCAATAGTTGCAAATACTAAAAGAAGAGGGAAGGATAGACTTCTATTCAACCCTAAATACTTGTAGGATGAGGATAAAAGCCAAAGAAGGAGAGTTCAAGATCACAAATTCGTTGATAAAAGATTTGGATTTAGGGTAACTTGCTTCCCAAGTTATCCAGAAATCTCAAAATAAAGAGTCAGGATCCAATTTCCAGAAGGATAAACCCAGATGGACGGACCAGAGGATGCCACGCGAGAAAGCGCGTGGCATTTGGCTACAAAAGTGCCGCGTTTCCGCGGCAAATTTCCCGTTTCCGCGGCAATCCAGAGGCGGTTGGCGATGCGTTTTCGTTGAGGAGTTGTACTGGGACTCTAATTCCTATATCTCCTATAAATACCCCTGCAGAGCAACAGAGAAGGGGCGTGCAGTGAACTACAGAGCAAAAATCAAGGGTTTTTAGGCTAACTTGTAATTTAGGTTAGGTTTTATTTTCGTTTTCTTTTGGAATTTTTGTAACTGAGAGGATAGGATACTTTCATGGAGGAAGGAGTTCATACTTGTACTGAGGTGACATCGGTGTAAGTCTTACTTTTCCTCTATTGTTAATTAAATATGCTCAAAGTTTGTCTTTATTTCTATTTTTGTTTTGTTCTTTTATTCTTGTTCTCTATTCTTGTTCTACTTTAATTCTCTCTCTGATGTCTTGCAAACCATGAGATCCGATCACTTTGAAACTGCCTAGCCGAAGAAGTGCCCTTGATGGCCTATGGAGATGAATAAGCCTTCTCTTTAGTTTGTCTTTTCTTTTCGTAGTATAGATCGCAAAGGTGGAAGATCCTATACGCCATACTTGATGCCTTCCAAGACAAGGTAAGTCGTTGCAACAGAGCAAAGGTAAGCAGGGCAGAAGAGGTAGGTATGTGTTTAATTTTCTTTCTTTTATTTCTTTAGTATAGATTACCACATCTTCCACATCTTTCCATTTTCTTTCCCGACTCATCGTAAATACCGCTTCTACTTCTCCATCTTCTTAACCTACCGCTTTCTTTCTAACCTAACTTTTCCTTTTAATAACTAAAAGAAGAAATTTTTAGAGAACTTACTTAAACGCTTCCATCGCTAGTCCTCCCTGAGGATCACGACCCGCATAGCCATTGCTACAGCGGATTAGAATTGAGCACCTTGCACATCTTTACTTCTAAATCTAATATTCCATATTTGTGTGCAAGAAAAACTCAATCAAGTTTAAGAATCTTAATTTTGAAAAAATTGTGAAGATTGTGAGTCTAATATGTTTTGAGATTGTCACTCGGACTGATACAAGAGTTCCTCAGTCAATCCCAAGATGGATGTTTGATCATTTTGAATAGGTGGGATTGAGTAAGACTCTTGAAAAAATTGTGAAATGGGAGAGGCCAACATGTTCTGAAATTATCGCTCGGCCTCTTGCAGGTTGGCATCTATACTCTTTCTAACTCAGATTTTTCTTCAATTAGTGGTTCTAGAAAAGGAGTATAGGAAGCAAAATTGGGAAATGAATATTTTGGATATTATAAATATTGTGGATAAGGTGCTTGAAAATTTGACGCGGGGGAGTTGAATCCCCATTGACTCTGTGAAGAGTTGAAATAATTTTTGAAAGGTTGGTCATCAGATAAGTGGTATGGGTTATAATGAGTTGAATACTTCCAATCCCGATTATTTTGTTGGGTCATGTTGTTCAAAGCTGGGTTGGAGCTGTTCAACAATGAGACTAATGTGAAGTATGGATTCATATTAGGATTGAAAGAATTATTGTTATTGAATTCCATTTCACAAACAATTATAAAAAAAGCAAGCAAACAAATAAAAATAAAGAAAAAGTCAAAACCAAGCCTAAACTAAGGTTAACATAGACCTATATAACTCCTAACTGGTCGATTACCCGGGGGAGGTTGTTGCTTGAATCCGACCACAAGCTAATCGGCCAGGTAGGGGCAAAATATGGTGGGAGGTATCCGTGCGTATGCAACGTGCCTTAATTACGCCAAACCACGGTATCTTCGAGGCGTAATCTCTTAATCCCCAACCTTAGACACCGATTTCACAAGAGTAAGATTCAAAACAAGTTCCTACCTCGGTCAATCTCTTAATGAGTTCGAGATGTCTCTAGGGGCCAACGTCTATCAATTTTTATTAAGGCTTGGGTTGTGTGAGTGGGGAGGTGGTTTTTTGGCTAAGGAAGAGTGATGAAATCCCCACCTTAACTTGTCCGGGTTTTGCCCTTAAGTCCAATTCGTGTAAGTGTGCAATATAGACAAGAGTATAACACAAAGCGATAAATCACCCACGTGTTTGTTCTATGCTATGTGCAATGCCATATGTATACCTCTGTCCAGATCACAACAATAGAACAAAATATAATATATTGGAATTGAAATTGACACGTGCCTAAATATAAATGTCTAAACCGTTTTAAAAATGTCCAATTACCGTATTTTAGTTCTTTAATTATTATAGTGTGTAAGCAATCAAAGCAAAAAATTAGCAACAAAATATATCAATATATGCAACTTGCAAATTCCCTGCAAAAGAAGTCAAAATGCCAAAAAATAGCCGTGTTTCTGTGATTTTTCTTTGCTTTCTGTGGCACAATTAGGGAAGCAGGATCCCTGCTTTCAAGAGCAGTGATATGCAAGCAAGACTATACTTCTGTAATACTAAGTTTTTGTAAAAATTGACCTGCACAACAAAACAGAGAAGAAAATGTTAACAAAAATGTGAAATCAAAACCTTTCCCATCCCCGGCAACGGTGCCAAAAATTTGATCTGGGCGAAACCAACAATAAAAAACGTGTATTTTATGAAATCAATGAAAAGCTTGTATGTGCTAATGTTTCCTCGATACTTCCATTGTAGTTGGCTTAACGGGTAGAATCCACAGGGACGAGAGGCGATAGAAGCATCAATAGTTCTTATTCACATTGGTTGTTAACAAGTCTTCTTTGTTAAAGAATCAGAAAAAGAAAAGAAAAGATAAGAAATTCGAAAGTGATAGATGGAGAAGGCGATAAAACAGCGATGTGAAAACAAGAAGAAGTGATTTGGAAAACAAGAAGAAGATGAAACAAAGGTGAACTAAGAAGTTGGTGAAAATATCGATAAGAAAATGATAAAAAGGCTTTGAAAAATGATTCTTTAAAACAAAGTAAAAAGAATGAGGAATACTATGAAAGAAATCTTATGATTTCTAACTACTAATTACTTCACTAACATGCTAACCTCTTAGTGATAGTTGCCTCATATGGATCCTTGGCCATCACTAATTCTTGGCTTCAAGAGACGATATAAAGCATGACAAATAAGATGGTTCTTCACATTCAAAGTTGCATTAAGAGAAGGCTAATACAAACATTAGATCATCAAAATCATTAGAAGTAAGTATGAAATAAGAGAGTTAGCTTGGTTAGCAAGTTAGATGTTAAAACCCATCACCATGAGCCATCAATGGCTCTTGCAAGAGAGAGGCCTTGTAGAGGCTACTAGATTCATATGGATTATCAAGTAAGTGGTTAGCTAGTTAGTAGTTAGTAGTTAGTTACCATGAGAAGAAAATCTAGTTAAGCATCATGTAGAAGATGGAGAAGATTACAATGGGGAAGAAAGGAGACACCTTTACACAGATTGTCACCATCTATTACATCAATATCTCTCTATCTCTCTCTGAATCTCTCTGCCCTACTACAAGATTTAAAAAAGAAATGAAAATACAAAATAAAAGAAGAAGAAAATCCTAATCTACAACTAGAAGAGAGAAAACCTAGCCTAATTCCAAATCTGCTTATGTTTCGGGTCACTGCAGGGCTATTTATAGGCAAATGAAGGATCTAGAAGACGAGACGAGGCAACGCGCCGAAAATCAACGCGTGGGCCAACCACTTTGCCATGAAAACGCGGCATTTGTCACATTTTCGCGGCAATACCAGGGACCTAGGTCCTTAGTTTTGGTGCGTAGGTTCGTGGCACTTCGGGGACTTTCTAGATATGCTCAGATTCGGTTAATTTCGTCCAGATTTGCGTCAGACACCCGCAAGGGTCTGGGTTAATTGTATCTTCTAGAAGCTCTCTTGCTTGACCTCCAAGAAATACGGATTTAATTACCCAAAAATGGGTTTAATTAAGCTCTTATTACCCTTTTGCCCTCCTTGTCTTGATTATCTGCAAGAGAGACCAAAACACAGTTTAGACCGACATTTTATTCATAAATCAGTGATAAAATGTGATATAATAATGCAGAACTGTATACTAATCATGACCTCCGCCGACGGATGGAAGCTCAAGAGCAGACCCATAAGGTCCAGTAAGAAGCTTTGGATAATATCCAACAAATGTTAGCTCAACTCCTCACCAAACGGAATAACTGTGATACCAGAAGCAACCATAATGAAGAGGAGCATAATGATGATGAACAACCTGAGATTGAAAAATTCAAGAAAAGTTCTTCTATCGATGCCAAAGTTCTTAAAGGCATCCAGCTCAGATCGCATCTCTGACTCAGAGGGATGAATTGAAGAAGGCAGACATGACTCGTCCTTACCCACTTGAATGGGACTCAGTGACATACCTGCCAAAATTTAAGTCACCTACGTTACATACGTATGATGGTAAAAGCTCACCAAATCAGCATATCTATTACTTTAAGTCTTAGACTGGTTACATCATAGATAATGATGCGATTATGGACAGATTATTTATTGATACTCTCAAAGGAGTGGCCTTCGACTGGTTCAGAAGCCTTCCACCAGGTTCCATTAATTCTTGAATCGATTTAGAGACTCGGTTCCTCTCTCATTCTATGAGGACGACAATCAGGTAACCATGGATAAACTTATTTCCACTGTGCAGGGGAAGGGAGAATCGGTCCATGATTATATTGAACGATTCAGGAACCTATCTCTGATGTATCCAGCAGGGATGCCATTGCCTATGTTATTGCAGACATGCAGGCACAATTTCCTGGACCAAGTAAAGATTCACATGGGAGCTGTTAAAGCTCATACTGGAAAGAACAGGTTGAGCAAGCCGAAATAGCTGAGAAGTTGGCTAAAAAGTTCAAGCCATCTATACCTAAAGGAAAATGGGGCATGAACAGTAAAGGACGCGGCGAGATGGCGCAATCTTCCCAAACCAAAGGGAAAGAAACTATATCCGTGGAGTTGTCACGGGAAACCCCTCCAAAAACCAAAAAGGTTGGCATCAACAATCAAGAGTTCTAGTTTCCTCCAAAATAATACTCCTTCAAAGATGAGCAGGTGGTTACAATATTCCATTTGCTCTAAAAAGGGAACAAGTTGAAGCTGCCAGAGGCCCGACGCCCTAACGAAGTAGGACGCACAAGCGATCCCAATTATTACCTCTTCCATAGGATGGTTTATCATCCTACCAACAAATGCTTTGTCCTCAAGGATAAAATTCAGGCTTTAGTTAACCCTGGAGTTCTGACTTTAAAATCAGAACAAAAGAAAGTCACTACAAATATGGTGACCTTTGAATTTGGCACTATGCCAAAGCTCACAGTCCCTGATGGACCTACTCCAGTCCCAAAGGCCCGATTGGAGATATGTAATCCTTCAGCAAAGCAACAAGAGGCTAAAGGTCTCCTTCCCCTGACATTGAAGACTGGGGAAATCATGTTGGTACACCTAGATCTTGCCTAAGCTAAGCAATGGGATTTAAAGAAGCCCACTTCAAAGGGAAAACCCTGCAACATTGTCTCTATTTTGCCAGATGATGACAACGTAACAATAGCCTCTCTCAGCGATTCAGAAAATGGGAGGCATACTTTCATGGCACAGGCGGATGCATCTCAACCAACAGGTAATTAGTCTGGGAAATCATACCTAAGATAGTACGAGAAAACTACTGACGAGACACAACATAACAACGTCAGTAGAAATACCTGTATTGGCTTTAGTCCTGATGCCAGGAAAAGAAAAGTAGAAACAAGTCCGAATTGATGGCGTTTTGAAGAAATCTTCAGGCCTAGGACTTGATGTTCCTTTTCACTTTGATATACTGGTAGAACTGGCCAATATTCCAGCTCGAATCACCATACACGAGCTGCTTCGCCTCTCGAAAGAGACAAGGGAGGCACTAGCTAATTCAGAATCATTTCTGACACATATGCCAGAGACCCCTAAAGATAAAAGTCAACCTTTGTGTTCTGAATATCATCATGTACAGTCAAAAATACCTGGTATCACTTTCACTGCTGAGGACATGCTCCTTAAAGACAATAAACACGATAGACCCTTGTACTAAACTAGAAACATTGACTCGACATGCATTGAAAGGGTTGATTAGTCTCTAATACTGCATAAGTTTTACCACATCTACACACCTATCTTATATCAAATGCTGCTAATAATGGTTTGCTTATGTGATCCTAGGTTCATAGTGTGCAATGAAGAAGAAGACCTTAAATCACCATTTAACGGGTGATTAAAGGTTTATCAAGTAGCCATTGACCTTAGGAGGAGATTCTGTCAGTCCAGGGAGATCAAATCTAAAATCTAGAAGATCTAGCTGACAGGGGATAGACGAGACTGTACGCAGCAGGCAGTTTTCGCGACCATACAGGCGCAACCGTGCCCGTGCTTTGGGCCAGGAGTTATCCCCCGGGCCTCTTTTCTCCTGGTGCCTATAAATACCCCCCTTAGGGTTCTACAGAGGGGATATCCAGAGTTTGCGAGATTGTTGTTAGTTTGTTTCTAGGATTTGTAGTTGTTTTATGTTTTCTTCTTCTTTTAGTTAGTTTAGCCATTGGAGAGGGAGAGAGAGTGTGTGTGTGTGTGTGTGTACAAGTTGTATTTGAAGGTGACAAGCCTATACAAGTAATACTTTTCTTTTTTCTTTCCATTTACTTGGTGTTTTCTATTTTCTTTTACTTCTTCTCTCTTATAGTTTTCTTTTCTTACTCATGTCTAACTAACTCTTTCATTGCATGGCTAGCTAACTACTAATCCACTAATCTCTAGCAACTTGATTGATAATTCAAATGAGCCAATAGTGTTAAACAAGCCTTATGCAAATGAGAGCTATGATATCTTAAGACGAGGGTTCTAACTCTAACTTACTTACAAGTATTCCCTTTCTTATATTTCATGCTTAACGGGTTTTTGATAATCTATAGATGTAAAATTTACTTGTCTTTGTAAGTTAGAGGTATTCCTATTAATCTTTGCCTATACCATTTGTGCACTTATTTCTTCCCTTATTCTCGCCTTCGATTGGACTTGATAAGGGATGTTCAAGTTTTGCCATGTAAAGCTAAGTTAAAGGAAGGACTTTCATTTGGTCCCCAACGTGAATAGTTCCTATGCATAAGGTTATATTTGCCTATGATCCATCATGAGGCTACATCTTCAAGAAGTTAGAGATTAGTGGGAGCACTTAGTAGAAAGTTAGCCATGCGTTTTTACTATTAAGAAAATCCACTTTTACGAAACATCAACCAAATCTTTGAAACATCATTTGTTTTCTTTTCAATTCTTTATTTGAAACAAAGAACATTCTCTTTACTTTGAACAAAGAAGCAGCATCAAAGCTTCCATCACTCTCCCTCCTTGTGGATACGACCCATATAGCCACTTTGCTACTACGGAAGAATCACAAAAGCAGTAACATCGACCCACATTCCTTTACTTATATTTATGCATGCTTTTTGTCGATCAAATTTTGGCGCCATTGCAGGGAGAGGAACGACTTTATTGCTCAAAACTAAAGAATTTTCTTTTTTGCTATGTGTAGAAGAAGTACCAAGGAGCTAACTACTATGAGAAGCAAGATTGGTTGCCGAAGACCATTGCACGAGGAATTCATTTGCCCTTGGGAAATTCGTGTAAAAGCAAATTTTTCCAATTGAAGTCTAAACAAAAGATCTTCTGCAGGGTTACCGAAAATCGCTCAAATTGCTTTCTTAAATTTTTAATTCATTTCTATGCTTCACCTTTACACTTGTAATAATTCAACAAAAATACATTTGTTGCTAAATTGAAAATAGAATTAGACTTTTGCGTTTAGGACACGTGTCTATTTAATTTCTGTTGAAGAGTGCCGGAGAAAAGATACATGTGCATTCATATAGAATAGGACTAACATTTTGGAGTGATTTATCGTTTTGAGTGTTATCTTGTTGTGAATATACTATACACTTGCACAATTGCATTAAGGGCAAAACCCCAAATAAACAAGATAAGGTAGGAATTTCATCACCCTTCCTTAGCCCAAAAATCATCTCCAAGTGCACTCACAATCTCAAAACCTTAACTAAAAATTGATAGACGTTGGCCCTAGGGACATCTCAGACTCACTAAGAGATTAACCGAGGGTGGGAATTGCAAGAACTATACTCCTGCAAAATCGGTGTGTAAGGAAAGTGGATTGAGAGCTTAAGCCTCGAAAGCTCTAGGGTTTCGCATAATTAAGGCCCGTGGCTCAAGTTCGGATACTTCCCACCGAGTTTTACCTTTTCCCAGAAGATAAGCTTGTAGTGGAGTTACTGCAACATCCTCCCCCAGAGAATCGACTAGTTAGGAGTCGTCTAGGTCCAAGTACCTTAGACTAAGGCTTGGTGGTTGTTTTTCTTTGTTTTATTTATTTTATTCTTTTCAATTGTTTGTTGTCTATACGTTGTTTATGGTGTATTGTATGCAAGAGTGGGTAGGAGATCCTGTAACTTCCAGATTAACTAGAAATACTTCTCTACCCTTGCATCCAGAACCGGTGATGGCGTCACTACAGGATAGGTTTTACCCGATCAGAACCTCACCTTCATCTTGCATAAAACTTCCTGAAGCGAACGGTAATAACTTCGAGTAAAAGCCCCAATTCATTAACACTCTTCCCACATTGTTTAGAATTGGAAGATGCATACTTCTTTGTTAGAAAATTTGAAGAAGTATGCCTCATGATGCGCATCCCCAGCTAGGAGACGATGTCGTTAGGTTACGTTTCATCCCCTTTTCCCTAAAGGACCTAGTTAAAAATTGGTTATAAGTTTGGCTATAGATTCGTTACAACGTGGGACGATTTCGTCAAGGCCTTCTTGAAGAAATTTTACCCAATCCACAAAATTGCCCTCATTAGAAAGAATAACATGTAGTTCAGGTAAGAACAGAGTGAACCATTTTGGAGATACTTTGAACGATTCAAAGATCTCCTAGCTCAGTGTCCTTATCACGGTATAGAGAAATGGCGTCAGTGTCAGATTCTCTATGATGGTTTGGATTATCAAACGAAAACCCTTTAGAAATCATGTGTCGGAGAGGGTTCTTGCAAAAGTATGAAAATCAGGATTGGGATTTGTTTGAGGATTTAGCTGAGAAAACCTTACAATGGAAGCCAACCTCAGAAAAACTAAGGAATTCACAGTCCATAGCTTCAAAAAGAGGGCTCCTATCCTTAGAATTATCCATAGCTGCAGAAACTAAGATTGCTATTCTGATGAGGAGAATAGAGGCTCTAGAGACAAAAGAGCCAGCCAATGTCAACCAAATCAACCCACCACCAATTCACAATCCGGGTTGTTCATACTGTCAGGCACTGAACCATGTCTTTAAAGAGTGTCCTGTTTTTCAGACTCACCAAGTGCCGCCGGAACACGTGAATGCGGCCTATTCATTGCCGCCGCATAATCCTTACTCGCAAACGTATAATCCCGGTTAGAAAAATCACCCAAATTTCTCTTGGGCCCAGAACAATTCTCCTAGGCCAAATTTTCCCATTCATCTCCACCATCCCAATCATCCAACGAATCTTCCCAGTCAAGCTCCATCTTCCTCCTACCAAAGTTCACCAATTGAGAAGAAATTCAGTAAATTGGAGGAAAGTATGAAGGCACTTATGAAGTCCCAAGCCACCTTCATGCAAAATTAGGGACAAACATTGAGCAATCATTCACAGGATATATCAAGATTGGAAATGTAGATGAGTCAATTAGCTAACTCTCTAAGTGAAAGAGCAAAGGGTACTTTACCAAGTCAGTCGCTAGTTAACCCTAAGAAGTCCAATCAAGCGTATGAGATTCAGGACCCTTTGATCAACCAGTATACCGTTGTTTATACTCTTCAATTAGGAAAGACGGTGGACAACTAGGTCTACCAACAGAAAAATCCTTCCCACATTGATCCTGCTTCTGCATCCACATCTGCCAGTTCCCCCCAATCTGCTCCACAAACGTCTGACAAAGACTTAGCTGCTGAATAAGTTCATAAACCTGTAGCACCCTTTCCCAATAGGCTTAGGAATAATAATAAGAAAATGCACATCGAGAAGATACTTGAGGTGTTTAACCAGGTCAACTGAATGTGCCTCTTCTTGACGCTATCCAACAAGTTCCAGCCTATGCTAAATTTCTTAAGGATATGTGTACAAAGAAGAGAAAGACAAATGTGCCCAAGAAAGTCTTTTTGGCAACCAACATAAGTGAAATTCTGTCTGGTCCCATTCCGGTGAAATACAAAGATCCTGAATGTCCCACAATTTCCTGCACCATAGGACAAACAGAAATTAGCAGAGCACTCCTTGACCTTGGAGCAAGCATCAACTTGCTAACTTTCTTAGTATACCAGCAACTTGGGTTGGGCGAGCTGAGTCCAATTCAAGTCACCATTTAGTTAGCAGATCGATCTATGAAAATCTCTAAGGGTGAAATCATAGATGTTCTTATTCGGGTCGGGGATTTCATCTACCCCGTTGACTTCATTATGCTTGAGACCAAACCTGTGTCAAATCCACAGTCTCAAACTCTGGCCATCTTAGAGCGCCCATTCCTTCCTACAGCCAATGCCATAATCAACTGTAGAAACGGGTCTATGCGATTGACTTTTGGAGACATGACGAAGGAAGTCAATGTCTTCAATCTTGGAAGACAGCCCAGGGATATAAATGATCAAACTTTTAAGGTCAATTTCATTGAAAATTTGATAAGCGAGCATGAAGAAAGCATATTGATGAAAACAGATAGTGAGTTTGATCTGACTCGGAGGATTTCAACCTAGATCAGATCGTAGATTCGGCAGTGGACTGGGCATCAAACCCAAGTGTACCCCAGTCTAGGACCTAAACCTCAGATATCACAACAAATGAATCAATACCTTCCCTAGAGCTAAAGTCTTATGTGAACACCTCAAGTACGCCTACTTAGGCGGAAGAGAAACCCTGCCAGTCGTCATAACATCACATCAGACTGAGCAACAAGAGGACAGCTTGATGTCTATTCTGAAGAGACATAGGGAAGCCATTGGATGGACCATGAAAGATATCAAGGGGATAAGTCCAGCAATAGTTCAATATAGAATTCATTTAACTGATGAAGCAATTCCTAGGAAGGACCCACAGCGCATGCTTAACCAACTGATGCAAGAGGCTGTAAAAATAGAAATTTTGAAACTATTAAGACAATGGGAACATTTATCGCATTTCTGATAGCCAATGGGTTAGCCTGGTTCATGCGGTCCCCAAAAAAGCTGGTTTTACGGTGGTAGAGAATGAGCAGAAAAAGTTGGTACAAACAAGGCTACCTACCAAGATTCCTGTTTGTATTGACTATAGAAAGTTGAATGCGGCCACTTGTAAAGACCACTTTCCGCTACCCTTCATCGACCAAATGCTTGAACACCTGGCTGGACATGTGTATTATTGTTTCTATGGGTACTCGGGATACAATTAGATCCCCATTGCTGCAGAAGACCAGGAGAAGACTATGTTCACCTGCCTATTCGGAACTTTCGCCTACCAATGCTGCCCTTCGGATTATACAATGCTCCGCAATATTCCAACGGTGCATGCTCAGTTTGTTCTCCGACATGGTGGAACGTTTTCTTGAGATTTTTATGGATGACTTCTCCATCTACGGAGATCAATGTCTTTATGATATAGAGTTGTTCTACAAAGGTGAAAGGAGAAGAATCTAACTCTGAACTGGGAGAAATGTCATTTCATTGTGAGACAAGGGATTGTCTTAGGCCATGAGATTTCTAGGACAGGAATTAAAGTGGACAAGGCAAAAGTAGAAGTGATTGCTAAGCTCCCACCACCCAAAAGCATCAAGAATATCAGATCCTTTCTAGGGCATGTTGGGTTCTACCGATAGTTTATTAAGGACTTTAGCAAAATCACTTGGCCCTTAACCAACCTACTCGTTAAGGATGTGCCCATTGATTTTAACGAAGTATGTTTCAAATCATGGGAGATGCTTAAGCAAGACCTTGTATCCATGCCTATTATTTCTGCTCCAGATTGGGCACAACTGTTTGAAATCATGTGCGATGTCTCTGATTTTACTATCGACGTTGTTCTTGGACAGCGCATTGACAATAGGCAATACGTGATCTACTACTCGAGTAGGACCCTGAATGACGCCAATAGAATTATACAATGACCGAGAAGGAATTCTTAGTCATTGTCTTTGTGTTAGAAAAGTTCTAGCCCTACTTGCTAGGATCAAAGACGGTGATTTTCACAGATCACTCGACATTGAAATACCTCTTGACCAAGAAGGAAGCAAAAGCCCGATTGATTCGGTGGATTCTTTTGCTTCAAGAATTTGACCTGAAAATTTGGGATAAACGAGGTATAGATAATTTGGTTGTTGATCATTTGTCACGGATTTCGAACGCACCTCTCATACAAGCTCCGATCAATGAGGATTTTCTAGACGGCACATCCTAGCCATTTTCAAGGAACCATGGTATGCGAACATAGTCAATTACTTGGCTACTGGCAAATTACCTGCTGACTAGGCAAAGCAAGACCAACGTCATTTCTTTGCCCAAGTACGGTACTTCTTCTAAGAAGAGCCGTATCTTTTTCAGTATTGTCCCGACCAGATTATTCAACGATGCATACCAGAGTAAGAACATAGTAGTGTGCTTAGCTTTTGCCATGAACTTGCATGCGGCAAACATTTTGGTCCCTGGAAAATCACAAAGAAAGTTTTACTAAGTTTGTTTTACTAGCCCACTTTGTTAAAAAACTCATTCCACTTTTCCAAGTCAGGTGTAAATTGTCAGAAAATTGGGAAAATTTTGAGAAGAGACATGATGCCCCTGAACCTGATTCTTGAAGTAGAAATTTTTAATATTTGGGGTATCGACTTCATGAGACCATTCCCAAATTCATTCGGCAACCAGTTTATCTTAGTTGCTGTAGATTATGTCTCTAAATGGGTAGAAGCTGTGCCTACAAAGACCAATGACAACAAAGTGGTTGTCAAATTTCTCAAGAAAAATATCTTTTCCCGATTTGGCACCCCCAAAGCGATAATTAGTGATAATGGGTCGCATTTTTGCAATAGAGTTTTTGAAGCTCCAATGCAAAAATATTTCATGAATCATAAGTTATCCACTCCGTATCACCCCCAAACAAATGGGCAAGTCGAAGTGACCAATCGACAAATTAAGCTCATTTTGAAAAAGACTGTTGGACAAAATCGAAAGGAATAGTCGGTCAAGCTAAATGACTCGTTTGGGCTTACCGAACTACTTTTAAGATGGTCTTGGGATTTCTCCTTATAGGATCGTATTTGAAAAGCCTATCATCTTCCAGTCGAGTTAGAACACCTAGCTATATGGGCCATTAAGCAACTCAATTTTGATCTAACAAAAGCCAGTGAACTAAGGAGATTGCAGATCTCAGAGTTAGAGGAGATACGGAATGAGGTGTATAAGAACGCGCGGACTACAAAAAACAGAACTAAAATTTTTCATGACCAGTTCATCAACCGGAAAAACTTTACTCCGGGAGACAAGATTCTGCTATACAACTCGAGGCTTCACATTTTCACAGGGAAGCTGAAACTCGTTGGTCTGGACCATTCATTGTGCGCACTGTCTTCCCACACGGTGCTGTGATTATTGTCGATCCTAAGAGTAATATGGAATTCAAAGTGAATGGGCAAAGACTGAAGCTATTTTTGACTACTGAGCCTGTGTCACAGGCTGAAATTATGCTGAGTCTTTTTTATCCGTTACATGCCTGACCATAGCCATCTACACACCACCCAAAAAATAATAAAATAATAAAAAAATATAAAAAATTTTGTATATATAAAAAATTTGTTTATATGCTCACCCCTTATATACTTGTCAACACCTTTTTTTTGATATTTCTTTTTCTACCCCCTATTTTTACTTTCTCCCTTAGCCTATTCACACTTGGCCAGCTCGAGTCGACGAAGATGGTGACATCTTTTCTTCCCCCTATTTATTGTATTTGTATTTAGATGACATTCATTGAGGACAATGCATTAGATAGGTGTGGGGCGGTGCTAACACTTTTTCTTTTTCGTTTTACTTTAAAAAAAACTCTCTAGAATGGAAAAAAAGAATTTTCATACTCTATAAAAATACAAAAAGGTTGTAGGAATTAAGGGAACCTTATTAAGGAATCTTTATTTTAGCCTAAATAAAAATAAAATATTGGTTTGACTAAGAGTTAGAGGAACAAGGAAAATAACTCATATCTTTTATTTAGCCTTAAGTAGAATATGCATAAACCACACACACATGCTTAAGATTTAGAGATACAACTTTGAAAAAAAAAGCTGGATAATTGTGCCTCAAAAAGCATGATTACTCACGCCAAAAAAAATAATATATATAAATAAGTAAATCTTGATTTCGTAACCTATTCTACTTGCATATTTGACCTGAGGGGTGTTTTTCCACCTAGAGCCCTAAAACCATCTAGTTTGGGAGTCATCGGTTTGATATGTGGTACATAAGTAAAGTAGAAAGCCTAATGAAATTAAAAATAAACATATAGATAAACATTAATAAAATTAAATTCAAAGTTGAGTTGAGAAATCTCAAGCACATCACACTTACACATTATGCATATCTATCTAAAGCAAAATAACAGAATGAGTTAGAAGTACAAGATCCTTTTCAAATTCGAAGAAAAATCATAATTTCTTCTTTTATGAAGATTAAAGTATAAGAGAACTTTGAGGGGTAAACCTAATTCATATATCATTCGGTCATTTTTACTTAGATGATTGAAAGTTCCTTTTCTTGAAAGTGGTTTACTAACAACTAATTTTTTTCTTCATTTATTTGATTTTGTGGGTGCCATTCGCTGAAAACCCTCAGGAGATAACACTCCTCCTCTAGGAAAAACCTAGAGGTTTAAAGGCTTGTTGCACATGCTCAGTACAATCGCATCACCTGCGAAAGAGATGTAACAAATCTCTTGTTTTTGTTTTGCTCGGGATGAGCAAAAAGATAAGTATAGGGATGCGATTAGTCTCTAATACTGCATAATTTTTATCACATCTACACATCTATCTTATATCGAATGCTGCTAATAATGATTTGCTTGTGTGATCCTAGGTTCATAGTGTACAATGAAGAAGAAGACCCTAAATCACCATTTAATGGGTGATTAAAGGTCTACCAAGTAGCCATTGACTTTAAGAAGAGATTCTGTCAGTCCAAGGAGATCAAATCCAAAATCTAGAAGATCCAGCTAACAGGGACAGACGAGACTGCACGCAGCAGGAGGCGCTGTGCACACTGCCCAGAGCCGTGTTTTCGCGGCCATACGGGCGCGACCGTGCCCGTGCTTTGGGCCAGGAGTTATCCCCTGACCCCTTCCCCCTGGTGCCTATAAATATGCCCCTTGGGGTTCTACAGAGGGGATATCTAGAGTTTGAGAGATTGTTGTTAGTTTGTTTCTAGGATTTGTAGTTGTTTAATGTTTTCTTCTTCTTCTAATTAGTTTAGCCATTAGAGCAAAAAAGAAAAAGAGTGTATGTGTACAAGTTGTATTTGAAGGTGACAAGCTTATACAAGTAATACTTCTCCTTCTTCTTTCCATTTACTTGGTATTTTCCATTTACTTTTACTTTCTTATTTTAGTGTAATAATCCTTCTCTTCACTTCTCTCTTGTTGTTTTCTTTTCTTACTCATGTCTAACTGACTCTTTCATTGCATCGCTAACTAACTACTAACCGGCTAATCTCTAACAACTTGATTGATAACCCAAATGAGTCAATAGTGTCAAACTATTTTTGTGCAAATGAGAGCTATGACATCTTAAGACGAGGGTTCTAACTCTACCTTACTTACAAGTATTCCCTTTCTTATATTTCATGCTTAACTGATTTTTGATGATCTATAGATTGTAAACTTTACTTGTCTTTGTAAGTTAGAGGTATTCCTATTAATCATTGCCGATACCATTTGTGCACTTGGGTCTTTCCTTATTCTTGCCTTCGATTGGATCTTGATAAAAGAAGGTTCAAGTTTTGCCATGTAAAGCTAAGTTAAATGTATGACTTTCATTCGGTCTCCAATGTGAATAGTTCCTATGCATAAAGGTTATATTTGCCTATAATCCATCTTGAGGTTACATCTTTAAGAAGTTAGATATTAGTGGGAGCACTTAGTAGAAAGTTAGCCATGCATTTTTACCATTAAGAAAACCTACTTTTACAAAACATCAACCAAATCTTTGAAACATCATTTGTTTTCTTTTCAATTCTTTATTTGAAACAAAGAACTTTCTCTTTACTTTGAACAAAGAAGTCGCATCAAATCTTCCATCGCTCTCCCTCCTTATGGATGTGAACCCTTATAGCCACTTTGTTACTACGGAAGAATCGCAAAAGCAGTAACATCAACCCACATTCCTTTACTTATATTTATGCATGCTTCTTGTTAATCAAGGGTACAGGTTGATCCAGGGTCTGCACTTAACATCCTTCCAAAAGGCTCCTTTACTTCCTTGGGATACCGCTTCGCAGACTATCCGTAACCACTACTACAACATATGACTTTAATGCAGGAAGTAGCCGCCCATTGGGAAAGATTCAGCTTCGCTGTCGAATTGGAGATTTGCAATCAGAAGTGACATGTTACGTCATTGACGCTAACACGTCATATAATTTATTGCTTGGGTGACCTTGGATTCATGCTAATTGGATCGTTTCCTCTACTCTGCACCAGTGCTTCAAGTACATAGAAGATAATGCAATAGTACGAATGGTGTTTACTGAGAAACTGTCGTTCAAAGGAGTTGAAAACTACTTTACTGATACTCTTCCCTACCAAGAATCTAAAGAACAGCTACTTGAAGATGATGATAGCGGCAATGAAGTGGATTCAGAGTCAGAAGGAGACACGTCAGACACCCTTGCTTTTGAACCAATTGTAGCGTATCTTAATAATCCTCAATGTAATATCCCATTGGGGATGATGATGAAAGGGCAATTAATGAGAATATTACTTTTGCCTGAGAGTGTTGAACTATTTGAATTTGTCGACAATAGCTCCCTGCACATGCCTCTGCCTATACTAAGCATCACAAATACTCCCGTAGAGTGTGGAGAAGGGTCCGTCCTTGTGATCCCTCTATCCAAAAGGCGTCAATCGCCGATAGTAATCAGTATGGCCAACTACGAATGACTGCAGTCACAGATTCATGTTCAGATTCAGAACCCCTACAAATTTTCCATTATGCACAATCAACACACCCTATGATACGAAAAATGGGATACAATTTACAACATGGGAAAGGTTTGAACTTTGAAAAAGGACGACACAATCTTCTATGAAATTTTGTGCCAAAAGGGAAGCCAGCAAATTACTATAATAAAACACACAGGAGGTTGGGATACGTTACACCCTTTATTCTGCTTCAATCTGAAGACAGCGAATCTATCTCGTCGCATTCTGCCTCTTCATCTGAGTTGGAGTCAGATGTTAGTACGGGGATGCTTTTCAAGAATCTCTCCATCAACATGACTTCAATCGATCAATTGGAGCATGAAGAGGTTCCCGAAGCATTTGATGCTGAACCATGGGCTCAGCAACTTGATCTCTAGTGGGAAAGCGATTCAAATAATGTGAATCGCCCACTGAGGATAGGGTAATTCTGTTGGAACTTGTTTTGATGAAGACATTTGTGAAGCTAATCATTTGGAGCTCTAAAACAAGCCCATTCAAGAGTTCTTCATGATCAAAGAGAGTTGATAAGATATGTTTTGCAATTGTGAAATAGCATGTCAAAAGTCTTGATGCACACACACATATCTTAGTATCATAGTCGACTTATAGCCTTTGATAGTCGACTAATCCATTGTGTAGTCGACTTGACCAAACTCCCTAGTCGACTAGTCTTGTGTCTCAAATGATCCCAACTCTTTGTTTGTCCTGTTAGTCGACTTGACAGAAAACATAGTCGACTAATAGACATTTGTAGTCGACTAACTTTTTCCCCTAGTCGACTAATCCCTAGCCTAGTCGACTTATAAAGTAGTTGTCGTCGACTTGGTTCAGTTATCCAGAAACCTGTCACTTGAGCTTATCTTTACCTAATCGACTTATACCCAATATTAGTCGACTAATCTTTAGAAATTTGCCTAGACTAGTCGACTAACTCAAAAGCCAAATCGACTATAGGCAGTTTCTGACTGTTGGACAGTTTCTGTTATCTGGTATTTTTTGCAGTGTTCCTCAACGTTTGAACTTTTGAATTGCACATAATAACTACCCTAACTAACCCTAGAGTGCAGCTATATATAGGGTTGTTAATCTAAGGCAAAATACCAATTCTAATCTTCAGTTTTCTGACCATAAAATTCTGCCAATATTCTAGTTTTGCTGAAAACTGTTCCCACTTCAGTTCTTCACCAAAATCCTACTCTCTAGTGAAGTTCTCTGAAGTTTCTCCTATACTAGCCCTTGTCCACGTTCACATATTGTACCAAGGCTTATAGGAAGTGTTGTAATCCTCAAAGAAATCATTGTACACAGGTGTCTTCTTGGTGTAGAAGAAATTTGTACAAGGTGGTGTTTGTTCTCTTGGTTGTAAGAGAAGGTGTACACATTTGGCAAAGGGGATTTGTCAAGTGGTGTGCATGTTGTTGATTTTTGGTGTACAAAGTCAAGGATAAAGGAAAATCTCAAGAGGGTGGCTTGGGGACTGGATGTAGGTCACGAGGACCGAACCAGGATAAATCTCTCGTGTTTGCGTTTGTCTAACTTTTCTGAGATTTACTTTTCTTTTATCGCAAGTTATTTATTTTATTTAACTTTAATCCTTCTTTGTTTAATATATGTGTTGACTTCGTATTTTAGATCCACAAGTGATATCAAAGCAGATTCAACAATTGGTATCATATCGGGACCCACATTTGGTATCAGAGCCCGAACCGGCATACAAGCCCTGCATACCTAGTCAACAACAAGCAAGGATGGCAACAAAGTTCCCTTCGTCACAATTCAAAGAAGGACATTCTACACAATATCCACCGCTATTTGACGGATCCAACTACAACTATTGGAGTGTAAAATGAAGATCTACTTGCAATCGCTTAACTATGAACTTTGGAACATCGTTGAAGCACCGTACACCAAACCGCCTACCCACTACAACGCTTGGAGTGATGATCAAAGGAGGAATGCGAACCTTGACGCCAAAGCGATGAATGCCTTGTTCTGCGCCTTAACCAAAGAAGAATTCAACCGTGTGTCAACAGCCACTTCTGCAAATCAAATATGGCATACTCTTCAGGTAACACACGAAGGCACAAATAAAGTTAAAGAATCTAAGATTTCTGTTCTTGTCCACAGGTTTGAATTATTCAAAATGGAGGAGAATGAAACCATATCAGAAATGGTTACAAGATTCACCGACATTACCAATTCCTTAGCATCCCTTGGAAAGGAATACACACAAGTCGAAAAAGTTCGCAAGATCCTTCGTGCACTCACACCAGAATGGGAGAAGAAGACAACCGCAATTGAAGAAGCCAATGATCTCTCAACTATGTCGTTAGAAAACCTTATTGGTAATCTAATGGCATATGAAGTGCAACTCGAAGGAAGAAAGAAGGATGAACGACAACCTTATTCAAAGAAGAAAGAACTTGCCTTCCATGTATCCTCAGACACGGACGATTCCGATGACGATGAAGAGGAGATGGCAATGCTTTCAAGGAAATTCAGGAGATTTCTTAAGCAAGGTAAATTTAAATGCTTTAATTGTAACAAAACAGGTCATTTGAAGAAGGATTGCCCTTTGCTCAAAAATAAAGGTAAATACAAGAGCAAAATGTTCAGAAAGATAAAAGACTACGAAGCCTCATGGAAAAATAGTGATTCCTCGTCCTCTGACGAAGAAGAAACCACTGAACGTGTCAACCTCTGTTACATGGCCCTAGAAGATGATAAGGTATCATTTACTGAACTTTCAGATGCATTTCATGAATTATTTAATGATCTAAAAAATGAAAAACTGAAAAATAAAGTTTTATCAAAAGAAAATGAAAAACTTTTAAATGAAAATTCATGCTATGCTTTACAAGTTTCTTTTATAAACTCTCAAAAAGATGAGTTTGAAAAAGTAATATCATCTTTGAAAAATGATAATGAGAAGTTTATAAAAGAAAATGTTTTTCTTAAAAAGGAAACTATGTCTTTGAATGAAAGGATTTCTATATTGGATAAAGACATGTTAGTTTTCAAAAAGAAATATGAAGATATTTTGAAAAATGTGACTAAGTTCAATCATGGAAAAGAAAAATTGAATGACTTGTTATCTTTTCAAAAGTTGTCACATAATAATTATTGTATTGGATATATTGAAAAATCTTCATATGTTAGTAATCCATATGATTCCTTTGTGAAAAGAAAATCTAATAATGTTTCAAAAAGAATTCAGAATAAATTTATATGGATTCCTAAGAATTTAAGCATTAATGATAAAAATACCTATATTGCATCATACATTCATGATATATGTAATTCATGCAATTATGTGCATACTAACAGGTGGAAACCAAATTCAAAATGGATTTGGTCTCCTAAAGGTTAAATGTTTTACTCTTATGATTGGTACCATCTAACGTTTATCTTACAGGTACCATATAAGAAGTTAATGAGAACATATATATATATGTATATATATATATATATATATATATATATATATATATATATATATATATATATATATATATATATATATATATATATATATATATATACACACATTCTATGATATATTTGTTGCGGGGGGAGAACAAATTATTTCTATATTTGTTATAACCCATTTTCTACAGGGGGAGGAAAATATAACTTATTTTCTGCAGGGGGAGCATTTGTGCACACAAAGTGTCATCATAAAAAAGGGAGAGAATGTTGGAACTTGTTTTGATGAAGACATTTGTGAAGCCAATCATTCGGAGCTCTAAAACAAGCCCATTCAAGAGTTCTTCATGATCAAAGAGAGTTGATAAGATATGTTTTGCAATTGTGAAATAGCATGTCAAAAGCCTTGATGCACACACACATATCTTAGTATCATAGTCGACTTATAGCCTTTGATAGTCGACTAATCCATTGTGTAGTCGACTTGACCAAACTCCCTAGTCGACTAGTCTTGTGTCTCAAATGATCCCAACTCTCTGTTTGTCCTGTTAGTCGACTTGACAGAAAACATAGTCGACTAATAGACATTTGTAGTCGACTAACCCTTTCCCCTAGTCGACTAATCCCTAGCCTAGTTGACTTATAAAGTAGTTGTTGTCGACTTGGTTCAGTTATCCAGAAACCTGTCACTTGAGCTTATCTTGACCTAATCGACTTATACCCAATATTAGTCGACTAATCTTTGGAAATTTGCCTAGACTAGTCGACTAACTCAAAAGGCAAGTCGACTATAGGCAGTTTCTGACTGTTGGACAGTTTCTGTTATCTGGTATTTTTTGCAACGTTCCTCAACGTTTGAACTTTTGAAGTGCACCTAATAACTACCCTAACTAACCCTAGAGTGCAGCTATATATAGGGTTGTTAATCTAAGGCAAAATACCAATTCTAATCTTCAGTTTTCTGACCACAAAATTCTGCCAATATTCTAGTTTTCCTGAAAACTGTTCCCACTTCAGTTCTTCACCAAAATCCTACTCTCTAGTGAAGTTCTCTGAAGTTTCTCCTATACTAGCCCTTGTCCACGTTTACATATTGTACCAAGGCTTATAGGAAGTGTTGTAATCCTCAAAGAAATCATTGTACACAGGTGTCTTCTTGGTGTAGAAGAAAGTTATACAAGGTGGTGTTTGTTCTCTTGGTTGTAAGAGAAGGTGTACACATTTGGCAAAGGAGATTTGTCAAGTGATGTGCATGGTGTTGATTTTGGGTGTACAAACTCAAGGATAAAGGAAAATCTCAAGCGGGTGGCTTGGGGATTGGATGTAGGTCACGAGGACCGACCAGGATAAATCTCTCGTGTTTGCGTTTGTCTAACTTTTCTAAGATTTACTTTTCTTTTATTGCTAGTTATTTATTTTATTTAACTTTAATTCTTCTTTGTTTAGTATATGTGTTGACTTCGTATTTTAGATCCACAAGTGATATCAAAGCAGATTCAACAATTGGTATCGTATCGGGACCCACAAATTCAAATTAATCTAGGTACTCAGGATCACCCTAAACCCATCTCTTTAAGTGAAAGTTTATCACTTACGAAAAAAGAAGAATAGATAGCACTCATACAAGAATATATCAATGTCTTCGCATGGAATTATGAAGATATGCCCGATCTTGACAAGCAAATAGCCATGCATCATTTGAATATTAAGCATGAAGCCAAGCCAGCGAAACAACAACAACGACGATTTTGCCCTGACATTATGGAAGCTATTAAAGCTGAAGTCCATAAACTCATCGCATGTAGTTTCATACGGGAGGAGCAACATCCGAATTGGGTTTCTAACATTGTCCTCGTTCTTAAAAAGAACGAAAAAATCTTGATCTGTATTGACTACCGTGATCTCCATGCAGTCTGCACTAAAGATGAGTTCCCATTGCCTATCACTGACGTCATAACTGATAATACTTGTGGCTTTGAGAGAAAGTCTTTTATGGATGGTTTCTCAGGGTACAATCAAATCAAGATGTACCCAGAGGAAGAAACGCATACCTCATTCCAGACACCACTGGGGGTATACTGCTATACCATGATGCCCTTCAAAATAAAAAATGCGGGAGCAACTTATCAATGTGCAATGAGTACAATTTTCCTTAGCCACCTCCAAAAAATAATAGAATGCTATGTCGACGATATTGCTATCAAAAGTTGTGATAAGAATAACCATCTTCGTGACCTAAAAACAATGTTCGACATAATATGTGCCCATCAGTTGAAAATGAACCCAACAAAGTCCTTCTTGGGAGTTTCAAGTGGTAAGTTCCTAGGGTTCATTGTCACATCAAAAGGAATTCATCTTGACCCAAACAAGGTCGAAGCTATTCAGAGCATGCATCCACCTAAGAATCTCAAAGAACTCAGGGGTCTGCAAGGTAGGTTGGCCTATATCAGAAAATTCATCGCAAATCTCTCGGGTGGTTGTCAACCATTCACCCGACTTATGAAAAAGGGTGTTTCTTTTGTATGGGATAAACCCTGTCAAGAAGCTTTTGAGGATATCAAAAGATACCTCACTAAACATCCAGTCCTAGTGACTCCCACATCAGGAAAATCATTCCTACTTTATGTAAAAGCTAGACCATTCCCTAGGTGCTCTTCTTGCCCAAAAGAATAACGAAGGCCATGAACAAGCCATTTAGTATCTGAGCAGGATTGGAATAGAAGCTGAATCCCGATATAACCCTATCGTGAAGGAATGTTTAGCTCTTGTCTTTGCTATTCAAAAGACACGACATTACTTGGTTGGCCAAGCCATACATGTCATTTCTAGAGTTAATCCTTTACATATTCTCATGATAAAACCAAGAGCACTAAATTCAAGAATTGCCACATGGACCATCCTCCTGTCTCAGTACGACATGCTCTTTGTCCCTCAGAAGGCAGTCATAGGTAAGGCACTTGCAGACTTTCTGACCACCCATACGGTTTCGAAAAGTTCATAGCTTCATGAAGATATTCCAGATGAGATTTTCGAGTCTAATATGATTTCAGAAGGCGAAGTGTAGCAGATGTTCTTTGCTAGAGCATCAAGAACAGGCCTTAAAGGCAAGATAATTGCTGGTGTGGGGGTGGTATTTATCTCACCACAAAATCATGTCCTTCCTCGGGCATTTTCATTGACGGAATCTTGTTCCAATAATGTGGCAGAATATAATGCTTTACTCATCGGCCTTCAGCTCGGCCTGAAATCGGGGTACGCTATCTTGAAGCTTATGATGATTCAAAGCTGATTGTCAATCAGGTTAAAGGTGAATACGAAGTTCAGCATGAGAACTTGGACCTTATCACCATAAAGTCATCAAAATGGCTAATTAATTCGATGGCTTTTATATCAGTCATATGTCTCGCTTCCAGAACACTAAGGCCGATGCATTGGTTGCACTAGCAGCTACATTAGCCTTACTAATTGACACATTGCATCATCTTACATTGGCTACTCGACACCTTGTTTGTCCTAAACATGTGTTGGAAAATAATGAAGTTTATGTAACTTCAATAGATTTCAAACCAAGAGATTGGCGGTTTTCTTTCATTGACTATGCTTTGCACGACATATTTCCAGATGACCCTAAAGAAGCAGCTTCTATTCGACGAAGGTCTCTCCGCTTTTACTATGATTCGACAATAAAGATACTGTACCGCCACTCACATGACGGTATCTTGCTCCGTTACCTCTCTAATTCTGAAACACAAGAAGTGCTTAAATAGGCACACGATGATACATGCGGAGCCCATCAACCAGGCCTGAACTCAAGGATCAATTGTGCAGATTCGGTTATTATTGGCCAACCATGATAGCGGATGCCGTTAAGTATGCACAGAGGTGTAAAGCCTATCAAATTCATGCAGACTTTATACATCAACCTCCAGAGCTACTTCACCCGACTGTAGCTTCGTGGCCGTTTGAGGCATGGGGAATCGATATCATAGGACCTATCAGCCCCCCATCAACAAAAGGTCATCGGTTCATCTTAGCAATAATTAATTATTTCTCAAAATAGGCAGAGGCTATACCACTTATTGAAGTTAAAACTTCCAACGTGGTCAACTTTATCAAACACCATATCATTCATCAGTTTGGTATCCCCAAGCAGATTATTCATGATAATGGTGGACCCAATTTGCAAGCCAAGTATTCTATTGGCTCTGCAATAAGTACCGAATTCAGAATGTGGCATCAATTGCTTATAACTGTGATGCTAATGGTTTAGCGGAAGCATTCAACAAGAAGATTATCAAGCTACTCAAGAAATTCATTTCGTCCAGTAAACGAGATTGGAATGACAAGCTCAGTGAATTACTTTGGGCTTACTGAACTACATTCCAAGCACCAACAAGTAATAAACCTTTTTCTCTGGTATATGAGTGTGAAGCAGTCATACCACTAGAGATCCAGATGCTGACACTATGAGTCACCTTAGCAATCAAGATGACTAAAGAAGATAATGATCGGTTATGTCTTCAAGAACTCGAAGCTCTAGATGAAAAACGACTACAATCCTAACTACACATTGAGTTGTACCAAGCTCGAATCTCGAGAGCCTTCAATAAGAAGGTTAAGGAAAGAGTATTCCAGAAAGGAGATTTGGTTTTAGCCGTCAGACGACCCATGGTCATGACACATAAAACTAAAGACAAATTTAACCCAAATGGGAAGGACTATTCATAATAGAAATAATCTGCTCAAATGGAGCATACAGCCTTATAACCCCAGATGGCAATACGCTTCTGATGCCGATCAACGACAGATTCTTGAAGAAGTACTATCCTTTGAAAATATATCTAGAGGGGGGGTGAATAGCTGTATGGATAATCTAATGACAAATGATGCGAAATTAAAAACTAAATGCAACACACTATGTGTAACCAAAGAGTGTAGCCGAATTTCCGGTGAAGGGCTCTGAACTATCTCTTCTAAATTCCTCTAAATAAGAGTTGAGATGCTATATGAAGCTCTCTTGGTCTAACACAAGTATGGACACACAAAAACAATATCAAGCATATATGAGATATGAGCAATATGAATTAATACAAGATATAAAAGAGAGAGTTTAGAGATAGTGGATCAATCGCAAACACCGAGATATGTTTCGAGGTTCGAGCCACTGCTCTACGTCACCGCCTTCACACAGAAGGATTTTCACTATACGTTCACACATGACTTCCCACACAGGGAACCTCTACTGAGGATTTGGCAAATACAATTAGGATTACACAACTCCTCTCTCCAACAAAAACAACATCTACACAAGAGGCTAGGCACAACAACAATCACCTCTACACTTAGAGGGATGGGCACTAACCCAAACAATCACAATCACCTCACACAAGAGGGATAGGCACAAAGCCAAAGTCCATCACAATCACCTCTATACAAGAGGGATACCAACAACTCAAAACACAATCACCTCTACACTTAGAGGGATAGGCATAAAGCCAAAGTAAAGAGAAAGTTACAATCTTGGTGTTCTCAAAGACCACAAATAACCCTTGGTGATCTCAATAGACCACAAACCAATTTTTTCACAAAAATAAGATCCTATTGATAGGATAGAGATGATAGCTCAAGTGTGAGAAAATAAGGTGTTTGAAAATCAAAACACAAAGAAAAATACTTGAAAAAAATGCTAGATAAAGATAGAAATGAAGATCAAAACCAATATCCCAAATACTCTATTTTTCTTTGATTTTTCCAACCCTTGAAAACAAATAAAAGATAAATCTTTTAGCCCCAAAACTCTTTGAAAAGTTATTGCTAAAACACTTAAGAAGATGGGAAATTTTGCTCTTAAAATTCTTGATTAAAATAGCCCAAGGGATGGGTATTTATAGCCCATTCCAAAAACTAGCAGATGGCAATCAGGAAAAGCCAGATTTGCCTTTCTGGTCGACTGCCCGGTCGACCAGCCAATGGTCGCTTTTCTGACCGTTAAGCCTCTGGTCAACCGCCCGGTCGACCGGCCAGCACCCGAGAGTTGGGTGCTCTCAGTCGGTCGACCACGCGGTCGACCAGCCGTTGTGGCAGGCCATGTGTACGTACCTCGTGAACATCGGTCGACTGGTCCAGTCGACCAACCACTGGTCCGGTCGACCGCCAGTGTGTCTGGCTGGGAAATTCAGGACTTGAAACCTTCTCTTTTTAACTCCAATAAAATTCTATAAAATCACATAAATTCCATAAAAATAAGTTCTTGTAAGATCTTTGAATAACAAATATGTGTAACTAAAATTCAATGCATATTACAAACAATTTGAACCATTTTTGTGATATAGAATTTAGGCTTAAATGCAAAATTCGTATTTTCAAAAACTTGAATTTTTGAAATGAAAACCGTTTTCTTCAAAACTTGTATAAATACAAAAACATGATATTGAAACAAATTTGAAGCACATTGTATATGGATAGAATCCAATATACATGTAAGATACATATCTATGTTTTTGACATGAAATCCAAAACCAGTTAAATCGAAAACTAATAAACTTTAAACTTTTGTGTGTGTGTGTGTGTGTGTGTGTGTGTGTGTGTGAACTTGAGCATACAACACTATACCTCTACACAAGATCTAAACATTCTAAACTAAACACAAACTGAAGTCTTCTTATAGAACTTCTTCTCCAAGTCGACTCGATCCAAACACGATCCAACGAACTTGACTCTAACCGAGTGCTAGATGCGATCTTGACGTGCAAGCTCTTGAATCTACATGTGCTAGCCTTTAAAAACTCCTTTGTTGAAGTCAAACACCTACTAAGATCTTGATAAATAACTGAAATTATATAAACACAAGATCATTAGTACAATAACTACAGAGTTAATCATCATCAAAACTAGAGTGATGGACCTTTAGGCCAACAATCTCCCCCTTTTTGATGATGACAAAACTCATGGAGTTATATATGCATGAATTAAATATATGCTTTATAGAAGCTCTCCCTTAACTCATACATAGCAAACAACACATATATGCATAAATGAAAATAGACATGCATAAACTCACCAAATTATTTTCCTTCTTTTTGCATAAACGAGAAAATAAAATAAATATGCATATATAAACTCTCCAAATTCTTCTCCCCCTTTTTGTCAATTCATCAACAAAGGGGCAAAGGAAAAACAACAAGCAATAAAGATGTATATACGATATACATTCATGAAGAGGAGAGACGAAAAGTTAACTCCCCCGGCATACATGCATTTATATGAAAAGAGATGACTAGACCGTAACCACATAAAGTATAATATATAATGTATAAGTGGAGATGTTAAGCTCCTCCCACACACATGTACTATATACCAAAGAGGGTCAATCACTTAAATATGAAAAGTACAGTCAACATGAATCTATATATAGAGAAGATATTAAGCTTCCCTTGCATATAAGCAATACATTTTAAAACATTATGAAACCACTTTAAAACAAATTTTAAAATTTTCTTGAAGTCAACAAAATAAATTTTGATATCAATGAAGGTTAAACACATTATATTTTTGATACCAGTTGAAAATATCTTGTAAATTTTTGATACCAATTGAAAATGAAACAATGTATGTTTTTAATACCAATTGAAATATATTGTAAATTTTGAAACCAATTGAAAGTAAAAACTAAATTTTTGGGTAAACACAACTCATTTTGCAATAAGGATACCAAATTGAGAATAATACCAATTAAGATTATTGATACCAATACTGAAAATGTTAGCATATACCAAAATAAAGTATTTTTCATTATAAAGAATGAGAGTAAGATACCAATTGAAAATAAAACCGTGTGAAAGATAAAACACAAAATTTTCTCCCCCTTTATGAAATACTAATAAAAATGATGCCTAAGTTTGTATAAAATACCAATTAAGAAATAATTGACATTAAGAACTAAATCAAGCTTAGCATAAACATAATTTGTGCTTTAAGATGTAATAACCACACTCAAATCATATATATGTATAAAAATGATTATATCAATTGAAATTGATACTAATTGAAGTTTAAAGCATACATATATGGGAAACAAATATGAGTATACAAACATAAAAATCCTTGAAGATCAAGTATATAACTCATAACTATCACTCTTTTCATGCACATTTTTAAATAGATTTTCAATTTTGAGCATACAAGACATGGTCGCCCATCCAACTACCCTTTAAGTTAGTAGGGGTTTTCAAAAATATGAGTTTAAAAATAATTTTAATATAATTTGAAAACTCTACCAAAATGAAGAATTACGTAACTAATTTTTGTGATAATCTTATAAACTAGTACGAAGTCCTTCAAGCAAGGAATAAAACAAAAATGAATTCATGAAAATATGAAAATCACACTATCATCGATACTCAAATAGCAATAAAACTTATATAGCCTCATGAAAAAAAATCATGAGTAAATATCAAATATAGAGTGTAAAATTCATGTAATCAACAAAATCATAGAAATAAGACATTGAAGCTCATATGAAATTCCTTTTAATAAAAAATGATAATCATCAAAACTAAAATATGTTTCATGGTATAAGTATGTTTTGTTGAAACTACAAGTATACATACATATCCCAAAAATAAATGAGTCTATAAATGAGTTTGTATGAAGGCAAGTGACTCAAGGATATATATGTATATCTAAGAGTTTTAGACAAAATTAACGTATACATGAAGCTAAACACATATTTATGAAAATATGTGCAAAAAATAGGGAATACAAGTTAAAACACAAGAATCATCAAAACTTGGCTATACAAGTACTTCTAATGGGTACAAATAAGCAACATAACACAAACATATAATAATCAATTGTGGCTCACTAGTTGTACAAGTATAAACACAAGTTTTAATAAAAAATACATCTAAACAAGTAATCAAAACATGAAGCATAAAATAAAATATAAATCAATATGATCATTATGTAAATGCACATGTTTTAGATCTATGATATACACAATAGCTAAACAATAATGAGAACACAAAAATGTAAATCCATATAAACATGGGTGTATCTCAAATACTACATATGTATATCACAAATCTAATTACATGTCATTTAATGTAATGAACATGGAAAACCAAAACATGCTAAAAGTCAATCAATGAGAAAGCATGTAAATATAAATAGGAGTTTGAGATAGTTACCAAAACCAATATGGCTAATCTTTAGGTCTTCAAACTATGGTGGTCCTCCCACCAAACTTCCCTTGAAATTGATGCATCCAAAAGTGTCACCATTTTGCTCGGAACGCATCTATCGTCAAGGCACCAATACCCTCACCTCAAGTAAGAGCCCACACCTACATCAAATATAATAGAAGTGGCTTTTGGTACCCATACTTTATAGGGTCCATGGGGGTTAGCACCTTTCCTAACCCAAACAAATTTATTTGCAAAATTTGAATTATGTATCCTATCATAACAAAACTTTGCAAGGTGGCCCTTACATCCACAATGTGTACAAGCGTACACATAAGCATACTTTGAATCATGTGTGTGAGCATGATGAGTATGTGTATGCCGTGTTTGGTGTGCATGCATATATGGTGCATGTTTCATGCGAAACATGGATTCCAATTTCTTGTGATCCATAACACATTGGCACAAAGTAGAGCCCAAACAATAAATACTCTTCTTTAACATATTTATATCATTTTCAACATTACAAGAAGAAGTGGAGCATACAATAGATATACTAGTTGGTGAAGGTATAGTAGCATAGCAAACATGTGAATCTAAATCATTTTTCAAAGATTTATTTTCATTAGAAACAACTTCCAATTCTTTTGAAAACAAAGAAATTTTGTTTTTCAAAGAATTGTTCTCTTAAATAGCAAAATAAAGTTTTGAAGACAAAATCTCATTTTTCTTCAAAACATCATCACAATCATTTTTACTTTTTAAAATTTTGTTTTCATTTAGAGCAAGGTCAAGTTGGAATTTCAATGTGTCCCTTTCACTTGAAACCTCATCCCTCTCTTGCAAAATGATTGATGTTTTGACTTGCACACAAGAATATAGAAATTCAGAACATTAAAATAAAGATGTGCAACTGCTCAATACTACTGCGATAGCAAGTTGCTATGTGGTCGTGATCCATAAGGAGGGACTAGTGATGGAAGCTTTAGCAAGCTCTCTTTTAGGTTACAATGAATGGTTAAGGATCTTCTTTTAGTTCTTAAAAGGAAATGAAAAATGGAGTTAAAGTCAAGTTAGGAAGAAAGTGATAGAATGAGAAGATGGAGAAAATAGAAGTGATATGTACAAAGAAATTGAAAGAGTGAAAGAGATTTGGGTGATTATGGTGTTGGTGATCTACACTAAAAGTCACAAGAAAAGAAATAAAAACTAAAACCTAAAAAACATACTTACCTCTTCGGCGCCTGCTTACCGTTTACCCGTATCAACGATGTACCTTTCTTTGAAGGTGAGTGAAGGATGACAGATGAGATCTTCCCCATTCTCAATTTACAATATAAAATGAAGGGGCGAGCTATACTATCATAGAAATGGATATCCATCACCATAAGCCATAAACGGCCCTTGCAAGGACAAGGCAACTTCGAGGCTATCGGTTTCATTTGGATCCACAAACACGGAAGAGGGAAGCGAACGAAAACAAGAATATAAAAGAAAAGGAAAACTCGATTCGATTCAAATAACAATGGAAGAAAAAATCACTTACACCAGTGTCACCTTCAGTACAAGCTTGCTCTCATTCCTCTTTGAAAGTCTCCTCTCCTCTCAGTTACATAAATAAAACAAAAATTACATGAAAGAAAATTAAAAAACTATGTTACAAACTACAAATTAGCCTAAGTTCTACTCTCTGCTTGGTCGTCCTTGATTGATGTTTTACCTGCACACAAAATACTGAATTTCAGAACTAAGAATGAAAAGTGCAAGTTACTCAATTTACTGCAATAGCAAGTGGTTATGCGGGTCGTGATCCATAGGAGGGACTAGCGATGGAAGCTTTTCTAGCAAGTTCTCTTTTATGCTACCATTAATGGTTAAAGTTCTTCTTTAGTTTCTTAAAAAGAAAAGAAAAATAAATTACAATGAGGTTAGGCAGAAAGTGAGAGATTGGGCAGATGGAGAAACCAGAATTGGATATGTACAAAGAAATGGAAAAGGAGTGATAAAAGAAGTGGGTGTTGTTGGTGTTGGTGATCTAAACTAAAGAAATAAAAGAAAAGAAAGAAAAGGTTAAAGAAATACTTACCTCCTTTGGTTGATGACTTACCTGGAACCCTTGCATGTTCTACTTTGCTTCGGAGGCGTTCAACGCATAAGCCATAAGATCGAGCTCAGTCTCCATTCGCATTACATCATCAAGACGAAAAAGAATGAAATGATACAGAGTCTTGAGGAGGAGAATGTCATCATAAAATATCGTTGGCACTCACACAAACATTGTTATACTGATGCTTCTACATTCACTTGAATGCTCATCATAACCAAAAGAGGAAAAGTAGAAAGAAGAAGAAGAAAACAAAAGTAAAGACAAACATAAAAAAAAGTTACCTTTTATTGCTTGCAGAAACGATGGAAGAAAGGAGGAGGTACATCGGTGTCACTATCAACATAAGCCTCTCTCTCTTACTTACATGAATCTCAATCTAACCTAAGCTTACAAAGAAATTAAAATTACATAAAAAGAAAACAAAAACCTACACTACAAAGAATGAAAAACTGGACTAAATCCTATCTCTACATGATCGTCCCCATTTACAGTGAAAACCCTGCCTTTTATAGGCCAAAACCCAGAGGGGAGAGACGTGAGAAGATAGGGGGAGCAAACGCTCTCCCAACAAATACTAAATGGCCGCGAAAACACGGTTTTGGCCGCGTTTCCGCATCCATGGTGTGACCAGGTGGCCACATCAGGTTGGGCAGCTTCCTCGTTTGAAGATTTTTCCTTATCTCCTGCTGGTTTTCCCGTTTCTGCTTTAGGATTTGACAAAACAGCCTTTAATTGTTAGCTTCAACCACTTGATTTGGGATGATTTATTTCAACCGGTTTTCAACCTCTCTGATTTGTCAAGATCTACCCTGATTCCCTAATTTCGAATTTATTCTGATTTAATTCAGAATTTGATGGGCTTTTGGGCTCATTTTTCTTCACTCTCCTTTAGGAATGGGCCTACAAATAAATTAAACAATAATTAGGAACAAGCAGAGTTTATTTTATAATAAGTATGAGAATATGATAATAAATGTGCAATCTTAGCGACCGATCAGTCCTCTGTACACTCTGAAAATCTCCGTATTTATAGGAAAAATCCAATATAGGAGAGCGTATGAAAATAGGGAAAGCAAACCTCCCCTAACTCCCTTACAACGCCGCAGAAACGCAGCTTTTGCCGCGTTTCTGTGGCCAGGGTGTGGCTTGGTGGCCACACCCTATTGGTGGTACTTCCTAGTTTCATGATTTGCTTTTATCTTTTTCTAGATTTCTCGCTTCAGCTTCTGATTTTGACGAAACGGCCTTTTATTTTGGGCTTTAACCAAAAGATTTGTAGAGATTTATTCTAACTCGTTTTCAACCGATCTGAACTGACCTGATCTGCCCTAATTTACTGACTTCAAATTAATTCTGATTTAAATTAGAATTTGATGAGCTTTTGGGCTCGTTTCTCTTCCCTCTCCTTTAGTAATGGGCCTGCAAAATAAATTAAACAATAATTAAGAAAAAACAGAGTTTATTCTATCATAAGTATGAGAATATGATAATGAATGTGCAATATTAGCGACCGATCACACCCCCATACCTATCTTTTGCTCGTCCTCGAGCAAAACAATTAAAAAAAATTATTATACCACTTTCGCAGGTCGCGCGATTGCACTGAGCATGTGCAACAAACCGTTAAATCTCTAGGTTTCTCCTAGAGGACGAGTTTTGTCTCGTGAGGGTTTTCAGTGGATTACACCCACAAAATCGTAAAGAAAGAGAAAAATATTAGTATTTTGAAAACACACTTTGAAAGAAAAATATTTAAAATATTATTGTAAGATTTAAGTAATCTATAAGTTATAGGAAAACCGAATTTTTCATTCCCATCTAGTCTATTATTTACCCTAAGTCATATGCACCTTGTGATCGTGAAAATTTTGACTAAAGGTTCTTTAACTCTAACTCTTATATCTTATGTATTATATATATATATATATATTTATTTTATTTTTGGTGGTATTATTCCTTAGTTCTATTAGGCTTTCTAATCTGCCCATGTAATGAGCCTTTAATCGGTGACTCCTAAACCAAATGGTCTTAGGGAACTGGGTGAGAAAATATCCCAAGGACTTAAGAACTCGAGCAAACAAGGCCACAAAACTAAGGATTTTATTATATGAACCGCTTTTAGGTGTGAATACTTATGCTTTATTAGGCACAAATACTCAGCTTAATCAGAGGATTTTTATATATATATATTTTTCTCAAAATTATCTAATCATCTTTCGCATAAATATCAAGGTTTGCTTAGGCCAAAGCACCTAGCTAATCAATAATTAGATTTGTTCATCTTTCATAGATATATATAATTTTTTTTATAAGGCATAAGAATCTTTATTTTTGAGCCCTAAGTGTGTAAGTGTATAAGGTGTGCATATTTCTTCAAGGTAATGATAAAGACTAAATTACTTTCACAAATTTTCTTCTTAACCTTAGAAATCAAATCTTATTTTGACTAAGTATAAGAAATCCTAATTATGATTCTCCTATTCCTTAAAATTGACTTAATTTCTTACAAAAAATATGTCAAAATATTGTTTCTTTTTCAAAAAGTTTTTAAAAGTAAAGAAAATGTTAATAATTTTTTTATTTTTTTATAAAAAGAAAACTCTAAGTTATGTTAGACCCTCCCCCACACCTATCTCATGCATTATCCTCAATGTATGAATTAATGCATAGATGCATGAAAAGAAGAAAGGGAAGAAAAATATTATCTTAAGGTGGTGATTCCGGTGGTGGTCTGATTGGTCCACGAAATGTGGCCCAATCGAATTTTCGTGGAGTTCGGAAGAACCCACCAGAAATCTCTCTTATACAAACCATAAAATGATGTATATATGGACGATTTTTATTAAAAATTTAACCCCATCTAATTTTCAAATTTCATAATTAATTTTGGGGTAAATTTTGTCAACCACCTTGTCCCATAATGGAGTGTGAAATGATGCAATGATTGAATTGGACTTAGAAAGTATGGGAACTAATACCGACTTAGGAATGTGACTTAAGTCAAGTAAAGGTTCAGGAGTCGAAATTAGTTCAGAAAGTGAGTCCAAAGTAAGAAGTTGAAACTCAAGTCCACATTCATTTTCCCACAATGGAATGTGATTTAATATTGGTGATTCAAGTTCAAGAATGACAGGTGTAGGAATCAAAACTGACTCTAAAATATTACTCAAGTCGGGTAACAAAATAGGACTCAATATTGATTCGAAAATTTGAACTAAATCACAAATTTGAGAATCTAGGTCACATTTCTCATTGAGTTCAATTTCATAAAAATGTGAACTTTCCAATTTGTCAATGGAACTTTCAAAAGTATGAAATTAGTCAAGTTCAATATGATCATAAAAGATTGGTGATTCAATTTCATGATGAATTGGCACAAGATCCAATGTTGACTCGGGAAAAAGATTGAAATCAGGTGAAGACACCGGAGTCATTATTGAATCAGGAAGTAGAATTGAATCACCAAGTTGAGGTTCAGGATCATATTCATTCTCAACTTCAATTTCAGGAAAGGGATAACTTGCCAAACTATCAATGTCATTTTCAAAATTTAGAGTGTGGTAAATTCAAATGGTTGTACTGAAATAGAATCTTGTTTTTCAAAACAACATGATCCTTCAGCTCTAATAAAATGATTAGCGACATCAGAAATGGTCAAACGGTGAGAACGGAGATTTTGGACCATCATATCTATGTCATGATTACGAGCGATTTGAGCCTGAGTCATAGCTTCAAGCATCTTTTCATAGTCGATTGGTTAATTGTTTTGTTGCGATTGGACTTGAAAAGAGAAGTGTTGTTTTGGAATTTGTGATGAAATTGTGAGTCTATCAGATTTTGTGATTGTTACTTGGATTCACGCATACTCATTTTCAAGATTGAAGGTTTTCTATTTTGAGCTGGTGGAACTGAGTATGAATCTTGGAAATATTGTGGATAAGGTAGATAAGGAGGACCAAGTTGGTTGAAAATTGGACTCGGGGGAGGTAAATCCCCATTGACTCTGTGAAGAGTTGAAATTATTTTAGAAATTATGGTTATAACATTGGGGGCATGGGTTATATTGATTCGGATAAGACCAATCCGACACACTAGGTTGGTTTAAAGTTATGATATGCCGGTTGGTAATATCCAAAAAATAGGTTTATGTGTAATATAGATTACCATTAAAATTGAAAAAATTGTTATTATGAGCCATATCACAAAAGAAATGTCAAACACAAACAAAGAAAAAAACAAACAAATAAGCAAACAAATAAAAAGAAAAAAAATCTAAACTAAGTTAGGGTAAACCTTAAACCTAGACGACTCCTAACTGGTTAGACTGTCCACGGGGGGTATATTGCCTAATCTGACCACAAGTTAATCGGCCAGGTAGGGGCAAAATTGGTGGGAGGTATCCGCGTAAAAGCGACGGACCTAATTAAGCCAACCACCAGCCTTCAGGATTTCGCCCCTTAATCCCCAACCTTAGTCACCGATTTGGCAAGAGTCAGATTCAAATCAACTTTCCCATTAGGTTAGTCTCCTATTTGCGTCCGAGATGTCCCTAGGGCCAACGTCTATTCAGTTTTAGTTAGGCTTTGGTTAGTGAGTGAGGAGATTGTTTGTGGGCCAAGAGAGGGTAATGACTTCCCCACCTTATCTTGTTTATAGGACAAGCCCTTAAATCAATTTAGTTCAGTGTACAAGTATATAGAAAAAAGTAACACTCAAGCAATATTTCATATAAGAATGAACCACATACTAAATGCTATGCACACATACCTTGGCTCCAGCACTTTTCAACAGTAAAAAGAAAATGTAACGAAATAGACACGTGCCTAAATGCAAAGTCTAAATCATTTTTAGCATTCACAATCAACTTTTTACTGTTGTGTTAGAAATATATATACAGTGAGTCAAACAAGGAGATAAATGCCACGATATTAAACTATGCAATTCAGCCAACCTGCAGAAAATTTAGGTTAGTAGTTCACTCAGATTGCCACAAGAATGTAGCAAATCTGAAAACATCAGGGCTCTGCTTTCTTGAGTAGAGTTCAGGGCCACTTATAGGTCCATTGCAGCAAAAATTCCTTGTTGTTAAATCTGTACACCAAAAATAAAGAAGAAGGTTAACCAAAAATGTAAACTTTAAAGTGAATTACTTATCGTCTCTCCCCATCAACAGCGCCAAAATTTGATTGATGTTTTGACCTGCACACAAGAATACAGAAATTCAGAACTTTAAAATAAAAATGTGCCAGTACTCAATACTACCGTGATAGCAAGTGGTTATGCGGGTCGTGATCCACAAGGAGGGACCAGCGATGGAAGATTTTTAGCAAGCTCTCTTTTAGGTTACAACGAATGGTTAAGGATCTTCTTTTAGTTCTTAAAAGGAAATGAAAGATGGAGTTAAAGTCAACTTAAGAAGAAAGTGGTAGAATGAGAAGATGGAGAAAATAGAAGTGATATGTACAAAGAAATTGAAAGAGTGAAAGAGATTTGGGTGATTATGGTGTTGGTGATATACACTAAAAGTTACAAGAAAAGAAAGAAAAACAAAAACATAAAAAACATACTTACCTCTTCAGCGCCTGCTTACCTTTTATCTGTATTGATGATGTACCTTTCTTTGAAGGCGAGTGAAGCATGGCAGATGAGATCCTCCCTATTCCTGATTTACACTATAAAATGAAAGGGCGAGCTATACTACCAAATGGATATCCATCACCATAAGCCATCAACGGCACTTGCAAGGACAAGGCAACTTTAAGGCTATCAGTTTCATTTGGATCCACAAACACAGAAGAGGGAAGCGAACCAAATAAGAATAGAAAAGAAAAGAAAACCTCGATTCGATTCAAATAACAATGCAAGAAAAGATCACTTACACTGGTGTCACCTTCAGTACAAGCGTGCTCTCATTCCTCCATGAAAGTCTCCTCTCCTCTCAGTTACATAAATAAAACAAAAATTACATGAAAGAAAATTAAAAATCTAAGTTACAAACTATAAATTTGCCTAAGTTCTACTCTCTGCTTGGTCATCCTCTGTACGCTCTGAAAATCCCCATATCTATAGGCAAAACCCAACATAGGAGAGCGTACGAAGATAGGGGGAGCAAACGCTCCCCTTACTCCCTAACAAAGCCACGAAAACGCGGCTTTTGCCATGTTTTTGTGGCCAGAGTGTGGCCAGGTGGCCACATCCTGTTGGTGTTACTTCTTAGCTTCATGATATGCTTTTATCTTTTTCTGGATTTCTCGCTTCAGCTTCTGATTTTGACGAAACGGCCTTTTATTTTGGGCTTTAACTAACAGATTTGTAGAGATTTGTTCTAACTGGTTTTCAACCGATCTAAACCAATCAGATCTGCCCTAATTTACAGAGTTTGAATTAATTCTGATTTAAATTAAAATTTGTTGGGCTTTTGGGCTCTTTTCTCTTCCTCTCCTTCAGTAATGGGCTTGCAAAATAAATTGAACAGTAATTAAGAAAAAGCAGAGTTTATTCTATTATAAGTATGAGAATATGATAATGAATGTGCAATATTAGCGATCGATCACAGAACCAAATCAAGTTTTGAACTTAAATTCTTATTTTCTTTATTTAATTTAAAGCTTTTCTTTTTCAAAACTTGGTATTTTTCAAGTAAGTTTTCATAAAGTAATGATAGTTCTTCATTTAAGGCATCAGCATTTATATAGTCATCACCTGAAGAACTAGCACAATCATCTAGTTGAGTTTTCGAATGTACCTCAAGGGAGTCATTCCCTTAGACCATGTAGCAAGCTTGTTCAGATTCTCCTCTACTAGATTTCTTCTCCATGTGATTTATCGTTTGTAGCTTTGGAGAGGTCAAAGCGTTCCACAATGCAAAAGCGGAATCACAATGAGAAATCATCAAAAGATAATCTTTACTAAGAGTGCGTCTAAGTGCCTCTAGGGCTTATGCATTGGCTTCTATATGTTCGTTATTACCAAGATAATATTTCTTGATAGTAGCAAGGTAAACATGCATACCTAGGGTTTTTAAACAGGCACTCATCCTAATCTTCCATACATTGATGTTATAAACATCAAACATAGGAGGGGTCATGAAATCCATGAGTGTATATACTATATGTGTGCAAATGCAAATGTAGATTAGCTAACCAAGATCTCACTCCTAGGTGGTTAAACCTAATATCAGGAGCTAGGCACTAATACCAATTGAAAATACACCTAGAGGGGGGTGAAAAGGTGTATAGCTAATCTAATGACAAATGATGCGAAATTAAAAACTAAATGCAACACACTTGTGTAACAAAAGAGTATAGCCGAATTCCTGTGAAGGGCTCTGGACTATCTCCTCTAAATTCCTCTAAATAAGAGTTGAGGTGCTATATGAAGCTCTATTGGTTTAACACAAGTATGGGCACACACAAACAATATCAAGTATATTTGAGATATGAGCAATATGAATTAATGCAAGATATAAAAGAGAGAGGGAGTTTAAAGATAATGGATCAATCGCAAACACCGAGATCTGTTTCGAGGTTCGAGCCACTACTCTACGTCCTCGCCTTCACACAGAAAGATTTTCACTATACGTCCACACAGGACTTCCCACACAGAGAATCTCCACTGTAGATTTGGCAAATACAACTAGGGGTACACAACTCCTCTCTCCAACAAAAATAACCTCTACACAAAAGGCTAGGCACAACAACAATCACCTCTACACTTAGAGGGATGGGCATTAACCCAAACAACCACAATCACCTCACACAAGAGGGATAGGCACAAATCCAAACTCCATCACAATCACCTCTATACAAGAGGGATTCCAACAACTCGAAACACAATCACCTCTACAGTTAGAGGGATAGGCATAAAGCCAAAGCAAAGTGAAAGTTACAATCTTGGTGATCTTAATGAACACAAATAATCCTTGGTGATCTCAATAGACCACAAACTAATTTTTTCCACAAAAATAAGATCCTATAGATGGGGTAGAGATGATAGCTCAAGTGTGAGAAAAAAAGGTGTTTGGAAATCAAACCATAAAGAAAAATACTTGGGAAAAATGCTAGATAAAGACAGAAATGAAGATCAAATCTAATATCCCAAATACTCTATTTTTCTTTGATTTTTCCAACCCTTAAAAACAAATAAAAGATAAATCTTTTAGCCCAAAAATTCTTTGAAAACTTGTTGCTAAAATACTTAAGAAGATCAGAAATTTTGCTCTTAAAATTCGTGATGAAAACAGCCCAAGGGATGGGTATTTATAATCCATTCTAAAAACTAGCCGTTGGCAATCTGGAAAAGCCAGATTTGCCATTCCGATCGACCGCCCAGTCGATCGGCCAACGGTCGCTTTTCTGACCGTTGAGCCTCCGGTTGACCGTCCGGGCAACCGGGCCAAGCCATCAGTCAACCGCCCTATGGACCAGCCAGCACCCGAGAGTTGGGTGCTTTCAGTCGGTCGACCGCGCGGTCGACCAGCCATTGTGGCAAGCCATGTGCACTCCCTCGTGCACATCAGTCGACTGGTCCGGTCGACCGACCACTGGTCTGGTCGACCGTCCGGTCGACCGCCAGTGTGTCTGGCTGGGAAATTCAGGACTTGAAACCTTGTCTTTTTAACTCCAATAAAATCCATAAAATCACATAAATTCCACAAAAATAAGTTCTTGTATGATCTTTGAATAACAAATATACACATATTACAAACAATTTGAATCATTTTTGTGATATAGAATTTAGGCTTAAACACAAAATCCGTATTTTCTAACTTGGATTTTTGAAATGAAAACCGTTTTCTTTAAAACTTGTATAAATACAAAAATATGATATTGAAACAAATTTGAAGTATATTGTATATTGATAGAATCCAATATACATATAAGATACATATCTATATTTTTGACATGAAATTCAAAACCGGTTAAACCAAAAACCAATAAACTTTAAACTTGTGCATGTTTGTGAACTTGAGCATATCAACACTATCTACCTTTACACAAGATCTAAACATTCTAAACTAAATACAAACCGAAGTCTTCTTGTAGAACTTCTTCTCCAAGTCGACTCCATCCAAACACGATCCAACGAGCTTGACTCCAACCGAGTGCTAGATGCGATCATGACATGCGAGCTCTTGAATCTACATGTGTTAGCCTTCAAAACTCCTTTGTTGAACCCAAACGCCTACTAAGATCTTGATTAATAACTAAAATTTTATAAACATAAGATCATTAGTACAATAACTACATGAGTTAATCATCATCAAAACTAGAGTGATAGGCCTTGGGCCAACATCCATGACAGGTGCTTTCCTGTGATCAGGTTAACATTATACATCTGATCAAAACTTTCAGATCTAAGATGTCTGAAAGGGCGCCAAAGAAAAGCTTCTAAGTTCCATCACTGGATCACATCATGTGTTGGCCCAAGAGGTTACACTCTCCAATTGTTTTGTGTTTTGATGATGACAAACCAAATAAGAGCTATTTGGTACTAATGAATTTGCTTAAGATAAGTTTCAGGATAAGTACCATGTTTGGAGGCCATTGCTTGCTATTGCAACAACTTCTAGGTTCATGAAGCTATGAAGGCATATTGCACATCAAGGAAGGATCATAGAAGAAGGCTCTAGCAAGGATAGCATGGCTCAAAGACTTGAAGATTGCTCAAGAAGTCCTCAATTATTTTGTTTTTAGATTTATAGTTTGTTAAGGAATAATGGATAGGTTTGAAGCTCTATCACACACGTTTTTGCGCACATACTTAATCCAAAATAATTTCTTATAATTTATACAAAAATATTTTGCATACAAGATTTTGCCTACAGATATATATTTATGTTTTATGCTAATCCCTGTTCAAAAGTATTTTTGTCAAAATCAAAATCCCTTTAATTTTCTGTCCAAAATCTGGTTTTTGACCTGAGCCAGTCGACCGGACAGTCGACCGGACCTATGTCAGGTTTGGCCGGTCGACCGGCCCAGTCGACTGTAGTTCTGGGTGTACATGTATCAGTGTGCACGTTTTTGCGGTCGACCGCACGGTCGACCGACTGTAACCCAGTCTGCTCTCGGTTAGTTTGGGTCGACCGGGCGGTCGATCGCTGGCCTGCAACAGTCAGATTTTTTGTACGTGCGGTCGACCGGCCAGTCGACCGGACTAGCCGTTTGAACAGTAACGGGCATTTTTCTGAGCTGTTTTATTTTGTCTTTTTGTGTTTAAAATTTGATTTAGGGATATATTTCAAATCTAATATGACTTAATTAACCTTAAGTTTGTATTATCCCTTAACCCTAGCCCTCTCCTATAAATAGGGGTGTTTGGGGAGAGATTGGTGATAACAACAATTTTTGCAAGAAAAATTCAAAAGTTTAAGGCATTCAAAAGAGCTTTGTTTCTTGGTTTTTGTGCTGAAATTCTCTCTCATTTTCTGAAGTGGTTTTTGAAATTCTCTCTGATTTAATTTTCTTTCTTCACTTACAACAAGAGCTTCATTCCTACTCATTGTTCTCTAAGGACCTTTTGTAAGGGAAGAGACATTTGAAAGAGAGAGTTTGTGGTCTTTTGACTACTCAGAAATTGCTTGTAATCGAGATTGTGGAGCTGGGTACTCTGGTGTAATTGTGATTTCTTTGAGATAGTGGAAGTAGCTAGAATCCTTCTGGGGAAGGCGGGGAGTAGAGATGGGTGCTCGAACCTTGATAACATATCCTTGTGTTTGCGATTGGTTTGCATTCTTGCACTCATTACTTGCTTATCATCATTATTGCTATATTTACTTGCTTTCATTCATCTTGTGAATCTTGTGTGGTGATTGTTACATCTTAATTATTTTTAATTTGTCCATTGATTAGCATTATCACCTATTCACCCCCCCTCTATGTGATTTTCAATTGGTATCAGAGCTTGGACTCTAGGTTTGGCTTAACATCCATAGAGAGATCCTTAAAATATTGCTAATCAACATTTTCATTCATACATTCATACACTAGTAAACATGGCCGATAACATTAAAACCCCTCCTAAATTTGATGGACTTAATTTCCCTATTTGGAAGGTTAGGATGACTATATTTTTGCAATCTTTGGGTAGCTTAGTGGCCAAGTCCTTGACCAAACCCTATGTAGCACCCGATGGTGATGAGAGCACTTGGATCGACTTCAACTTTAGAGAATATGAGGCTAACTCCAAGGCCCAAAACTCCCTATTAACCGCCTTGAATGAGGATGACCTTACACTGGTAATTCATTGCCAATCTGCCTATGAGATTTGGCAACACTTATCGGTCACACACGAAGGGACTTCACAAGTCAAGAGAGCTAAGATAGATCTCTTGAGGTCCCAATATGAGTCATTTAAAATGATTGATGATGAGTCTATTGATAGTATGATTACAAGGTTTACTAAAATCACTAATGGTCTTTCTTCCTTAGGTGATGACATCTCCAACGATCAAAAGGTGCGGAAAGTGATTCGGGCTCTTCCGTCTTCATGGGAGATAAAGGCCACCACCTTAAAAGAATTGAACGACAAGAAGAATTTAATCCATAGCCTTCAAGACTTCATCCACCAATGATGACGATGAAGAAGACGAAGAAGATGATGAGGAGCTAACTCTACTTGTGCGGAATGTCAAGAGGTTGTACCGGAAGAACAAGCTCAACTTCCGGAAGAAATTTGAAGGCAAAGAGGAGAGAAGGATCATTTGCTACAATTGCCGCAAACCCGGACATATCATGGCGGATTGCCCGGAGTTTAAGAAGAAGATGACTTCCTCCTTCAAGCCAAAGAAGCCGGAGGAAAAGAAAGCATACAAGGCAACGTGGGATTCGGAGAGCGAGTCCGAAGAAGAGGTGGATACGGCAAACATGTTTCATGGCAAACACTCCTAAGGTAACCCCTCAATCTCATGATGATGAAGATGATGAGCTAAGTAAGGAAGTTCTTGTACATGCCTTTGTTGAACTTTCTGAAACCTATGACAATAAAAAGATTTAATGTTTTAAATTATAAAAAGAAGTTGCTTTTCTTAAAAATCAACTTGCTATGGTTTCAAAAGAAAAAGATGATATTTCTTCTAATCTCTTTTCTATTCAAGAAGAATTTAATGCCTACAAGGCTTCTTGTAAGGCAAAATCTCCTATGATTGATGAAAATGAAATTTCTTCTTTTAAATCTAAAATAAATGATTTTGAAAAGTTTTGAAAGATTATGCTTTTAACACTAAGAAACTTGAAGAAAAATTTTCTAAAAAGCACACATCTCATGCTAAGATTCCTCATGCTCACTCTACACCTAACACTTCTCATGCTCATGCTCACAATGCTCATGCTCACAAATCACACACCCATTATGCTTTTAAATATGGTAGAGTATATAGATGCACATATTGTGGTAAAAATGGACATTTAGCTAAATTTTGTTATGATCAATTAAATAGATCCAATAATCTTGTTTGGGTTCATGGCACTAACCCTCTAGGACCCAAGAAAATGTGGGTACCAAAATCAAGTCCTAAATTGTTTGATGTAGGTACACACCAAGGCTCCAAGACGTAGGGAGCGGTGGTACCTTGATAGTGGTTGTTCAAGACACATGACATGGGACATCAATAACTTCACAACCCTATCAAGGTACATGGAAGGTGGCTCCGACACCTTCGGGGATGACTCCAAAGGAACTATCATCGGTATAGGTAACATTCAAATTGGTGCATCTCCTATTATAGAGAATGTTGTTTTAGTAGATGGTTTAAAACATAATTTGCTTAGCATTAGTCAACTTTGTGACCGTGGACTTAAAGTTGTTTTTGATGATTCTTCTTGCAAGATTTTTGATGTTAAATCCGATGTTTGTATTCTTACCGGTTTTCGTGATAATAATGTTTACATTATTGACATGCTTAATTTAGATTGTTCTACTAAATGCTTGAATGCTTTTGATGAAAATTCTTGGCTTTGGCATAGAAGATTAGGACATGCATCTTTTGACCATCTTGCTAGAATTAATTCTAAGGATTTAGTAAAGGGTATACCTTGCTTGAAGTTTGAGAAAGACCGCATTTGTGGTGCGTGCCAACTTGGGAAACAAACCAAGTCTTCCTTCAAACCAATTAAGGATATCATGACTACTAGGCCCTTAGAACTAATTCATATGGATCTTTTTGGACCAACACAAACTAAAAGTTTAAATGGTAGTAGATTTGCATTTATTTTAGTTGATGATTTTTCCCGTTTCACTTGGGTTTTCTTTTTGCAAAGTAAAGATCAAACATTTTCATATTTCAAAATCTTTCGAAAAAGGGTTGAAAAAGAAAAAGGTTTTTCGATTTTGAGAATAAGGAGTGATAGAGGTGGTGAGTTTGTTAACCAACTCTTCATGACTTATTGTGATGAAAAGGGAATAAAGCATGAAATGTCTTGTCCTAAGACTCCACAACAAAATGGAGTTGTAGAAAGAAAAAATAGAACACTTCAAGAGATGGCTAGGACAATGATAAGTGAATATGACCTCCCTCAATATTTATGGGCCGAGGCCGTAAACACCGCATGCTATATTTCAAATCGTATTTATGTGTGTAAGAATTCTTCCAAAACATCTTTTGAAATGTATCATTCTAGAAAACCTAATGTTGCATATTTTAAAGTTTTTGGATGCAAGTGTTTTATTTTAAATACTAAGGAGAATTTGGGTAAATTTGATGCTAAGGCTTATGAAGCTATCTTTGTTGGATATTCTTCTACTAGCAAAGCATATAGAGTTTTTAATAGATCTTCACTTACTATTGAAGAAACCATGCATGTTAAGTTTGAAGAATCTAATGTGGTTGTTGAGAATGTTGTAGAGATTGAACCATTAGGTGAAGACATGGAGAGACTATCCTTGAAGGACTCACCCGCTCAAGAAGAAAAGCAAGAATCTATTGGTGATGTTCAAGAGGATAAAGAGGAAAGCTCTCAACCGCTTCCTAAAGCTTGGAGATACGCTACAAATCATCCTAAGGAGCTCATCTTGGGTGATGCATCTAAAGGAGTCACAACACGCTCCAAACTCCATGACCTATGTGGTAACTTTGCTTTCATTTCTCATTTTGAACCCAAAGGCATTCTCGAAGCCGAGACGGACCCATATTGGTTGCTTGCCATGCAAGAGGAACTCAATCAATTTGAGCGCAACCAAGTTTGGCACCTTGTTCCTAAGCCCCACGATAGACCAATAATTGGTACTAAGTGGATCTTTAGAAACAAGATGGATGAGTCCGAAAATGTCATTAGGAATAAAGCTAGGTTAGTGGCCCAAGGTTACACTCAAGTTGAGGGAATTGACTTTGAGGAGACCTTTGCACCCGTAGCACGGCTTGAAGCCATACGGATGACACTAGCTTTTGCATCTTTCAAAAATTTTAAACTTTTTCAATGGATGTGAAAAGTGCATTTTTGAATGGTTTTATTAATGAAGAAGTTTATGTTTCTCAACCCCCCGGTTTTGTTGATCATGTTCATCCCGATTTTGTTTTTAAACTTGATAAAGCTTTATATGGATTGAAACAAGCTCCTAGAGCTTAGTATGAAAGGCTTTCTAGTTTTCTAATTTCAAATGATTTTATTAAAGGGAAAGTAGACACTACTCTATTCACTAAGTATGTTGATAATGATATATTAATTGTGCAAATTTATGTTGATGATATAATTTTTGGTTCTACTAATGAGCTTTTGTGCAAGGATTTTGAAAAGGTAATGCAACTTGAGTTTGAAATGTCTTCAATGGGTGAGCTCAATTTCTTCCTTGGACTCCAAATCAAGCAATTGCAAAACGGGACGTTCATAAGTCAAGCCAAGTACGCAAAGGAACTCGTAAAGAAGTTTGGACTTGAAGGCTCAAAGACTTGCAACACTCCTATGGCAACTACAACCAAGCTTGATAAAGATGACCAAGGTAAAAATGTTGATATTAAATTATATAGAAGCATGATAGGAAGTCTTTTATATTTAACGGCAAGTAGGCCGGATATCATGTTTAGTGTGTCTCTTTGTGCTAGATTTCAATCGTGTCCTAAAGAGTCCCATCTTATTGCGGTAAAACGCATTATTCGTTATATTAAGGGCACTATTGGGATGGGTCTATGGTATCCGAAAACCGGAGATTTCTCAATGACGAGTTATTCGGATGCCGACTATGCGGGTTGTAGAGTAGATAGAACGAGTACTAGTGGGACATGTCAATTTCTTGGTAATTGTCTTGTTTCATGGTCCTCTAGGAAACAAAATTATGTAGCACTCTCAACCGCCGAGGCGGAGTATGTTGCCGCGGGGGCTTGTTGTGCACAAGTCCTTTGGATGAAACATACTCTCCTTGATTTTGATTTGCATTTTGATCATATAAAAATATTTTGTGATAATACTAGTACTATACACATGATTAAGAATGCAAATCAACATAGTAAGACCAAGCACATTGAGATTAGATATCACTTTCTTAGAGATCATTTTGAGAAAGGAGATATAGATATTGATTATGTTTCCACGGATTTACAACTAGCCGATATTTTCACTAAACCACTTGATTTTGCTAGATTCTCGTTTATTTGTGGAGAACTTAATGTTTGTGTTATTGAATAGACATGTTTTTCATAACCCTTTTTGATGTATGACAAAAAGGGGGAGAATAAGTTTACATGGACAAAACAAAAATAAATTTATATGGTCTTGGTTCCATATGAGTTTATATGAGTTTATATATGTTTTTGTTGTCTTGTTTTGTTTTCATGCGTTTTTGAGAATTCTTGTGTTTTGTTAGTATGTGACTTTCATTATTGTTTCAATTGGTTTCAATTAGTATCAAGAGTTTTTTTTTTTTTTTCAATAAATTCTTGTGTTTTTCATATAGCATAATTTGAGGGGGAGTTTTCTCCTCCCCTATATTTTTGTTTATAGCCTATTTGTTTTGTCATCATCAAAAAGGGGAGATTGTTGGCCCAAGAGGTTACACTCTCCAATTGTTTTGTGTTTTGATGATGACAAACCAAATAAGAGCTATTTGGTACTAATGAATTTGCTTAAGATAAGTTTCAGGATAAGTACCATGTTTGGAGGCCATTGCTTGCTATTGCAACAACTTCTAGGTTCATGAAGCTATGAAGGCATATTGCACATCAAGGAAGGATCATAGAAGAAGAAGGCTCTAGCAAGGATAGCATGGCTCAAAGACTTGAAGATTGCTCAAGAAGTCCTCAATTATTTTGTTTTTAGATTTATAGTTTGTTAAGGAATAATGGATAGGTTTGAAGCTCTATCACACACGTTTTTGCGCACATACTTAATCCAAAATAATTTCTTATAATTTATACAAAAATATTTTGCATTCAAGATTTTGCCTACAGATATATATTTATGTTTTATGCTAATCCCTGTTCAAAAGTATTTTTGTCAAAATCAAAATCCCTTTAATTTTCTGTCCAAAATCTGGTTTTTGACCTGAGCCAGTCGACCGGACCTATGTCAGGTTTGGCCGGTCGACCGCCCAGTCGACTGTAGTTCTGGGTGTACATGTATCAGTGTGCACGTTTTTGCGGTCGACCGCACGGTCGACCGACTGTAACCCAGTCTGCTCTCGGTTAGTTTGGGTCGACCGGGCGGTCGACCGCTGGCCTGCAACGGTCAGATTTTTTGTACGTGCGGTCGACCGGCCAGTCGACCGGACTAGCCGTTTGAACAGTAACGGGCATTTTTTTGAGCTGTTTTATTTTGTCTTTTTGTGTTTAAAATTTGATTTAGGGATATATTTCAAATCTAATATGACTTAATTAACCTTAAGTTTGTATTATCCCTTAACCCTAGCCCTCTCCTATAAATAGGAGTGTTTGGGGAGAGATTGGTGATAACAACAATTTTTGCAAGAAAAATTCAAAAGTTTAAGGCATTCAAAAGAGCTTTGTTTCTTGGTTTTTGTGCTGAAATTCTCTCTCATTTTCTGAAGTGGTTTTTGAAATTCTCTCTGATTTAATTTTCTTTCTTCACTTACAACAAGAGCTTCATTCCTACTCATTGTTCTCTAAGGACCTTTTGTAAGGGAAGAGACATTTGAAAGAGAGAGTTTGTGGTCTTTTGACTACTCAGAAATTGCTTGTAATCGAGATTGTGGAGTTGGGTACTCTGGTGTAATTGTGATTTCTTTGAGATAGTGGAAGTAGCTAGAATCCTTCTGGGGAAGGCGGGGAGTAGAGCTGGGTGCTCGAACCTCGATAACATATCCTTGTGTTTGTGATTGGTTTACATTCTTGCACTCATTACTTGCTTATCATCATTATTGCTATATTTACTTGCTTTCATTCATCTTGTGAATCTTGTGTGGTGATTGTTACATCTTAATTATTTTTAATTTGTCCATTGATTAGCATTATCACCTATTCACCCCCCCCTCTAGGTGATTTTCATCATGGTCGATCAGTCTCAGGACGATTGAACGCTGGTCACATCATGATGCATAATGTAAACACTAAAGAAAAAACAAAGCGTGTAACTTCAGTTTTAGCCTTGTTACTTTTCTCTAGTTCACTATCGATCGGTTTCGAACTAATAGAATGTTGATTACATCATGATGCATGATGTAGACATTGAAGAAAAAATGACAAAATGTAAAACTTTGATTTTAAACTTGTCACTTTTCTCATGATCAGGCTAATAGTTTATCTCTGATTGAAGCTCCACTTGATCAATAAGATAGATTAGGGTTTGAGATTCAAGATGTTTGGAAGAGCACCAAAGAAATGCTTCTTTCCTCATTCAATGGATCACATCATGGTCGAGTGATGCCGAGTCAACTGAACACAGGTGACATTATGATGCATGATGTAAACATCGAAGAAAAGATAAAGGCAAAATGTCAAGCTTTTAGCCTTGTCACTCTTGTCTAGTATATAATCATGCACCTATCTTCAATTTAGAAAATAGGTCTTATTTTGAAGTCGAGCATGCCTAAGCAGCAGTTTCAAGCGCTCTTCTTTATAATCTGAAGGATGGCTTATCTAGCTTGACTTTTCTATATGCAATGGTGGCATACCTCCTACTCCTGCTCGATTGATCGAAGCTCGACCCAACGACAAAAGGTGGTAACCGATTAAATGGAGGATCAAATGAGTTTATCTAATTGCTTGTCAAACCAAACTATTAAAGAAGATTCGTAACGCATCCTTTGCAGAACCTTTCCATTGTTTCCATATTCATATCGAAAGGTGGTAACCGATTTAATGGAGGATCAAACAAGTTTATCTAATGGCTTATCAAACCAAATTCATTAAAGAAGGTTCATGATGCATCCTTTTCAGAACCTTTCCACTGTTTTCACATTTATATCGAAAGGTGGTAACCGATCTAATAGACAATCAAATGAGTTCATCCGATGGCTTATCAAGACAAACTCATTAAGAAGGATCATGACGCATCTTTTGTAGAACCTTTCACTGTTTTCACATTCATGACAAAGTGTGGCAACAAAATAAGGATCGAAGAGGACTCGACAAAGAAGGTTAATCTCTAAACAAAGTTCTCATGCAATTCATATCCGCTTCTTTAATCCCCAGCTCATCTGCAGAGTGAAAACCCCGGAGGTACACTACGTTACTTAAAGTAACAAAATGATTCTAGCCTCCAATAGCTAAGGGATAGAGGAAAATGTTGGCTTTTAAGTCCAATATAAGTCCTCGATAACTCATCATGCTGAAGGGAATACCATGGCTAGCCCAATTCAAATAGTAGTTGGTAAAGGCATATCAAATCCGTTGACAGCTGAGGGTTTGCTAAAAATCCTAAGGGACCTAATCTCATTTGATTCATCTCCAAAATCGCTTACCAATTCTTGTCCACGGAATGGTAGGGCCAAATAAAATAATATTCATTTCCCTTGCAAAATGAATCACGAGTCAAACCTATCATGTTAACATTAAACCGCTAGTAGTGAGACTAACATATTCCCCAGCGAATGAAATCAATATCCCCAACAGATCAAAACTCCACATGCCATTCTCTTAATCGAGTGACAGGTGCATTTAAATTGTTGTTATATTCAAACAACTCTGATAGGCTGCTTTACAAATCCTCTTCTAGATCCCCACAAAGCTCTTTTTGTTACGTTAATAATTACCTCTGACATTGAATCTTTCATGGGAATTCAATTGATAACTCCCCAAGAGTGTTTGATAGACTCTCCTCAAAGTCTACTATTTCCCTTTCAAGTCCTCAGTGGACCTTCCTGGTTGTCATGTTAACAATATACCTCTGATAATTTCTTCCAAATGATTTCCCAAAGAAATGCCAATTTTCTTGTGGAACTCGGGATAAAATTTTATTTTCCCCCCAGTGGAATTACTTCTTTTATTGTCATGTCTAGCTTGTCACCTCTGAACAGTAAAAATTCCGAGCTTGGTGATTTATCAATCGGTTATGTTCATGTTACCTCTGAACTGACGGACATCCAAGTCTCCTTTTCCAGTCCAGTAGGGACTACTCCTTTGCCGTTATGTCCAGTTCGTCACCTCTAAATGACAGGGCTCTGAGTCTAGCAACTTTCAATTGGTTATGTTCATATTATCTCTGAACCGATAGATCCATAGATCTCTCTTCTTTATGGTACTCAAACTGTCAAGTCCAGTTTATCACCTCTGAACAGATGAGTCCATAACCTTTTCTCCTTTCCTCTGTCAAGGCTGGGAGTTCTTACTGTCATGTTAACAGTAAACTTTTGAACAGCGGATTGCAAGCTTGGTATCCCTTAGTTAGTCATGTCCAGTCAACCACCTCTGAACCAACAGGACCCCATAATCAATCCACCTTTGGAGTCCCATGTGGGCTAGCTACTAAGTTAGTGTGACTACCTCTGGCAGCGAATTTGGAGTTTAGAGTGTCTTACTCTATCATATCCAGTTTGTCGCCTTTGAATAGACAAGTCCCTAAAATCGGGTTCACCTCCATTTTGTCATCATGTCCAGATCATCACCTCTGAATGACAAATTTGCAAATTTAGTGGCTTCTAAATCAATCATTTCCAGTTTATCACCTCTGAATCAACAGATAGCTAAATTTCATTATCTCTAGTCTGGTAGGGATTTTTCGCTTCTGTTGTCGTCCAGTTCATCACCTCTGAACAACAAACAAAAAAAATCCTAACTCTGAATTGACAAACTTAACCTTATCATATTGTTGTGGTGTCTAGTTCATCACAACTAACTCATAAACCTGATGGTATTTAATCTGCTACATTAATATTTACCTCTGAACAGGAAGATCATCAAATTTGCTTTGTCCTATTTTGTTATCCCCAATAAGATTCGAATAGAATCATCACTCAAACTTATTGGTGATAATTTATCAAATAAATAATTCTATCATGTTTTCAACCTCTTAATAGATTAGTTAAAATTCTTATGGTATAAGTTGAAAAAACTATACCATTATCTCCTTTCTTTTGAGAGTTATAATTTAACATGAAATTATTGCAAACTCAGAAGATAAAGCAAGTAGAAAGTACAACAAAAGAGTTAAGTAAAAATTATTTTTATTGATTCAAAGAAAGAAAAAGAAAATACATGGATTACAAGCTAAGATGGTGCTTCGTAGGACTTGATCCGTTCTTCGAGGGTAGCCAGCTTGTTCTTTCTCTCTTCAGCAGCTCTGATAAATGCCTGCGATCTCAGCTCAGCTTCATTAAAGTTCACTGTTTGGGAAAAACGAACCTCATTATCAACTAGAGTTGGCTTTTGCTCTATCTTTTGCTGCAGGACTTCATCATTTTGGGCTTTGATCTGCTCCAACAAAGCGATCTCCTCAAGACGTACTGGTTCAGCCTTAGACAAGAGGAGATTGGCCTTCTTGATCATCTCTTTGGCCTTCTCAATCTTATCTTCAACATCAAGAAGAGCGTTGTTGGAAGCATCAATGACATTCCCAATTTCTGTTTTCCTTGTTTCTAATGACTTCAAATCTAAAGATATCGCCTCGGCTGCTTCCTGTGCTATAAAGTGAGCCTCTCGCATTTGAGCCATAAGGCGCTCAAGCTCTTCATAAACTGAAGAATCCAAGTCTGAACTGCTGAGGTGACGCCACTCACCCATGTCCTTCTCAAACCTCTCACCAGAAGTTTCAGTGCGGCAGCTTGGTCATCCCCTTCGCAATCTCGAATGCTCTCAATGTTTCGAGAGAGGACAACCTTCAGAGCTAAAAATGAGATGGTCGAACCCTTTAAAATCAAGACAATAGACCATTTCAGGATCTTGTAGAAGCTGTCGACCATCTCCGCCAGAAATTCTTTCTCAGCTTTAATTACTCCTGGCAAGCAAGTAGTCCCAGAAGACAAAACTTTCACCAATTTCACTATCATAATGGTAGAAGAAATGGCAGAAGCACTGGTCGGAGAAAGATGAGGAATCGCTGGCAGTCAGGGAGGAGTCTTCATTGATACCAGTACACCGACCACGATAGAGGTTGGACTGGTGACTACTCCAGGAAAAGCTGGCTCAACAACTGACATCGGAGATGTTGAACTGGTGATTACCCTGAGGCCAGTTGATACCAAGACTAGTGGCGTTAGGGAAATCACTGTCATCTTACAACAGATTCAGCTGGAGTGCGATCATTCCGTAGAAGGAAGAGCGGCCCTCATCTCCCCAGCCGCCATAAAATCGCCAACAGGCTCCGGTTGGTAAGAAGGCAAGTCACGATATAAGATGTCCAACTCTGAGATATCCACAACAGCTGAAGTACTTGTCTCCTTGCTGATTTTCCTAGAAAGGCCTACCGAATCCATTGAAGGTAATGCATCCAAAGGTAGCATACCTACAAGAGTACTTTATTAGGACAAAATAATAATTAATATCAAGAAAGGGTCGTTTACAAATGACTATAGTATTACCAAGGGGAGGTGAAGTCATGACAGACACTGTCTCAATGACAGTATCCCCTGAGACTCCCTCGATGGCAACATTAACTCCATTAGGCTCCATAACTCTGGCAGTGGCAGGAGAAGCACCAGAAGCGATATCAGGGAAGACTTCAACTGTCCTGAAGGCTTCCATAGCTAGAATGTTCGATTCGCCTTCACTCGCCGTGGGCTACGCAACCCATTCCCTGGACCTTGATGTCATTGGGCTCTCTTTTGAAGCAACAGCACCAGAAGGACTGACATAAGCCGTACCACCCTCGAAATCCTTAGAAATGACAAAGTAGCTGGCTTCGTCGCCCTCCCGGTAGGAGAATAATGGATCGTAATAATCCCCTTGTTCTCTTGCGGTTTCGATTCCTGAATCACAAGTTAAACAAGTTAGCTACATAAGAAGGGAGAATATAAAAAAAAAAGAAAGCTTTGCAAGGGGAACTGGTCTTACCTAAGCCTGGAACAGCTTTGTTAGTTACCTATTTCTGTACTGATAGTTTGATAACTAATGGGACTGGAGGAGGGGCAACTGCAGCCAACTCACTCTCTGTAATAACAGGACGGAGCTTCTTCACCACCCTCTTTCTGCGGGATCCACTTTTCCGCTTTCGCTTGAAGTGGACGTCAGGATCATCCTCTTCCACCTCTCCCACTTCAACTTCTTCCATAGGGGTCATGCCTACCCCATGGGAGCATCTGTTGGTACCTCAGCGCCGGTAACATCTTCAAAGCGATGGCTTTCAATGTCTGAAGCTTCATTGTCAGCAGTGGCAACTCCAGAATGCCTCGTACCGAACTCTTTTGCCCTCCTCTTTTGCAGTTACTTTCTGCTTCATCTGATGAGAAATCAACTTCAAACTGAAAGTGTTAATGACAAATCCAGTTGGCGCGATTTAGAAATCCGGTACCATTGGCAGAATCCCAAAGTCATCAATAAATTCGGGGTCCTCAACGACATGTACAATCGTGCCCTAGTACAACTAACAATGAAATATTGCCAAGCGCGAGCGCTGTCGATCAAGCTCCCCATAAAGGCCAGATTAGTGTTTAGATTTCCAACGTAGAGTTGGTCAAATCCAAACTGACGAGCAAACTGGCTGGGGACGTATGGCTCCAGGTAGCAAGTATCTCAGCTCTTGTATACCATGTGAGAAGGTCAGATGCTAACCAGCCATTCGAAGACTCCCCGACTCAACGATGTCCTACCATCCCCGATGTCCTTGAACTCATCACCATATTCTGCATCGCAGATGTAGGGGAAACAATGGAAGAGACTGTATACATTTTGTCGACTTAACAATTTGTGGACCGCGACCACGTAGATCTGTGACCATAAAGATCCTTCGAACCGGCAAAGGTGTGCAATCCGAACACCCTCTGGAGGCTCTTCCCCAGCTTGAATAATAGCCGAACAATGAAGAGCGAACCATGCCATCAGGTAGGTGTATGGTAATCTGATCCTGGGGCTCAGTCCGTCGCGGGGTAAGATAGAGCCTTTTCCCGTCTTCATCATTGGTGGTCTGCAAAAGGCCTCCGTCAATGCACGAACACCCTATTGAATGCAACACACCATTGCTGGAAGAAGCCCTAGAGAATGACTATGTACCAAATAAACTGTCGGTAATAGAGCAGTGGGGGGAACAATGTCGCCAAAAGGAGATGGCACCACACATCTTTTCAGCTAGACTGATAAAAATCTGACCAAAAGCGCTTTCTGAAACATTGGTTGGCGGGCCTGGTGATGGAAGCTCCTGAGAATGTCGCCCTTCTTATAGATGCCATCGTCTTCCTCCATAACAATATCTCCTTAGGCATGTTGTCTCATACTTCAGAAGATATCCTCATCCACAACCCCGCATTGAGCCTCTTCAGGGGCATTCTCTAGGTTGGGTAACAGATAATCCCCCCACTCTTCGAACTGTTCTAGTCTCCCTTATACTTACCATGCATGTCCGAGCAGATGTAGAAGTGGCACATCAGCTCTCAATAGGTCTCGAACAGGGCGGGCTCCTGCTTCTCCAAAAGCCAACTCCGCCTCACATGGGATATATTCTTCATAGGGGAGAGATCCTATTGGCAAACCAGAGACTTCCCACATCTCATGCAAAGTCATGCCCAATTCGCCTACAGGAGTGAAGAAAGTCCCTATAACTGGGCAGTACAATTCGAAGATGGCGTAGAAGTTCGCTACGCTCATCTTGATGCCATAACAAGTTGGTCTAACAGCCTCACAAAGTCCTAGCCTCTTCAAGTCCTTCTCGAAATGAGCTAAAATATACAGAGTCAAGTCTCTCCACCAGGCCTTGGGAGGATTAATCCAACCTGGGGTCCTGAAGTCAGTCGTCGGGTAGTTGTCGTTGACTCTGAAGAGCTGATTTCTGAAGGTTTGAGCCATAGCTGGATTCTCCCCCACCGGGATGTCTTGTAGGACACTTCCGTAGTGAAGACCTAGTATGCACTGAGGGGGCCTGCTCTGTCATAATCGTGTGAAGAAGCCATCAGATTACCCACATGGACTGAGTCGGTGGTCCAGGTCACCTACCAATTCATCTTCCGAGGCCTCGATACACATTGAAAGAAGGACAATGGAAAGTGGCACTTGCTAGACGGAGATAGTACTTCTCGCCATTAAAGATGAAGATTCATTACCCTTTCCCGGCCAGCAGTTGATGATCTGTGTTAGGCACTGCATCCCCGATCATGAAGTCGAGCTTCCGAAAAATCTTTCGGTCGCGATCCTCTAAAGGAGCAGTAGTCAAAATGCTCCTCATCGTGCGCTGATCTCCAATGTGGATCAGGGCATCACGGTCAGGACTGCTCCGTTCACTAAACAAGGAGGCCTGTCCCTAAAATTGTAGGCTGATATTGTCATCCAGTACCCTAGCAGACCCAAAAAGGCTATTCTGAAGCCCGAAGTATAGTGCACTGCAAAACAAAAAGGAGAAAATATATTAGCCTAGAGGATAAAAATAAAAGGAGAAAGCAAAATATGCTAAGACATAGCTTCGCTTCCAAAGCGAAGCTAGCCTAGCCTAGCACTAGCTTCGCACTGAAGTTTAACCTTGCACTCTGCGAAAAGGCAGAGTAAGAAGAAGACAAATTGCCAAGGCACAGCCTCGCTTTCCAAGCGAAGCTAGCCAAGCGTTAGCTTCACTCTGAAACTTAACTTCGCACTCTGCACAAAGGCAAAAGTGCAACAAGTTAAGTGTTAGCTTTGCCTGGAAGCTTAAAAGGTAGTTGCGCCTAAGTGGCGAAACCCTACTTTTTAGCTTCGCTCAGAGGTTTAACTTCACATTCTGTAACCTGATAGAATACAAAAAGCCCAAAGGGCTAACTTCGCTGAAAAGACGCTTATGCCTAAAAATTAATTAAAGGACTTAAGTTCTCCTCCCAGCTTCGCTTTAGAAGCTAGCTTCACATTTTGTCACTTAACAGAATGTGAAAAGCCCAAGGGCTAGCTTCACGGCGAAGTATGAGGAAGAAGCCATTCAGTTTCTATATTAGATTCGTGAAGTTTTAGGGGAATTGAATCCCCTAAAAATTAGCAAAATCGAAAATAAGGGAGATGAACTTCCTGAAATCATTACATCATGGTGAATCACAAGAGATTCACCATGAAATAGCTGATCAAAGAAAAAAGAGATAAAATATCTGAAAAAAGGGAAAAATTTTCCCCACCCGCGATGAGACGTTGAACCACCGGCAGCGGAGATGGCAGCGTCGTGGTAGAGGTTGGCACCTCTTTCCCTGGATGCTGTTTGGGGGCCATTAGAGCGTGGAGGAAGCTCTGAAAGATTGGAGAGGAAGATGTAGGAGAGAAAAATTCTCTGAAAAGACTCGAGAATTCTAAGAGAAGATAAACTTCACTAAATCAGCCAAGTATGGCTTTTATAGGTGACGCATGCACCAATAACTTCGCTCCTCTGGTGCTGCATGTGCCTATAACTTCGCCTCCTAAAAAGGAGTGCAAGCTTTCATTTCAAATTTAAATTTAAAATGATCAAGAACCGTCCACAGCGAAGGCATCTAGCTTCACTTACATATGGACTTACACTTCGCCTGTAGCTCCGCTGTGAGCTCATTGTTGACTCCGCGTGGCGTTTGGTTAACTCCTCTGAAAGCCAGCGTTAACTCCGCTGAGAGCTACTCCGCTAAAAGCTCATATTGTAGCTCCATTGAAGAGCTCATTCTCCAACTTCGCCAAGGTCCTTAGCTATGAGAAGAGCTTACGTATACAATCTGCATAATATTTAAGTTCAGCGATGCAGATATTGGGTTTCAAATTCAAAATATTTCAGAATATGCACCAATCTATTTCACATTCATGAAAACTTTGAAGGGGGTCTTGTTGGCACTCTAAAAAGACAAAACTCTAAGATTTCTCTTCAACCGGTCAGAACAAAATCTAACTTGTCGACATTTAAAAAAATTAAGTCAGAGACAAGCAGATGACCAGGGACAAGGTAGCAATTTGGGCTTTTATGATCTAGTAAAGTAGACAATAAGCCAAAGTTCCTTGAAAAAGAAGCCAAAGCATGTGTATGAAGCTAGGTCTAATCAAGGTTTGATCGAGTACTTAGCCTCGTAGAAATACAAGATCGCTAAAAGGGCCAAAGCCATAAGCTTCGCACAAAGCTTCCCATTTAGCCCTACCAGAGACCGATCCAAGAACTTCTCACTAAAATCTTTATCCCTAGCTTCGCTGGAAGGAAGAGATGGTTCAGCTATGGGCTGAATCTTAGCTTTGCACGAGGCTTTGAAGATAATTTCGCCTGAAGCTATGAGTTAAGTCTTAGCTTCGCATGAGGCTACAAAGATAACTTCGACTGAAGGAGAGCTTCTCACTTAGCTCTGCGATGAGCTTTACCAGGTCATCAATTGACCGTTTCAAAGTCCTACAAGGGATTAATGGGTGAACCCCACTAATTTTGATTGGATGAATGCCACTTTAAGTGGGCGGTTACACCCGCCCACTTTGTCCCACATTAAGTGGAGACAATTAAGCCACTGAGGCTAAGAATAGTTCACACGAACTTATTAGCTCCGCTCAAAGCTCACAAATAGCTTCGTGACAAAGCTATTTTTAGCCTCACGTGAAGCTAAAGACTGATTCAGTCTTACTGAATTCAAGGGGGGACGGTTACACCCCATTTTGTCTATAAATAGCCCCTCGTCAAGAGAGGATGGGGCTGGAAAATATTGAAAGAATTGAGAGGGGATCTCTAGCAAAAGTGTTCTCTTGCCCCTGTTTCCAAAGCCTTAGTTTGCTTCCAAAATCTTAGAGATTCAGTTCTCGTTTATTCAGGATTCCAACATGCCTTCTACTTTTTATAGATTTCTAGAACCAAGCGAGAAGGAAATTCTATCAAGGAGGCAGCTTGACCACCTGACTGATTGCATGGTCAAAGGGATTAAGTGATCGCACACTTATCAGTTTTCTATCTGCATACTTTTTCAGAAATCTCAGAGGAGATCTATCTGTAATTTTCTTTCAATTACTTTTAATTTTGCTTCTCGATTCTCTTTTGAAAGTTTGTCCTGAGTAATTTCAATGGCAAACATTATTACTTGCAAATCAGCTTATGATGTTTGGAATGATCTAATTATTACCCATTACGATAACTCACAAGCCAAATGATCAAAAATTGAATTGCATCATTCTCAATACAAGAACTTTTATTTGCTTGATAATGAGTCAATAGATGAAATTCTTACAAGATTTACCAAAATAACTAATGGGCTGTTTTTCTTAGTTGATTCAATCGATAACGACCAAAACGTAAGAAAAGTGATTCAAGCTCTTACCAAGACTTAGGAGGTCAATGCGACCACTCTCAAAGAATTGAACGATAAAGAGGAGATGGACATCTCTGGCTTTATTGAAAATCTGAAAACCCATGAGATGGAGATGAAAGTGCGTGAAAGGAAAGAACCAACTAAGAAGAAATCTATCGCTTTCAAGATAATTCCCTCCATTGTAGAAGAAGAGTCATCGGAAGAAGGGGAAGAAGACTTCACCATGCTTATCCTGAAGGTAGGAAAAATGTTCTACAAAAGGGGAAGGCAAAGCAACTACTAAAGAACTAGACCATAAAGAAAGTTTGAAAGAAAAAAAGGAGGAGATCGGTCCTTACTTTCATCGTAAGAAAATGGGACATCTCATAGTGGATTGGCCCTCACTCCAAGAGACCACATCAAAGAATTTGCATAAGAAGACTCAATAGTGGGGACATGGGATGACTCGGAGACGGAGTTCGTAGAAGAAGAGATTGAGATTGCCAACATTTGCTTCATGGCAAACAGAGAAGAGTCTACAAAGGTAACTTTTAAACACTCTCTTGATGATGATGAACTTAGAATGGATTAATTAGCTCATTTTTTTTTGAAGAACTACAAAATCTATATGAACAATATAATTTTCAAATTAAAAATTCAGAAAAAAATAAATTTCAATCTTTGAAAAATTAAATGAATAATTTAGATTCTACTTTAAAGATTTGTGCTTTTAATTTTAAGAAGTTAGATGCTATGTTTTCAAAGGGAAAAACCCAAGGAAACGCACATCACAAGTACACACCATCATGATCACAACATACAACACAATCATGCATATATTTACAGTAAGGTGTACACATGTACACATTATGACCACAAAGGCCATTTAGCCAAATTTTGTTATGCTAAGTTAAATTTGAAAAATAAAAATATTGGATTCGAGAAAGTACTAACCAAGTTGGACCAAAAAAGATTTGGGTACCAAAAAGCACACCGAATTTAATTAATGTAGGTGTATCCCCTCCAAGAAGTAGAGGTGATGGTGCCTTGGTGGTGGATGCATTGGAGCTTGACGAACCAATGAATGCATTGCTATCAAGGGAGATAGGCGGGAGAATAACACCTCTTTTGGAGATTTCATAGCGTGTATTGATAACATCTCCATTTTGTTTAAGAAAATTTTTTAATTACATGATCATGTTAAATAGTCTAGAACTCAATACATGTTACATTTGTTTAATATTGATGAGTTTTTTGACCTATTTATCGAAAATGATTTATATGATTTTTTCGTGGATTAGTATGTTTTAATTGCAATTAGTATAATATTCAATTTCAAATTGAAATCATGATTGTTTATATGAAATACATACATGTTGATAGCATAAACTCTACTTGTGTTTGCCATGCCTAAATTTCTATGAGTGATCTGATATGACACATGCTTGTATATTTATATAGACAAAATTTTGAAAATATTTATAATATTTCATAATTTTAAGCATAATAAAACAAAAAACAATGCGCGTCTCAACGCATATCCAGAGAATAATGAGGAGAAGTTCAAAGACTGTCAAGAAAATCCAGCTTCATTCTTGTTTAAATTTGTTTAACTACGAATTAAATTGTTAATGTAAATTTTACATGATTTTTAGTAGATTTTTAATATAAATGAAAAAAATTGTATGATTTTCTCTTAGACTATATCTTGTCCAAGATGATTTTATCTCCTGATATATTTTTATTTAAGAATTTAGAACTTAGTCATTTTCAAAATGTCAAATTTCTTTTATTTTGGGGTATTACGGTCAGCTGACTGGTCGACCGAGTGAGTCTGAAAGATTTATTGTTTTGATCAGTAGACCACACAGTTGACCGATGTATGTAGAGATTATTTTACAATGCCCTCAATTTTTATCCGTAGGCCACCCGGTCGACCTATGTTGGATGATTTTGTTTTACATTGGTCTTAGGTTTTTTCAGACGACCAATTGGTCGATCGAAACTCAGTAACTGCTGATATTTATTGGTTTTAAAACCCTAGTTTCATTCCACTTCTCTCTTTTTTCTCTTGCTATCATTTTTCTTTTCCCTTTATCCACTCTCTATCTCTTCTAAATTCTTTCCACTCTCTTAATCTCTTCCCAAAATTTCTTGGAAATCACATTTACACCGCATCTACTCTTGTTTGGAGGAGAATTTTCTGATTTTCGCCAGGTAATTTTAATTTCATCATAGTCTATTTTCTTCTATTATCTCTAAAAGCTTCCTTGATTAGTTCATATCTACTCTTTTTCAACATGTCTTCCAAATACTAAAGAACTGAGAAATCTAAACAACTTGAATCATCTTCTAGACCTAAAAATGTGTTTGTTTCAGACAATGCCATATTTAAACACTGTGATTTGAAATAAAAATGTTATATCAGGTTGTTCTGTTGTACTAGCTGATTTTAAACACCTAAAGCTTGCTCCTTTTTTGAGAACTAGTTCTTTAGAGAATTTTCTTACTGTTGAAAACAATTCTATCTCGGGCTAGTCCAATATGTCTATTCCAATCTTGCTTTTCATGATAATTAAATCTAATCCCGTGTGAAGAATGTAGACACATATGAAATTCTTTCTAAAACATTGACACATTTAAATGAGATTTGTAAAAACATGAAATTTTTTTCATAAACATGTTATATCATAAAATATGCAAGAATCATCAAAATTAGGACATATGATTACTTTCAAATATGAATAGAGTACATAAATAAAATGAAATAAGTACATCACTAGAATCAAGTGTATCTCAAGAATTATACATGTATAATCACAACTTTTAACAAAAATTGCATCTAAACATGCAATCAAAACATGATTTACATAAAGCACCAAAATATGATTGTGAAATGATTGATATACAATTTTGCATATTTTACCACATCATTTCCATACATATTGCAAATAAAAATATGATTTTTAATGTTCTTCTCTCTATTTTTTGCAGGTCCACATCTGAAATAAGAAAAGGCCCAAAATCTCTTTAATTAGTAATAATTAAAGGGAATTAATTCAAAGCCCAAAAGAGAGCCCAAGTTAGAACCCAGGATCTGGAGAATTCTACGCGCCAGCTCACACTTCCAGAAGGTCCACGTGGATAACAAACTCATAACAAACTCACAACAGAAAGTTGTTGGCCAACGGCCTTGAAACGGCCGCAAGTTGCCGCAGATCTGCGGCAGATCTGGGGCCGTTGAGCCCCAGATTTCTGCCACCTGTCCAGGTTCCAGATACTTCTCTCTGAGGCCTATAAATACAGGACCAGGGCCTTCGTAAAGAGGTAGGAAAGGAGGAGAGAGGAGGGGAGAGAGAGGAGAGATTAGGGTAAAAGCTTGTATTTTGTGAGAGAGTATTGGTATTCTCTTAGGTTTTTAGCTCTCCCTCTTCTTCCTCCTAGAGATTTTGTTGAAGAGAGAAAAGAGAGTGTTTTTGAGAGCTTGTAAGCAAGGAGGTGACATCACTTGTAAGCAAGGATTAATCAAAGCTTCATTCTTCTCTTTGCAATCTCTAGTACTTTGCTTTACTTTCTTGCTTTACTTCTATTGCATTTCTATTTTCATCATGAATTGTTGTTTAGTTTCTTTTGTAATGGATAGCTAAATTTCTCTTACATGGCTAGCTAACAACTCTCATTGCTAACTTCTAACTCTTTGGGTGATGGCTAAATTCTATACTTGCTTTGTTAAGTCTCTTTTGTTTCCCAGTGAAGTAGAGTTGCTTTCATTTGGTAAATGCTTGTTCATACTCCATATGATTCATGTGTGCCTCACTTAGAGCCTTGTCTAGAACAAGTGCCTTGATGGAACATGGAGATGGATCACCGAACATATGCTATTTGTAGAACAACTTCTTTACTTTAAGCTAATTTATTGTTATGCCTTGAATGACTAATGAATGTTGTATCTTCTTCCTTAGCATCCCTTGAGTACCACTCCTTGTAGTCCACTATAGAAATCTATCTCGGGAGCCAATGAATCAATATGAGGCTACAAGCTAAGACCGAGAAGAACACTCATCTTCAAAACGGGAAAAATACTTGACCAAACAAGCAAGTCATCTCTATTGCCAATGAATCAACATGAGGCAATCATGCATCACCCTTGAGCTTAGTAAGTTAGCAAAGTAGAAAAGTTAGCTTGCCATGGCTTTTATCATCTAAAGTTTTCTAAACATTTTCTTTACTAGCTTTCTCTCTTAGCAATACACTTTTCCAAAGTTCTTTTGATTTCCTTTCCATCATGAACAAATCCACCAATTCTTTCATTTTCTTTTCCATGCTTTTTGCATTTGTTTAAAAACAAAGAAGAATCTTCATTTTTCTTTCTTCACTACGAACCGTAAAGCTTCCATCGTGAGCTCTCCTCGAGGATCGACCCGTATAGCTCTTTGCTACTACGGAGATTGGAAAGGATACATTAATCATATAAATACATTGTGGAGTGATCAAAGCACTTGAGGTTGATTCTAAACCTTCTCTCTTTCATTTAATATCTGTGCAAATACTTCACACAAAATCACACTATCTTTTCCCTTTCAATCAAATTTTTGGCGCCGTTGCCGGGGAGAGCAACGGTTTTTCCTTTAAAGTGAAGAACTAAACGAATTTTCTTCTCTGTTGCAGGTTACAGGTTGAAGAGAATAGGAAAATTTGCATTGCAGTGTCATATAAGTGACTCTGGGCCTCTGCTCTTGAAAGCAGAGACCAGTATCTCTCTGAATTGCCGCGATTCCACGGCCAAAGCTGCGGATCTGCGGCAAGGAGGAGTGAACTTCTGACCAAATTTCTTCAGGGTTGCTTTCTCTGTAAAATACATCTGCTGCATTACTTAAATTCTTGTATGCTTCACCATACTCCTGTTAATAATAATCAACAGTAAAAAGTGGTTGAAACGTTAAAAATTGATTAGACATTTGCATTTCTAGGCACGTGTCTTTTCAATTCTTTTACTTTACTGTTGAAGAGTGCTAGAGCAAGGTACGTTTTGCATTGCATGTAGACTAGGAATCATCTCTTGCTTGATTTTCATGCTTTGAGTGTATCCTAGTTATATATCTTGTACACTTGCACAATCCAATTTTAAGGGCACTAACCCATAAATAAGATAAGGTGGGGGATTTCATTACCCTTTCCTTAGCCCAAAACCACTATCCCAGCACTCACTAACCCAAGCCTAATTTAATAAAAAAGTAGACGTTGGCCCTAGGGACATCTCGGACTCATTTAGGAGATTATCCTAAGGGGGAAAAGTGTTGGAAATTGGCTCTTGTAAAATCAGTGTCTAGGAAAGGGATTGAGGGCCGAAAGCTTAAAGGTTGGTGGTTATTTAATTAAGGAACGTCTCTGACGGAAAACCTCCCAACAACCTTGACCTTTCCTGGCTGATTAGCTTGTGGTCAAAGTCTACACTAAACCTCCTGTGGACGGTCTAATCAGTTAGGAGTCGTCTAGGTCCTAAGTCTACCCTAACTTAGGTTAGAATTTTTTTCTTTTTTGTTTGTTTATTTGTTTGTTTCTTTTTGTTTGTATTTCATTGTGTGATATGGCTTATAATAACAATTTTTCCAACTTCAATAATAATCCATATTACACACCGACTTCATTTTCGGATATTACCAACCCGGCATACCATAACTTTGACCAACCTAGTGTGCCAGATTGGTCTTATCCGAATCAATATAACCCATACCCCCCATCTAATAACTATAATTTTCAAAATAATTTCAACTCGTCACAGAGTCATTGGGGATTCACGTACCCTGAGTCAAATTTTCAACCTCCTTGTCCACCATATCCACCTAGTCCACAATATCCACAATATACATTCCCCGATTTCTCTTCTTATACTCCTTTTTTTGAACCTCCCATTGAAGAAAAATCTGAGTTCGAAAAGAGAATAGAAGCCAATTTACAAAAGGCCAAGCAACACGTTCAGAAAACATTGGCCTCTCTAAAATATCTTCAAGAGTCTTGCTCAATTCCACCTCCTCATAATGAACGACCATTTGCCTTGGAAACGAGTAAAGAACTCTTGTGTGAGTCCAAGCTTCAATCTCCACACATTTTTGACTCACATTATTCACAAAATTTCCAAAACCAAGATTCTTATACTCCCATTCTAGAGCAACCATTTGGAGAAAAATCAAGTCTAGAAAAGAGTATGGATATCTTGAAGGAGTCTCTGTTACAATATCAAAAATCACGTGCCGAGTCTGTCAATAGGTTGGAAGAACAATTGAGTCAATTGGTTAACATTCATAGGAATGAGGAAACTCAATCTTATCAACCTTTGACCAATTTAGTTATGCCAAACTCTATTGATATGACCCAAGACTCTTGTCATTTTGGAAATCAAGATTCAATTTCAGTACAATCACCTGAACTTGTCCAAACTTCAAACCCCATTGACATTTTGGCAAGTTTTCCTTTTCCTAAAATTGAACTTGAACATGAATATGATCCTGAACTTCCACTTGATGATTCAATTCTACTTCCTGATCCAATTATGACTCCGATGTCTTCACCTGATTTCACTCCATTTCCCAAGTCAGTATTGGATCAAGTGCCTATTCATTGTGAAATTGAATCACCAATATTTTATGATGATCATATTGAACTTGACCAATTCCATACTTTTGAAAGTTCCGTTGATAAATTGGCAAGTTCTCATTTTTGTGGAATTGAACAACATGAGGAATGTGACCTAGATTCTCACAATCTCTTTACTTCTGAAGACCTATTCGCTGACAAGATCATGTCAACTCGGGGTCAGTTAACTGATTGTACACTTCCGGATGTTGACCTTAGTTTTGAAGAATTGTATGGCGATGAGCTAGAATTCCTTAATATTGGAAGTAAAGAGATATCACCCATATTAGGTCACATTCCATTGTTAGACAATACATGTGGACTGGAGTTTCAACTTCTTGAGTTGGACCCAATTCCTGAACTCATTTCGACTCCTGAATCTTTACTTTGAAAAGTCACCTAGAGGGGGGGGGGTGAATAGGTGACGATGCTAATCTAGTGAACTTAATGCGGAATTTAAAAACTAATTGCAATTACAACAATGATGCACACACACAAGCAAGTATAAGATATAGCAATTTTCACAATACACAAAGTAAAGAGAGAGATGGAGAGAGAGTCAATGGATCAAGCGCAAACAACAAGATATGTTCCGAGGTTCGAGCACCCAGCTCTACATCCCCGCCTTCGACACACGAAGAATTTCCAATCCACTAGCTTGTCCACAAAGGACTCCCACAAAGGGAACCTCCACCGAGGATTTGGGGCAATCACAATAAAAGGAGTACCCAACTCCTCTCCTTACAAACACAACCTCCTCTTGAGGCAAACTCCAAGCCAACTACAACCTCCTCCTTGAGGCAAGTACAACCCAATACAAAGATCACCTCACAACCTTGAGGGATACAACCCAATAGCCAAACTTCCTCAACACAATGAGGGAAAGGCACAAAGCCAAGCTAAAGATAGGGTTTACAACTTAGTGGTTTCAAACAACAACCACAAAACAATCTCTTTTTCCCACACAAAATCCTATAGAAAAGATAGTAGATTTTAGCTCAAGTGTGGAGAAAACCAAGGGATTTGAAACCAGCAACTCAAAGAAAATCTTTGGGAAATAAATGAAACCAAGATAGAGAAGTTCAATTCAAAAGCTTTTCCCAAAACCCTTTTCTTTGATTTTTCAAACCCTAAAGAAAACACCAAAAAGATTGTTCAAATTAGGCTCAAAAACTTCTTTTTAATGCTGTAAAAACACCAGAGAGTATGTAAAAATTCGCACAAAAATTCTTAGAGAAAAACTCTTGCAAATGGGGTATTTATAGGCTAATCCAGAAAATAGCCGTTGGCTGTAATTTTTGCCAGAATTACCCTGACGGTCGACCGCCCGGTCGACCGCCCAACGGTCAATTTTTGACCCGTTGGCGCTAGCAGTCGACCGCCCGGTCGACCCAAACAAACAGAGAGCAAACCTGCTCTCAGTAGGTCGACCGGAACGGTCGACCGGCTAAAGGTGTAGCCAGCATGCACGTTTCCGTGCACGTCGGTCGACCCATACGGTCGACCGTCTACATGGTGCGGTCGACCGTACCGGTCGACCGATCAGCCTGGCAGACACCAAAACAGGTCAGAAATCTGAAAAAATAAATATCCAATAAATTCTTATAAACTACTAAAAATCCCTAAAAATAGTTTTGTCAAATTGCATTGATATATAAACATGTGATAAAAGTTTTGACTCAAATATCAAGCAATTAAAACTATTTTTATGTCTTTTCATTTTTACAAAAACCAAACCTTGTATTTTCTAAAACTTGGATTTTGAATAGAAAATATGTTTTGTCCAAAACTCTTCCAAGTACAAAAACATGATATTAAAAACATTAAGACATGATGCATATGGATAGAAATCCAATATACATGAAACAAATATATATCATAGTTTTTGTCATAAATTCCAAAATATGTTTTGTCAAAAAATACCAAAACATATAACACATGAATGAAGGAGTCAAAACTAAGTTTGTCTAGGAAATTAAAGCATGCATGTATATAGAACAAATCATATATACATTAAACCATGTAAACTTGTTTTGATCTATCTATTCATGAAAACCAAGATCAGTTAAACCTAAAACCGAAAAACCAAAAACCAATATTCAAAACATGAAACGTGTGTGCGTTGTGAACTTGAGCATTATCATACTATTCTAATCTTTACAATTTGGATCTAAACACAAACCAAACTAGGGATACCTAAGTCTTCTTGTAGAGCGCCGTCTCCAAGTTGACTCGGTCCAAACCGTGATTCACCAAGCTTGACTCCAATAAGTGCTAGATGTCATCTTTGATGCTTAGGCTCTTGAATCACCTTGTGAAAGATGTGGGAAGCTTTCACCAACTAATATCTTGTTAAATATCTGAAACTTAAACATTGCAAGATTATTAGTACGCATAACTACATGAGTTAATCATCATCAAAACTAGAGTGGAAGGCCTTTGGGCCAACAATCTCCCCCTTTTTGATAATGACAAAACTCATGGAGTTATATATGCATGAATTAAAGTAAAGCTTCAAAGAAGCTCCTCCTTAACTCATGCATAACAATAAAACATATAAGATATGCAATGAATGTTCTTAAACATGAATGTTCTTAAACACATATAAACATTTTCTGGATACCAATTAAAATAAAACATAAACAATGAAACATGCTCTTGATACCAATAAAACAATAATATTGAAACCAACATATTATTACTAATGAAAACCAACTAAAACATATGCATATAAACTACAAATTCTTCTCCCCCTTTTTGTCAATCATCAACAAAGGGGTAAAAACAAACATAATGAAAACAAATACTTCTCCCCCTAAATCTTCAAAACAAAGAAGCAATAAATTATTCCAAGGGGTAAAACCAAAGTCAATATGATATTAATTGAAAATAACAAACTTTGAGAAATGCCAAATCCTATTTGAAATAAAACAAGGCATTGAAACAAAATAACATTTTATATCAAAATGAAAACATGTAAACTTGATACCGATAGATAATAAAAAATTGATACCAAATTTAAGGAAACAAATAGCATCTTGATACCAAAAGAAGATATTTTTCATTATAAGCATATGATACCAATTACTTTAATATCATAAGTTAGGGAGTGGGAAACAAAAACAATGGTAAACCAAATGCCAATAGAAATATAAAATACGAGTTTTCTCCCCCTTTATGAAATACCAAAAGAAAATATGCATAGGCTTGAAATAAGATACCAATTGAAAATTAAATCAATTGAAACCTGATATTCAAAAAAAATTCAAGCTTAGCAATCTTAAAGTTATGATAAAGCTTGTATATGGATACCAATTAAAAAACTCAAGCTTAACATAATCAAAATTTGTGCTTCAAGATATAGGGATATAATAAGCACAAATAAATCATCTATATATGTATGTAAGAAATAGATACCAATTGAAATTGATACTATATGAAGTGTAAGCATACATATATAAAACAAAACATATATGAGTATACAAAAGGATGTCAAGATTGATACCAATTGAAAGAATTCAATGATACCAATTGAAACAAGAATAAGATCAAGTGTATGACTCATATCAACTATACCTCCCAATCATGGTTCAAGATTTAAATGATTTTCATTTTAAAGTATACATGAACATGATCTCCCATCCAACCGCCCATTGAAGGTAGGGGTTTTCAAAAATAGATTTAGAAATATAGTATGTTTGAAAAACTCTACCTCATGAAGAATATCACAACTAGTCATATGAGTCAACTAGTACAAAATCCTTCAAGATAAAACACAAAGATTTTTCATGAAACATGAGAATCACATGATCACCAAACACTCAAAATCTATATGGCACCAATAGTACTCATGAAAATCAAATCATGAGAAAACATCAAAATAAGGTGAGTGTACAAGTGTTGTGAGAAACATATCATCATGAAAATGGATAATCAAGCTCGATTGAAATTCCTTTAAAATATGAACACATGAAAAACTAACTCTTCTTTACTAAAGAAAATTTCCTCAATGACACAAAATCATCATAACAAATTAAATTCCAAGGCATACGTATGTTTTGACAAAACAAAAGTATACATACATATCCCTAAACCCAATTGAGTCCAAAATATAGATTTGCATGAAAAGCAAATGACTCAAGGGGCATACATGTATATCTTAAGATTTGTCAAAATAGACATATACATGAAGTGAAAATACTTAATCATAGGAAAACACATCAAAAATAGGAATACATGTTTGAATGCATGAATCATCAAAACTAGACTATACTAGAACATCTAATGGGTACAAATAGGCATCCAAGCACAAACATATATAAAGGTTTATTTGTGGCCCATTCTATGTACAAGTATAAATCCTAGTTTTAATGAAAACTAACATCTAAGCATATATCCAAATCATTAAGCATAAAACGAGTCATAAATCAACAATATTCTAAAAATGATCATTATGTAAATCCACATGCTATAAGAATCATAAAATACATGATCAAAACATGTGGCTAAATTAGAAATCATACAACACAAGTTATTTATCAAAACATGAATCATTAAAACAAAAAAAAAATCATAGTCAACCATATGATTTGCATGACAAAGACATGTGCATTAAACTTATGATAAACATGATAGCTAAAACATAAAGAGAACACAAAATATGGGTCCATACTAAACATGGGTGTCTCAATAACTAATCATGTAAAGCATAAGTCTAATAAACATGGCAAATATCATACTAATCATGAAATAATGAAACATGATTCAATAAGAACAAAATTATAAACATCCAAATGGTCATAATGCATTTGCATGTGCATTAGATCTAGGGCATACATGTTAGTTTAAACAATGTAAGAACACTAAATATAGATCCATATAAGACATAGGTGCTCAAGTAACTAAACATGTATAACACTATTCTAAAGAGCATGGCATAAGCATAATGAACAATAAACCATGACATGCTATAAATAGATGAACATGAAAAGCATGCAATTAAAAATGGGAGTTAGAGAATGATACCAAAACCGATGAAGGTGGATCTCTAATTCTCCAAACCATGGTGGTCCTCCCACCAAATCTCCTTGAGAGTGAAGCATCCAAATGGTTCTCCTTTTGGCTTAGAATGCATCCATCTCAAGGCACCAACACTCTCACGTTATGCGAGAGCCTCCACCTACATCAAATATCAAAGAGGTGGATCTTGGTACCCATTTTCTTGTGGGTCCACGGGGGTTAGTATCTCTCCTAACCCAAACAAGATTAGTTGCTAAATTTTCAATATGTAATCTATCATAGCAAAATCTAGCAAGGTGGCCTTTTCCACCACAATGTGTACAAGTGTACACATGAGCATACATGTTATGATTGTGTCCGTGATGAGCATGTGTATGCCGTGATGGGTGTGCATGCATAGTTGGAGCTTGTTTCTTGCGAACCAAGGATTCCAAACGAGTGTGATTTAAAGCACGTTGGCTCAAAGTGGAGCCCAAACAATCAACACATTTCTTCAAATTATTTATATCATTTTCAATGCTAGAAGGTAAAGTGGAGCATGCTATAGGTGTGCAAGAAGTAGAAGCTACACTTGCATGGCAAACATGAATATCAATATCATTTTGCAAAGATTTATTTTTATTCAAAACCAAATCCAATTCTTTTGTAATTGCATCAATATCATTTTTCAAAGTGAGATTTTCTTTAAAAGTAAAATCCAATTTTGAAGATAAAATCTCATTGTGCTTTACAACATCATCACAATCATTTTTGTTTTTCAAAAATTCATTTTCCTTTAAAGCAAGTTCGAGTTGAGATTTAAGTGAGTCACATTCACTTGCAATCTCTTCCTTCTCTTGCAACATCAATTCAAAATTAGAGCATAAATCCTTTAATTCATTTTTCAAAACAAGATTATCATCTTTCAACAAATCATGTTCTTCTAACAAATTCTCAAGCTTTTGAACAAGTTTCATATTCAAAGTTTGAACTTCAAAACATCCATGACAATGGGAACTAGAGCTATCATCTATTTGAGAATCCGATTGTACCTCAAGGGAGTTCTTCCCTTGGACCATGAGACATTGCCCTTCGGACTTTTCTCTCTTAGATCTCCTCATCTTGTTGATAATCCTTGGAAGCTCGGGAGAAGTCAAGATGTTCCAAACTGCAAAAGCCGAATCATAACGATCAAAAACATGTAATAAATGTTCATTTAGAGATGCTCTAAGTGCCCTAAGTGCTAATGCATTGGCCTTCTTATGCTTGCTACTATTTGGGAGGGATTCTATGGTAATGGCTTGATAAACTAGATGTCCTAGGTCTTTTAAATGTTTAGTCATATTAGCCTTCCAAGCATCAAGTCTAAAATGATCAAACATAGGAGGGCTAGCCATAAGTGCAAACTAAATGTGTGCAAATGAAAATGCAAATGAAGATTAGCAAACCAAGATCTCACTCCTGGTGGTTAAACCTAAATATCAGGAGCGCTAGCTCTGATACCAATTGAAAAGTCACCTAGAGGGGGGGTGAATAGGTGACGATGCTAATCTAGTGAACTTAATGCGGAATTTAAAAACTAATTGCAATTACAACAATGATGCACACACACAAGCAAGTATAAGATATAGCAATTTGCACAATACACAAAGTAAAGAGAGAGATAGAGAGAGAGTCAATGGATCAAGCGCAAACAACAAGATATGTTCCGAGGTTCGAGCACCCAGCTCTACATCCCCGCCTTCGACACACGAAGGATTTCCAATCCACTAGCTTGTCCACAAAGGACTCCCACAAAGGGAACCTCCACCGAGGATTTGGGGCAATCACAATACAAGGAGTACCCAACTCTTCTCCTTACAAACACAACCTCCTCTTGAGGCAAACTCCAAGCCAACTACAACCTCCTCCTTGAGGCAAGCACAACCCAATATAAAGATCACCTCACAACCTTGAGGGATACAACCCAATAGCCAAACTTCCTCAACACAATGAGGGAAAGGCACAAAGCCAAGCTAAAGATAGGGTTTACAACTTAGTGGTTTCAAACAACAACCACAAAACAATCTTTTTTTCCCACACAAAATCCTATAGAAAAGATAGTAGATTTTAGCTCAAGTGTGGAGAAAACCAAGGGATTTGAAACCAGCAACTCAAAGAAAATCTTTGGGAAATAAATGAAACCAAGATAGAGAAGTTCAATTCAAAAGCTTTTCCAAAACCCTTTTCTTTGATTTTTCAAACCCTAAAGAAATCACCAAAAAGATTGTTCAAATTAGGCTCAAAAACTTCTTTTTAATGCTGTAAAAACACCAGAGAGTATGTAAAAATTCGCATAAAAATTCTTAGAGAAAAACTCTTGCAAATGGGGTATTTATAGGCTAATCCAGAAAATAGCCGTTGGCTGTAATTTTTGCCAGAATTACCCTGACGGTCGACCGCCCGGTCGACCGCCCAACGGTCAATTTTTGACCCGTTGGCGCTAGCGGTCGACCGCCCGGTCGACCCAAACAAACAGAGAGCAAACCTGCTCTCAGTCGGTCGACCGGAACGGTCGACCGGCTAAAGGTGTAGCCAGCGTGCACGTTTCCGTGCACGTCGGTCGACCCATACGGTCGACCGTCTACATGGTGCGGTCGACCGTACCGGTCGACCGATCAGCCTGGCAGACACCAAATAGGTCAGAAATCTGGGAAAATAAATATCCAATAAATTCTTATAAACTACTAAAAATCCCCAAAAATAGTTTTGTCAAATTGCATTGATATATAAACATGTGATAAAAGTTTTGACTCAAATATCAAGCAATTAAAACTATTTTTATGTCTTTTCATTTTTACCAAAAACCAAACCTTGTATTTTCTAAAACTAGGATTTTGAATAGAAAATACGTTTTGTCCAAAACTCTTCCAAGTACAAAAACATGATATTAAATAACATTAAGACATGATGCATATGGATAGAAATCCAATATACATGAAACAAATATATATCATAGTTTTTGTCATAAATTCTAAAATATGTTTTGTCAAAAAATACCAAAACATATAACACATGAATGAAGGAGTCAAAACTAAGTTTGTCTAGGAAATTAAAGCATGCATGTATATAGAACAAATCATATATACATTAAACCATGTAAACTTGTTTTGATCTATCTATTCATGAAAACCAAGATCGGTTAAACCTAAAACCGAAAAACCAAAAACCAATATTCAAAACATGAAACGTGTGTGTGTTGTGAACTTGAGCATTATCATACTATTCTAATCTTTACAATTTGGATCTAAACACAAACCAAACTAGGGATACCTAAGTCTTCTTGTAGAGCGCCGTCTCTAAGTTGACTCGGTCCAAACCGTGATTCACCAAGCTTGACTCCAATAAGTGCTAGATGTCATCTTTGATGCTTAGGCTCTTGAATCACCTTGTGAAAGATGTGTGGAAGCTTTCACCAACTAATATCTTGTTAAATATCTGAAACTTAAACATTGCAAGATTATTAGTACGCATAACTACATGAGTTAATCATCATCAAAACTAGAGTGGAAGGCCTTTGGGCCAACATACTTGACTTAAGTCACCTTCCTGAGTCGGTATTAGTTCCTGTTCTTCCTGAGTCCAAGTCAACTGTTCTATCATTTCGTACACCATTCTGGGATAAGGTGGTTGATAAATTTGACTCCAAAATTAATTATGGAAAATGGAAATTAGATGGGGTCAAATACTTAATAAAGATCCTTCATGGATTTATCTTTTTAGTGGGTTGTATTCATGATATTTCTGGTGGGTTCCTCCAAACCCAAAGCAAAATTGATTGGGCCATGTTTCGTGGACCAATCAGACCGCCACCGGAACCACCACCTTGAGGTAATTTTTTTCTTCCCTCTCTATTTCTTTCATGCATACATATATCATGATGCATTGAGGACAATGCATGAGATAAGTGTGGGGGAGGGTTTACTAACTTAAAGTTTTTTGATTTTCTTTCTCTTACATTATTTTAGAAATCTTCCCTTTTGTATAGAAATTTTCTCTTTCTTTAAAAAACTTTTTGAAATAAGAGACAAAGTTTTCATCTATTTTTAAGAAAATTAAGATGATCTTAGAAATTAAGGAAGCCTTAATTATGACATCTTAAACCTAGTTGAAATAATAGATCTTGTTTAAAATTATAGGCTAAGTAAGAAAAATTGGGGAGATATTTTTATCTTGAATTTTTTTGCCTTTGATAGTATGCACTTCACACTTACACATTTTTGGGATGGAAACAAAGACCAAAAAGGCCATAAAAATATAAAAAAAAAAAGAAAAAGAAAAAAAGAAAAATATATAAATAAAACATCACTTATTAAGCTGGATAATTGTGCCTCAAGAAGCATGGTTATTCACACCTAACGGTGATTAAAAAATAATCCCCCTTAGTTTTGTGGCCTTTTTCACTCGAGTCCTTAAACCCGAGGGATGTTTTCTCATCTGGTGCCCTAAGACCTACTGGTTTGGGAGTCATCGGTTATAGGCTCGTTACATGGGTGAACTAGAAAGCCTAAACTAAGGGAAGAAAAAATATATATATAAATAAATAAATATATAAATAAATGGCTTGATGGTTAGAGTTGAAATCCCAGAAATCTTCACTATCACAAAGTGCATATTATCTAGGTTTTATGAGAGATAAAATATTCAATCCAATTTTGAATTCTTGCCTTAATTGGAGACAAGATCTTGCATAGAGACTAAGTTTAAGAAAAAATAATTATAGGTGGACTTATGACCTTAGATCACTTATATTTTTGCAAAAATATTTCATAAACATGTCTCTCTTTCAAAATGAATTTTCAAAACACTAACAATTGTTTTCTTTCTTTATGGATTTTGTGGGTGCAATCCGCTGAAAACTCTCAGGAGACAACACTCCTCCTTTAGGGTAACCTAGAGGTTTAACGGCTTGTTGCACGTGCTCAGTGCAATCGCTTCACCTGCGAAAGTGGTGTAATAAAATTGGTAGTATAGTTTTTCTTTTCTTTGTTTTGCTCGGGACGAGCAAAAGAATAAGTGTGGGGGTGTGATTGATATACAATTTTGCATATTTTACCACATCATTTCCATACATATTGCAAATAAAAATATGATTTTTAATGTTCTTCTCTCTATTTTTTGCAGGTCCACATCTGAAATAAGAAAAGGCCCAAAATCTCTTTAATTAGTAATAATTAAAGGGAATTAATTCAAAGCCCAAAAGAGAGCCCAAGTTAGAACCCAGGATCTGGAGAATTCTACGCGCCAGCTCACACTTCCAGAAGGTCCACGTGGATAACAAACTCATAACAAACTCACAACAGAAAGTTGTTGGCCAACGGCCTTGAAACGGCCGCAAGTTGCCGCAGATCTGCGGCAGATCTGTGGCCGTTGAGCCCCAGATTTCTGCCACCTGTCCAGGTTCCAGATACTTCTCTCTGAGGCCTATAAATACAGGACCAGGGCCTTCGTAAAGAGGTAGGAGAGGAGGAGAGAGGAGGAGAGGAGAGAGAGATTAGGGTAAAAGCTTGTATTTTGTGAGAGAGTGTTGGTATTCTCTTAGGTTTTTAGCTCTCCCTCTTCTTCCTCCTAGAGATTTTGTTGAAGAGAGAAAAGAGAGTGTTTTTTGAGAGCTTGTAAGCAAGGAGGTGACATCACTTGTAAGCAAGGATTAATCAAAGCTTCATTCTTCTCTTTGCAATCTCTAGTACTTTGCTTTACTTTTCTTTACTTTCTTGCTTTACTTCTATTGCATTTCTATTTTCATCATGAATTGTTGTTTAGTTTCTTTTGTAATGGATAGCTAAATTTCTCTTACATGGCTAGCTAACAACTCTCATTGCTAACTTCTAACTCTTTGGGTGATGGCTAAATTCTATACTTGCTTTGTTAAGTCTCTTTTGTTTCCCAATGAAGTAGAGTTGCTTTCATTTGGTAAATGCTTGTTCATACTCCATATGATTCATGTGTGCCTCATTTAGAGCCTTGTCTAGAACAAGTGCCTTGATGGAACATGGAGATGGATCACCGAACATATGCTATTTGTAGAACAACTTCTTTACTTCAAGCTAATTTGTTGTTATGCCTTGAATGACTAATGAATGTTGTATCTTCTTCCTTAGCATCCCTTGAGTACCACTCCTTGTAGTCCACCATAGAAAATCTATCTCGGGAGCCAATGAATCAATATGAGGCTACAAGCTAAGACCGAGAAGAACACTCATCTTCAAAACGGGAAAAATACTTGACCAAACAAGCAAGTCATCTCTATTGCCAATGAATCAACATGAGGCAATCATGCATCACCCTTGAGCTTAGTAAGTTAGCAAAGTAGAAAAGTTAGCTAGCCATGGCTTTTATCATCTAAAGTTTTCTAAACATTTTCTTTACTAGCTTTCTCTCTTAGCAATACACTTTTCCAAAGTTCTTTTGATTTCCTTTCCATCATGAACAAATCCACCAATTCTTTCATTTTCTTTTCCATGCTTTTTGCATTTGTTTAAAAACAAAGAAGAATATTCGTTTTTCTTTCTTTACTACGAACCGTAAAGCTTCCTTCGTGAGCTCTCCTCGAGGATCGACCCGTATAGCTCTTTGCTACTACGGAGATTGGAAAGGATACATTAATCATATAAATACATTGTGGAGTGATCAAAGCACTTGAGGTTGACTCTAAACCTTCTCTCTTTCATTTAATATCTGTGCAAATACTTCACACAAAATCACACTATCTTTTCCCTTTCAATCATGAAACAAATTTAATCATAAGATTAAATATATAAGATTCATTAAAATATGATATACAAATAAACTTAAACAACATTGAGAACACAAAGTATATGAAATGATTTTGGCATAAAATCTAAAGTGTATCTCAAAAGCAATATAAGTATATCACAAGTTCTAATAAACTTTACTTTTAAACACATGTAAAGCAAAATATGCAAACAATAATAAGCTAAAAATCATTCAATGCAAACATAAATGGAGAATAGAAATAGCTACCAAACCGGGTAGCCTCATCCCTATTTCTCAAAAAAAAAAAGGTGGTCCTCTCATCTAAACACCTTGAAGGTGATGCATCCATTGAATTATCCATTAAGCTCAATTAGCATTCACCACCAAGGCACCAAAACTTTTCACGTCTTGTGAGAGCCCACACCTATATCAAAAGCGAATGGTGCGGCCTTTGGTACCCAAACTTTCTTGAGTCCTTGAGGGTTAGTACCTTTTCAAACCTAAATATTGGCATTAAAAATCTTTAATCTATCAAAACAAAATTTACAAAGTAACCTTTGCGGTCGCAATGTGCACATATGTACACTCTAGCATACATGTGGCATGTGTGTGAACATGGTGTGCATGTGCATGCCATGGAGGGTGTGTATGCATATGTGGAGTGATCGGTCACATATATTGCATATATATTATCACATTACCATATTTATTATCTAATAAATCATATTAATAAGTCTTATTTTTTCATAAAATGCAGGCCCATTGCTAAAGGAAAGGGAAGAGAAACGAGCCGAAAAGCCCATCAAATTCTGATTTAATTCAGAATTAATTCGAAATCAAAAAGTCAGGGCAGATCATGGCAAATCAAGGAGGTTGAAAATCGGTTAAAACAAATATTTTCAAATCAATTGGTTAAAGCCAAAAATCAAACTGTTTCGTCGAATCCAGGAGCTGAAACAGAAAACCAGCATGAGATAAAGGTGAATCACCAAACGAGGCATCATCACCAACCAGGTATGGCCACCTGGCCACACCATGGCTAAAGCCACATTTTCGCAGCTTGGTTGGGTTTGTTGGGGGAGCATTTTCTCCCCCTATCTTCGTACACCTTCTCCCGTTTGATTTTTCCCTATAAATACTGTATTTTTCAGAGAAAAGGGACAAAAAATTAGTTTAAGTTTTTCTCTTTGTTTTAAGGTTTAGGTTCTTTATTAGATAGTATAGAGAAGTTGTATCTCTATTTTTTAATTTGTAGTTCAGTCTAAATACCAGTGAGAGAGGAATAGAGTGATTGTAATCTGAAGATTGAAGTGACATCAATAAAGGTTCAAAGCTTCTCCTTATCTCTAATTCATTGGTATGTCTTATTTTGTTTCCATATCTTGTTTTACATTATTCATGAGTAGCTAAATTTGTTTTATAGGCTCACTATCATCTCTCTCTTCATCCCTCTTATTTTGAATGGTTTTGATGTAAGGAGCCCAATGGAATCATATGTATGCCTTAAACTAAGCCTTTCTTCTTTGAAAGTGTTCTTGAAGGCACATGAGGATAGGTTTAAATTTTTAAACTTCTATTTCTTTTAAAATATCACTTAAACTTGTTTTTATTTCATACTTAAAAAAAACTTGATGATTTAACATTCGATTCAAGAGGATTTCTTAAGAAAAAGAGTTAAACTTTTTCAAACAATTTTATTTGCTTTGCTTAAGACTGTCGAAACTCAAGCCTATGTTTTTGCCTATGATCAACTTGAGGCACTAAGAATTTCAAGAGAAGAACATATCGTTGAGTAGTAAGATAATGAGCCCAGATTTTTCTATATATTAAAAACAACCAAACGATCTTTACACTTTTAAAAAACATCACCTTTTTCAAAGCCTTCTCTAATTTTTCAATTTCTCTTTAAAATCACTTCCTTATTCTCCATTCTCTTTTCAATATAAAAAAAACACCGACAGCATTCTTTGCTTGTTAAACAAAAACATTAAAAAATTTTCATCGCATTCTTCATCGTGGACATGACCCGTTAGCCCAAAGCTAGACGTTAATTCTCATTGCTTTCACTTGCAATCAATTTTTGGCGCCGTTGCTGGGGAGGGAACGGTGTAATTATTTTCTAACAAGTTTAGTATCTTATTTCAGGGATGTCAAGGTTTAGATTTAGCGCTCAAACTTTGCAGGAGAAGACTTGCTATTTTGTGCCCCTACTCTCGAAAGCAGAAAACAGAATTTCAAGAAATTACAGTGCAAAAGCTTGAAATTTTTGGGCTACTAAAAACTCTTTTTGCCAGGACATATTGTTTTGAAAAAATGCAGTTTTTATGTGTTATTTTTGCTACATCTGATATTCACATTTAATCCAATAGTATTCTAATTGATTGCTAATTGCTTAAAAAATAATTAGACTTGCATTCTAGGCATTTGTCTAATTATGTTTCTTTTACAATTACTGTTGAAGATAGCTAGAGAAAAGGTATGTATGCATAGCATATAGTTTAGGAAACATTCTTGGGTGATATTTGCTTGTGAATGTTACTTTTCTATATCTTGCATACTCTGGATAATCAATTTTAAGGGAAAAAACCAAATCAAGATAAGGTAGGGAAGTCATTACTCTTTCTTAGCCCACAAATCATCTCTAAGCACGCACAACCTAAGCCTAATTTAAAATCTGATAGATGTTGGCCTTAGGGACATTCGAACTCATTAGGAGATTATCCTAAGGGAGAAGGTGTTAGAATTTGACTCCTATCAAATCAGTGTTTAAGGACAGGGATTGAGGGGCGAAACCCCAAAGGCTGGTGGTTTGGCTTAATTAGGCCCGTCGCTTTTGCGCGGATATCTCCCACCAATCTTGCCCTGACCTGGCTAATTAGCTTGTAGTCATAGTCTGCATTATACCCCTATCGACAATCAACCAGTTAGGTGTTATCTAGGCTAAGTTTACCTTAAACTAGGCTTGGTTGTTTCTTTTTGTTGACTATTGGTGAACTTGTTTGTAATAGTGTTTGTATATGCAAGTGTGGTAAAAAGACCCTAATTTATCTAGGTTGACTAGAAACACATCACCACCCAAGTTCGAACCAAGGCCAGATTCGGTTATGGCTCAACCGACATCTTTGCAGGATAGGTTCTATCCCATTAGAGCCTCACTTCCATCCTGCATCCAACTTCCATCGGTTGGTGAACACAACTTTGAGCTTAAGCCACAGTTCATCAACCCACTCCCTAAGTTCCATGGCTTACAGTCCGAAAATACTTATTTCTTTATAAGAGAATTTGAGAAAGTATGCTTAATGATGAAAATCCCACACCTTGTAGATGATGTTATTAAGTTGAGATTTGTCTCATTTGCTCTTAAGAACTTAGACAAGAAATTGCTTTACAGCTTAGCGGCCGGCTCCATCACATCCTAAAATGGTTTCATCAAGGTCTTCTTGAAGAAATACTATCCAATTCATAAGACCGCTCTCATTAGGAAGAACATCATGCAGTTCAAGTAAGAACATAGTGAACCGTTTTGGAGGTACTTTGAACGCTTTAAAGACCTTGTCCAATATTCTCATCATGGAATAGAGAAATGGCGACAATGTCAAATTCTTTATGACGGTTTGAGTACTCAACCAAGACACTCTTAGAAGCCATGTGCCAAGGGGATTCTTGCAGAAGGATGAGAATGATGGATGGAATTTATATGAGAATCTAGCTGAAACGACCATCCAATAGGAACTACTAGTGAAAACTCAAGAAATTCAAACTACATCTCTTCAAAAGGAGGTCACCACTCTATTGAATCATCCATAGTTAAAGAGGTTAAGTTAGCTAACTTAGCGAGAAGACTGGAAGTTTTAGAAACTAAGGAACCAAGTCCAGTCAATCAAGTCAGCCCAAACCAATTTTTAACTCCAGACTGTACTTACTGTCAAGCCATGAATCATGTGTTTAAGGAGCGTCTTGTGTTTCAAGCTCAGTAATAATATCCTGAACTAATGAATACGGAGGCCGAACAATGATCCTTAGCACCAACATACCATCTTGGCTGGAGAAATCACCCAAATTTCTCATGGAGCCAACAAAATAATGACCACCCATGGTCAAACCAAGCAAGCCACTTCCATCATTCCAATAATTCTTCCAATCATTAACTCAACTTTTCAAATTATCCTCACAATTCTCCCAACAATTTTTTACATTATCAACAAAACTTTCCCAACCAAGCTCCACAACCCTCCTTCCAGAATCCTCAGCTTGAAAGGTGAATGACTGACTTTGAGAGAAATATGAAAAGGTATATGAAGAACCAAGATTCCCTCATGCAAACTATACAGAGGCTAGAGATTCAAATGAGCCAATTAGCAACTCCACAGAATGAGAGGCAAAAGGGTACCTTGCCCAATCAGCTAATAATGAATCCTAAGAATTCTCAACAAGCTTATTTGGCTGAAGGTCAATCATTGAATCAATGTAATGTTGTTCATACATTGAGATCAGGAAAGAAAGTTGATAATCTACTGTCAACTCCATCTAACCCATTCAGCATAATCACACTCAAACATCCACCTCATCTAGTCCCAATTCTTCTAAATCTTACGAATCTGAAACTGATAAATCAACTAGTCAGGTGTACAAACCTATAGTACCATTTTTTAATAGCTGAAAAACAACAAGCAGAATTCACACATGAATAAGATAATTGAGATCTTCAATCAAGTGAAGATAAATGTGTCACTTCTTGATGCCATCCAACAAGTTCCATCCTATGCAAAATTTCTTAACGACATGTGCACCAAGAAGAGAAAGACTAATGTACCCAAGAAAATCTTCTTAGCCACTAACATTAGTGAGCTACTGTCGGGTCCGATCCCCGTTAAGTATAAGGATCCGAGTAGTCCCACCATTGCCTGCACTATAGGACAAGCCGAGATTAGTCGTGCACTTCTTGACTTAGGGGCAAGTATCAACCTTCTTCCATTCTCAGTTTATCAACAACTCGGGTTGGGTGAATTTAGTCCAACGCGAGTCACAATTCAACTGGCTGACCGTTCTGTGAAAGTTTCAAAGGGGAAAATTAATAATGTCCTTATCCGGGTCGGGGAGTTTATCTACCCAGTTGATTTTATAGTTCTTGAGACACAATCTGTGTCCAATCTTAGGGTTCAAACTCTTGTTATCCTAGGGCGCCCATTCCTTGCTACTGCCAATGCTATTATCAATTGTAGGAATGGTTCTATTAGATTAACCTTTGGGGACATGACTAGAGAAGTCAATGTCTTCAACCTAGAAAAATAACCTCATAAGATAAGAGACCAAATGTTTGAGGTAAATTATGTTGAAAACAGTTGTGATGAAGAAAGTGAAGGTATAAAGAATGAGTCTCTGTTTCTTGATGAATTATTTAAGAATGAATGCGATTATAATTATGAGAAGGCATATGTCAAAGATCCTAATTTTAGAGTACCCTTTAAAAAAAGAAAATTTGTTTTGAATATCTTCACTTTCGATGAGTCAACCAATGATGTATCACATGAAAATATAATTCAAGAACCTCCAATTGACCTACTCTTTGAAAATCTCTTCGAAAAAGAACACATGTGTTTGGATAAATCGATTAGAGATATTTTGTTTAATTACACACCTCTAGGGGAAAGTGTTGACCTAAGTTTTGAGGAGATGTATGAAACTGAGTTAGAATTTTTAGGCATTCATAGTGAGAAAGTTCCAACTGAGAAGTGTGATGGTGATCTTTTTTTGAATAATGGATGTAGAAATATGAGAAAAAAAGCTTAAAGAAGGTGAAACTGGGGAGAAAGAGAGCTAAAATGTCAAAAAAATTGGCCTCCCTACTATGCCCTATAAAGAGAACCCAATGGAATGATGGGAAGTGAGTTAGAGGGATGAGACCGAAAAAGATCTAGGTGTGAGAGAAACATGATGTTGTACATATTTTTGTATAATATATATATATATATATATATATATATATATATATATATATATATATATATATATATATATATATATATATATATATATATATATATATATATATGCACCTCTTTTACATTCCATTTCATGCAACTACACATTTATTTCATATAGTGGGGGGACAATGCATGAGATAAGTATGGGGGAGGGCTCTAACATGACTAATATAACTAAAAAAAGAAGAATATATATATATATATATATATATATATATATATATATATATATATATATATATTATATATATATATAAACTTTTTAAAAGAAAAGAATAATATTTTGATATATTTTGTAAGAAATTAAGTCAATTTTAAGGAATAGGAAAATCATAATTAGGATTTCTTATACTTGGTCAAAATAAGATGCCTTGTTTGATTTTCAGAGTTAGGAAGAAAATTGATGAAAGTAATTTAGTCTTGATCTTTACCTTGGAGAAATATGCACACCTTATACACTTACACACTTAGGGTTCAAAAATAAAATTCTTATGCTCTATAAAAAAGAAAAAAATTTATATCTATGAAAAATAAACAAATCTAATTATTAATTAGCTAGGTGCTTTGGCCTAAGAAAGCCTTGATATTTATACAAAAGATAATTAGATAAGTTTGAAAAATATATATAAGTCCTCTGATTAAGCTGGGTATTTGTGCCTCATGAAGCAAAAGTATTCACGCCTAAAAGGGGTACATTTTATAAATAAAAATCCTTGGTTTTGTGGCCTTGTCTGGTCGAGTGTTTAAGTCCTTGGGGGTGTTTTCTCACCTGGTGCCCTAAGACTGTCAGGTTTGGGCGTCACCGACTAAAGACTCGTTACATGGACAGATTAGAAAGCCTAATGGAATTGAGAAACAAATACCAATAAAAATAAATATAAATAAGACGTAAGAGTTAATGTTAAAGAACACTTAGTCAAATTTTTCGGTCACAAAGGTGCATATGACTCAGGGTAAAGTAATAGACTAGATGAGAATACAATTTGACTCCTTACTTTGATTGATGACATGTTTTTGAATAGAGACTAAGTTTAGGAATGAAAAGTTCGATATTCCTATAACTTATAAATTACTTGAACTCTTACAAATATACTTCAAATATTTTCTCTCTTTTCAAAATGCTTTTCAAAAATACTAACATTTTTTCTTTTTCTTTATAGATTTTGTGGGTGCAATCCACTGAAAATCCTTATGAGACAAAACTCATCCTCTAGGGGTAACCTAGATGTTTAAAAACTTATTGCACATGCTCAGTGCAATCGAGTGACCAGCGAAAGTAGTCTAATAAGTGATTAGGATTAGTTTTAATGTTTTGCTCAAGGGCGAGCAAAAGATAAGTGTGAGGGTGTGATCGATCACATATATTGCATATATATTGTCACATTTTCATGTTTATTATCTAATAAATCATATTAATAAGTCTTATTTTTATTTATAAAATGCAGGCTCATTGCTAAAGGAAAGGTAAGAGAAATGAGCCTAAAGTACCATCAAATTCTGATTTAATTCAGAATTAATTCAAAATCAGAAAATCAGGGCAGATCATGGCAAATCAGAGAGGTTGAAAACTGATTAAAATAAATCTTTCCAAATCAATCGGTTAAAGCTAAAGATCAAAGGTTGTTTCATCGAATCCAGGAGCTGAAATGGAGAAACTAGCATGAGATAAAGGTGAATCACTAGATTAGGCATCACCACCAACGAGGTATGACCGCCTGGCCAAACCATGGTCGCAAAAATGCGGGCAAAGCCGCATTTTCGCGACTTAGGTTTGTTAGGGGAGCGTTTGCTCCCCCTATCTTCGTATGCCTTCCCCCATTTGATTTTTCCACATAAATACTATATTTTCAGAGAAAAAGGGACCGAAAATTAGTTTAAGTTTTTCTCTTTATTTTTAGGGTTTAGGTTCTTTATTAGATAGTAAAAAAAAGTTGTTTCTCTATTTTTTTAATTTATAGTTCATTCTAAATGCCAGTGAGAGAGAGAAATAGAGTGATTGTAATTTGAAAATTGAAGTTGTTGGCCCAAGAGGTTACACTCTCCATTTGTTTAGAGTTTTGATGATAACAAAACACTTAAGAGCTATATTGGTACTAATAAGTTTGTTCAAGATGAGTTTCAGGTTAGTACTATTTTGAAGGTCATTGTTTAGCTTTTGCAAGACTTTCTTGGTTCATGAAGCAAATAAGGCAAAAGGCACTAGAAGGAATGATCATAGAAGAGAAGGTCTAGCATGGCATTGCATGGCTCAAGACTTCAGTTTGGCTCAAGAGACATCATTAGATTTGTTTTTAGTTTTATAGTTTTGTCAAAGAATAGTGGATAGGTTGAAGCTCATATAAACACACATAAATTTAATACGTTTGGATTTTGATTTAATCAGTTTTGGATTTCAAGTACATATATCGGGTTTTGGATTTGAACCAGTTTTAGTTCTGCTGATCTGTTTGACACTCTTTTATATTTGTTATCATAACTTTTTATTCTTATATTCAAATAACATGATTTAACTTGCATTTCAAAGATAACTTACAGATCTAAATTTCTTATTCAATAATCATTTTCAGATTCAAATTTTAAAGATATCAAATATTTAGTTGAACTCTATTCTTGTTCTGAAAATAGCTTACAGTTTCTGTTTTGACACCTGTCAGTTTTTTATTGATAACTTTTTAATAAAAAATGATATTGAGTTGATTTCAGTTGCATTAAAACGAAGACTTAAATATATACAAATTATTCCTATATACTGTATTCTAAATTCAAACGTTTGCAGCCTGAAAAATGTATTCAAGTTGACCAATCTGCCAGATTGGCAGTAATGGCTAATTTTCTGGAGGCTGATTTTTAACATGTTTTCAAAATGTGTTTAAGTTTAAATAAAACGTGGTTAGATGTATTAGAGGGTCAATTTCTTCCTCTTATATTTAGGTAAAACTTTTCTATGTTTACTCTTCCTAAATCCTATATAAAGGGGTCATTAGGGTAGAGGTTTTGACAACAACAAGCATTGGCAAAATATTAAAAGTTTTCAAAGGCTTTCAAAAGAGTTTGGTCCTTGGTTTTTGTGCTGAAGAATCTCTCATTCCTGAAGTTTTAGTTTCTAAACTCTCTCAAGTTCTTTTTATTTTTTCACTTACAATATTTGAGCTTCACTTCTAACCATTGTTCTACAGGGTTCTTTTAAGGGAAAGAGGCTTTTGCAAAAGAGAGTTTGTGGTCTTTTGATCACCAAGAAATACTTGTATTCGAGATTGTGGAGTTGGGTACTCTGGTGTGATTGTAACTCTTTGTGAAGTTATAGTGGTTAGAAATCCTTCTGGGGAAGGCGGGGACGTGCTGGGTGCTCGAACCTCGAAAAAATTCTCGATTTTTGCGTTTGGTTTACTTGCTCTTATCTCTTGCATTATATTCTTGCTTCAATTATTTGCTTTAATTACTTGCTACAATTACTTGCTCTATATATACTCATTGATTTATTCACTTGTTGCATATTCATATTGTCAATCAAATACTCATACAACAAGATTGCATTGCGCACCTCTAACTCTTATCAAGAGGAATCACGAGGAAGGAGTTCAGAGCCCTTCACGGGGTATTGGCTTCTAGTCTTGTTTTGGGTTGATTATTGCATCATAAATTTTTAATTGTGCATTGATTAGCATTATCACCTATTCACCCCCCCTCTAGGTGATTTCAGAAGTAACATCAATAAAGGTTCAAAGCTTCTCTTCTTCTCCAATTCACGGATATGTCTTATTTTATTTCCATGTCGTATTTTACATTATTCATGAGTAGATAAATTTGTTTTCTGGGCTCACTATCATCTCTCTCTTCGATCCCTCTTGTTTTGGATAGTTTTAATGTAAAGAACCCAACAGAATTATATGTATGCATTAAACTAAGCCTTTATTCTTTAAAAGTGTTCTTGAAGGCACATGAGGATGGGTTTGGATTTCTAAACTTCTATTTCTTTTAAAACATCACTTGAACTTGTTTTTATTTCATACTTGAAAAAAAACTTGATAATTTAACATTCAGTTTAAGAGAATTTCTTAAGAAAAAGAGTTAAACTTTTCTAAACAATCTTATTTGCTTTGCTTAAGACTTTCAAAACTTAAGCTTAAGTTTTTTCCTATGATCAAGTTGAGACACTAAGAATTTCAAGAGAAGAACTTATCGTTAAGTAGTAAGATAGTGAGCCCAGATCTTTTTTATATATTAAAAATAACCAAACAATCTTCATACTTTTTAGAAAAATCACCTTTTTCAAAGCCTTCTCTAAGTTTTCAATTTTTCTTTAAAATCACTTCCTTACTCTCCATTCTCTTTTCAACATAAAAAAAATACCGACACTATTCTTTGCTTGTTAAACAAAAATATCGAAAAGCTTTCATTGCATTCCTCCTCGTGGACACGACCCGTTAGCCCAAAGTTAGATGGTAATTCTCATTGTTTTCACTTGCAAATATGGAGAATGTTTCTTGTGAAATATTCATTCCAATCTCTTATAATCAGTAGCACATTGGCTCAAGGTGGAGCCTAGACAATTAATTTTCTACTTCAAATAACAAATATCATTTTTAACAATAGAAGAAGAAATATAACTTGTATTAGAAACAAAATTCTTTTCTTTGGAAAGAGAAATATTTTGTTTTTCAACAATTTTACTTTTCAAAGATTTTTTTTTCTTCTTTTGAAATCAAAACAATTTGGTTTTTCAAAGAATCATTTTCTTTCAAAACAAAAACAAGTTTTAAACATAAAGCATCATTTTCTTTTAAAGCAACATCTTTTTCTTTAGAAACCGAATTAATTTTCTTTTTCAAAATCTTATTTTTACTTAAAACAAAATCAAGTTGAGCTTTCAAAGAATCTTTTTCATTTGAAATCTCTTCTTTCTTTTTCAAAGCAAAATCTAGCTTTAAAGGCAAAAATTCATTTTCTTTCTTCAATTCTAAACTCCTATTTTTTAACAATTTATATTTTCTCAATAGATATTCACATAACATGAAAAACTCTTCATTCAACATGTGTGCATTCTCACGAGACATATTATCATTAGATGTACTTGCACAATTATCAAGATTGGATTCTGAATTAACCTCAAGGGAGTCATTCTCTTGGACCATAAAGCAAACATGGTAGGAATCTTCATAGACTCTCTCCCACATCATTTGATGCTTGTTCAAGAGAGATCAACGTGTTCCACACTGCAAAGGCAGAATCACAATTAGAAACCCTTGAAAGATAATCATTATTTAGGGTTTTTTTTAGTACCATCTTGGCTTGTGCATTAGCCTCTAAATATTTGTCATTTTCAATATATGATCTTTTAGTTGTTGCAAGATAAATATAAATACTTAAAGTTTTAAGATATGAACTCATTTTAAGTTTCCATATGTCAATATTGGAAACATCAAACATAGGTAAAGCAAGATAATCTATGAGTGTGAGTAAAAAAAGAATGTGATTAGCAAAAATAAGGATCACTCCTCGGTGGTTATACTGAATATCAGAACTAGCTCTGACACCACTTGTGGGGTTACCAAGAGGTGATGAATAGGTGAAGTGCTAATCTAATGCGGAATTTAAAAACTTTTAAACTACCATAATAGATATCCAAAGAGTGAAATCGAATTCCTGGTGAAGGATTTTATAACTTCTCTTCAAGACTTCTCTTTTATAAGAGTTGAGGTGCTTCAATAGCCCTAATAGATTATAACTAGTATGATCACACAAACAATATCAAGCATGTATAAATGAATAATAGTAGCAATGTAAGATATAAAGAGAGTAGAGTTTAGAGAGAGATAGCTAAACACAAATACAAGAATATTATTCGAGATTCGAACACTAAGCTCTATGTCCTCGCATTTACCTAGAAGGATTTCAAATCTCTCTATTAAGAATTCCACAAAGGATATAAACTCAATTCTCTACATAGGAGATGGGCACAAAGCCAATAATCTCTACACTAAAGATCGACACAAAGCCAAAGCACAAAGTAAAGCAAATGGTTTACAACACTTAGTGATCACTTAGACCACAAACAATACCTCTCAAAATACAAGATCTCAGAGGTAGATTTTGTAAGGATAGCTCAAGCTTGTGAGAAAATAAAGTTTTTGGAAGCAAAGCACGAAAGAAAACACTTGGGAAAACTTCCCGAATGAAATAGAAATTGATAACTTGAAAGTAAAATTTCCCAAAACTTGTTCTTTTTATTTTTCAAAAACTTTGAAACAAATGAAAAGATGTAGATTTAAAGCTCAAAAACTTATTAAAGACTGTATAGAAAATGGGCAAGAAGACTATTGAAAAGTTGATAAAAATTCTCTTAAAATCTTAGTGAAAATCAGTCCAGAACACCCATATTTATAGGCTTTCTAAAAATAGTCATTGGGGGTCCAAACACAGTCAGAGAGATATGCCGGTCGATCGCCTTATCAACCGCCAACGATCAAATTTTTGACATTAGGATTTGCCAGTAGAGGACGACTTGTCGGTAATTGCATCTCAATTTTGCATTATTATCATCATATTTGCATATGTATCCTTGATTAGTCTTTATTTAATAATAACATTTAATCTTTTTTTGATTATGTTGTGTAGTTACTTAAATGAGAAGATAAGGATACAAGAAGTTTCTATTTTATCCCTAATCCTATTTAAATTTGGGTTTCAATTTAAATCAATTTGAAATCAAGAGGAGGAGGGGATGAATCATCATCTTCGAAATTCAAATTAAAAATAAAAAGATATACTTTTAAAAGATGGATGAGATAAAGTTAATCTTAATAGAGATAAGGAGGATAATTCAAAATAAATGGAGTTAAAAATTAATTCAGACTCAGATTCAGACTAGACACCTCTTAGTATTCAAAGCATAACTTTTGTTAAATATACTCAAATCTAATGATTCAAGATTCTGCAGAAAGAGAACTTGAAGAGCTACAATTCTTATGTTGACTACTCTATCGAATTCAGTGGTCTGATAAGTTATATTCAGCAATCAACATGCCAACTTGCTGCAAAATTAAAGTCCCGTATTGAATTAGGATTGAGTTAAATTTTCTAATTTGTATCCTATTGTGATTAGCTCTGAGACTTATTTAAAGAGCTGAAATCTCTCATAAAAAGTACTCCATATCAGAGATCATAATTTAGGATTTGTTTTTTAGTTTTTCTTCCAAATTTCTTTTGTAAATTTTAAGATTTAGTTCTAATTCAAGCTTTATAAAGAAGGAGGAGGCTCTTGTAACTGAAGGTGCCAGCATCAATAATAAGATTTTTCTTTCTAATTTATCTTTATTTACTTGCTTTCTCCTCTACCATGCTTTCTTTAATTTCATCATGATTATCTAGTCTTCTTCATGACTTGCTAATATCTCTACTACTAGTTTTAATTCTAAATTAGAATAAACTGATTAGATCATATGCATGCTTAACTCTAGGATTAGTTAAAGTTATTTAAGGAACATGATGATGACTAGTCAAATCCATATATGTCAATGCTTTTTAATGGTTTTTCTTACTCTATGCTTAGATAGTTTTGATAGTTGAATATTGAATCTTGGTTATTCTTTTAATTTTATGCTTAGAAGGCTTTGATAGTTTAATGTTAGGTCTTATTTAGTGATTATTTCAAATAGAGTTTAGTTTTTATCTTATGTATATTGCTTGAATTGAAGGCAACTCCAAGGTCTAACTTTTATGATCTATAGTGAAGTTTATTCTTGAATAGGTTAGTTAGTTAGTAGTGGTAGATGATTAGTAAGTCTTATTTTTTTCTTTTAATTTCAATACCCTATTTCTAACCTATTTTCACCATCATATTTTTGTCTCTAACATTTAACATAGTATTTTTCTTTTAACTCAAAGAAGAACAACATAAAAAATCTATTTAGTGTTTAAAAAAAATACCGAAAAGCTTCTATCACATTCCTCCCTATGGATTCGACTGGTATAACCCTTGCTACCATGGATATATTGCGAAAGACAGAGATCGACATTCACTCAGATAATATCCTCTAACTCTTAACTTTATCTCTATTTTAGGACAATCAAATTTTGGCGTCATTGCCAAGTAGGGAATGGTATTTTCTTTTTTTACTAAGTGGTTAATTTTTCTTCTTTATTTTTAATTCAACAGTAATCCATTAATTGAAGTGTTTAAAAAATGGATAAACTTGCATCATAGACATCTGTCTAATTTCATTTATTTTTAATTATTATTGAAGAGTGCTGGAGATAAGGAACATTTGCATTGCATCTAGATTAGGAAACACTTTTGGGTGATTTATAATTGGTTTGAGTGATTACTTATCTATTTACTTGCACACGTCACACTTAAATGACTTAAGGGCAAAACCCATAAGTAAGATAAGGTGGAGAAGTCATTACCCTCCCTTAACCCACAAACCATCTCTTCACTCATTAACCCAATCCTAATTAAAATCTGAGTAGACGTTGGCCTTATGGACATCTCGGACTCACTAGAAAATTAACCTAAGAAGGAAGTTGTTGGAATTTAACTCTTGCTAAATGGTGACTAGGCAGGGGATTAAGAGGCGAAACCTCGAAGAATAATGGTTTGGCGTAATTAGGCATGTCTCTATTACGCGGATACCTCCCACTGATCTTGCCACCTACCTATCGATTAACTTGTGGTTAGATTCAACAATATACCTCTCATGGATAGTCTAATAAGTTATGAGTCATCAAGGTCTAAGGTCTACCCTAACTGAGACTAGATTTTTTTTTCCTTTCCTTTCTTTTGTTTGTTTATTTATTTGTTTTGACATTTCTTGAGTAATATAGATAATAGTCACAATTTTTCTAACTTTAATAATACTTCATTTTTTGCTCCGACCTTTTTCAATCCAGATTACACCAACCCAGCATGGCATAAGTTTACCCAACAACATTTTAACCAACCAAGTATGTCAGGTTGGTCTTATCTAAATCAACATATGTCCCAGTCTCAAGTTTATGGACAAAATAGAAATAATCATCTCTACTCTTCACCAAGTCGATGGGGATACAATGCCCCATGCCATATTTTCAATCACCTTTCCAACAATCATTGTCATATACTTCTTTTCCCAAGCAACCAAAAGAAAAATCAATAGACTGGAAAAATAAGAACAAAATCTTAGAAAAGTTTGTGCAACGACTTAAAAAAATAGAAGACGCATGAGTCCATCGAAATTTTCAAATTCAAGATGCTTACTCTACCTTCCAAGTCCCACCACAACAAGAAAAACATATAGACTTAGATAAAAGTATAAAAACCTGATTCAAGCCAGAATCTATTTTATCCAATCTATCAATAAGCTAGAAGTACAAATGAATCATTTGACTAACATGGTGAAAATAGGGATGAGAAAACTCTACCTAACACACTTTTGACCGTTCGCGATTGCCCTAGCCATATTGATAGGAATGAAGAATCATGGTGTCTTGAAGACTTTGACCAAGATTCAATTTCACCAAAAAACTTTGAATTTGATCAATATCAACCCATTTCAACCCAAACTCTTGATCAAGATCAAGAGTCCCATCAACTTTCACAAGTTAAGGTGAAGGACACATAACAAACATATGAGAAAATTTTAAAACAAGTTCATAAGTGCTTGACAACCAACTCAATAGATAAGCTAGTGAGTTAGTTAGTAGGCAAAAGAAAGATTCTTTTTTCTACTCAACTTGCTCCTAGGCAAAAAATATCAATTCTAAATCATATTCTTCATGACGAAGCAAAAAAATTCAACAAGTTGAAAAGCCTATTAAGGAAGTGTGCATATTTGATGACTATCCTAGGTTTCTAGATAGTGTTATTAGAGATCATTTGACTACACATAGATCTCGTGGAGAGCAAATTGAATCATATTTTAAGGATGACTGTAATGATGAAGAACCTACTGAGAAAGTTATACATGTCCATGAAATGTGCAAATTTGATGATGATTCTCTATGTTTGGATGACTTGTTTAGATATAATTTGGTTATATATACACCCCCGAGGAGAAAGTTGAATCATGTAGTGAGGATGTATGCATAGTTGATTAGCCTCTATTTTTCGATGAATTGTTTAAGGATAAGAGCGATAATACTGGTGAGAAGACACATGTCAAGGATTTTAAGTCTAGAGTCCCCTTGATTTAAGTATCTTCACTTTCAATGAGCCAACCGTTGATCAATCACGTGAAAACATAAGTAAAGAAGATATGGTTACACTACACATCATATGGAACAAGTTGAGAATGAATGTGATAAAGGTGAACTTGTATTTCAAGCAAAATTTGAGGATGAATTTAATAAATTTTGTGTGAAGAATTTTGTTGAGAAGCAAAACATTTCATCTATTCAGGTTGAGCCTGAAACAAATTTTTCTGAGTTAGTATCGATTCCCAAACCTAATATTCTTGAGCCTAAATCAATCACTTCAATAAATTACATTCTATCGTTGGACCAAGGTACAAACAATTATGACTATGAGATGAACTTTCAAACCTGGTCATTTAACAGAGATAGGTTTTATGTTAGGATTTTTCATGATCCTACTCATATTGGGGGTTGTAACACTATACATAAGAAAGAGGTCAACAAAAGTGGGTTCCTTGATGATCCAAATGATATAGATTGGGTAGCAACGCTTTACCTAATTCGACCATTACCAGAACCACCACCTTGAGGTAACACTTTTCCTTCCCTCTCCTTTCTATACATTATATTGAGCACAATGCATGAGATAGGTGTGTGGGAGAGTTTACTAGCATACTAACATTGGTAATTATTACTAATAAATTATTTTTTCTTTTAAAAACTTTTGAAAAAACAATATTTTAATTTAATTTTCTAAGTAATTAAGTTAATTTTAAGGAATAGAAAAATCATAATTTGGATTTCTTAATACTTGGTCAAAATAAGATAATTTATTTTATTTCTAAGTCAGGAGGAAAAATAGGAAAAGTAATTTCATCTTGATTTTTATCTTGATGAAATATGCATACTTTATACAGTTACACACTTAGGATTCAAAACAAAGAATCTTGTGCTTTAGAATATTATATATATATGAAAAATAAACAAATCTAATTACTGATTAGTTAGGTGCTTTAGCATAAGAAAGCCTTGGTATTTACGCGAAAGGTAATTAGGTAAGTTTGATAAAAAATGAGAAAAAAGAAAAATATATATATATATAATATATAATATGTATTAACACATATAATAATCAATTAGTTAGGTATTAGGACCTCAAGAAGTCTTGATACTTAGACCAAGAAAAAAAAATTAGATGAGTTATACATATTTTAAAAAAAAGGCTTAAAGGGCAACGAAGTGGTAATACTTCAAATTCTTTCAGAAAATAGAAGAAAAAAGTTATATATATATATATATATATATATATATATATATATATATATATATATATATATATTAATATATAAGGCATAAGAGTTAAACTTTAAGAATTTTGAGTCAAAAAAAATTCACGAACACAAAGGTGCATATGACTTCGGGTAAAATAACAGAGTAAGTGAGAAATTCAGTTTTAATCCTAACCTAAATTGATAGTAAATACTTGCTTAGAGACTAAGTATAGGAATGAATAATTAGGTTATCCTAAGACTTATAGATTAACTTGATTTTTATTATAATATTTCAAATATTTTTCTCAATTTTAAAAATTAATTTTGAAAACACTAACACTTTATTTTTCTTTCTTCATAGATTTTGTGGGTGTAATTCACTGAAAACCCTCACCAGACAAAGCTCGTCCTCTAAGAGTAACCTAGAAGTTTAATGGCTTATTATACGTACTAAGTGCAACCTTAATTCTTATGAAAGTGAGTTAGGTTAGATTAGTTTTTCATTTTTAGTTTTACTCGAAGACGATCAAAAGATAGGCGTGGGGGTATAATTGCATCTCAATTTTGTATTGTTATCATCTTATTTGCATTTTTATCTTTGATTAATCTTTATTTAATATTGTTATTTAACCTTCTTTATGGTGTGTAGTTACTTAAATGAGAAGATAAAGATACCAAGAATCTTCTATTTTATCCCTAATCCTATCTAAATTTGGGTTTCAAGTTAAATCAATTTAAAATTAAGAGAAGAAAGGATAAATCATCATCTTCAAAATTCAAATTCAAAATCAGAAGATATACTTCTAGAAGATGGATGGGATAAAACTAATTCTAATAGGGATAAGGAGGATAATTCAAATTAAATGGAGTTCAAAATCAATTTGTACTTGCATTCAAACTGGACAACTCTTAATATTTGGATCATAACTTTTGCTACAGATATTCAAATTCAATTAATCAAGATGCTACATAGAGAGGACTTAAGGGGTACAGTTCTTATGTTGACCACCCTGTCCAATGCAGTCGTCTGATGAGTCATATTCAGTAATTAACTTTCCAACTTGCTGTAGAATTAAATTCTTGTATTGAATTAGGATTGAGTTTATCTTTCTAATTTATATCCTATTGTGATTAGCTTTGAGGCCTATTTAAAAAGCTGAAACCTCTCATAAAAAAATATCATAACTTAGGATTTTTCTTTTGTAATTTTTAAGATTTAGCTCTAGTTCAAGCTTTGTAAGGAAGGAGGAGGCTCTTGTAATTGAAGGTGGCAGCATCAATAACAAAGTTTTTCTTTCTAATTTATCTTTATTTACTTACTTTATTTACTTACTTTCTGATCTACCATGCTTTCTTTAGTTTTCATCATGAGTAGTTAGTCTTCTTCATGACTTGCTAATATCTCCACCACTACTTCTAATTCTAGGTTAGAATAAACTGATTGGATCATATTCATGCTTAACCTAGGATTAGTTAAAGTTCTTGAAGGCACATGATGATGAATAGTTAAATCAATATGTGTTAATACTTTTTAATGGTTTTTTTATTCTATACTTATATAACTTTGATAGTTTAATATTGAATCTTGGCTAGTCTTCTTATTCTATGCTTAGAAGGCTTTGATAGTTTAATGTTAGATCTTAGTTAATGATTATTTCAAATAGGATTTAGTATTTATCTTATGAATCTTGCATGAATTGAAGGCAACTCAAAGTCTAACTTCCATGATCTAAAGTGAAGTTTAATCTAGTATAGGCTAGCAAGTTAGTGGTGGTAGATTATTAGTAATTCTTGTTTCTTTTTCTTTTAATCTTTTTAATACCTTAGTTTCTAATCCAACCCTATTTTCACCATCATATTTCTATCTCTAACATTTAACATAGTATTTTTTTAACACAAAGAAGAACAACCTAATCAATTTATTTGGTGTTTAAAAAAATACCGAAAAGCTTCTATCACATTCCTCCTTATAGATTCGACCCGCATAGCCCTTGCTACTATGGATATATTGTGAAACACAAACACCCGCCTTCATCCAGATAATATCCTTCTGACTCTTAACTTTATCTCTGTTTTCATTAATCAGCCGATTAAGAAAACCCGAGAGCACAACAGAGTTTGTCCATCCACCAGCCGGTCGATCGAGCTCTTCTGTTAGTCAGCCGGTTCGTTAACCGAGCTTTTGCTTTCAAGGGCTAAGCAAGTTAGTGCACATCGGTTGATTGTGTGGTCGACTGGCACTGCTATCGGTCAATCACAGTCGACCGACAATTACCCAGAAAGCCAAATTTTGAAATATTTAAATATCTTTTTAAATCTCCATTAAATCCCAATAAATCAATATATTCTGTTAAAATAAATTCATATAAATACAATGAAGAACAAATATGTGAGATAAAAAATTAACACATATTACAAACATGTGAACCTATTTTTGAGATATAGAAATTCAATCTTAAAAAAAAAATCGTATAATCTAAAACTAAACTTTTAAATGGAATAAAACCAAAAAATCCATAAATACAAAAAATAAGCTATTTTAAACTCGATTGACGGTCCAATGTGTATGGATAAAATCTAATACACATATAAAATAATATAACTTGTTTTTGATGAATTAAAATACGTTTCTTAAAATAAAAACATATTTTCCTAATACTTAAACTTGTAAATAAAAATATTTTTTTCTAAAACTCTCATGTATACAAAAACAAGCTTTTCAAACACTGTATGGATAGAATCCCAATACACATGTAAGATAATATAATTTGTTTTTGATGAAATTCAACTCATGAATACCAAAACATAAACATGTTAAACAAAAACTCATCAAAATAAGTTTCTTTGAACTTGTAAAGCTCTAATATGTGTAGATAAAATTCAACACATATTCTAAACTATAAAAACTTATTTCTTTGAGATGAAAACCATATAAATACAAATTGTTATAGCAAAAATGATTAAACTGAAAACTAAATCTTTTGTACCTAAAAAACCAATCAAAAAACTTAGTTGCTTGTGTAAGCTTGAGCAATCAAAACTAATTCATACTTTGCATAAGATCAAAACTCACAAACTCTAGACACAAGTTTTCTTGTCGATCTTCTCTAAGTAGACTTGATCCAAACTTGATTCTTGAGCTAGACTCCTCTTTGAGCGTTAGATGTGATCTTTTGGCTGGAGCTTTTGAATTATCATGTGATAGATTCAAAACTTGACTTTGAAAATTTTATTGAAGCTAGATACTAACTAAGATCTTGATCAATATCTGAAATTTTATAAACACATGATCATTAATCATAACTACATGAGTTAGTCATCATCAAACTAGAGTGATAGGCCTTTGGGCCAACAACAACAAGGCCAACCACAATCAGAGAAGAAATCAAACTTGGATAAAGCATTGGCACAGCTTTCAGCAAGCACAACAAATTTTATTATGAACACGAATCAAAGCCTCAAGAACTAAGCTACATCCATGCACAACCTTGAAGTACAAACGGGTCATATTTCTAGCTTACTTTCCAACAAACCCAGGGATCGTTACCAAACAACACCGAAAAGAATCTAAAGGAACAAGCTAACATGATAACCCTAAAAAGTGAGAAGCAATTGGAGCATACACAAAGAGACACCACAGAAATAGAAGACCCAAAGAAGCAGAGGAAGAAGATATAAGCAGCCAAAGAAAGATGGATGATAGCAAATACCAAGAGACCATTGATCTGCTCGGGACAGCTAATCAGCCATCATACAATCGATTTAGAGCCTGAGCCAGAGACTATAAAAAAGACTGACGTGTGATATGGCAAGTGTGCCAATCATTACAAGTAATAGAGTGATGAAGTAAAGTGTCGAACCCAAAGAGATTGTTATTTAATTACCATAAATATTATTTCTGAATCTTATTTGATATGTATAATTAAGTAAAAAAGAAAGTTTAAACTGAATAGAAAGTGTTTTAATTTATGAGAAAAGTACTAGGGCATTACGACTTCGCTATTTTATATCTGATTATTCTAATTATTTATGCTAGAAGCTTTATTTAAGTATTGCTAGCAATCAAAAAATTCTTTTGTAATTAATAATCTCTATCGATCATCATTAAATCTAACTTTAGATTAGAGCCCACAATCTATCGATTTAGTGAATTTACTCATTAAAGTAGCATTAAGATCTATGATTTTCTTTCTAAGATTACACAGCATATGCTTCTCCTATCAGTCTCAGCCTATAAGAAGCGATTCTTATCCCTAGATGCGTTGCTTGGTTATCTTCTATGGGTCTCCAACCTAACCATCTATATAATTTGACCATCAATTATAAAATTTAACACAAGAATAAGATTTTAGCAATGCTTTAAAGAAGAACAATTAGATATAAACAATTTATCAAAAATCTTCTATAGAAAGCCTACATCTAACCCGAGCAAAAATTATTTAGTTCATGAAGGAAGACAAAGAAATCATAATTTTATCTTTAGAAAACATAAAGAAAATAAAATAAAAGAAAGGAAAGAAAGAACTAATTTGTAGTTACCCTCTTCTTCTCCAACCTTTTCTTCAAGAACTAGCAAAATAAACTAAAAGTAGAAGCTTTATTGAGGAGAAAATCTCCAAAAATGATCTTCAAAGTCTCCTCCAAAAGTAATATTCAAAAGTATAAAGTATTATGAAGTATCATAAAGTATATCTAATTACAAAATATTGCAGGTATATTTATAGGTACCAGAATCCTTAAAACAGTCTATTAAGAATTCCTAAAATTTAGATTTAATCCTCAATAAATTTTGAAAAAATTACATCATATCATAGGGACGACAAATCCTCCATAGAATATAGCATTTTTGCTGTCTAATATAGTATGTCTTCAAGTCTGAGTCAAGAAATAGCTGGCACAAGCACGTCATGGGCTTTAACCGGTCAACGACAACTTCACCGTTCGGATGGCATTTTTGTCGTGAAATTACTGCTGCTCTGGATTTTTTTGGATTTTCTATCTGATGATTGTACTCCACTAAAATTTCTATTTTAGAATTGGGATCTGTATGTATTCATGTATCCTTCACTGCAACTCTGCTTTTCAATCGTTTTTTGATTTTTCTTCAAAATTTGCTCTTAACTAAAATCTGCACAAGTTATAAATAAAACTACCAAACAACATTAAAGTGGCAAAAATAGGCATAAAAAGGGTATAAACTATAGATGTAAATGACATTCATCATACACCTAAACCTAGCTTTTGCTAATCCTCGAGCAAAATCCTAATCTAAAAATAAAAAAATCCTAAAAATCCTAAGAAACAAAAATTACAAACTAACTAACTTTCGTAGAAAATCATGGTTGCACTTAGCATCTGCAACAAGTCGTTAAACTCCTAAGTTACTCTAGTGGACAAGTGTTATCTCGTGAGGGTAGCTGTGAATATACCCATAAAATTCAAAGAAAGAAATAAAAGACATAGAAAGAGATTAAGAAAATAAGGTTAAATAAAAATAAAAAAAGAAAAAATAAAGAAAAACTTATAACAAGTAGTCACTAGCAATTAAGTTCATAAGTTTTCAATAAGTTTAATCATAATCAAGTTTAATTTCAAATCAAGAAATATTATCATCTTTTTCTAAATACTTGAATTTAATATTTCCAAGCCATTCTTCCTAAGTTTTCCAATCCTATGCATCTTTGTGAACATATATAATAGTCTTTAGCTTGGGAATTTTTAATTCAAACCTTACATATTTAAAAATATTTCTATATACATAATATATGTGTGTGTGTGTGTGTGTGTGTGTGTGTGTGTGTTTAGATAGAAGTTCTGAGTATTACCACTTCGGTACCCTTTAAGTACTTTTTTTTAAATATGTATAACTCGTCAAGTTCTCATTCGAGTAAATATTAAGGTTTCTTGAGACCCTAATATCTAACTAATAGATTCTTAGATTTTCTAATACACATAAAATTTATTCATATATTTTTCGTAACTTACTTAATTATCTTTCACGTGAATACCAAAGCTTGCTTAGGCCAAAGTACCCAGCTAATCAATACTTAGGTTCATTATGATATGTGTGTGTGTTATATATATATGTGTGTGTGTGTGTGTGTGTGTGTGTGTGTATATATACTCCACACTTAAATAAGGATTAATTATCCTCATCATCTTAAGCATGAAACTAGAGTGTAAGTGTAATGAATAAGCATAATCATGTATACAAAATCAAGATGGTGTTTATTTTCAAAATTTTCATCTCTAATTCAAAAATTAATGATTCTATCAAATCAATTGTTCTCTCAAAATTTTAAACTTATGTCACATGATTCCTAAAAGGCTAATTAAACTAGTTAAAAGTTCTTTTTAAAATAAAGTAAAGAAAATAAAGAAAAACAAAAAATTTCCTAAACCTAGATATAATCGAGACCTTCTCCCTCTCTTACTTCATCCCGCATCCTCCGATCAAAACCCTTTAATACTCTGTCATGTTGACTTTTTTTAGTAACCCCTTAACCAATTTGCAGGTCTTCTTCAAACCTTCCCAACTTTTAATGATGAATTCTTTATTGTCATGAGGTGGCTTTTGTTCAAAAAATTGATCACATCATCTCCCTCTTCGATAGATTTCAATGGAACAGCATGAATGTCGACATGAGCTATTTCTTCAGTCCAGTCTACATATAAAATGCAAAATAAGGTGCAATTTTACTCTCTAATGTTATCATGACTCTATTATGATACATCTCATTATAATCATCCATATGCATCCAACCTCAAAAAATTTGTGTAACAAGAATCGGCAAAGGAAATGATACTTTGTGATTCTTAGCTTGCCTATCTTTCACATTGCAAATCGTATTGAAGAATTAAAAACACATGAAAAATTGTTGATTCTTGGTCATCAAAAAATGCACAATATGAAATACTTTCTTATAAAAAATGATCATGTGTGAAACTCCAAGTACATTAGTGCTCAACCATCTACAAGTTGGATAAATATTATGATAATCAATTTTTGCATCTACCCCCATGTTTGGACGCTCTACAATTCTAACCCATCAAACTCATTTACTCCTCCAAATTCATAGGAATCTGATTTAAGCCTAGAGAAAGAGGGATTCCAGACAAGTCCAATAGAAATTGTAAATCAACAACCTTCATCTCTCCTCTCCAATATATGTGGATCCTATGTGTATGATGAGCAATATCAATATTGGTGAAACTATTGTAAAACTCCTCCACCAGGCTAGGAATATAATCATCACTACTACCCTGATGAATTAAATACCCCCAATTCCAATTCATGATCTCATCTAGAAAATACGTACAGAAAACTTGAAAAATAGAAAAGAAGTTCTTCCCAACCACAAACTTAGTCATGATGATAAAACAGAAAGAGAATCAGGAAGAAGATGGAAAATCTTACAAAACTATGAAAAACCTGGACTCGAATGTTGACAGGAGATGACAGTCAGCTATCAGAACAATGGATTTGCAGAGAACTTGCTTCTTCTGGTGTAGATCTTGGCTGCGAACTATCGCTTCTCCTCTCTTTTAGCTTCTGAATCTTTTGGTTCTAGGATTTTATCTCCGAAGTGTTGTGAAAAAAAAGAAAGAGAAATGTTAGCTTATATAGATTTTTTCTTCTCAGCTTCTTGGGAAAAATCCCAATACAATTCAAATTTCAAATTCTAATCTTATATCTATTCTTGGTCAAATTTCAAAAATGAAAGAGAAAAAATTTAAAAGAAGTTTAGTAAAAGGAAACTTCGAAGAAAATTTAAATAGTTAGTCCCAAATTTGTAAACTCCCAAAAATTTGAAAACTCCCAAAAAAATTTGAATTTTAAATTCAGATTGAATTTGTTCCCCCCATACCTAAATTGAAGCATGCCCTCATGCTTGAAAAGTTTAAAAATCACAATTTAAAAACTATCCAAAAATCAAGAAAACTCCTTTATATTCAAATACTTCTTAGTTTGCCATGTGGACTTGAATAGCTAAAATTTAATATTTTTAAAAACTGATAGAATTTATATGCTCACGTGTACAAACTTGGATTTACTCTTGATTCCTTTGGACGGCGGATTCGACATTTCACTCTGATTTCTTATTGTTTGATTTTGGCTATATCTTTCATACATGATTTTTATTCTTTATATGTATTTGCATTAAAAATATTAGTCAGTAAAGGCAAGGAACTGTTAAAACTAAAAGGAAAATGAAAAAAAATATAAACTAGATTAGAAAAATTAAGTTATCGCCTAATATGTACTTTAAGTTATAGTCATTAGCTTTTCTTTCTCTGATCTGATTATTATATGGTGTCTAATTTGAAAGATATCTCGTGCTTGTTGAAATCCTTTTGCATGTATCGCTTTAATGTTAATCATTGACCTTGAACAGTTTGTACCTTTTCCTACTTATTTTTGTTGGCCCGAAGGCTTTTCACCTTAATTTTGATGATAACTAACTTATGAAATTATAGTTCTAATGATCTTGTGTTTATTAAGTTTAAGATATAGGTGAAGATCATTATTAGTGGTTAGCTTCTACAATAGATGTGAAGTCAAGTTTTGAAGTTATCACATGTTGATTCAAGAGCTCGCGCATCAAGATCGCATTAAGTACTCAAGAGGAGTCTAGCTCTTTCGATCGTATTTGGATCAAGTCAACTTGGAGAAGAAGATCAACATGAAGACTTGTATCTAAGTTCATTTAGATGTTTGTTTAGCTTAAATCTTGTGTAAGGATAGAATAGTTTTGAATTGCTCAAGTTCGCACACACAAAAGTTTAATAGTTTTGGTTTCAGTTTAGCCGCTTCATTTTTGAGTTTCTTGAGTTTCAAGAATATATTTTTTAGGTTTATGAATAGATATCATCAAAATAAGATTATATGGTTTATATGTATATTGTATTTCATCGATATATATTGTAGCTCCATATTATTTAAGAAACTTATTTTGATGTATCAATTCATGTGTTTAAAGTTTTGTTTTTATTAAAAATTATTTTGAGATTTATTGTCAAACACAAGTATATATTATTTACCATGTGTATTGGACTATATCCATACACATCATGCTTCAAAAGTGTTTCAATATCTTTTTTTTGTATTTATACAAGTTTGAGGAAAAATTGGATTTCTATTTAAAAGTTTGGTTTTTGAAAAATACAATTTTTGGTTTAAGCCTAAAATTCTTTACCTCATAAATAGTTCAATTGTTTGTAATATGTGTTGATTTTTGATCATACATACTTGTACTTAAATTTATTTACATGAACTTATTTTTTGTAGAATTTATCGGAATTTATATGAATTTTATGGACTTAACAAATTAAGTTTCAAACCTCTTAAAATCCTATTTCTGGGTTGCTATCGGCTGACCGACCGGTTAACTAACACATGGCTTAGTCGATCGAGCAGTCGATTGAAGTGCACAGAAATGTGCACGAGCCCTAGCCTTAGCTCGGTCGACTAACCGATCGGCCATAGCTAGGCTCGGTCGACCGACTAGCTCACCCAACTCTTGGTTGGGTGGCAGTCAACTGTTCAGTTGACTGACAGAGAAGTTTATTCTCTGTGCCTTAGGGGCGGTCGACCGATCGGTCAACCGATAACCCCAACAGTCAAAAAAATGATCGTTGGCTGGTCGACCGGTCGGTCAATCGATAGGCTATCTGGCCTGGGTTCTATGCCCAACGGCTATAATTCTGAACCCCTATAATATGGGTTCTTGGGACCAGTTTTCTACAAGATTTTCAAAAGCAATTTTTTTCATCTTCTAGTGTATTTTTAACAAGTTTTTAAAAGACGTTTTTAATCTTCAAAATCAAAATCCTTTTTTTGCTTTCAAAGTTAAAATCAAAGAAAATCTAGTTTTGGGAATTCTAGTTTAGTTCTTCAAATTTTTATCTATCAAGAAGTTTTTCCCAAGAGTTTTTCTTTGTGTTTCTTTTTCAAACACTTTATTTTACTCACATACTTATGCTATTCATTGCAAATCTATCCTCTAGGATCGTGTATTGTGAGAGGCATTTGTTTGTGATTTTTTGAGATCACCAAGTTGTGTTTGTGATCTAAGTGATCACCAAATTGTAATCTGTCTTTGCTTTATTCTTGGCTTAGTGCCTACCCTCTTGTGTAGAAGGGTGTGAGAGAGTTGAAGTTGTATCTCCTTATTTGTATAGTTGTAATTTCTCGGTGGAGGTCCCTTTGTGAAAGATCTTAGTGGATAGTTAAATCCTTCTGTGTGAAGGCGAGGACGTAGAGCAGTGGCTCGAACCGCAAAACATATCCTCCTCTTTACGTTTGGATCTTTCTTTCTCAACTCTCTCTTTATATCTTGCATTGTTATTATTGTTCAAATCTATATATGCTTGATATTGTTTGTTTGCTCACACTTGTGCTCAACCAAGAGAGCTATTGAAGCACCTTAACTCGTAATTTAGAGGAATCATGAGGAGAAATTTCAGAGCCCTTCACGGGAAATTCAGACTCACTCTTGGTTACATATAGTGTGTTTTAGCATTGAGTTTTAATTCCGCATTATTTATATTAAATTAACATTACACTTATTCACCCCCCCCACTAGGTATGCTTTTAATTTTCACCACTCTATGTGGAAAAACTTGCTTTATCACGAACAGTCCCGATCATCTCAAATGTAGTTTTCAGGAAATAATCGAACATGAGAGTTGTAGAAAAGAACTTGTTGTCCTACAGTGTTCATCTTCCTATGTTTTTGCCATACCATGCTTGAGTTCTTTTCTTATGAAGTCGAGCATTTTCTTATGTGTAGTTCCGAAATTCATCCATCTCACCGAGTGTTAAAAATCCCTTTTCTCTCCTGCTTCTGTAGATCAAAATTTAAGAACTTTGTCACCCAATATGCCTTATGATCAAGTTCAACTGGAAGATGGCAAGCCTTCCCATAAACCAAATGGTAAAGTGATATACCTATCGATGCCTTGTGAGATGTATGATATGCTCATAGTGTGTCGTCGAGCCTTATCGTCCAATCCTTCCTTGATTGGCTTACCATTTTCTCCCAAATTCATTTCAGTTCTCTATTAGACCCCTCCGCTTGCCCACTTGTTTGAGCATGATATGGGATAGCTACACGATGTTTTAACTCCATATTTGTTTAGTAAGGAATAAATTGAAGATTACAAAAATACTTACCTCCATGCTGATAATTGCTCATGGTGTCCCAAACCTTGTGAATATATTCTTCTTCAAGAACTTCATCACTACATTGGCATCATTAGTAGGCAATGCTATGGCTTCCACCCACTTTGAAATATTGTCTACCGCAACTAGGATGTATTGGTTGTGGTATGATGGCGGGAATGGTCTCATAAAATCTGCCCTAAACATCAAAAAATTCTACTTCAAGAATAATGTTTAGTGGCATCTCGTTCTTTCTTGATATGTTCCCACTTTTTTGATAAGCATTGAAATATTCAATAAAGGCATCTGTATTTTTAAATAAAGTTGGCCAATAGAAACCACATTGAAGTACTTTTGCGGATGTTTTGTTCGTTCAAAGTGTCCACCAACCTTCCTTATATGGAAATGATGAAGAATACTTCGCATCTCTTCTTCCAGCATGCATCTTCAAATAATTTAATTGGCATAATACTTGTAAAGCAAAGGATCTTCCCATTGGTAATACTCTGCATAAGAAAATAATTTCTTCTTCTTTTGATATAAGAAATCAAAAGGAACTATGCCACATGCCAAATAATTGATTATATCAGCATAACATGGTGTTGTAGGATGTTCTCTAGATTTCTCCATTGTTAACTTATCCACCATATCTATACGGAAGCAATTTTCATTGTCCATCGTGTATTCCATCACTTTGAAGATGTTAAGTTGCTTCATCCAGCACAGAAGAGTTAATTTGCCGTGTTGGATAACAATCAAAGTATTACCCATAATTAAGAAAAGTCTACCTAAGATAATTTGTACTTTCTTATCTTCCTCCATGTCGAGGATGATGAAGTTTGCTAGTAACTAGTGCTTGTCCACTTTTACAAATACATCTTCAATCAGTCCTCGAGGGTACTTGATAGACCTGTCTGCCAGTTAGAGCGAAACCATTGTTGGTATTACCTCACCTAATCCAAATTTCCTAAAAACAGATAAAGGCATAAGATTAATAATAGCTTCAAGACCACACAAAGCTTTTTCAAGTTGAAAATTTCCTATATTGCAAGGTATAGAAAAACTCCCTGAATCTTAGGAGGTAGTTTATGTTGGCCCAAAGGCCATTAGCCTGACATTTTGATGATAACAAAACATATTTAGTTATGTTTTTAACAATTTTGTTTAAATGAGTTTCAGGTAAATATAATAGTTAAAGTTGACGGCTCCAACACAAGACTACCGCCTTTGGACGTCGCAAAGATTTGGATCCCCGAGCCTAGCACAGTAGAAGCGCTCCAGGATCAAATCAAGAATGAAGACTTCAAGATTTGTATTTTTCTTTTTAGTTAGTATTTTTAGATGATTTTGTCAAAACCTAGATGATAGAAGTAGAATACTTGGGATTGTCACACACACACTTTTAGTATTGCTTCATGGCTTCAAACAAATTTTCATACAAAATTTCTAACCTAATTTTTGGAGAAACATTGTTTGGAAAATTATTTTTAGAAAAACCGTTCTCCATTTACAAAAAGGATTTTCTTCAAAATAAAGTTCAAATATTTTTAGTGTTGACCTATGATCACACTCCAGTATTTACAACTCATAGAACTCTATTTTGTAAATCCCTATCCAAAGAATTTTTACCAAAAATTCCCCTTCCTTTTAGCAGCCTCTGGGAAAAACAGATCTGGCCAAGGCCGGTCGACCGACCGGTTCGACCGACATGCACCACTGTGCATGTGTGCACATCGGTCGGCTGACCCGGTCGACCAGGAGCAAGTCTTTGCTTTTTTCTCGGTCGACCGGATCGGTCGACCGACAAAGAGTTTCACTCTCTGGTTGAGACTGCGGTCGACCGTCCCGGTCGACCGACCTCTCAACGTCGGAAATCCGACCGTTGACGGTCGACCGACCCGATCAACCGGCGGCTGTCAGAAGTTCTGACAGACTCCAACAGCTATATTTTTCTGAACAGATTTTTGTTGGGATTCTCCCCAACGACTCTTTTTACCCTTGTAACCTAGTTTTTCATCCTCTATAAATAGAGGAAGGTTTCAAGAAGTTTGATACAAGATTTACAAGTAAAAATTCAATTTTTCAAAGCTTAGCCTTTTAGCAAAAAGATTTTCAATTGAGCCAAAATTTCTAACCCTTTTCTTGAAGTAATCCTCTACTTCTCTCTAGTCTTTTGCACCACACAATCCCAAAGTATTATCTCATCATCTTGGTTATAGGATTGTGCAAGTGAGCTTTTTGATCAAGTGTGATCAACCTTTCTTCATTGTGAGAAGTTGTAGAGGCATCGGCCTCAAGCGAGCGGGTGTGCTCCAAGTGGGTGTTGCGGCACCGCGAGAGATAGGACAAGTGTGTCCTTGTATTGACGATCCAGTGGAATCACCAATAGTGGAAATCCTTCATCGTGTTGAAGGCGGGGACGTAGAGCGTGGCTCGAACCTCGGAAAAATCTTTGTGTTTGCGATTGTCCACTTTTCTTTAAACTCTATCTCTCTATTACTTGCTTATTAATTGCTTATTCTCTTGCAAGTTCTTTTAATTGTGCTTATTTGTTAATTAGTTTTTAAATCCGCATTAATTGTCATTTTATATAGCCATCACCTATTCACCCCCCTCTAGGTGATTTCAATTGGTATCAGAGCCTAACCCTTGCATTTGGTTTAACCACCTTAGGGAGATCCTCTTTTTGGCTATATCTATTTGTTGCATTTCTATTTGTTGTGCATTTCATATTTATATTCATGGCATCCGTTGATTTTTCTAGCATCAAATCCCCACCCAAATTTGATGGCTTGAACTTCCCCATTTGGAAGGTTAAGATGAACCTTTTCTTAAATCCCTAAGAGTTAGAGTTGCTAGGGCCATCACCAAGGAATTTATTGAACCTCTCACCGATGAGAGATCATGGTCCGAAGATACCACTAAGGACTATGAGGCCAATGCTAGAGCCCAATATGCATTAACCCAAGCTTTAAATGAAGATGACCTATCACGCATCATAAATTGTAAATCGGCATTTGAAGTTTGGAATGTGCTCATTGTGACTCATGAGGGAACGTCCCACATCAGGAGATCCAAAATTGACTTGCTTCGTTCTCAATATGAGAATTTTTACATGCTTGAAAATGAATGCATTGATGACATGCCCCGTTTCACCAAAATAACTAATGCCTTATCTTCTTTAGGTGACACGATTGACAATGATCAAAAGATTCGGAAGGTCATTCGAGCTCTTCCCAAATCTTGGGAAGTAAAAGCAACTACCCTCAAGGAGCTCAACGATAGGGAGGAGATGGGCTTCTCCAGCTTCATCAGCAATCTCAAAACACATGAGATGGAGATGAAAGTTAGAGAAGAAAGGGAGGCACCAAAGAAGAAAGCCCTCGCTTTCAAAGCCGTTCCATCTACCCATGATGAGGAGGACTCATCGGAAGACTATGATGAGGATTTTGCCATGCTCATACGGAAGGTGGGCAAGATGTTCTACAAGAAGGGTAGACAAAGCAACTTCCGAAGAGGGAAACCTCAAGGAAGATTTGAAAGAAAGAGGGAGGAACTGGGTCCGTGTTTCCATTGCAAGAAAACCGGACACCTCATAGCCGAGTGCCCCTCTCTACAAGCTACTACCTCCAAGAATGGGCCAAAGAAGAAGAAGGCGATGGTGGCCATATGGGATGACACGGAGTCGGAATCCGAAGAAGAGATCGACGCCGCACACATGTGCTTCATGGCACAAGGTGAGGATACAACCAAGGTATGCTTAGAAAATTCTATAGATGATGATGAATTATCCATGGATGAGCTTGCTCAATTTTTTGAAAAGTTACAACATAGATATGAGATTTCACAATCTCAAAATAAGAAATTGAAAAAGGAAAATGATTCTTTGAAAAATAAATTTGATATTGTTCTAAAAGAGAAAAATGATTTATCAAATACTTTTGAGAAGATGAAAATTGATTTTGAAAAATATAAAATATCTTGTAAAGGAAAAACCCTCATTTTATCTTGCAACAAAAATGAATTTCTTGAGATCCAAAAACGAGTTGAAGTTTTGGACTCAACTTTAAAGAAGTGTGCTTTTGACATGAACAAACTTGCATCTAGGTTTCCCAAAGGAATACCCCAAGGGAAACACACTCATCATAGACATGCGTCAAAATCACACAAACATGCACACACACATAAACATGCTTTCATGTATGATAGTGGTAGAATTTATATATGCACTCATTGTGGCCGCAAAGGCTATTTGGAAAAATTTTGTTATGCTAACCTAAACATGATAAATAAGAATATTTGGGTTCGACAAGATACTAACCCTATAGGACCCAAAAAGATTTTGGTACCAAAAGACACACCTAAAATAATTGATGCAGGTGGGTCGTCCTCTTCCAAGACTTAGGAGGAGATGGTGCCCGGGTGGTGGATGCATCAACGCTTAACGAACATACCGTCGCTTGCATCACTATCATAGAGGCACCCATTTTTGGAGAATGCCATTCGTTTGGTAATTTCTCCACATAAAAGATTTTTTTTTGCATAGGATTGCTAGTTTACTTTTATGTTATTATGATATATGTTAGTGAAAACTTGCATTTTTACTTTGTTAGTACCTATGCCATGATTAAGTATATAGTCATGTTTATATGCCATATGATGTTTGTCCACATGCCTAGATTTTGTTGTATATGGATTTTGTCAAAACAATAATAAAGATTTATTTAAAAACATTTTAAAGCAAATAAATAGAGATGGCAATTGCGCGCCTCAACTCTTATCCAGAGGAATGACGAGGAGAAGTTCAGAACCCTTAACAGGGTATTCGGCTTCAACATCTCACTTTTATTGCCTAATTTTTAAATAAAAAAATTTTTTAATAAAAATTAGTAAGTGAATATTATAAAATTTGTATTGTGTTTTTTTCATGCCTAGTACTATTTTCAACATTCTTGTTAAGAGAAATACTTGTTTTAATTAATAGAAAAATCAAATTAAAAACCCAACTCAAAAACTGTTTTATTCTGTTTTCAGCATGACTGGTCGACCGGCCCGGTCGACCGATCTGGCCTGGCATAGGAACAGTCGACCGGAGCAGGCGACCGTTCTTGCCTAGATTAAAATTTTTAATTTTTTTTCTTTAGCCGGCCGACCGGAACGGTCGACCGACTGAAGTGGGTTTGCTCTCTGTTTGCGCCGGTCGACCGGCCCGGGCGACCGGGCGACGGGCAGACTGCTTTTTACCCGGTTATTTGTTTAGCCCTCTTCTCTTTTTCTCCTCATTTCAACCGCCGACTTCTCTTCTCCTTCTTCTCCTCAAGAACCCTAACTCCCCTCGACTCTTTCTAGCCCTCTCAAACTCTTTCCAAACCTCAAATCCACTCCAAAATTTCTTAGATCTTCGCTTCCAGGCCTGGATTTTCGCCTTTTCAGGGGATTTTTGGATTTTCTCCTTGTTTCTCCAAATATTTCGAGGTAAAAATCTTTTCTTCCTAGATCTTGCATTACTCCTTGTTTTCCTTCAATTATAATTCTAGATCTAGCCATCATATCATTTATCTTGTGTAGATTAAGCCCTCATTTTGATTATCTTGTGTGGATCTAGCCCTAATTTGTTTATCCCTCAAAATGTCAAAGAGGACTAGGTCTGAGAAGGGAAAATCAACCCAAACCCCTTCTCATTCCCCACTTTTTGTTTCCTCTCAAGCTGAATTTAGGTTTATTGTTCTTTCTTCTAAGAGTGTTATTTCCGAATGATGTGTGGCAATTAACGACTTTGAACATCTTAATTTAGCACACATTTTGAGGGCTAAGTCTCTTGAGAATTTTCTTACCATTAGGGAGTCTGTTTATCATTCACTTGTTCCTTATTTCTACACTAATCTATCTTTTGAATCAAATAGGATTAGGTCTAGAGTTCTTGGGAAAGATATCGACATCTCTCTCCAAGAATTTGCCCATCTCCTACACCTTCCATGTGAAGGTTTAGATATTTACAATCTAGACCTACATGATTTTCCATATCCGGACGGTGAGTCTGCCCTCACCACTTCCACTCTGCTTCACGGGGATGATAACCCCGGTCTGGTTAGGAATGAGGAAGTTAAAAGGTATACCCTCATAGCTCAGGTCCTAGCCAAGATCATTTTCTATAACCTCCTGCCTAAATCAGGAGAGCATAGCCATGCTAGAGGATCTGTTCCTTTGCTTATCTACTTCCTTCTGCGAGGCATTAAGATCAATATCCCCAAGCTTATCATCTCTTTCATGACTTCTGACCATATCCATGTCCCTACTCGGCACTTGCCTTTCGGAATGGTCATCACCCATCTCTTGACGCAGCTCCACTTTGATCTATCATCTGAGAGACCTTGTGAACCTTCTGTTGACATCAACAGCTCCCTTTTTAAGAGGATGCGTGTTGGGGTACGTCATCCCGCTCCCCAGCAGCAGCCTATTGCTCCAGCTGTTCATGTCTCAGGCTCTTCTTCTTCTCTGACTCTTCCGATCTCTACTCTATTTTGTCCTCTGAGTTGCGGGAGCACCGTGCACAGATATCCGCTGAGATGCAGAAGCACCGTGCACAGTTATCCGCTGAGATGCAGGAGCACCATACACAGATTTCTGTTGAGATAGCGGCACATCGTGAGGAGATGACCGCGCACTACCAGGGCCTGCGCAATGACATGGGCTATTTTGCTGATTCCATCCGTTACATGGAGTCACATCTTGGCGCATTATTTGTGAGGCATGAGGTGCGGGCTCCTGATCCCACAGCGCATGCTCGACCACTTCCTCCTACCGGACCTCCATTTCTGGCCAGGACTCCTGCTCCTCCAGCACCACAGCCAGCTACAGCTCCGATTGATTCTGATGAGGAGGCCACTGATGAGGATGATGAGGATGGTTCTGAGGAGGACGGATCTGATGAGGACGGATCTAATTCAGATGAGGAGTGATTTCCCCCCTTTATTGATGATGTCAAAAAGGGGGAGAGACTTTTTTGGGCTACTATGTTTATTATATTTTGGGTTGTAGTATTTTGTTTTATGGACATGTACTTTGAGTTGTATTTGTGGAGACATGTGTTTTTTGGATATGTATTTTATTGCTTGTGGACATGAGTTACTTGTATGAACATATGATTCTCTCTTTTATGGCAGTTTTATTTTCTCTATCCATGGCATATGTGATTGGTTATTTTATGTCCATTATAATTCTGTATTTTTTATGTATGCATGGATGGTTGGCATCTGTCTCACTTCATATCCTATATGCCTTTATTTATGCACGTGTATCTCTTTTATTGATTCTTTTATATATGCATGTGTTAAGAGGGAGCTTCATTTGAAGTTTCCACCCAAAATATTTGTGATAAATCTATATGTTTTGTCATCATCAAAAAGAGGGAGATTGTTAGCCCAAAGGCCATTAGCCCGACATTTTGATGATAACAAAACATATTTAATTATGTTTTTAACAATTTTGTTTAAATGAGTTTCAGGTAAATATAATAGTTAAAGTTGACGGCTCCAACACAAGACTCATGCTTTTGGACGTCGCAAAGATTTGGATCCCCGAGCCTAGCACAGTAGAAGCGCTCCAGGATCAAATCAAGAATGAAGACTTCAAGATTTGTATTTTTCTTTTTAGTTAGTATTTTTAGATGATTTTGTCAAAACCTAGATGATAGAAGTAGAATACTTGGGATTGTCACACACACACTTTTTGTATTGCTTCATGGCTTCAAACAAATTTTCATATAAAATTTCTAACCTAATTTTTGGAGAAACATTGTTTGGAAAATCATTTTTAGAAAACCGTTTTCCATTTACAAAAAGGATTTTCTTCAAAATAAAGTTCAAATATTTTTATTGTTGATCTATGATCACACTCCAGTATTTACAACTCATAGAACTCTATTTTGTAAATCCCTATCCAAAGAATTTTTACCAAAAATTCCCCTTCCTTTTAGCATCCTCTGGGAAAAACAGATCTGGCCAAGGCCGGTCGACCGACCGATCGACCGACCTGCACCACTGTGCAAGTGTGCACATCGGTCGGCTGACCCGGTCGACCGGGAGCAAGTCTTTGCTCTTTTCCCAGTCGATCGGATCGGTCGACCGACAGAGAGTTTCACTCTCTGGTTGAGACTGCGGTCGACCGTCCCGGTCGACCGACCTCTCAACGGTCGGAAATCCGACCGTTGACGGTCGACCGGCGGCTGTCAGAAGTTCTGACAGACTCCAACAGCTATATTTTTCTGAACAGATTTTTGTTGGGATTCTCCCCAATGACTCTTTTGACCCTTGTAACCTAGTTTTTCATCCTCTATAAATAGAGGAAGGTTTCAAGAAGTTTGATACAAGATTTACAAGCAAAAATTCAAGTTTTCAAAGCTTAGCCTTTTAGCAAAAAGATTTTCAATTGAGCCAAAATTTCCAACCCTTTTCTTGAAGCAATCCTCTACTTCTCTCTAGTCTTTTGCATCATACAATCTCAAAGTATTATCTCATCATCTTGGTTATAGGATTGTGCAAGTGAGCTTTTAGATCAAGTGTTATCAACCTTTCTTCATTGTGAGAAGTTGTAGAGGCATCGGCCTCAAGCAAGCGGGTGTGCTTCAAGTGGGTGTTGCGGCACCGTGAGAGATAAGACAAGTGTGTCCTTGTATTGACGATCCAGTGGGATCACCAATAGTGGAAATCCTTCATCGTGTTGAAGGCGGGGACGTAGAGCGTGGCTCGAACCTCGGAAAAATCTTTGTGTTTGTGATTATCCACTTTTCTCTAAACTCTATCTCTCTATTACTTGCTCTATTAATTGCTTATTCTCTTGCATGTTCTTTTAATTGTGCTTATTTGTTAATTAGTTTTTAAATCCGCATTAATTGTCATTTTATATAGCCATCACCTATTCACCCCCCCCTCTAGGTGATTTCAGTTTATTCAATAGAATTGCGCTATACTCCTCATTAAGTATTACTATCTTGTGATCCTCCAACTTCCTTTTGTTCCTGAGAATATTTTTCATGAACTTTTCATACTTCAGCACTGTACTAAAGCATCTGCAAAAGATATGTTGATATGTAATTTTTTAAACATGTTCACGAATTGAGAGAATTGCTTATCTGTGTTCTTTTTTCTTAACTTTTGGGAAAAGGAACAGGTGGAACATAAGGCTTCACTAGGCCTTCTTCATAGTCTCTGGCTCTATCTTTGTTTTAGTATCTAGAAGACAAATTAGCTGTTCAGACGGCGGATTCATCGTCTTTTGATCTCTGTTCTCCTTTGACTTTCTGTGTTGCTCTGTGTTAATCTTCTGAGCCTCTTCTAGACTCTCTGTATTAGTATTTTGTGCTTGATCTTGTATCAACTGTCGATAACTCCGTAGGTTTATCGCATTTGCTTGCTCTTTTGGATTCACCTCTATGTTGCTTGGTAATGATTCTTGTGGCCTATTACCGAACAAAGAAGCAAATTGGCCTATCTGCACCTCAAGAGCATGTATGGATGATGTTATGTTCTTTTGAAATTGAGACGTATTTGTTGCAAGTTGTGCTATCATTTTTTTCAAGCTCTATTTCTTGCCTCCTTGTTGTTGGTGTTGATTTTGTTATTGTTGTTGTGGCGGCTAAAAATTCATCTCATATTATTCCCCCACTATAAGTTTGGGTGGTTCCTCCAATCTTGGTTGTATGTGTTAGAGTGGGGGTTGTTTGGCCTTTGATAATTATCACATAAAAATACAAGTTTTCAAAATACAAGTTTTCACCTCAAGTTTTCCCGTTTTGGTATTCTACAAGGTTTGGTGTTTGATACATGTACCATATTTTTTTCAAATTTATATATTCTCTTTCTATCACATATCCTGTAGCCTATGTATTGCCAATCAATTTTCAAGCGAATACAAAATATTTAAAAATGAGCTTTATTTCAAAATATCACTGAAAATAGGTTTTTAGGTGGGTCAGTCGATCAACTAGTCGACCGGGCCTCAAGGCCAGTTGTGTGCATGCTAGTAGTCGTCCAGGCGGTCGGCCAACCGGACGACCGGTAAACCTAGTAGTCGTCCAGGCGGTCGACCGACTGACAGACTTTTGTTGTCCCTTGGTCTCGGTTGATATCGGTCAATCGGGCTGTTGACCAAAGTCTAACGGAAAGTTCAAATTCTTGAACAATCAGTCAACATCAACTGAAGTTCAGTTAGAGCTACAATAACAGCTAGTTTTAAAATTTGGGGTTTTTAACTTATTTTCCATCCGGTATTTTTCCTCTTTTTAGACAAATCTCTTTCCTAATGACCTGATAAGCTATAATAATAGTGTTTATCACTTGCCTATATATATATATATATATATATATATAATATATATATATATATTATATATTTCATTTGAAGAGGATTAGACATAGAAAAATCTTTTGATTTTGGGAAATATTTTGAAAAACCAAGTTTATTGAAAAGAGAGTTTTTTATTTTATTGCTTCAAGTGCTCTCATTTTCAAACCAATTTCTAAAAGTTTTCAACTTTTAAATCATTCATGTCAACTGAATTTTCTCTCTTACAAACTTCTTGAGCCTGACTTCTCATCATATACTATAGGAAGTTATAAAAAAGAGTGTTTGTAATATTTGTAGTCACCAAGAACTTGTAAACCTCGTTGGCTTTGTGCTACCACTTGTGTAGAGAATTGAGAGTTGGAGTTGTGTACTTCGGTCTTGTGTAGACCATTGTAGTTCCTTTATGGAGACTCCTTTGTGGAAAGATTCTTAGTGGATAGTGTAAACCCTTCATGCGGTGAAGGTGGGGACGTAGAGCTTTGTGCTTAAACCTCGAACCAAATCTTTTGTGTTTGCAATTGCTTTCTCTCATTCTCTACTCTTCTTGTTATTGCTTACACTCGTGTTTTACTTTCATTTTCACTTGCTATTCATTATTAGCATCATCTATACTTGTCGGTTTTCACTCTTCTAATAAAAGACAATTGAGCACCTCAACTCATTGTCTAGAGGAATATAGAGGAGAAGTTCTAGAGCTCTTCATAAGGAATCTGGCTTCACTTCTTGATTTTAGTTGACCATTTTCATCATTCATTTTATAATTATTGCATTTTCATATTATTGACATTAAACTAGAATTACACCTATTCACCCCCTCAGGTGTACTTTTAATTGGTATCAGAGATTTTAGACTGTAGTTTTTGGTTTAACCACCTTCGAGAGATCCTTTGCTAATCACTCCCTCTATTGCACCATTTGCTTGATTCGATACTACTTTACATGGTCAAAGGTATAACGACTCCACCCAAGTTTGATGGCCTTAACTTTCCCATATGAAAATTTAAGATGATCATTTTTTTGCAATCCCTAGGAAGCCGGGTTGCAAAGGGGGTGACCAAACTATTTAGTTTACTCGATGGTGATGAGGACACTTGGTCTAAAATTGCCAACAAGAAATTGATGCTGATGCAAAAGCTCACCATGAATTGCTTCAAGCCTTGAGTGGTGATGATTTGTCTAGGGTAATTCATTGCAATCCAAATTCGAGATTTGGTCACACTTGGTTTTCACACACGAGGGGACTTCACAAGTCAAGAGAGCTAAGATTGATCTTTTGAATTCCCAATATAAGAATTTTTTTTTATGAATGAAGATGAATCTATTGATGACATGATTACCAAGTTCACTAAACTTACAGATGGTCTGGCTTCTTTAGGTGATAAGATTGACAATAACCAGAAAGTGAAGAAGGCGACTCAGCTCTTCCACTATCTTGGGAGGTCAAGTCTATAATTTTGAAGGATCTTAATGACAAAGATGAGATGGAGCTTATTAGTTTCATTGGGAATCTAAAAATCCATGAAATGAAAAGAAAAGCTATAGAGGGGAAAGCACCCCAAAAAAAGAAGCCTCTTGCTTTCAAATCCACTCCTACCATCTCCGATAATGATGATGAAGACCAAGAAGATGATGAAGATTAAGATTAGTGGTTAAAAATTGATTACCTTCAATTTAATCTCAAGATAAGAAACAACTAGTTGGAATTACTTGGTTAAGTCAATTGTGTGCAATCTTTTCTGGATCTTAAGATTCTTTCTTCAAGGCAGTACCCTGGTTCATGCAACAGTGGGTTCGTATTAATGATCATTTAAACTCCATTGCTATTTTCAATCCTCCTGCCATAATGGGTGATGTTATTCAACCCTGTCAGATGATCTTGAAGGATTACATGTATCATACAAGGTCAACTCAACCTTCCCTTATCACTTTGCCACCCCTTACGACAAATTTCGAGATCAAATCCAGCATGATACAGATGCTTCTTGTTTTTCAAGGGTTGACCAACAAAAACCCATACCAACATGTTAGAAAATTTGAGGATATTTGTGGAACAATGAAATATAACCAAATGATAGAGGAATCTCTAAAACTTAGGTTGTTCCCATTCTCCCTAAAAAAGAGTCAATGCTTGTTACTTTCTCTCCAATTGAAACAATCACCAATTGGGTGGATCTAACTGAAGTTTTCTATAGGAAATTCTACTCAAAGTAGTAAACTGTTTTTGTATGTCAAGCCTTTGTCATCATTCATCAACCACAAGGTGAGACGATTTTCACGTACTTTATGAGATTTAAGGATTTTTTGCTTGAATGTCCCCTCCATGAATTTGAAAAAATTCGGCTGATTCAAATATTGTATGATGGCTTAGACTACCCAACTAAGATTATGATTGAATCTCCCTGCAATGGAGCATTCACTAGTAAAACCACCAATAATGCATGGTTGTTCATTGAAGAGATAGCAGAAAACACATTAGAATGGGAACATGTTAGTGTTGATGTTAAGCAATCCACCACCACCACCACAACCACTAACAACAAGGGTGGTATGCATAGAGTCAACCCTAACTTTGAGAATGATGCCAAAATGGCATCAATAGTTCAAATACTTGAAGCCTTAGAGATAAGCAAAGAGGCACAATCTTCGGCTTTCGAAACATCTAAGCCTGTTGTGTCTCCTGTATGTGTTCTTTGTGATAGTCAAGACCATTTGGTAGAACAGTGCCATGAGTTGCCAGTTATCAAAACCGAGCAAGCAAATATACTAAATACATTTTGCAAGCCCAATCCTAACAACAATCTATTTAGTGAAACATACAATTCAGGATGGCGGAGCCATCCAAACGTTTCTTGGAAGTCTTCTCAGGGACAAGGATTTGTGATTTAGTTTAGACCAACACAGAAAATACAGAAAATCAGAATTGAAGAACAGAATGTGAAAGTACTCAATACTATCGTAATAGCAAGTGGCTATGTAGGTCGTGATCCATAAGGAGGGACTAGCGATGGAAGTTTTTAGTAAGTTCTCTTTTAGTTCACTAAAGATGGCTAAAAGTCTTCTCTTGTTCTTGTAAAGAAAAGAAGAAAAAACTATTCTAAATTAAGAAGAAAGTGATAGATTAGAGAAAATAGTGATGCTAAGAAATGGAAAACTAGGTTAAAGAAAGAAATAAAAAGAGTAAAGAAAAGAGGTGGTGTTTGGAGGTAATCTACACTTATGGGTTAAAAGAAAGAAGAAAACTTAAAGAAATACTTACCTCCTTTAGTTGATGGCTTACTTGGATTCTTTGCATGTTTACCTTAATCTGGAGGCGATCAACGCATAGCGTATATGATTAAACTCAGTCCCAATTCATATTATATCATCAAGATTTCTTCGAGGAAGTATGAAATAATACAAATATAGGGAGGAATCCATTGTCAGGAGCTATCGATGGCACTCGCTAAGACAAGGCAATACCGATGCCATTCGATTTACTTGGATTATCATCAAAACTAAAATAGAAAAAGTAGAAAGAAGAAGAACATGAAACAAAAAAGAACATAAAAATTTGTACCTTTTGATTACATAGAGAAACAATAAAAGAAAGAAGGAATGTTACATCGGTGTCACTCTCAATACAAATCTCTCTCTTACTTACATGAATCTCTGTCTAACCTATGTTTGCAAAGAAATAAAAATTACATAAAAATAAAAACCTACACTAAACTAGAATGAAAACTAGCCTAAGAATCTTCCTCTGCCTAATTTTTCTTTCTGGCCTCAGAATTTGCAGGTATTTATAGTAAAAATACAACAGGGGAGAGCGTCAAAAGATAGGGGGAGCAAACGCTCCCCGTATCTTAACTAAAATGCGTATCTTAACTAAAATGTGGGGGATCCACAATAATTAAAAGTACAGCAGATCCATGGCAATTTTGTGGCCAAATGGCCAGAACCAAGGGGTGCAGGTCCCTGGTTTGATGTTTCATCCATTTATCTATCTAGTTTCTCGATTGAGCTATGGATTTTGACGATATCAGTGTTGATCTTTAGCTAACCGAAATGGATTCATAAATTCAAATTTAAATGGTTTTCATTTGGTGTTATCTCCCTGATTTGCTCTGATCTTTAGCTGAACATTTACCCTCATCCTTGATTTTGATTTAATCTGAATTTCAGTGAGCTTTTGGGCTTATTTTCTCTCTTCTTTCATTTAGTAAAGGTTCTGCAAATACTTAGACTAAAAGATAATAAATATCAGAGTTTATTAGACAAAATAATAAGAGAATGTGATGCTAAATTTGCAATATTGATATCCAATCACACCCTCATACCTATCTTTTGCTCGTCTTTGAGCAAAACAAATAAAAAGAGAAATAAAGCAAACCTAGTCTAACTCACTTTCATAAAAATCACTGTTGTACTTAGCATGTGCAATAAGTCGTTAAACCTCTAAGTTACCTCTTAGAGGATGAGTTTTGTCTCGTGAGGGTTTTCAGTGGATTACACCCACAAAATCCATAAAGAAAGAGATATAAAGTGTTATTATTTTGAAAAAGCATTTTGAAAAGGCGAGAAAATATTTGAAGTATTATTGTTAAAGTTCAAGTAATATTAGTTATAGGAAAACCGAATTTTTCATTCCTAAGCTTAGCCTCTATAGAAAAACTTGTTAACAATCAAGGTAAAAATTCAAACTGTATTTCTCATCTAGTCTATTACTTTACCCTAAATTATATGCACATTCGTGATCGTGAAATTTTAAATAGGGTTTCTTTAACTCTAACTCTTTTGTCTTATTTATTTTTATTTTTTCTTTTCATATTTTTTGGTGGTATTATTCCATATTAGGCTTTCCAATCTACCCATGTAACGAGCCTTTGATCGGTGACTCCCAAACTGAATGGTCTTAGTGCACCGAGTGAGAAAACACCCCAAGGACTTAAGGACTTGAGCAAATAAGGCCACAAAACTAAGGATTTTATTTAATATATGGACCACTTTTAGGCGTGAATACTTATGTTTTATGAGGCACAAGTACCCAGCTTAATCAGAGAATTTTTGATATATATATATTTTTTCTTTTTTAATAAAGCATAAGAAACATTACTTTTGAACCCTAAATGTGTAAGTATATAAAGTATGCATATTCATCAAGGTAAAAATAAAGATTAAATTATTTTTTCAAATTTTCTTCCTAACCCTAGAAATCAAACAAATAAACTTATTTTGACCACGTATAATAAATCCTAATTATGATTCTCCTATTCCTTAAAATTAACTTAATTTCTTACAAAAAATAGGTCAAAATATTATTTCTCTTTTCAAAAAGTTTTTAAAAGCAAAAAAATGTTATTTTTTAAATAAAAAGAAAATCTATGTTATGTTAAAACCCTCCCCCACACCTTTCTCATGCATTGTCCTCAATGTATAAATGAATGCATAAATGCATGAAAAAATAGAAAGGGGAGGAAAATGTTACCTCAAGGCGGTGGTTCCGGTGATGGTCGGAATGGGCCAAGTGTTGCTATCCAATTAAGATAATGTGGTGATTCACGGAACCCATCTTTATTGACCTCTTTTCTATTTACATAGTTACAATGCTCAATATGAATATGATCATGTAAGATCCTATCATGAAAAGAATTCCCATTACATAATCAATCTTGAGAAATCATCACTGAGTCATTATGGTCAATACCTATGTCCAACAAAAGAATATGACTTGGTAGATGATTATACTCTAAAATTGCATTTTATCATCAATTTTACACATATATCCTTGATCATTCCTTTATTAATTAATGCTATTAACCCTCTTTTTGATTATGGTGTATAGTTATTTAAATGAGAGGATAAAGATGCAAAAAGCTTCATTTTATCCCTAATCTTGTCTAAAGTTGAATTTTAAATTAAATTGAATACAAAGGAGGAAAGGATTAATCTTCATCTCCTATTCAAGTTCAAATTCAGAAGATAAGGTCCTCGAAGATGAATAGGACAAAGCTAATTCTATAAGGAATAAAGGATAATCAAATTAAATGGAGTTCAAAATCAATTCAGACTCGGATTCAGACTGTACACATTTTAGTATTCAGATCATAATATTTGCTATAGATATTCAAATCAAATAATTCAATATGCTATAGAAAGAGGACTTGGAGGAATACAATTCTTTTGTTTATCACTCTATCAAATTCAACCATCTGATGAGTCATATTCAGCAAATAACATATCAACTTGTTACAACTAATTTCCTATTAAATTAGGAAACCTTTTAATTTGTATCCTTGTGTGATTAGATTTGAGGCCTATTTAAAGAGCTGAAGTTGTTGGGTCCCGCTCTTATACCAAATGTAGGATCTATAATCAAATCAACACAACACTTGACAGGAAGGATTAATTGTTAAGCAAATAAGTAAACTTGCAAGTAAAGAAAACAAATCTCAGAAAATGCAAACGCAAACAAAGAGATTTATCCTGGTTCGGTCCTTGTGACCTACATCCAGTCTCCAAGCCACCCTCTTGAGATTTTCCTTTAACCTTGATCTTGCCACCCAAAATCAATACAACATGTACACCACTTATCGAATCCCCTTCTCCAAATGTGTACACCTTCTCTTCCACCAAGAGAACACCTTTTACCTTCGTACAACTACTTCTTCAACCAAGAAGCCTCCCGTGTACAATGGTCACCTTGTACAACTTGCCTCTTCAACCAAGAAGCCTCCCGTGTACAAATGAACACTTTGAGAATTACAATACTTCTCCTATAGCCTTGATACTGAATGTGTATGTGGACAAGGTACAGTATAGGAAAGATGAACTTCAGAGAACTTCACTAATGGAATTATCTTTTGGTGAAGAACAGAAGTTAGGAAATCAGTTTTCAGGTTTTCTGGAATTTGACTTTGGAAAACTGAATGAAAATCTTGTTTGTCTTTACCTTTGGCCTTAGGAATAACTTCCCTATTTATAGCTGTAGACTAGGGTTAGTTAGGGTAGTTATAGGACCAATTCAGATGATATAGACGTTGGAAAACGTTGCCAAAAGGATCAGATAACAGAAACTGTCCAACAGTCAGAAACTGCCTATAGTCGACTTGAGATATGAGTTAGTCGACTAGACTAGGCAAAATTTTCACTATTAGTCGACTAGATTTAGCTAGTAGTCGACTAGGGATATGTCTGTTGGCAGAACAGGTTTCTGGATAACTACTTCAAGTCGACTGCAACTAACAAGATAGTCAACTTGACAAGGGATTAGTCGACTAGGGGACTTTGATTAGTCGACTAGAAAAGACTATTAGTCGACTATGTTTACTGCTGGTCGACTAATTTGACAAACAGAGAGTTGGGTCAATTTCTGGACACTTGACTAGTCGACTTGGGTTTGGATCAAGTCGACTACACATGGGATTAGTCGACTTGACTTAGGTATGAGTCGACTAAAGGACCAAAGAAGTGTGTGTTTGTGTCAAGGCTTTTACATGCTATATCTTCTTTACAAACCACAACATCTCAACCCTCTTTGGCACAACTTGATCATATCGGACTCTTGATTCGTCATGTGTAGAGCTCCAAATGAATTGATCTTCACAAACGTCTTCATCGAAATAGGTTCCAACATTCTCCCCCTTTTTGATGACGATGCTTTGTGTGTGCATGTCCTCCCCCTGTAAAAAATATGTTATCTTTTCCTCCCCTGCAGAAATGGGTTATAACAGATATAAAAATATTTTGTTCTCCCCCTGCAACAAATATATAAGTACATATATACGTAATTGATCTTTATCAATTTTTTATATGGTACCTGCAAGATAATCGTTAGTTGGTACCAAATATAAAAGATCATATCTAACCTTTAGGACTCCAAATCCATTTAGAATTTGGTTTTCACCTGTTAGTATATACATAATTGCAAAAATCACATATATCATGCATGTATGAAGCAATATATGTATTTTTATCATAAACATTTAAGTTCTTTGGAATCCATATAAACTTACTTTTCTTAGTCTTTCTTTTTACAAAATGACTATATGGATTACTGAAACATGAAGATTTTGCAATATATCCAATACCATGATTATCATGTGACAATTTCTGAAAAGACAATAAAGCATTCAAATTTTCTTTTCCTTTATTAAACTTAGTCACATTTTGCAAAAGTTCTTCATATTTCTTTTTAAAAACTAACATGTCTTTATCCAATATAGAAATCCTATCATTTAAAGACTTAGTTTCCTTTTTCAGAAAAATGTTTTCTTTTATAAACCTCTCATTTTCAGTTTTCAAAGATGATATGACATTTTCAGTTTCATCTTGTTGAGAATTTATAGAAGAACATTGTAATGCATAAACAGAATTTTCCTATAAAAGTTTCTCATTTTCTTTTAACAAAAATCTGTTTTTCAGTTTTTCATTTTTCAGATCAAGAAATAATTCATTAAATGCATCAGATAGTTCAGAAAACGATACCTCTTCATCTTCTATGGCCATGTAACATAAGTTAACATGTTCAGTGGATTCTTCTTCATCAGAAGATGAGGAATCACTATGTTCTGAAGATGCTTCGTAGTTCTTCTTCTTTCTGAACTTCTTACCTTGTACTTATCTTTCTTCTTGAGCAAAGGGCAATCCATCTTCATATGTCCTGGTTTATCACAATTAAAACACTTGAATTTACCTTACTTAAGAAATTTCCTGAACTTCTTTGAGAGCATTGCCATCTCCTCTTCGTCATCATTGTCCGTGTCGGAAGATGCATGGAAGGCGAGTTCTTTCTTCTTTGAACGGTGTTGTCGTTCTTGGTCCTTCTTCCTTTCTTCTAACTGCACTTCGTATGCCATTAGATTACCGATTAGGTTTTCTAATGTCATAGTTGAGAGATCATTCGCCTCTTCAATGGCGGTTGTCTTCTTCTCCCATTCTGGTGTGAGTGCACGAAGGATCTTTCGAACTCTTTCGACTTGGGTGTAGTCCTTTCCAAGGGATGCAAGAGTATTGGTGATGTCGGTGAATCTTGTAACCATCTCGGATATGGTTTCATTCTCCTCCATTTTGAATAACTCAAACCTGTGGACAAGAACAGAAATTTTAGACTCCTTAACTTTACTAGTGCCTTCATGTGTTACCTGAAGAGTATGCCAAATTTGATGTGCAGAAGTTGCTGTTGACACTCGGTTGAACTCTTCTTTGGTAAGGGCACAGAATAGAGCATTCATTGCTTTTGCGTCAAGGTTCGCGTTCTTCTTTTGATCTTCACTCCAAGCGTTGTAGTTGGTTGTAGGCTTGGTGTACGTCACTTCTACGATGTTCCAAAGGTCATAGTTGAGTGACTGCAAGTAGATCTTCATTCTACACTTCCAATAGTTGTAGTTGGTTCCGTCAAATAACGGTGGACGCTGTGTAGAATGTCCTTCCTTGAATTGGGATGATGAGAACTCCGTTGCCATCCTTGTTGTTGACTTGTACCCGAGCTTGTACGCCGGTTCAGGATATGCAGGGCTCTGATACCAATTGTTGGATCAGAGCGTGTACGCCGGTTGTTGCCTTGAACCTTGATGTTGGTGCCGGGCTCTGATACCAATTGTTAGGTCCCGCTTTTATACCAAATGTAGGATCTATAATCAAATCAACACAACACTTGACAGGAAGGATAAATTGTTAAGCAAATAAGTAAACTTGCAAGTAAAGAAAACAAATCTCAGAAAATGCAAACGCAAACAAAGAGATTTATCCTGGTTCGGTCCTTGTGACCTACATCCAGTCCCCAAGCCACCCGCTTGAGATTTTCCTTTAACCTTGATCTTGCCACCCAAAATCAATACAACATGTACACCACTTGTCGAATCCCCTTCTCCAAATGTGTACACCTTCTCTTCCACCAAGAGAACACCTTTTACCTTTGTACAACTACTTCTTCAACCAAGAAGCCTCCCGTGTACAGTGGTCACCTTGTACAACTTGCCTCTTCAACCAAGAAGCCTCCCGTGTACAAATGAACACTTTGAGAATTACAATACTTTTCCTATAGCCTTGATACTGAATGTGTATGTGGACAAGGTACAGTATAGAAAAGATGAACTTCAGAGAACTTCACTAATGGAATTGTCTTTTGGTGAAGAACAGAAGTTAGGAAATCAGTTTTCAGGTTTTCTGGAATTTGACTTTGGAAAACTGAATGAAAATCTTGTTTGTCTTTACCTTTGGCCTTAGGAATAACTTCCCTATTTATAGCTGTAGACTAGGGTTAGTTAGGGTAGTTATAGGACCAATTCAGATGATATAGACGTTGAAAAATGTTGCCAAAAGGATCAGATAACAGAAACTATCCAACAGTCAGAAACTGCCTATAGTCGACTTGAGATATGAGTTAGTCGACTAGACTAGGCAAAATTTCCACTATTAGTCGACTAGATTTAGCTAGTAGTCGACTAGGGATATGTCTGTTGGCAGAACAGGTTTCTGGATAACTACTTCAAGTCGACTACAACTAACAAGATAGTCGACTTGACAAGGGATTAGTCGACTAGGGGACTTTGATTAGTCGACTAGAAAAGACTATTAGTCGACTATGTTTACTGCTGGTCGACTAATTTGACAAACAGAGAGTTGGGTCAATTTCTGGACACTTGACTAGTCGACTTGGGTTTGGATCAAGTCGACTACACATGGGATTAGTCGACTTGACTTAGGTATGAGTCGACTAAAGGACCAAAGAAGTGTGTGTTTGTGTCAAGGCTTTTACATGCTATATCTTCTTTACAAACCACAACATCTCAACCCTCTTTGGCACAACTTGATCATGTCGGACTCTTGATTCGTCATGTGTAGAGCTCCAAATGAATTGATCTTCACAAACGTCTTCATCGAAATAGGTTCCAACAGAAGTCTCTCATAATCTCTCATTACCTTATCCAGAGAGAAGAAGACTAAGGCTAGGGTTAAGGATTTAGGATTTTTTTGTTAGATTAATTTAGCCTCTTTTTAGTTCTCTTCTTTGTAATTATTGTTGGCTTTGGCTTGGCTATTGTAAGGAGGAAGGAGAAGGAGCTTGTACCTAAGGATTGTAGGATCCCCGAGATATTGATAAATGCGGAATTATCTCTGTTGGCAACTATAATCTAAAACACACAAGTCAACATAAACACTAAACAAGAAGGATTAATCGTTAGGCAAATAAATAACTTGCAAGTAAAGGAAAACAAATCTCAGAAAAGTTGACAAACGCAAACAAAGAGATTTATCCTGGTTCGGTCCTTGTGACCTACATCCAGTCCCCAAGCCACCCGCTTGAGATTTTCCTTTAACCTTGATTTTGCCACCCAAAATCAATACACCATGTACACCACTTGACAAATCCCCTTCGCCAAATGTATACACCTTCTCTTCCACCAAGAGAACACCTTCTCTTCCACCAAGAGAATACCTTTCACCTTGCACAACTGCCTCTACAACCAAGAAGCCTCCCGTGTACAATGATTTGCTTTGAGAAATACAATACTTTTCCTATAGCCTTGGTACAGATGTGTATGTGGACAAGGTTCAGTATAGGAAACAAGAACTTTAGAGAATCTTCACAATGGAAATGTCTTTTGGTGAAGAACTGAAGTTTGGAAAACAGTTTTCAGGTTTTTCAAATTTTGGCTTTGGAAAACTGATAAAAAACACTTGGTAATTGGCCTTTAGTATAACTTCCCTATTTATAGCTGAAGACTAGGGTTAGTTGGTAGTTACAGGTGCATTTTCAGATGATATGAACGTTGGAAAACGTTGCACAAAAGACCAACAGTCAGAACTGCCTATTAGTCGACTTGCCCATGGAGTTAGTCGACTAGACTAGGGCAAAATTCTTCTATTAGTCGACTTGGTCTAGCTATTAGTCGACTAGGTCAGCGGACGTTGGAAGAACAGTTTCAGAATAACTACTTCAAGTCGACTGCAACTGCTTTATAGTCGACTGGGTCAAGTATTAGTCGACTAGAGACCAAGGGTTAGTCGACTAGAAATAGATATTAGTCGACTATAGTGACTGTTAGGTCGACTAATTAACAAACAGAGAGTTGGTCTGATTCTGACACAGGACTTAGTCGACTAATGGTTTGGGTCAAGTCGACTAGGCATGTTATTAGTCGACTTGGAAAATGTATAAGTCGACTAATGACATTGAAATGAGTGTGTTATGTCAAGGCTTTTACATTCTATATCACAATTACAACCCACACTCTATCAACTCTCTTTAGAGCATCTTGATCATGTAGGACTCTTGATTCTTCATGTGTTAGAGCTCCAAATGAATTGATCTTCACAAACGTCTTCATCGAAATATGTTCCAACATTCTCCCCCTTTTTGATGATGACGCTTTGTGTGCACAAGTCCTCCCCCTGCAGAAGATATGTTATATTTTCCTCCCCCTGCAGAAATTGGGTTATAACAAATAGAGAAATACTTTGTTCTCCCCCTGCAACAAATATATTAGTACATATATATATAATTGTTCTTTATCAATTTTTATATGGTACCTGCAAGATAAACGTTAGATGGTACCAAACATAAAAGATCATATTAACCTTTAGGAGTCCAAATCCATTTAGAATTTGGTTTTCACCTGTTAATATACACATAGTTGCAAGAATCACATATATCATGAATGTATGAAGCAATATATGTATTTTTATCATGAAAATTTAAGTTCTTAGGAATTCATATAAACTTATTTTTCTTAGGCTTTCTTTTTACAAAAGAACTATATGGATTACTATAACATGAAGATTTTGCAATAAATCCAATACCATGATTATCATGTGACAATTTCTGAAAAGATAATAAAGCATTCAAACTTTCTTTTCCTTTATTAAACTTAGTCACATTTTGCAAAAGATCTTCATATTTATTTTTCAAAACTAACATGTCTTTATCCAATATAGAAATCCTTTCATTCAAAGACTTAGTTTCCTTTTTCAGAAAAATGTTCTCTTTTATAAATTTCTCATTTTCAATTTTCAAAGATGATATGACTTTTTCAAACTCATCTTGTTGTTGAGAATTTATAGATGAACATTGTAATGCATAACATGAATTTTCCTTTAAAAGTTTCTCATTTTCTTTTGACAAAACTTTGTTTTTCAGTTTTACATTTTTCAGATCAAGAAATAATTCATGAAAAGCATCAGAGAGTTCAGAATAGGATACCTCATCATCTTCAAGTGCCATGTAACATAGGTTGACACGTTCAGTGGATTCTTCTTCATCAGATGAAGATGAATCACTGTATTCTGATGATGTTTCGTAGTTCTTCTTCTTTCTGAACTTCTTACTCTTGTACTTATCTTTCTTCTTAAGCAAAGGACAATCCATCTTCATATGACCTGGTTTATCACAATTAAAGCATTTGAATTTACCTTGCTTTAGAAATTTCCTGAATTTCTTTGAGAGCATTGCCATCTCCTCTTCGTCATCATTGTCCGTGTCGGAAGATGCATGGAAGGCGAGTTCTTTCTTCTTTGAACGGTGTTGTCGTTCGTCCTTCTTCCTTTCTTTTAACTGCACTTCATATGCCATTAGATTACCGATTAGGTTTTCTAATGTCATAGTTGAGAGATCATTCGCCTCTTCAATGGAGGTTGTCTTCTTCTCCCATTCTGGTGTGAGTGCACGAAGGATCTTACGAACTCTTTCAACTTAGGTGTAGTCCTTTCCAAGGGATGCTAAGGTATTGGTGATGTCGGTGAATCTTGTAACCATTTCGGATATGGTTTCATTCTCCTCCATTTTGAATAACTCAAACCTGTGGACAAGAACAGATATTTTAGATTCCTTAACTTTATTAGTACCTTCGTGTGTTACCTGAAGAGTATGCCATATTTAATGTGCAGAAGTTGCTGTTGAAACACGGTTGAACTCTTCTTTGGTTAGGGCACAGAATAGAGCATTCATCGCTTTGGCGTCAAGGTTCGCGTTCTTCTTTTGATCTTCACTCCAAGCATTGTAGTTGGTTGTGGGCTTGGTGTACGATGCTTCTACGATGTTCCAAAGGTCGTAGTTGAGCGATTGCAAGTAGATCTTCATTCTACACTTCCAGTAGTTGTAGTTGGTTCCGTCAAATAGCGGTGGACGTTGTGTAGAATGTCCTTCTTTGAATTGGGATGATGAGAACTCTGTTGCCATCCTTGTTGTTGACGAGGTATGCAGGGCTCTGATACCAAATGTAGGATCCCCGAGATATTGATAAATGCGGAATTATCTCTGTTGGCAACTATAATCTAAAACACACAAGTCAACATAAACACTAAACAAGAAGGATTAATCGTTAGGCAAATAAATAACTTGCAAGTAAAAGAAAACAAATCTCAGAAAAGTTGACAAACGCAAACAAAGAGATTTATCCTGGTTCGGTCCTTGTGACCTACATCCAGTCCCCAAGCCACCCGCTTGAGATTTTCCTTTAACCTTGATTTTGGCACCCAAAATCAATACACCATGTACACCACTTGACAAATCCCCTTCGCCAAATGTATACACCTTCTCTTCCACCAAGAGAACACCTTCTCTTCCACCAAGAGAATACCTTTCACCTTGTACAACTGCCTCTACAACCAAGAAGCCTCCCGTGTACAATGATTTGCTTTGAGAAATACAATACTTTTCCTATAGCCTTGGTACAGATGTGTATATGGACAAGGTTCTGTATAGGAAACAAGAACTTCAGAGAATCTTCACAATGGAAATGTCTTTTGGTGAAGAACTGAAGTTTGGAAAACAGTTTTCAGGTTTTTCAGATTTTGGCTTTGGAAAACTGATAAAAAACACTTGGTAATTGGCATTTAGTATAACTTCCCTATTTATAGCTGAAGACTAGGGTTAGTTAGGGTAGTTACAGGTGCATTTTCAGATGATATGAACATTGGAAAATGTTGCACAAAAGACCAACAGTCAGAAACTGTCCAACAGTCAGAACTGCCTATTAGTCGACTTGCCCATGGAGTTAGTCGACTAGACTAGGCAAAAATCCTTCTATTAGTCGACTTGGTCTAGCTATTAGTCGACTAGGTCAGTGGACGTTGGAAGAACAGTTTCAGAATAACTACTTCAAGTCGACTGCAACTGCTTTATAGTCGACTGGGTCAAGTATTAGTCGACTAGAGACCAAGGGTTAGTCGACTAGAAATAGATATTAGTCGACTATAGTGACTGTTAGGTCGACTAATTAACAAACAGAGAGTTGGTCTGATTCTGACATAGGACTTAGTGGACTAATGGTTTGGGTCAAGTCGACTAGGCATGTTATTAGTCGACTTGGAAAATGTATAAGTCGACTAATGACATTGAAATGAGTGTGTTGTGTCAAGGCTTTTACATTCTATATCACAATTACAACCCACACTCTATCAACTCTCTTTAGAGCATCTTGATCATGTAGGACTCTTGATTCTTCATGTGTTAGAGCTCCAAATAAATTGATCTTCACAAACGTCTTCATCGAAATATGTTCCAACAAGGATTGCATCAATAAAAGTTATCTTTTCTTTTTTATGTTCTTATTCTTGTTCTTTTAATTTTAAGTCTACCTTTTTATTTCTTTGTTCTTGGTTTGGTTATTGGTGTTGTCTTTAATCTTTCTTCCTTCTTTTTCTTTTCTTTAAAAGATCTTAAAAATAAAAAGATGGATAAAACAAAAAGGATGCTAGGCTAGAATAATTTTAGGGTAGCTAATCACTAGATTGACTAGGGTTAGATTTAGGGTTAGTTGTTTAGACTAATAGATTTGCAATTTAGGATTAGATTAATCCTTTGAAGTTTAGTGATGATAGTCCAACTTAATGATTTAGACAATTAGCGCTTGGCTTTGGATTAGAGTAGGGTTTGGCTTTAGATTAAGTTTATGGATATGGTTTGGCATAGTTTAATGATTAGGGATTGGCTTGGCTTAAGGTAAAATTAAGGTTTAGCTTGGCATAGTGTAGACAAGTTAAGTTGGACTTCTTACTCTTCTTACTTAGGGTTAACAACTTAGATGAATGTTTCATTAGTTTAAAAGGATACAACCCCTAGATCGAGACTAGTCGTGAAGGTAGATTAGCAACCTAGACTCTCCCTCTTGATTAAATCTACTTTCTTATTTCAAATTACAACCAACCTTTCTTCTAAGTCTTGACTATAGATATACCGTGCTGCTAACGTTTCCATCGCCTCCCTCCTAGTGGAACACGACCTGCTTTGGCCCTTGCTGTAGTAGATAGAATTGAACAACGAGAAGAATCTAACCTTCTAATTCTTTGATTATTTATTTTTATAAATATTTATTCTCTCGTTCAAGTTTCAATCAAAATTTTGGTGCCGTTGCCGGGGAGGGAACGACACGGTAATATCTAACCCTGAATTGTTATTTATGTTCTGCAGGGGCATTAAAAGGGAGTTTCTAAGGTTAGTCTACTGCACACCTAAGTTTTTAATTTAACCTAGTTTTAGGCCCTAATAGAAATAGTTTAACCCTAGTTCTAATTAAAAGACTTCGGACTCATTTAGGAGGTTGACCAAAGGAGGAGGTTGTTCGAAACTAACTATTGCCAAATCGGTATCTAGAAAGGGGATTAAGGGCCGAAAGTCCGAAGGTTGGTGGTTACTTAATTAAGGAACATCTTTGACGGATAACCTCCCACCAACCTTACCACCTACCTGGCAGATTAACTTGTGGTTACGGTCGGCAATGACCTTCAAAGGATAACCTAAAGTTAGGAGTCGTCTACGTCTAGGCTAATTTAGACTAGGATTGATTGCTTAGACTAGGACTTGATTGACTTGTTGACTTGGGTGAACCTGTTTGTTAACTGTAGCACCCCGTACCCGGGATACGTACCCAGATACGTGTCCCAAATTTTTTCGATCATATTGCTCAATTTTATTCTTGTATGTGTTTTTGAGTTGTGATTGCTTAGTTTATTGAGTGTCAGATCTGGATTCTCAGACCTAGAGTAAGCCCTGACCCTGACCGGAAACCGATACCAGCCAATAGCCCGATTTGACTTTCTGGTAGTCCGAATGGACCGTTTTTAGTTTCATAGACTGTTTTCTAATATTTTAGATTTTTCATGATTTTTTGGAATTTTTTGAAATTTTTCTGCAAAATCTCCAAAACCGGTGTCGGTCGGCATCGCTGACTGATTCCGAGATTTTTAGTTTTCAAATGGGATTGAATTTTCAAAAACGGCTTTCACAGTACATCTTAGAATATCATTTTCTAGCTAAAAACATTTTTTGGGATTTTTCGAATTTTATCAAAATTTGACCGATCCTGGTGTCGGCCGGTATCGCCGGAAGATTCCAGGATTTTTATTTTAAAAACTACACTATATTTTTTGAATCCGATTTCACCAAACATCTTAGAATAATATTTTCTATTTTTGAAAATTTTTCGGAACGATTCTGAAACAGTCAAATTTTCGCCTTATTAAAATAATAATAAAATTTGCCGTTATTTCTTTTTCTTGCTTTTACCTCTCAAATCCTCTACTTATTACTTTCAGAATATTATATCAACTTTATTATTTAATAAAATATTTATTTATAAATTTTTAACTATTTTTTTCATTTCTTTTAATTTTTCCATTTACTTTTCATTTTCTTTCTTTTTCTTCTTTTCTTTTCTTCTCCTCCACTCAACCTCTTCCCCCACGCCAAAGAGAACGCAGCAGCGGCAGCAGAGGCAGCAGAGGCTGCAGGGCATGGGTTGAGCTCCAATCCCCCCACTCCATCTCCTTTCATCATTTCAATTACCATTTATTTTCCTTTTTCTTCTCCACTTAAACCACCTCCATTCTTTCATTTTCATTTTCATCTCCAACCTCCCAAACCCCTCACGCACACCACCTCCACCACCTCCGGCGCCGCCCTAGCCGCCGCCACCGCCCCCCCCATCACCCCACAACTCTCCTCCACTTCCAACAACCCCAAATTCCACCACCTCCACCTCCAATTTCAACAAAAACCCATCATCATCCATCTCCATCTCCTCCAAAATTCCTCCTCTCCACCACCAAATTCTCCCTCCAACTACTCCATCACCACCTCCTCCACCTCCTCTAACATCCCAACACCACCAAACACCACCACCACCACCACAACCACCACCACCACCATCACCACCATCAACAACAACAACAACAACAACAATCCCACCTTCCTCCTCCTCCACCGCGCGCGCCGCCACCTCCTCCCAGCCAGCGGCGCCGCCGCCGGCCTGCAGCCGCTGCCGCCGCCGGCCTGCAGCCGGCCGGCCACCCCCCCACACCCCCTCCTTCTTTTCTTTTCTTTTCTTTCTATCTTTCTTACTTTCTTTCTTTCCTTTTTCTTTCATTTCTTCCCTAATAAAACAAACTTCCCCTCTCTTTCCAAAAATACCCCCACCTCCTTTTTTAAACTACTTTCCTATATTTACACCCACTACCCCTCTCCTTTAAATCCCAAATTTATTTCAAAATACACCTCATTTTCCCTCCCTCTTTCCTACAAGTTTCTCTCTCCTCTCTCTCTCCCTCTCTAATATTTATATAAATATTTATAATTATATATTTTAATATATATATTGTGGGCTTAAGGTTTACTCGAACGGTTCGCCGATTCCCCAGATTTTAACCGGTATTTTACCCGGTTTCAGGCGAGTACAATTTCATTTTTGACATATATCTATTTTATCATTATGCGAGTATTTTTAATACACTTAAAAAAAATAAATGATCTTGTATTTTAAACCTAGAATTGATATATGGATATGTTAGCATGCTTAATACCATTTACCGTAAATTTAATACATGATATCATGCTATGTAAATAAATATGTGATGTTGCACTCGGTATTTACCCGACCTTGGACATGTTATGCCTGATATGTGATTTAGGACACCGGCACTTGGCATTTACACCGGTACACGGTATTTACATCGACACTGGGCATGTTACACTAGGGGTATGATTTTTGTCACCGGCACACAATAATTGACACCGATATTGCCATGCTGTATTTGACACCGATATCTTTCGTACTATATTTGATACTGATGCTTGACATGCTATATGTGATATGTGACACCTGGTATTGATACTTGCCATACTATATTCGACATGTGATACCCGACCCCGATACTTGTCCTGCTACACTTATCACCTGACATTGGACACTGATACTTGATACTTGACGTCTGTTCTTGACATACGGTATATGCTATGCTTTCATGTGGTATAAATACCTGGACCTGACATTATGACTCTTGACCAGACATTACCACCCCTGATACCTGACTATATGACATATTCATGACTATACTGTTACGGGGACATGACATGATTATTATATTATTATTACCAGATATTTGGTACTCCTGAGCTCCTGTACTCCTGTATACTTGAACCCCTGAAATAGGGAGGCTCCTGACATTACTCCTGTATTATACTCCTGTTGACCCCGTAATAGGATAGTCATGGATATTGTACATTTGTGGACACCCTGTGAACATTATTAATTGAGACTCTGTCATATGTAAACAACTTACACCAGGATGGGGGAAATTGATGGGTATCGATATAGCTTCTGTGTTTATGGTGGCCATACATATGTTGTACAACTTCCTGTTGGATTCGACCTGGAGGCCACCAGGCGTTTCCGAGGGGTGTACTGGCATCCCTACCCCCTTGCCTGCCTGTTCGGGTGTGCTATAATCCCCTAGGTATATCCTGTGGGGAACGGTGACACTCTATTCCTGTTCGGGTGTATTATAAGACCTTCGGGCATATAGTAAATCCCGGTGCCTAGCGGTACGTTCCGGTTCAGTGCCGGATAATCCTGGACCGTTGTCCCGGGCATGCACGGGACCCATTATAAACATGGTTCGTCGCTCCCCATCAATTTTCAATAACCAACCTCGCTAGATTTGTAGGCGAAAGTATATGGCACCGGTTATATACCAAGCATACAAATTGAACGAGTTAATAATATTAACTTAATAAATTGACTTCGTGCATATTTGTGTCATCTCCATACTTATCATTTATTGTAGTTACTCCATGATTCCTAACTTGATTACATGACACTTGGCCTGATATACATGCTTCTATTTCATGCCTTATAAATGTTAGTGTTATTTTCATATTCACTATTCATTATGGCTAATTCATGCTTATTGATTTGGGGTACATTATACTTGTCATGATGCACTTGCTATTATTTGTACTTACCATTAGGTTTTTCTTGTACTCGCTGGGTTTTTCCTAACAACCCTGGATTTGCATGTCCAGATTTAGCAGCTTGGACCGAGGTGGACCCATCGGCCGAGGATCAGGCCTATCTTGAGGAGCAGGCAGATCAGTAGAAGTTCCGTCCAGTCTTTTCCCGCTCGCGAGATCCCCTTTCTAGCTCGTGAGTTTTTATCTGTTGTATCATGTGTAGTCTACTTTTGTATTATCTAGTGATGTAATATTGATGTAATATTATATCACTGTTTGTGATGACTCAGTACTTGTTTAAATTATGTTGGAATGTATAATACCACGTATTTCCGCACTCTGATATATGTGTTGTGTTGTATTGATGCTTAGCGTACATACGTGATGGTACCATTGCCCTGCGTATGTACGTCGCAGTGGCGTCTCCGTACCCACCGGGATCGGGGCGCCACAGGTTGGTATCAGAGCCTAGGTTCTCACACCTTCAATACAGCCAGTCTGCAAATTAATGTTGAATTAATTTGCGGCTGAGTCACACGAGTCTTTGTTATACATTCCAATCACAAGTACGAAGTTATCTATTCCTTTCTTGAAATCCACCCTTGATCTCATATTCTGTCATCTTTTCAACTCTCGGCTCGAATATGGAGAGACGGGGGACACGTAACGGTCCCAACACTTCCCGCGAAGGTCCGAATGGGGAGAGCGACATGATGAGGCTACTCCAGGGGATGATCAATAGCAAACAGCAGCAGACTGAGCTCTTACGGCAGGGATTGCTGACTGCGCCTCGGGAGCAGAGGCCGGGAACTATATCAAATTTCAGGAGGCTGCAGCCGGCAGAGTTCTCGGGCACGGAGAAGCCCCTGGATGCAGAGCAATGGTTGATCGATATGACTGATCTCCTGAAGGCGGCTAGAATTCCTGCTGAGAACCAAGTAGAAGTGGCCATGATCCAGCTGAAGGATGTGGCGAGGACTTGGTGGCTTGCTGAAGAGGCGAGGCTGGAGAAGCTTATCTCTTGGGACCAGTTCTCGAAGGGCTTCTACGAGAGATTTTTTCCCTGCAAAGGAGATAGAGGAGCAGTTCATCAGACTGCAGCAGTGGAATCGGTCAGTGGATGTATATGCCGCTGAATTTCTGAGGCTTAGTCGGTTTGCACCATATAGGGTGGCCGACGAGGAGAAGAGAGCTAGCAGATTTCAGCAAGGACTGAGGGTGGACATCCAGAAGACGGCATTCAGGACTCGGTATGGTCATTACGAGTTCTTGGTTATGCCCTTTGGAGTTACAAATGCCCCAGCAGTCTTCATGGACTTGATGAATGAGTCTTCTCACCCTATCTGGACAAGTTTGTTTTGGTGTTCATTGATGATATCCTTGTCTACTCCAAGAATGAAGAGGAGCATGCGGCGTATCTGAGGATTGTGCTACAGACTCTCTGACTTGAGCAGCTTCATGCCAAGCTTAGCAAGTGTGAGTTCTGGCTGAAGAGTATAACATTCTTGGGTCATATTGTTTCTAAGGAAGGAATCTCGGTGGATTCCAGCAAGATTCAAGCGGTGAAGGATTGGCCGACTCCGAAGTCCGTGACAGAGATCAGGAGCTTCATCGGACTAGCTGGATATTATCGGAGGTTCGTGCAGGACTTCTCGAAGATTGCAGCTCCATTAACCAAGCTGACCAGGAAGGGAGAGAAGTACATATGGACTGAGGAGTGTGCGTCTGCTTTTGAGGAGTTGAAGAACAAGTTGATTTCAGCTCCAATCTTGAAGACACCCTCAGGGACAGGAGGTATGGTTGTGTACTGTGATGCTTGAGGAAAGGGCCTTGGATGCGTATTGATGCAGCATGCACATGTAGTGGCTTATGCATCCAGACAGTTAAAGCCTCATGAGAAGAATTACCCAACGCATGATCTAGAGCTGGCAGCTGTGATCTTTGCGTTGAAGATTTGGAGGCATTACCTGCTAGGTGACCGAGTGTTGATATACACTGATCACAAGAGCCTGAAGTACATTTTCACTCAGAAGGAGTTGAACATAAGGCAGAGGCGATGGCTTGAGCTGATGGCAGATTATGACATAGATCTGCAGTACCATCCTGGTAAGGTTAATGTTGTGCCAGATGCCCTGAGTAGAAGACCTAAGCTAACCTGGTTATGATGCTCACTCAGCAGGAGGAATTACTCAGAGAGATGGAGCGGTTAGATCTGATGGTTATTCGAAGGACCAGTGGGCCTGTGCAGTTGATGGCATTCCATATCCAGCCGACACTGATGGAAGAGATTAGAGAAGCTCAGAAAGAAGATCCTAGATTGCTGAAGTTCAGAGAGCAAGTGGAAGCAGGGCTGAGGTCTGATGTCTGCATACATCCTGACGGTGCACTCTATTTCAGGGGTAGAATTTGTGTGCCTCAAGGGGAGATTAGACAGAAGATCTTAGCTGAAGCCCACAGCTCAGCTTACTCTATACATCCTGGAGGAACTAAGATGTATCAGGATCTGAAGCAACATTTCTGGTGGAATGCGATGAAGAGGGAGATCTACAATATGTGGCGAAGTGTCTAGTGTGTCAGCAAGTGAAGGCCGAACACCAGAGACCAGCTGGATTACTACAGCCTTTGCCAATACCAGAATGGAAGTGGGAGCATGTTACTATGGATTTTGTCACCGCTCTACCCCGCAGTCCAAAGGGGAACAATGCAGTATGGGTAGTTGTTGATAGTCTCACTAAGTCAGCACATTTCATACCTTTCAGAGTGGGACAATCTACAGAGCTTCTAGCAGACAAGTACATGAGGGAGATTGTTCGACTGCATGGAGTTCCTGTCAGTATTGTGTTGGACAGAGACACGAGGTTCAGATCTCACTTCTGGGAGAGCCTTCAAGAGAGTCTGCGGACCCGTCTGAAGTTCAGCACATCTTATCATCCTGAGACAGATGGGCAGTCCGAACGGACCATTCAGATCCTAGAAGACATGTTGAGAGCTTGTATGATAGACTTCAAGGGATCGTGGGAAGATCATGTACATTTGGCAGAGTTTTCCTACAATAATAGCTATCAGGCGAGCATCAGGATGGCTCCATTCGAAGCCCTATACGGCAGGAGATGCAGATCACCATTGTGTTGGGATGAAGTTGGTGAGAGAAGGCATTTGGGACCAGATGTGATAGTACAGGCAGTGGACAAGATCAGGACTATTCAAGAGCACCTTCGTGCAGCCCAGGACAGACAGAAGAGTTGGGCAGATTCCAATAGAAGACCGTTGGAGTTCCAGGCGGGAGAGCATGTGTTTCTGAAGATATCTCAGACCAAGGGATTGATCAGGTTTGGTGCACGTGGGAAGCTGAGTCCGAGGTATATAGGCCCGTTTGAGATATTAGATCGAGTGGGAGAAGTGGCCTACAGATTGGCACTGTCACCATCACTGGAAGGAGTGCACAATGTGTTCCATGTGTCGCAGCTGAGGAGATACATCAGGGATGAGAGCCATGTGTTGGATCATTCAGAGTTGGAGTTGCAGCCGGATCTGTTATATATTGAGCAACCAATGGCTATTGTGGACAGAAGTGTCAAGACCCTGAAGAACCGGACCATCCCGTTGGTGCTCGTTTCATGGAACAGGCATAGTCCGGGAGAAGCAACTTGGGAGCGGGAGGACGTCATTCGTGACCGTTACCCGCATCTGTTTGAGCCTTGAGAGGTAATATTCTCTTGTACTCCATTCTTGTCTTATCAATTCATCATTTCCATGTTCATCTCTTTCCTTATAGAAATTTCGAGGACGAAATTTTTGTTAGGTGGGTAGATTGTAGCACTCCGTACCCGGGATACGTGTCCCAAATTTTTTCGACCATATTGCTCAATTTTATTCTTGTATGTGTTTTTGAGTTGTGATTGCTTAGTTTATTGAGTGTCAAATCTGGATTCTCAGACCTAGAGTAAGCCCTGACCCGGACCGGAAACCGATACCAGCCAATAGCCTGATTTGACTTTCTGGTAGTCCGAATGGACCGTTTCAGTTTCAGAGACTGTTTTCTAATATTTTAGATTTTTCATGATTTTTTGGAATTTTCTGAAATTTTTCTGCAAAATCTCCAAAACTGGTGTCGGTCGGCATCGCTGACTGATTCCGGGATTTTTAGTTTTCAAATGGGATTGAATTTTCAAAAACGGCTTTCACAGTACATCTTAGAATATCATTTTCTAGCTAAAAACATTTTTTGGGATTTTTCGAATTTTATCAAAATTTGACCGATCCTGGTGTCGGCCGCTATCGCCGGAAGATTCCAGGATTTTTATTTTGAAAACTACACTATATTTTTCGAATCCGATTTCACCAAACATCTTATAATAATATTTGCTATTTTGAGAATTTTTCGGAACGATTCTGAAACAGTCAAATTTTCGCCTTATTAAAATAATAATAAAATTTGCCGTTATTTCTTTTTCTTGCTTTTACCACTCAAATCCTCTACTTATTACTTTCAGAATATTATATCAACTTTTTTATTTAATAAAATATTTATTTATAAATTTTTAACTATTTTTTCATTTCTTTTAATTTTTCCATTTACTTTTCATTTTCTTTCTTTTCTTCTTTTCTTTTCTTCTCCTCCACTCAACCTCTTCCCCCACGCCAAAGAGAACGCAGCAGCGGCAGCAGAGGCAGCAGAGGCTGCAGGGCATGGGTTGAGCTCCAATCCCCCCACTCCATCTCCTTTCATCATTTCAATTACCATTTATTTTCCTTTTTCTTCTCCACTTAAACCACCTCAATTCTTTCATTTTCATTTTCATCTCCAACCTCCCAAACCCCTCACGCACACCACCTCCACCACCTCCGGTGCCGCCCTAGCCGCCGCCACCGCCCCCCATCACCCCACAACTCTCCTCCACTTCCAACAACCCCAAATTCCACCACCTCCACCTCCAATTTCAACAAAAACCCATCATCATCCATCTCCATCTCCTCCAAAATTCCTCCTCTCCACCACCAAATTCTCCCCTCCAACTACTCCATCACCACCTCCTCCACCTCCTCTAACATCCCAACACCACCAAACACCACCACCACCACCACAACCACCACCACCACCATCACCACCATCAACAACAACAACAACAACAATCCCACCTTCCTCCTCCTCCACCGCGCGCGCCGCCACCCCCTCCCCGCCGGCGGCGCCGCCGCCGGCCTGCAGCCGCTGCCGTCCCCCACACCCCCCTCCTTCTTTTCTTTTCTTTTCTTTCTATCTTTCTTACTTTCTTTCTTTCCTTTTTCTTTCATTTCTTCCCTAATAAAACAAACTTCCCCTCTCTTTCCAAAAATACCCCCACCTCCTTTTTAAACTACTTTCCTATATTTACACCCACTACCCCTCTCCTTTAAATCCCAAATTTATTTCAAAATACACCTCATTTTCCCTCCCTCTTTCCTACAAGTTTCTCTCTCCTCTCTCTCTCCCTCTCTAATATTTATATAAATATTTATAATTATATATTTTAATATATATATTGTGGGCTTAAGGTTTACTAGAACGGTTCGCCGATTCCCCGGATTTTAACCGGTATTTTACCGTTTCAGGCGAGTACAATTTCATTTTTGACATATATCCATTTTATCATTATGCGAGTATTTTTAATGCACTTAAAAAAAATAAATGATCTTGTATTTTAAACCTAGAATTGATATATGGATATGTTAGCATGCTTAATACCATTTACCGTAAATTTAATACATGATATCATGCTATGTAAATAAATATGTGATGTTGCACTCGGTATTTACCCGACCTTGGACATGTTATGCCTGATATGTGATTTAGGACACCGGCACTTGGCATTTACACCGGTACACGGTATTTACATCGACACTGGGCATGTTACACTAGGGGTATGATTTTGTCACCGGCACACAATAATTGACACCGATATTGCCATGCTGTATTTGACACCGATATCTTTCGTACTATATTTGATACTGATGCTTGACATGCTATATGTGATATGTGACACCTGGTATTGATACTTGCCATACTATATTCGACATGTGATACCCGACCCCGATACTTGTCCTGCTACACTTATCACCTGACATTGGACACTGATACTTGATACTTGACGTCTGTTCTTGACATACGGTATATGCTATGCTTTCATGTGGTATAAATACCTGGACCTGACATTATGACTCTTGACCAGACATTACCACCCCTGATACCTGACTATATGACATATTCATGACTATACTGTTACGGGGACATGACATGATTATTATATTATTATTACCAGATATTTGGTACTCCTGAGCTCCTGTACTCCTGTATACTTGAACCCCTGAAATAGGGAGGCTCCTGACATTACTCCTGTATTATACTCCTGTTGACCCCGTAATAGGATAGTCATGGATATTGTACATTTGTGGACACCCTGTGAACATTATTAATTGAGACTCTGTCATATGTAAATAACTTACACCGGGATGGGGGAAATTGATGGGTATCGATATAGCTTCTGTGTTTATGGTGGCCATACATATGTTGTACAACTTCCTGTTGGATTCGACCTGGAGGCCACCAGGCGTTTCCGAGGGGTGTATTGGCACCCCTACCCCTTGCCTGCCTGTCCGGGTGTGCTATAATCCCCTAGGTATATCCTGTGGGGAACGGTGACACTCTATTCCTGTTCGGGTGTATTATAAGACCTTCGGGCATATAGTAAATCCCGGTGCCTAGCTGTACGTTCCGGTTCAGTGCCGGATAATCCTGGACCGTTGTCCCGGGCATGCACGGGACCCATTATAAACATGGTTCGTCGCTCCCATCAATTTCCAATAACCAACCTCGCTAGATTTGTATGCGAAAGTATATGGCACCGGTTATATACCAAGCATACAAATTGAACGAGTTAATAATATTAACTTAATAAATTGACTTCGTGCATATTTGTGTCATCTCCATACTTATCATTTATTGTAGTTACTCCATGATTCCTAACTTGATTACATGACACTTGGCCTGATATACATGCTTCTATTTCATGCCTTATAAATGTTAGTGTTATTTTCATATTCACTATTCATTGTGGCTAATTCATGCTTATTGATTTGGGGTACATTATACTTGTCATGATGCACTTGCTATTATTTGTACTTACCATTGGGTTTTTCTTGTACTCGCTGGGTTTTTCCTAACAACCCTGGATTTGCATGTCCAGATTTAGCAGCTTGGACCGAGGTGGACCCATCGGCGAGGATCAGGCCTATCTTGAGGAGCAGGCAGATCAGTAATAGTTCCGTCCAGTCTTTTCCCCGCTCGCGAGATCCCCTTTCTAGCTCGTGAGTTTTTATCTGTTGTATCATGTGTAGTCTACTTTTGTATTATCTAGTGATGTAATATTGATGTAATATTATATCACTATTTATGATGACTCAGTACTAGTTTAAATTATGTTGGAATGTATAATACCACGTATTTTCGCACTCTGATATATGTGTTGTGTTATATTGATGCTTAGCGTACATACGTGATGGTACCATTGCCCTGCGTATGTACGTCGCAGTGGCGTCTCCGTACCCGCCAGGATCGGGGCGCCACATTAACTTTAGTAACTTAACTTTGCATGTCAGCTTGGTCAAGAAACCCAGCTACATCTAGACTAACTAGAAATAGTTCACCACCCAAAACTGAAGATATGGCTTATTACAACAATTTTTATAATTTTAATGGTAATTCATGTTATACCTCGACCGCTTTTGAATTGGATATTACCAACCCGACATAATATAATTTTAACCAACCAAGTATGCTTAGTTAGTCTTATCCACATCAACATATGCCCCAACCTCAATTTCATGAAACAAAATAGAATAATCAGCTCTACTCCTTATCGAGTCAAAGGTGATGCAACACCCATGAGCCATATTGTCAACCACATTTTCAACCATTGATCGGTCGCTAATATTGCACATTCATTATCATATTATCATACTTATTATAGAATAAACTCTACTTTTTTCTAATTATTGTTTAATTTATTTGCAGGCCCATTAATAAAGGAGAGGGAAGAGAAACGAGCCCAAAAGCCCACCAAATTCTGATTTAAATCAGAATTAATTCGTAGTTAGTAAATCAGGGCAGATCTGGTCGGTTCAGATCGGTTGAAAATAAGCTAAAAATATATCTCATCAAATCAATCGGTTAAGCCCAAGATTAAATCTATTTTGTCAATCCAGGAGCTGCAACGGAAAATTCAGAATCAGATAAAGCAAAATCATCAAAATCAGGATGTGTGCTCCCTGGGTGTGGCCACCTGGCCACACCCAGGCCGCGAAAACAAGGTCATAGCCGCATTTTTGCGCCTTTATTAGAGAGTTAGGGGGAGCGTTTGCTCTCCCTATCTTCTTACGTCTCTCCCCGTTGGGTTTTGCCTATAAATACAGGGTTTTTCAGAGACCAGAGGGAATGACGAAGTAGAGAGTAGAATTTTGTAACTTAGGTTTTTTATTTCTTTCATGTAATTTTTGTTTTCTTCATGTAACTGAGAGGAGAGGATACTTTCATGGAGGAATTAGAGCAAGCTTGTACTAAAAGTGACACCGGTGTAAGTGGTCTTTTCTTCCATTGTTATTTGAATCGAATCGAAGTTTCTTTTTCTTCTTTACTCTTGTTTTCATTTACTTTCCTCTTTTGTGTTTGTGGATCCAAATGAAACTGATAGCCTCGAAGTTGCCTTGCCCTTGTAAGTGTCATTGATGGCTTATGTGATGGATATCCATTTCCATGATAATGTAGCTTGCCGCTTTAATTCATAGTGTAATGCGGGAATGGCCAAGATCCTTGATCGGTTACTAATATTGCACATTCATTATCATATTCTCATACTTATTATAAAATAAACTCTGCTTTTTCCTAATTATGCTTTAATTTATTTGCAGGCCCATTCCTAAAGGAGAGGGAAGAGAAATGAGCCCAAAAGCCCATCAAATTCTGATTTAAATCAGAATTAATTTGAAGTCAGTAAATCAGGACAGATCAAGTCGATTCAGATTGATTGAAAATAAGTTAGAATAAATTCCTACAAATCAATCAGTTGAAGCCAAAGATCAAAGGTCATTTCGTCAAAATCTCATACTTAAACTGCAAATCCAGTTGAAGATAAATACAAATCGAGAAGCCAGGGAGTACCACCAACAGGGTGTGGCCACCTGGCCACACCCTGGCCGCGGAAATGTGGCCAAAGCCGCGTTTTCGTGACTTTGTTAGGGAGTTAGGGGGAGCATTTGCTCCCCCTATCTTCATACGCTCTCCTATGTTAGGTTTTGCCTATAAATACTATGATTTTCAGAGCGTACAGAGAGCGAGGATGCAGAGATAGAATTTAGTCCACTTTTCCATTTTTTGTAGTGTAGGTTTTATTTTTCTTTTCATATAATTTTTAGTTTTAATTTATGTAAATCAAAGAAGATCAAAGTTTAATAGGAGAATGAGAATGAAGCTTGTGATGAGAGTGACACTGGTGTAAGATTTTCTTCTTTTCTCTTATTATTATAAAATCAAATCTGTAGTTCCCCTTTTATATGTACATTATTTTTTTGTTTTCTTCTTCTCTACTTTTCTTCTTTTGGTACCAATTGCTATTCAAGTGAGTCTTAAAGCATCGAAAGAGCCTTACCTTTGCGAGTGCCACCAATAGCTCATGATGATGGATTTTGAGTTTCATTCTGTATCACTTCATACTTGCAACATCTTGATGATATAATGTGGAGGAGATGGGAATCAACTCTTATGGGCTATACGTTGATCACCTCACTTCAAGGTAACATCATTACAAAAGATTCAAGGTAAGCATTTGGCCAAAGGAGGTAAGTAACTTTTAGATTCTTTTCTTTTAATTCTTTAGTTTAGAACACCACAATCTACCATTTCTTTTATCACTCCTTTTCCATTTCTTTGTACATATTATTTCTAGTTTCTCCATCTTCTTAATCTACCATCTTCTTCCTAATTCAACTTTAACTCAATTTTTCCTTTTTCTTTTAAAAGAACTAAAGAAGAACTTTAACCATACGTTCTAGCCTAAAAGAGAACTTACTAAAAAGCTTTCATCGCTAGTCCCCTCCTTGTGGATCATGACCCGCATAGCCACTTGCTATTGCAGTAGAATTGAGCACCTTGTACTTCTATTTTATATCTCTGAAATTCTGTATTTTTGTGCAGGTTCAAACTCAATCAAATTTTGGCGCCGTTGCTGGGGAGGGATGGTAAGTTATTCTCTTTTTAGATTTACATTTTTGGTTAACTTTTTTTTATTCTTGGTGTACAGGTTTGACAACAAGGAATTTTTGCTGCGGTGGACAAATAAGTGGCCTTGGACTCTGCTCAAGAAAGCAAAGCCAAGAAGCCCTTAGATTTGCTACATTCCTGTGGCAATCTGAGTGAACTACTAACCTGTATTTTTTGCAGGTTGGCTGTAGTGCAAAGTTTAATATCTGTAGCTATCTATTTTCTTGTCTCACTGTATTTACTTTCTAACCTCAACAGTAAAATGATGTTTGTTAAATGCTAAAAATGGTTTAGACTTTGCATTTAGGCACATGTCTAATTCGTTTACATTTTACATTACTGTTGAAGATTGCTGGAGCAAAAGGTACGTTTGCATGGCATATAGTTTAGGAAACATTCTTGAGTGATTATTTGCTTGTTGAATGTTACTTTTCTTTATCTTGCACACCTTGCACAATCAATCTTAAGGGCTTGTCCTATAAACAAGATAAGGTAGGGAAGTCATTACCCTTTCTTAGCCCACAAACAATCTCCTCACTTACTAACCTAAGCCTAACTAAAACTGAGTAGATGTTGGCCCTAGGAACATCTCAGACTCAATTAGGAGATTATCCTAAGGGGGAAGGTGCTAGAATTTGACTCCTGCCAAATCAGTGTCTAAGGAAAGGGATTGTGAGGCGAAACCCCGAAGGCTGGTGGTTTGGCTTAATTAGGCCCGTCGCTTTTGCGCGGACCTCCAACCAATCTTGCCCTGACCTGGCTGATTAGCTTGTGGTCAAATTCTGCAATATACTCCTGTGGACAGTCTAATCAGTTAGGAGTCGTCTAGGTAAAAGGTCTACCCTAACTTAGTTTAGAATTTTTTTATTTATTTGCTTATTTGTTTGTTTTTTTGTGTGTTTGACATTTCTTGAGTGATATGGCTTATAATAATAAAATTTTCAATTTTAATGGTAATCCATATTACACACCAACCTCTTTTTCGGATATTACCAACCCGGCATATCATAACTTTAACCAACATAGTGTGCCAGATTGGTCTTATCCGAATCAATATAACCCATACCCCCAATCTTGTGACCATAATTTCCAAAATAATTTCAACTCTTCACAGAGTCAATGGGGATTCACCTCCCCTGCGTCCAATTTTCAACCAACTTGTCCTCCTTATCCACCTTGTCCACAATATTTTCAATATCATACTCAGTTCTACCAGTCCAAAATAGAAAACCATCAATTTTGAAAATGAGTATGCGTGAGCCCAAACAACAATCACAAAATCTGACGGACTCACAATTTGACCACCAATTTCAAAACAACACTTCATCTTTTCAAGACCAATCGCAACAAAACGATGAACTAATCAACTATGAAAAGATGCTTGAAGCCATAACTCAGGCTTAAAACGCTCGTAATCATGACATAGATAAGATGGTCCAAACTCTACGTTCTCACCGTTTGACCAGCTCTGATGTCGCTAACCATTCTGTTAGAGTCGAAGAGTCATGTTGTTTTGAAAAACAAGGTTCCATTTCAGCATAATCATTTGAACTTGCCCAAACTCCAAATTTTGAAAGTGACACTGACAGTTTGGCAAGTTATCCCTTTCCTGAAATTGAATTTGAGAATGAATATGATCATGAAGCTCAACTTAGTGATTCAATTCTACTTCCTGATTCTATTATGACTCTGGTGTCTTCACCTGATTTTAATTTTTTTTCTGAGTCAACATTGGATCCTGTGCCAATTGATAATGAAATTGAATTGCCCATCTTTGATGATCGTCATATTGAACTTGACCAATTTCATACTTTTGAAAGTCCCATTGACAAATTGGCAAGTTCTCATTTTTATGAAATTGAACTCAATGAGAAATGTGACCTCGATTCTCAATTTTGTGATCCAGTTCAAATTACCGAATCAATATTGACTCATGTTTTGTTACTCGACTTGAGTAATATTTTAGAGTCAGTTTTGATTCCCACACCTATCATTCTTGAACTTGAATCACCAATATTAAGTCACATTCCATTGTGAAAAAATGAACGTTAACTTGAATTTCAACTTCTTGATTTGAACCCACTTCCTGACCCAATCTCGACTCCTGAACCTTTACTTGACTTAAGTCACTTTCCTGAGTCGGTATTAGTTCCCGTACTTCCTAAGTCCCAGTCAATCATTCTATCTTTTCACACTCCATTTTGGGATAAGGCAGTTGACAAAATTGACTCCGAAATTAATTATGGAATTTGAAAATTAGATGGCGTTAAATTTTTAATAAAAACCATTCATATATACATCATTTTAGTGGGTTATATAAGAAAGATTTCTGGTGGATTCCTCCGAACTCCACGAAAAATCGATTGGGCTGCATTTCGTGGACCAGTCAGACCACCACCGGAACCACCACCTTAAGGTAGTATTTTCCTTCTCTTTCTTCTTTTTCATGCATCCATGCATTAATTCATACATTAAGGATAATGCATGAGATAGGTGTGGAGGAGGGTTCTAACATAACTTAGATTTTTCTTTTTATTAAAAAAATAAAAAAATTTAACATTTTTTTACTTTTAAAAAACTTTTTGAAAATAGAAACAATATTTTGACATATTTTTGTAAGAAATTAAGTCAATTTTAAGGAATAGGAAAATCATAATTAAGATTTCTTATACTTGGTCAAAATAAGATTATTTGTTTGATTTCTAAGGATAGGAAGAAAGTTTGTGAAAGTAATTTAGTCTTGATGTTTACCTTGAAGAAATATGCACACCTTATACACTTACACACTTAGGGTTCAAAATAAAGATTCTTATGCCTTATAAAAAAAAAAAAAAAAAAAAAAAAAAATATATCCATGAAAGATGAACAAATCTAATTATTGATTAGCTAGGAGCTTTGGCCTAAGTAAGCCTTGGTATTTATGCGAAAGATGATTAGATAAGTTATATATATAAATCCTTTGATCAAGCTGGGTATTTGTGCCTAATAAAGCATAAGTATTCACGCCTAAAAGTGATTCATATAATAAAATCCTTAGTTTTGTGGTCTTATTTGCTCGAGTCCTTAAGTCCTTGGGGTGTTTTCTCACCCGGTGCCCTAAGACCGTTTGGTTTGGGAGTCATCAATTAAAGGCTCATTACATGGGCAGATTAAAAAGCCTAATAAAACTAAGGAATAATACCACCAAAAATAAAATAAATATATATAAATAAATAAATAAGGCATAAGAGTTAGAGTTAAAGAACCCTTAGTCAAAATTTTCATGGTCACAAGATGCATATGACTTAGGGTAAAGTAATAGACTAGATGAGAAGTACAATTTGACTCCTTACTTTGATTGATAACAAATTTTTGAATAGAGACTAAGTTTAGGAATGAAAATTCGGTTTTCTTATAACTTATAGATTACTTTAAACTTACAATAATATTTCAAATATTTTTCTTTCAAAATGTGTTTTCAAAATACTAACTTTTTTCTCTTTCTTTATAGATTTTGTGGGTGTAATCCGCTGAAAATCCTCACAAGACAAAACTCATCCTCTAGGGAAAACCTAAAGGTTTAATAGCTTGTTGCATAGGCTCAGTGCAATCGCGTGACCTGCGAAAGTGGTCTAATAATTTTTTGTTTAGTTGTTTTGCTTGAGGACGAGCAAAAGATAGGTAAGGGGGTGTGATCGGTTGCTAATATTACACATTCATTATCATATTCTCATACTTATTATAAAATAAACTCTACTTTTTTCTAATTATTGTTTAATTTATTTACAGGCCCATTTCTAAAGGAGAGAGAGAAGAAATGAGCCCAAAAGCCCATCAAATTCTGATTTAAATTAGATTTAATTCAAAGTCAGTAAATCGGCAGACCAGGTCGGTTCAAATTGGTTGAAAACAAGTTAGACCAAATGCCTATAAATCAATCGGTTGAAGCTAAAGATCAAAGGCCATTTCGTCAAAATCCTCGACTTAAACTGCAAATCCAGGTGAAGATAATACAAATCGAGAAGCCAAGGAGTACCACCAACAGGGCGTGGCCACCTGGCCACACCTTGGCTACGAAAACGTGGCCAAAGCTGCATTTTCGCAGCTTTGTTAAGGAGTTAGGGGGAGCGTTTGCTCCCCTATCTTCATACGCTCTCCTATGTTGGGTTTTGCCTATAAATACTGGGATTTTCAGAGCGTACAGAGAGCGAGGATGCAGAGATAGAATTTAGTCCACTTTTCCATTTTTTGTAGTGTAGGTTTCTATTTTTCTTTTCATGTAACTTTCATTTTTAATTTATGTAAATCAGAGGAGATCAGAGTTTCATAGGAGAATGAGAATGAAGCTTGTGCTGACACCGGTGTAAGATTTCCTTCTTTTCTTTATTGTTATAAAATTGAATCTATAGTTCCCCTTTTATATGTATTTTATTTTTTGTTCTTCTTCTCTACTTTTCTTCTTTTGGTACCAATTTCTATCCAAGTGAGTCTTAAAGCATCGAAAGAACCTTGCCTTTGTGAGTGCCGCCGATAGCTCATGACGATGGATTTTGAGTTTCATTCTGTATTATTTCATACTTACAACGTCTTGATGATATAATGTGGAGGAGATGGGAATCAACTCTTATGGGCTATACGTTGATTGCCTCACTTCAAGGTAATATCATTGCAAAAGTTTCAAGGAAAGCATTTGGCCAAAGGAGGTAAGTAACTTTTAAATTCTTTTCTTTTAATTCTTTAGTTTAGAACACCACAATCTACCATTTCTTTTATCACTCCTTTTCCATTTCTTTGTACATATTATTTCTAGTTTTCCCATCTTCTTAATCTATCATCTTCTTCTTAATTCAACTTTAACTCAATTTTTCCTTTTTCTTTTAAAGAACTAAAGAAGAACTTTAACCATACGTTGTAGCCTAAAAGAGAACTTACTAAAATGCTTCCATCGCTAGTCCCTCCTTGTGGATCATGACCCTCATAGCCACTTGCTATTGCGGTAGAATTGAGCACCTTACACTTCTATTTTGTATCTCTGAAATTCTGTATTTTTGTGCAGGTTCAAGCTCAATCAATCCTATTTGTCATACTTCGCTCACCTTCAAGCAAAGGTACATCGTCAATACTGGTCAAAGGTAAGCAAGCGCCGAAAAGGTAAGTAACTTTTTTATGTTTTAGTTTTCTTTTCTTTTAATTTTAGTGTAAATTATCAATACCACAATCTTCCAAATTTCTTTCAGTCGTTTTCAATTTCTTTGTACATACCCACATACATTTTCTCCCCTTCTCCATCTGCCACTTTCTTCTTAACTTAACTTTAACTCTTTTTCATTTTCTTTTAAAGAACTAAAAGAAGATTTTTAACCATCTTTGTAACTTAAAAGAGTACTTGCTAAAAAAGCTTCCATCGCTAGTCCCTCCTTGTGGATCACGACACGCATAACCACTTGTTATTGTGGTAGTATTGAGTACTTGCACTCTTTATTCTAAGTTCTAAAATTCGGTATTCTTGTGTGCAGGTCCGACCTCAATCAAATTTTGGCACCGTTGTCGGGGAGAGACGGTAAGTTATTCTCTTTTTAAGTTTACACTTTTGGTTAACCTTCTTATTTGTTCTTGGAGTACAGATTTAACAACAAGGATTTTTTGCTGCAGTGGACATATAAGTGGCCCTGGATTCTGCTCAAAAAAACAGAGCCCATAAGCCCTCAGATTTGCTACATTCCTATGGCAATCTGAGTGAACTACTAACCTGTATTTTATGCAGGTTTGCTGAATTGCAAAGTTTAATATTTGTAACTATCTATTTCCTTATTTGACTCACTGTACATATATTTCTAACACAACAGTAAAAGGTTGATTATAAATGCTAAAAATGATTTAATCTTTGCATTTAGGCACGTGTCTATTTCGTTACATTTTCTATTTACTGTTGAAGAGTGTGGAGCCAAGGTATGTGTGCATAGCATTTAGTATAGGTTCATTCTTGTATGAAAAATTGCTTGAGTGTTACTTTTTCTATATACTTGTACACTGCACTAAATTGATTTAAGGGCTTGTCCTATAAACAAGATAAGGTGGGGAAGTCAATATCCTCCCTTAACCCACAAACAATCTCCTCACTCACTAACCCAAGCCTAATTAAAACTGAGTAGACGTTGGCCCTAGGGACATCTCAGACTGAAATAGGAGACTGACCTAAGGAGGAAGTTGATTTGAATCTGACTCTTGCCAAATCGGTGACTAAGGTTGGGGATTGAGGGGCGAAACCTCGAGGGCTAGTGGCTTGGCTTAATTAGGCCCGTCATTTTTGCGCGGATACCTCCCACCAATCTTGCCCCTAGATGGCCTATTAACTTGTGGTCAGATTCAGCAATATACCCCCCGTGGACAGTCTAACAAGTTAGGAGTCGTCTAGGTCTAAGGTTCACCCTAACTTAGGTTAGATTTTTTTTTCTTTTTATTTGTTTGCTTATTTGTTTATTTTTTGTTTGTGTTTGACATTTCTTGTGTGATATGGCTTATAACAATAATTTTTCTAATTTTAAGGGTAATCCATATTACACCACGACCTCTTTTTCGGATATTACCAACCCAGCATATCATAACTTTAACCAACCTAGTGTGTTGAATTGGTCTTATCCGAATTAATATAACCCATGCCCCCAATCTTATGACCATAATTTTCAAAATAATTTCAACTCTTCACAGAGTCAATGGGGATTCACCTCCACCGAGTCCAATTTTCAACCAACTTGTCCTCCTTAGCCACCTTGTCCACAATATTTTCAAGATTCACACTCAGTTTCACCAGTTCAAAATAAAAAACCATCAATCTTAGAAATGAGTGTGCGTGAGTCCAAGCAACAATCACAAAATTTGACGGACTCACATTTTTATCACAAATTCTAAAACAAAACATCATCTTTTCAAGTCCAATCGCAACAAAATGATGAACTAATCGACTATGAAATGCTTGAAGCATGACTCAGGCTCAAATCGCTTGTAATCATGACATAGATATGATGGTCCAAACTCTCCATTCTCACCATTTGACCATTTATGATGTCGCTAACCATTCTGTTAGAGCCAAGAATCATGTTGTTTTAGAAAACAAGATTCCATTTCAGCACGCCCATTTAAACTTGCCTAAACTCCAAATTTTAAAATGACATTGACAGTTTGGCAAGTTATCCCTTTCCTGAAATTGAATTTGAGAATGAATATGATCCTGAACCTCAACTTGGTGATTTAATTCTATTTCCTGATTCAAAAATGACTCCGGTGTCTTTACCAGATTTCAATCTTTTTCCCGAGTTAACATTGGATCCTGTGCCAATTCATCATGAAATTAAATCAGCAATCTTTTATGATCATCATGTTGAACTTGACCAATTTCATACTTTTAAAAGTCTCATTGACAAATTGGCAAGTTCTCATTTTTATGACACTGAACTTAATGAGAAATGTGACCTAGATTCTCAAATTTGTGACCAGTTCAAATTTCTGAATAAATATTGACTCCTATTTTGTTATCCAACTTGAGTAATATTTTAGAGTCAATTTCGATTCCCACACCTGTCATTCTTGAACTTGAATCACAAATGTTAAGTGACATTCCGTTGTTGGGAAATGAATGTGAACTTGAGTTTCAACTTCTTGATTTGGACCCACCTCCTGAACCAATCTCTACTCCGGAATCTTTACTTGACTTAAGTTACTTTTCTGAGTCGGTATTAGTTCCCGTATTTCCAAATCTAAGTCAATCATTCCATCTTTTCATACTCCATTTTGGGACAAGGGTGTTGATAAAATTGACTTCGAAATTATTTGTGAAATTTGAAAATTAGATGGCGTAAAATTCTTAATAAAAATCATTTATACATCCATCATTTTAGTGGGTTATATTAGAGAGGTTTCTGGTGGGTTCCTCCGAACTCCACGCAAATTCGATTGAGCCGCATTTCGTGGACCAATCAGACCACCATCGGAACCACCACCCTAAGGTAATATTTTCCTTCCCTTTCTTTTTTTTCATGCATCAATGCATTAATTCATACATTAAGGACAATACATGAGATAGGTGTGGGGAAGGTTCTACCATAAGTTAGGTTTCTTTTTATTATTAATTTTTCATTTTATTATTAAAAAATTTTACTTTTAAAAACTTTTTGAAAATAGAAACAATATTTTGACATATTTTTCGAAAGAAATTCAGTCAATTTTAAGGAATAGGAGAATCATAATTAGAATTTTTTATACTTGGTCAAGATAAGATTAATTTTTTGATTTTTAGGGTTAGGAAGATAATTTGTCAAAGTAATTTAGTCTTGCTCTTTGTCTTGATAAAATATGCGTACTTTATACACTTACATACTTAGGGTTCAAAAACAAAGATTCTTATGCTTATTAATATATATATATATATATATATATATATATATATATAATAAATAAATCTAATTATTGATTATCTAGGTGCTTTGGCCTAAGCAAGCTTTGGTATTTATGCAAAAGATGATTAGATAAATTTGAAAAAAAAAGAAAAAAGGAAAATATATATCTAAAAATCCTCTGATTAAGCTGGGTATTTGTGCCTCATAAAGTATAAATATTCACACCTAAAAGCGGTTCATATAATAAAATCCTTAGTTTTGTGGCTTTGATTGCTCGAGTCCTTAAGTCCTTGGGGTGTTTTCTTACCCAGTGCCCTAAGACCGTTTGGTTTGGAAGTCATCGATTAAAGGCTCGTTACATGGGCAGATTAGAAAGCCTAATAGAACTAAGGAATAATACCACCTAAAATAAATAAATAAATAAATAAGACATAAGAGTTAGAGTTAAAGAACCCTTAGTTAAAATTTCACAGTCACGAAGGTGTATATGACTTAGGGTAAAGTAATATACTAGATGAGAAGTACAATTTGACTCTTTACTTTGATTGATAACAATATTTTGAATAGAGACTAAGTTAGGAATGAAAATTTTAGTTTTCTTATAACTTATAGATTACTTAAATTTTACAATAATATTTCAAATATTTTTCTTTCAAAATGTGTTTTCAAATACTAACATTTTTCTCTTTCTTTACTGATTTTGTGGGTGTAATCAATTGAAAACCCTCACGAGACAAAACTCATCCTCTAGAGGAAACCTAGAGGTTTAACGGCTTGTTGCACTTGCTCAGTGCAATCGCGCGACCTGCGAAAGTGGTCTAATAATTTTTTTTTTTAGTTGTTTTGCTTGAGGACGAGCAAAAGATAGTTATGGGGGTGTGATCGGTCGCTAATAATGCATATTCATTATCATATTCTAATACTTATTATAGAATAAACTCTGCTTTTTCCTAATTATTGTTTAATTTATTTACAGTCCCATTACTAAAGGAGAGGGAAGAGAAACGAGCCCAAAAGCCCATTAAATTTTGATTTAATTCAGAATTAATTCAAAGTCAGTAAAACAGGGCAGATCAGGTCAGTTCAGATCGGTTGAAAATAAGTTAAAAAAATATCTCTTCAAATTAATCAGTTAAGCCCAATATCAAACGCCATTTTGTCAAATCAAGGAGCTGCAATGAAAAATCCTGAACCAGATAAAGCATAATCATCAAAATCAGGATGTGTGCTCCCCGAGTGTGGCCACCTGGCCACACCCAGGCCACGAAAATGTGGTTATAGCCGCGTTTTTGCGGCTTTGTTAGAGAGTTGGGGGAGCGTTTGCTCCCCCTATCTTCTTACGTCTCAACTCGTTGGGTTTTACCTATAAATATAGGGTTTTTTTTAGAGACCAGAGGGAACGATGAAGCAGAGAGTAGAATTTAGGCTAATTTATAGTTTGTAACTTAGGTTTTTATTTTCTTTCATATAATTTTTATTTTCTTTGTGTAGCTGATAGGAGAGGATACTTTCATGGAGGAATGAGAGCAAGCTTATACTGAAGGTGACACCAGTGTAAGTGATCTTTTTTTTCATTGTTATTGAATCGAATCGAAGTTTCTTTTCCTTCTTTACTCTTGTTTTCGTTTACTTCTCTATTTTGTGTTTGTGGATCCAAATGAAATCGATAGCCTCGAAGTTGCCTTACCCTTGCAAGTGCCGTTGATGGCTTATGGTGATGGGTATCCATTTCTATGATAGTGTAGCTTGCCCCTTCAATTCAAGTGTAATACGGGAATGGCCAAGATCCTGTTTGTCATACTTCGCTCGCCTTCAAGTAAAGGTACATCGTCGATATGGGTCAACGGTAAGCAGGCGCCGAAGAGGTAAGTAACCTTTTTAGATTTTAGTTTTATTTTCTTTTAATTTTAGTGCAAATTATCAATACCACAATCTTCCAAATTTCTTTCACTCTTTTTCAATTTTTTTGTACATACCCACTTCCATTTTTCTCCACCTTCTCTATCTGTCACTTTCTTCTTAACTTAACTTTAACTATTTTTTCATTTTCTCTTAAAGAACTAAAAGAATATCTTTAACCATTCTTTGTAACTTAAAAGAGTACTTGCTAAAAAAGCTTTCATCGCTAGTGCCTCCTTGTGGATCATGACCCGTATGGCTATTGCTATTGCGGTAGTATAGAGTACTTGCACTCTTTATTCTAAGTTCTAAAATTTGTATTTTTTGTGCAGGTAAAACATCAATCAACCATCATCTTCATATGCTTCTTTTCCCACACCACCAATAGAAAAACCTACCTACTTGAAAAAGCGTATAGGATCCATGATTCAATCCCCAAATGGTCCATTCGATAAGTTAGAAGAAAAAATGGATCGTATGCAAAGTTTGATGAATGAGAAAATTTCTAGACTTTCAAACATCCTTGAACTAACTAACCAAATTGATAGAAACCAAGAATCATGGTGTCCTTAAGACCTTGATCAAGATTCAATTTCATCGCATCAACGTGAACTTGATCAATCCCAACTCTTGGACAAATTGGCAAGTTATAACTTTAATGAGATTGAACTAGATTGTGAGAGCGAACTCGATCCTCAACTTTGTGATCTAATTCCAAACATTTAATCTATGTTGAACTTGGTGTCTTTACCCAATTTGGATTCAATTCCAAGCCAACATTAATTCCAGTACCCGTATATTATGAAATTGGATCACCTATTTTGTATAGTCACATTCATTGGATGGATCGTGAATATGAACTTAAGTTCTATGATTTAGAGCCCACTTTTGAACCAAACCCAACTCTCGAAAGTAAATTTATATTTCCCCGAGCCGGTACTGGTTCCCAATCCTATCATTCTTAAGCCCAAATCAATCACTTCATCAAGTCAAATTCTATTGTTGGACCAAGATGTAAATAATGATGACCCTGAGATGGTATTCCAAGATTGGTCATACTACAAAGATAGTTTCAATGTTAGGGTCGTGCATGATCCTATACATTTGGGGGATATTAAGATTGTGCATAAGAAAGAGGTCATAAAAGGTGGGTTCCTTGATGATCCATAATATTTAGATTGGGTAGTAATGCTTGGCCCAATGTGGCCACCTCCGAAACCACCACCGAGGTAACAATATCCTTCCCTTTCTTCTTTTTCATGCATTTAAGCATTCATTCATGTATTGAGGACAATGCATGTGATAAGTGTGGGGGAGGGTTTACTAACATACTAACATAGATAGGTTTTACTAACATACTAACATAGATAGGTTTACTAACAATTTTTAGATAGGTTTACTAACAATTTTTTTTCTTTTAAAAACTATTTGAAAATTTTCACACAATATTTTGACTTATCTTTTGAAAGAAATCCAAGTTAATCTTAAGAATTAGGAAAATCATGATTAGGATTTCTAAAAACAAGGTCAAAATAAAATAAATTGTTGGAGTTTTAGGTATAGGATGAAAAATTGAATAAGTAATTAGTCTTGATTTTTACCTTAATGAAATGTACATACCTAATATATTTACACATCTAGGATTCTAAGACAAAGACTTTGTGCCTTATAAAAAATATATATAATATATAAATAAAAAAATCCACTAATTAAGCTGCAAGAAGCATAAGTATTCAAGCCTAAAGGTATTTTTATAAATAAAGTCCTTAGTTTCGTGGCCTAGTTCACTCGAGTCCTTAAGTCCGTGGGGTGTTTTCTCACCCGGTGCCCTAAAACCGACCGGTTTTGTAGTCACCGACCTTAGGCTCGCTGCATGGGTGAATTAAAAAGCCTAAGCATACTAAGAAATATTATCTATATATGTACTAACACATCTAATAGTCAATTAGTTAGGTATGAGGGCCTCAAGAAGCCTTGATACTTATACAAAAGAAAATTACATGAATTATGCATATTTAAAAAATAATAATAAAGAGGCACGGGAATCCAAGTTAAAGAATCCCTAATAAAGATTCACGTTCACAAGGATGCATATGACTTAGGGTAACAAAAGAGACTATATAAAAAATTCAATTTTAATCCTTACCTAAAATTAATAACGAATTATTGTATAGAGACTAAGTTCAAGAATGAATAAAAATGATAATCCTAAAACTTATAGATTGCTTAGTTTCTTCAAACATATTTCAAATATTTCTCTCTTTTTTCAAAATAAAAAAAATTAATCACTAACATTTTTTTCTTTTATGGATTTTGTGGGTTTAACCCACTGAAAACCCTTAAGAGATAACACTCGTCCTCTAGGATAACCTAGAGGTTTAATGTCTTGTTACATATTCTAAGTGCAACCGTGATTCCACGAAAGTGAGTTAGGTTAGGTTAAATTAGTTTCTAACATTTGGTTTTTTTGCTCGAGGACGATCAAAACATAGATCTGGGGGTGTGATTGTACTCTAAAATTGTATTTTTATCATCACTTTTACACATATGTCCTTAATAATTCCTTTATTAATTAATGCTATTAACCCTCATTTTGATTATGGTGTGTAGTTATTTAAATGAGAAGATAAAGATACAAAAAGCTTCATTTTATCCCTAATCCTGTATAAAGTTGGATTTTAAATTAAATTGAATCTAAAGGAGGAAAGGATTAATCTTCATCTTCTATTCAAGTTCAAATTCAAAAGATAAAGTCCAAAAAGATGAATGGGACAAAGGTAATTCTACAAAGAATAAGGAGGATAATTCAAATTAAATGGAGTTCAAAATCAATTCAGACTCGGATTCAGACTGTACATATTTTAGTATTCAGATCATAACGTTTGCTACAGATCTTCAAATCTAATGATTTAAGATGCTACAGAAATAAGACTTGAAGGACTACAATTCTTATGTTTATCACTCAGTCAAATTTAGTCGCCTAATGAGTCGTATTCAAAAAACAACATGCCGACTTACTACAGGATTGAATTCCCTATTAAATTAAGAAACCTTCTAACTTGTATCCTAGTATGATTAGCTTTGAGGTCTATTTAAAGAGCTGAAGTCTCTCATAATCTCTCATCAGGCTAAGGTTAAGAATTTAGGGTTTTGTGTTAGATTAATTTAGCCTCTTTTGTTTTCTTCTTTGTAATTGCTGTTGGTTTTGGCTTGGCTATTGAAAGGGGAGGAAGGAGAAGGAGCTTGTACTCATGGATTGCATCAATAAAGGTTATCTTTTCTTTTCTATATTCTTATTCTTGTTCTTTTAATTTCAAGTCTACCTTTTTATTTCTTTGTTCTTGGTTTGGTTTTTGGTGTTGTCTTTAATCTTTCTTCCTTCGTTTTCTTTTCTTTAAAAGAACTTAAAAATAAAAAGATAGATAAAACAAAAAGGATGCTAGGCTAGAATAATTATAGGGTAGCTAATCACTAGATCGACTAGGGTTAAATCTAGGGTTAGTTGATTAGAATGGACTTGGAATCTAAGGTTAGATTAATCCTTTGAAATTTAGTGATGATAGCTTGGCTTTAGATTAGAGTAGGGTTTGGCTTTAGATTAAGTTTATGGATATGGTTTGTCATAGTTTAATGATTAGGGATTGGTTTTGGCCTAGGGTAAAATTAGGGTTTAGCTTGGCGTAGTGTAGACCAGTTAAGTTGGCCATCTTACTCTTCTTACTTAGGGTTAACAACTTAGATGAATGTTTCATTAGTTTAAAAGGATACAGCCGCTAGATCGAGACTAGTCGTGAAGGTAGATTAGCAACCTAGACTCTCCCTCTTGATTAGATCTACTTTCTTATTTCAAACTACAATCAACCTTTCTTTTAAGTCTTGACTATAGTATACCGTGCTGCCAACGCTTCCATTGCCTCCCTCCTAGTGGAACACGACCCGCTTTGGCCCTTGCTGCAGCAGATAGAATTGAACAACGAGAAGAATCTAACCTTCAATTCTATGATTATTTGTTTTTATACATATTTATTCTCTCGTTCAAGTTTCTATCAGTGGAATGGTTGACTTGGATTCAAAAGTGATGGGTTCTGGAACCATTACTATCTCAGAAAACTCAATTTTAGGTTCGAGAGTCAGTTTTGGTTCAAGTGTTGAGTCTATATCAAAAAATTCAATTTCACATTCTTTTTCCTATTAATGAAACGCTACAATCCAAAAGTTGTGGTTCAATCTCAAAATCTATGGATACAGAAATAATTGTTGGCTTGGAAAATGTGTCCAACTTGGGTAAGGATACTGAAGTCAATATTGATTTAAATTGAAATTGAATCACAAAGTTATGGGTCAAGTTACATTCATGATCAAGTTCAATTACATTGAAATGAAAACTTGTCAATTTGTCAACGGATTGATATTGGTCAAGTTCAAGGTTTTGTGGTGAAACTAAATCTTGGTCAAAGTCTTGAAGATATCATGATTCTTGATTTTCATCAATATGACTAGAAGTGTAGGGAATAGTCAAAGATTGGATAGGGAGAGTTTTTTTATTCTTATGCATGTTTTCCAATCGACTAAATCTTGCTTCTATCATATTGAAAGGTCGCTTTGAAATTGAATCATAGATTCCATACTCTTTTCTAAGTCGGCATGTTCTTCTTGTTGTGGGACTTTGAAAATAGATTAAGGATTTTGGATTTGAAATTTTTGATGGGATTTCGAGCCATCTAGATTTTGAATTCGCCGCTCAAGATCTTCTAAGGCTTCCATCCTCTTTTCCCAGTCAATTGGCTCTTTATTGGTTATTCGGGAAAAGGAGTATATGAAGCAGGATGTTGGTAAGATGGTTGATCATATGACTCAGGGGAGTCGTATCTTCACTAACTCCGTAAAGAGTGGCGATGATTGTTCCAGTACTGTTCATAATATTAGGACTGTGGCATATTTTGATTCGGATAAGACCAATATAGCGTACTTGGTTGGTTAAAGTTATGATATGTCGGGTTGGTAATATCTGAGTCAAAAGAGATCGGGGTGAAGTATGGATCATTATTTGCATAGGAATAATTGTAATTATAATCCATATCACCAAGATATCAAAAACACTAATAAAACAAGCAAGCAAGCAAACAAACAAAGAAAGAAAAATCTAATCTAAGTTAGGGTAGACCTTAGACCTAGACGTCTCCTAACTGGTTAGACTGTCCACGGGGGGTATATTGCAGAATCTAATCACAAGTTAATCGGCCTGGTAGAGGCAAGACTAGTGAGTAGTATCTGTGTCTAAGCAACAAGCCTAATTATACCAAACAACTATTCTTCGAGGTTTTACCTCTCAATCCCCAACGTTTGACACTGCTTTGGCAAGAGTCAAATTCTAATTAAATTCCCCCTTAGGTCAGTCTCCTATTAAGTCCGAGATGTGCCTAAGGCCAACGTCTACTACGTTTTAAGTTAGGCTTGAGTTAGTAAGTGAGGAGATTGTCTGTGGGCTAAGGGAGGGTAATGACTTTCCTACCTTATCTTATTTAAGGATGCATCCTTAATCGTATTCGTGCAAGTGTACAAGTATATAGAAAAAAGTAACACTCAAGCAACATTTCATACAAGAATGAACCTTATACTAAATGCTATGCACACATACCATAGCTCCAGTACTTTTCAACAGTAAATAAAAAATATAATGAAATATGCACGTATCTAAATGTAAGTCTAAACATTTTTAGCATTTTACATCCATCATGTTACTATTAAGGTTTAGAAACAGTGTGTATAGTAGACTAAATAAGAAAAATAATAGTGGTAGGACCCTAAATATTGCAATTCATCCATCCTGCAAGAAAGATGAGTGAGTATCCACTCAACTTGCCACGGGAACACGGCTTTTGTCGCGTTTGCGTGGCAAGTTGAGGGCTTCTGGGCTCTGCTTTCTAGAGCAGAGTCTCAGAACCACTTATATATTTTTGCCACTCTGTTTACCTTTAAATCAGGCCATCATACGAAAATAAGGAAGAAAATTTAACCTTTAAAGTAAATTAAAAAGAAAAACTTTTCGTCCACCCCGGCGACGGTGCTAAAAATTTGATTGAGTTTAGACCTGCATAGGAAAATACAGAATTTCAAAATTTAGAAATTGACTATGCAAGTACTCAATACTACTACGATAGCAAGTGGCTATGTGAGTCGTGATCCACAAGGAGGGATTAGCGATGGAAACTTTTAGTAAGTTCTCTTTTAGTTCACTAAAGATGGTTAAAATTCTTCTCTTGTTCTTGTAAAGAAAAGTGAAAAAAACTATGTTAAGTTAAGAAAAAAGTAATAGATTGGAGAAAATGGTGATGTTGAGAAATGGAAAACTAGGTTAAAGAAAGTAATAAAAGGAGTAAAGAAAAGACTTGGTGATTGGATGTAATCTAAACTAATGGGTTAAAAGAAATACTTACCTCCTTTGGCTGATAGCTTTCCTTAGATTTGTTGCATGTTTTTCTTGATCTAAAGGCAATCAGTGCATAGCCCATAAGATTAAACTCAATCCCAGTGCACATTACATCATCATGGCTTCTTCAAGCAAGTATGAAATGATACATAGGGAGGAATCAATTGTCAGGAGCTGTCGATGGCACTCGTTAAGGCAAGGCAATACCGATGCTATTCGACTCACTCGGATTATCATCAAAACCAAAAGAGGAAAAGTAGAAAGAAGAAGAAAATGAAAACAAAGAAGAATATAAAAATTCGTACCTTTTGATTACATGAAGAAATGATGAAAGAAAGGAGGAATGTTACATCAGTGTCACTCTCACATAAATCTCTCTCTTATTTACATAAATCTCTATCTAACCTATGTTTACAAAGAAAGAAAAATTACATAAAAATGAAAACCTACGCTAAACTAGAATGAAAACTAGCTAAAGAATTCTTTTCTGCCTAATCATTCTTTCTGGCCTCAGAATTTGCAGGTATTTATAACAAAAACACAATGGGGGAGAGTGTCTGAAGATAAGGGGAGCAAATGCTCCCCATATCTCAACTGAAATGCGTCGATCCATAATAATTGCGGCAGATCTATGGCAGTTTTGTGGCCTGATGACCAGATCTGAGCGGTGCAGGTCCCTAATTTGATGTTTCATCCGTTTATCAATCTTGTTTCTCGATTTGAGCTACATATTTGATGATATCAGTGTTGATTTTAGCTAACCGAAATGGATTCATAAAAATTCAATTATAATCGGTTTTCACTTTGTGTTATCTCCTGATTTGCTTTGATCTTCAGCTGAACATTTACCCTCATCCTTGATTTTGATTTACTCTGAATTTCAGTGGGCTTTTGGGCTCATTTTTTCTCCTCCAATTTGTAAAGGCCCTGTAAATAATTAGATAGAAAGATAATTAAAAAGCAGAGTTTATTAAACAAAGTAATATAAAAATGTGATGTAAAATTTGCAATATTGGCGCCCAATTACACCCCCACACTATCTTTTTCTCATCCTCGAGCAAAATAAATAAAACGTGAAAGCTAAGCTAGTCTAACTAACTTTCGTAGGAATCACTACTGCACTTAGCATGTGCAATAAGCTGTTAAACCTCTAGGTTACCCCTAGAGAACGAAATTTGTCTCATGAGAGTTTTCAGGGGATTACACCTACAAAATCTATAAAGAAAGAGAAACAAAGTGTTAGTATTTTCAAAAAGTATTTTGAAAAGGAAAGAAAATATTCGAAGTATTATTATAAGAATTCAAGTAATCTATAAGTTATAGGAAAATCAAAATTTTCATTCCTAAGCTTAGTCTCTATTAAAAAACTTCTTACCAATCAAGGTAAAGAGTCAAACTATATTTCTAATCTAGTCTATTACTTTATCCTAAATCATATGCACCTTCGTGACCATAAAATTTTGAGTAGGCGTTCTTTAATTCTAACTCTTATGCCTTATTTATTTTTATTTTTTTCTTTTCATATTTTTTTAGTGGTATTATTCCATATTAGGCTTTCTAATCTGCCCATGTAACAAGCCTTAGATCGGTGACTTCCAAACTGGACGGTCTTAGGGCACCGGGTGAGAAAACACCCAAAGGACTTAAGGACTCGAGCAAACAAGGCTACAAAACTATGGATTTTATTTATTATATAGACCACTTTTTGGCGTTAATATTTATACATTATAAGGCATAAGTACCCAGCTTAATCAGAGGATTATATATATATATATATATATATATATATATATATATATATATATATTAATAAGGCATAAGAATATAAGAATCTTTATTTTTAAAGCCTAAGTGTGTAAGTATATAAAGTATACATATTCATCAAGATAAAAATAAAGACTAAATTATTGACTCATTTACAAACTGCATTTTTATATCGCATTTTCCTATCAATTTATGATAAAAATAACTTTTCTCACCCGTGTTTTGGTCTCTTTTGCAGATAATCAAGACTAGAAGAGTAAAAGGATAATAAGAGCTTAATTAAACCCATTTTCAGATAATTAAATCTGGATTTCTTGAAAGCCAAGTTAGAGAGTTTCTATAAGATACATTAAATCTAGACATTGGTGCAAATCTGATAAGAATTCAATCTAAATACATGAATCCAAGAGTACCTGGAAGGTCCTAGAAGTGAGACAAAATCGCTCGCGAAAACCAGGGATTTAACTCCCTGCTATGGCTGTGGAAACATGGCATTTTGCCGTGTTCAGTGCTATCTTGGCAAGCCACACATTAGTTTTTTATGCTTGGCCTCATCTCATCTTCTAGATAATTCTTTTGCCTATAAAAGGTCCTGCAAAGGACCAGAGCTGTGGGTTTCGAAAGCAGTAGCTAGGTTTCTCCTCTATTAGTGTAAGTAGTGTAGTCTTTCTTCTTCTTTCTTTTGTATTTCTTATTTTCTTTTAGATCTTGTAGTAGGGCTGAGTTTATTCTAAAAAGAGAGAGATATTGATGTAATAAAGGGGTCAATCGTCTCCTTTCTCCTCTCTTATAATCTTCTCCATCTTTAACATTATACTTAGCTAGTTTTTCTTCTCATGGCAATCTAACTACTAACAATTAATTGATAATCCACGTGAATCTAATAACCTCTACTAGGCCTTACTCTCGTAAGAGCCATTGATGGTTCATGATGATGGATTCTAACCTTCTAACATTCTAATATCTAACTCACTAATAAGCTAACATGCAATGTTCACTTTATTTCATGTTTACTCTATTGTAGTTTTGATGGATTAATTATACCATAATTTTGTTGGTTGAGTGTGGATATGAAGAATAATCTCATGAACCATGCTTTGTATTGTCTCTTCTTGAAGCCAAGAACTTGTGATGGTCAAGGATCCATGAGAGACAACTATTACTAAGAGGTTTGCATGTTATTGGAGCAATTAGTAGTTAGTAGCCATTAGTTTTCATAGTTTTCCTTCTTATCTTTACTTTGTTTTAAAAACTATTTCTATCTTTTTATCATTTTCTATCGTTATTTTCATCTTCTTCACCACAAAGTTCATCTTCTTTTCTATTTTATTTTCCAAATCACTTCCCCTTTTTATTCATTTCTACTTTCTTACTTTTATTTTATCGATTGCATAAACCACTTCTCTTTTTTTTTCACATCACTGATTCCATCCCTTCTCTAGCTATCACTTTTAAATTCCTTTGTTTCTCTTTCTTTAACAAAGAAGAACCTGTTAGCATAACATGTGAATAAGAAATGTTAATACTTTCATCGCCTCCCATTCCTGTGGATTCGACCCGTTGAGCCAATTCTATAATGGAAGTATCGAGGAAACATTAGCACACACACTTTTACACTGATTTCAAAATACACGTTTTCATGCATGGTTCTCCCATCAATCAATTACTTTTCAAAATTTTCTTCCTAACTCTAGAAATCAAACAAATAATTTTATTTGGACCAAGTATAAGAAATCCTAATTATGATTCTCTTATTTCTTAAAATTAACTTAATTTCTTATAAAGAAAAAGGTTAAAATATTGTTTCTCTTTTCAAAAAGTTTTTAAAAGCAAAAAAATGCTATTTTTTAAATAAAAAGAAAACTTATGTTATGTTAGAACCCTCCCCCACACCTATCTCATGCATTGTCCTCAATAAATGAATGAATGCATTAATGCATGAAAAAAATAAAGGGAAGGAAAATGTTACCTCAAGGTGATGGTCGGATAGGGCCCAGCGTTGCTACCCAATCAAGATGATGTGGTGGTTCACGGAACCTACCTTTATTGACCCCTTTTCTATTTACATATTTACAATACCGAATATGAATATGATCATGTAAGATTCTATCATGAAAATTATTCCCATTACATGATCAATCTTAAAAAATCATCATTGAGTCATTATGGTTAATACATATGTTTAACAAAAGTATGTCACTTGGTGAGTTTCGATTCCACAAACCACTTCTCTTTTGTTTTCATCTTCTTTTTATTTTGTTTTCCAAATCACTTCACTTTCTACTTCATTTCTACTTTCTTACTTTTGTTTTACCGATTCCATAAACCACTTCTCTTTTGTTTTCACATCGCTGATTTCATCGCCTTCTCCACCTATCACTTCTAGATTCCTTTCTTTTTTTTTCTCTTTCTTTAACAAAGAAGACCTGTTAGCATAACACGTGAATAAGAACTTTTATGCTCTTATCGCCTCCCATCCCTGTAGATCGACCCTTTGAGCCAATACTATAATGGAAGTATCGAGAGAATATTAGCACACACTTTTACACTGATTTCAAAATACATATTTTTGTGCACTGTTCTTCCATCGATCAAAAAAATTGTGTCGTTGCTTGGAATGGGAATAATTTTGATTTTATATTTTTGTTAACATTTTCTTCTCTATTTTAGTATGTAGGTCAATTTTTATAGGAGCTAAATATTACAAAATACCCATAAGCGCTATAGCTCCCTGCTCTTGAAAGTAGAGACCCAACTTTCAAAGAAAAGCCGTGCAAACACAACTTTAGCCGCGTTTCTGTGGCAATTGTATGGCCAATTTGTCTCTTGTTTTGCTGGGATGTGCATATTATAATAGCTAGTGAATTTATACTATTAGTTTCCTGCTTTGATTGCCTGAACAATGCAATAAATTAAAGAACTAAAATACGTTAATTGGATGCTTTTAAAACGGTTTAGACATTTACATTTGGCACATGTCAATTTCAATTCTAATATATTGTATTTTGTTCTGTTATTGTGATCTGAATTGAGGTGTACGCATTGAAAAATACACCTAGAGGGGGGTGAATAGGTGTATGGCTAATCTAATGACAAATAATGCGGAATTAAAAACTAAATGTAACACACTATATATAACCAAAGAATGTAGCCGAATTCCCAGTGACGGACTCTAGTCTAACTCCTCTAGATTCCTCTAAATAAGAGTTGAGGTACTATATGAAGCTCTCGTGGTTCAACACAAGTATGGGCACACACAAATAATACCAAGCATATATGTATGCTATGAGCAATATGAAACAATGCAAGGTATAAGAGAGAGAGTTTAGAGATAGTGGATCAATCGCAAACACCAAGATATATTTCGAGGCTCGAGCCACAGCTCTACGTCCCGGCCTTCACACAGAAGGATTTTTACTATACGTCCACACAGGACTTCCCACACAGGGAACCTCCACTGAGGATTTGGCAAATATAACTAAGAGTACACAACTCCTTTCTCTAACAAACACAACCTCTACACAAGAGGCAAGGCACAATAACAATCATCTCTCACTAGAGGGATAAGGCACTAAGCTAAACACAATAATCACCTCTACACTTAGAGAGATAGGCACAAAGTCAAAACTCCAACAATCACCTCTACACTTAGAGGGATACCAACAAACTCAAAACTCCTCCACAATCACCTCTATATAAGAGGGATAACAACAAACCCAAAGTACAACCTCCTCTACACTTATAGGGATAGGCACAAAGCAAAGGAAAAATTTACAACTCTTAGTGGTCCCAAAAAATCACAAACCAATTTTTCTCACAAAACAAAATCCTATAGATAGAATAGAGATGGCAGCTCAAGTGTGAGAAAACAAAGTGGTTGAAAAACAAATCACAAAGAAAAACACTTGGGAAAACTCTAAAATGAAATAGAAATAAAGATCAAAACAATTTCCCAAAGACTCTCCTTTTCTTTGATTTTCCAACACTTTAAAAACAAATAAAAGATAAATCTTTTTGCCCAAAAACTCTTGAAAAATCTTGCTGAAACCCACTTGAAAGATAGGAAATTTTCTCTTCAAAAATCTTGATGAAATCAGCTCAAGAAAAGGCATACATATATATATATATATATATATATATATATATATATATATATATATATATATATATATATATATATATATATATATATATATATATATATATATAGCCTCTCAAAAATCTGCCCGTTGGCAGTCTGGAAAGGTCAAAAATGATCTTCTGGTCGACCGCCCGGTTGACAGGCCAACGGTCATATTTCTGACCGTCGAGCCTCCGATCGACCGCACAGTCGACCGGCCAGCACCCGAGAGTGGGATGCTTTCAGTCGGTCGACCGCGCGATCGACCGACCGAGTGGGTTAGCCTTTGTGCACGTCTCGTGCACATCGGTCGACCATTTCGGTCGACCGCAAATCAGTTTGGCTGGAATTTTTAGGATGAAAAAACTTGTCTTTTTAACTTCTATTATATCCCATAAAATCACATAAATTCTCAAAAATAAGCTCTTATAAGATATTTGAATACCAAACATGTGTGACCAAAAATCAACACATATTACAAACTATTTGAACTATTTTTGTGATATAGAATTAGATTTTAAACCAAAATCGGTACTTTCCAAAACTTGAATTTTTGAAATGGAAAACCGTTTTCTTCAAAACTCATATGGATACAAAAATATGATATTGAAATAAGTTTGAAGCATATTGTATACAGATAGAATCTAATATACATATAAGATATATATATCTATTTTTTATATGAAAAAAACCGGTTAAATCAAAAACCAAACTTTAAACTTTTGTATGTGTATGAACTTCAGCATATCAATACTATCTATCTTTACGCAAGATCTAAACACACTGAAGTCTTCTTGTCTCCAAGCCGACTCGATCCAAACACGATCCAACGAGCTTGACTCCAACCGAGTGCTAGATGCGATCTTGACGCACGAGCTCTTAAATCTGTATGTGTTAGCTCCAAAACTCCTTTGTTGAAGCCAAACACCTACTAAGATCTTGATCAAATATCTGAAACTAATTGAGCACAAGATCATTAGTAATCTATAACTACATGAGTTAATCATCATCAAAACTAGAGTGAAGGGTCTTTGGGCCAACAATCTCCCCCTTTTTGATGATGACAAAACTCATGGAGTTATATATATGCGTGGATTAAAGTTAAGCTTCATAGAAGTTCCCCCTTAACTCATGCATAGCAATAAACAATAAAGTTACTCAATTAATGCTCAAAGATACTCAATGAATGCTCATAAACCAAACAACACATATATGCATAAATGAAAATAAACATGCATAAACTCACCAAATTCTTTTCCCATTTTGCATAAACAAGAAAATAAAATAAACATGCATATATAAGCTCACCAAATTCTTCTCCCCTCTTTGTCAATTCATCAACAAAGGGGCAAAAACAAATCAAACAATAAGGATATATATGCGATATACATTCATGAAAAAGAGAGACGTAAAGTTAACTCCCCCTGCATACATGCATTACATGAAAAAGAGATGACTAAAACCCTAATCACATAACGCTAATATACAATGTATAAAAGAAGATGTGAAGCTCTCTCTACACACGTGTATTACATAGAAAAGAGAGGTCAAGCTCCTCAATATGAGATACACACAACATGAATCTATATATAGAGAAGATGTTAAGCTTCTCTTGCATATAAGCAATGTAAGTCAAAACTGCATATAAGCAATATAAGTCGAAACATTTTGAAACCTCTTTAAAATAAATTTTGATATTGAAAATATCTTGTAAATTTTTGATACTAATAGAAAATGAAACATTGTACGTTTTTGATACCAATTGAAATATATATTGTAAATTTTGATGCCAACTGAAGGTAAAAATCAACTTTTTAGATAAACACAACTCATTTTGCAATAAGGATACCAAATTTGATAATAATACGAATTTAAGATTATTGATACCAATATTGAAAATGTTAGCATATACCAAAATAAAGTATTTTTCCATCATGAAGATGGGATTAAGATACTAATTGAAAACAAAACCGATTGAAAGATAAAACACGAAATTTTCTCCCTCTTTATGAAATACTAATAAAAATAATGCATAAACTTGTATAAGATACAAATTGAAAAATAATTGACAAAAATAATTGACATTAAGGAGTATATCAAGCTTAGCATAAACAAAATTTGTGCTTTAAGATGTAAAGATATTGCAAGTACAATCAAATCATATATATATGTATGTATGGATGTAAATACCAATCAAAATGATACTAATTGAAGTTTGAAGCATACATATATAGAAAATAGAATTATGAGTATACAACCGTAAAAATATCAATTATAATACCAATTGAAAATATAATGAGAATTAAGTGTATAATTCATACCTACCACCCTATTCATGCACATGTTTAAAGATTTTCAATTAGAGCATAAAAGGCATGATCGCCCATCCAACCGCCCTTTGCGTTGGTAGGGGTTTTCAAAAATAGGATTTGAAAATAATTTTAACATATTTGAAAAACTCTACCAAGTGAAGAATATGAAGTAATTTAAGATAGTTTGATATAACTAGTTATTGATTCTTCAAAGCATGAAATCAAATCATATATTTCATGAAGCATGCATTTTACACAAAATTGACACTCAAGATATATAAAGCTCAACAAAGTACTCATAAAACAAAGTAATGAGTAAACATGAATAATGTGAGTGTACAAGAGTCATGTGAAAAGCATAATCATGAAAATAGGCAATGAAACTCATACGAAATTTCTTTTGTAAAAAAATTAAAAATCATCAAAACTAAATATACTTCAAGGTATATGTATGTTTAGTTAAAACTAAAAGTATACATACATACCCAAACACGCGTGAGTCCATAATAGAATTTCATGAAAAGTAAGTGAATCAAGGGTATACATGTATATCTAAAGTTTTAAACAAAATTAACATATACATGAATCTAAACACATTATCACGAAAAACATGTAAAAAATAAGAAATACAAGTTAAAATACAAGAATCATCAAAACTAGGCTATATTAGTACATCTAATGAGTACAAATAAGCAACTAAGCACAAACATGTAATAATCAAATGTGGATCACTAGTTGTACAAGTATATACACAAGTTTTAATGAAAACTACATCTAAACATGTAATCAAAACCATGAAGTGCAAAATCATAAACAAAAACTAATATGATCATTATGTAAATGCGCATGTCTTAGAACTAGTATATTCATAGTAGTTAAACAACAGTGAGAACACAAAAGTAATGGTCCATATAAACATGTGTGTATCTTAAATACTACATATGTATATGACAAGTCTAATTATCATGGCATTAAACATAATAATCATGAAAAATCAAAACATGCTAAAAATCAACATTATGAAACCATGTAAACTAAATGGGAGTTAGAGATAGTTATCAAAACTAATAGGGCTAATCCCTAGGTCTCCAAACCATGGTGGTCCTCCCACCAAACATCCTTGAAAGTGATACATCCAAAAGTGACACCATTTAGCTCGGATCGCATCTACCATCATGCCACCATTACTCTCACGTTAACCAAGAGCCCACACCTACATCAAATACAATAGGAGTGATTTTGTACCCATACTCTATTGGGTCCAAAGGTGTTAGCACCTTTCCTAACTCAAACAAATTTATTTGCAAAATTTGAAATATTTATTCTATCTTAACAAAATTTTGCAAGGTGGCCCGTATGTCCATACTGTGTACACGTGTACACATGAGCATACATGGAATCATGTGTGAGAGCATGATGAGCATGTGTATGTCGTATATGGTGTGCATGCATATGAGGAGTATGTTTCTTGTGAAACATGGATTCCAACCGTGTGTGGTTCGTGACAGAATGGCTCAAAGTGGAGCCCAAACAATCAACACTCTTCTTTAACATAATTATATCATTTTCAACATGAGAAAAAGAGGTAGAGAATGCAATAGAGACACTAGATGGTGAAGTATGGCAAACATGTGAATTTAAATCATTTTTCAAAGATTTATTTTCATTAGAAATCAAATCCAATTCTTTTGAAATTGAAGCAATTTTGTTTTTCAAAGAATTGTTCTCTTTTAAAACAAAATCAAGTTTTGAAGACAAAACCTCATTTTTCTTCAAAACATCATCACAATTATTTTTATTTTTAAAATTTTATTTTTCTTTAAAACAAGGTCAAGTTTTATTTTCAGGGAATCCCTTTCACTTGAAATCTTAACCTTCTCTTGCAAAACTACATTAAGTTTTGAAAACAAATCCTTATTTTCTTCTTTCATTTAAAAGTTTCTTTTTCAAAAGTTTATATTTTTCTAACAAGTTCTCACAAATAATGGATAGTTCTTTATTTAATGCATTTGCATCTATGTAATCCTCACAAGAAGAACTAGCACTATCATCTAGTTGAGTATCTGAGTTTACCTCAAGGGAGTCATTCTCTTGGACTATGTAGCAAGCTTGTTCGGATTCTTCTCCACTAGATTCATTCTCCACATGTTTCATCGTTTGTAGCGCGGGAGAGGTCAAAGTGTTCCACACTGAAAAAGCGGAATCACAATGAGAAACCACAGATAAATTTTCTTTGCTTAATGTTTGCTTTAGTGTATCTAGGGCTTGTGCATTGGCTTCTATATGCTTGTTATTACCAAGATAGGATTTCTTGGTGGTAGCAAGGTAAACATGCATTCCTAAGGTTTTAAAATAGGCACTCATCCTAAGCTTCCATATATTGATGTTAGAAACATCAAACATAGAAGGGGTCATGAAATCCATGAGTGTATAAATTATATGTGTGCAAATGCAAATGATAGTAGCAATCCAAGACTTACTCCTAGGTGGTTAAACCTAATATCAAGAGCGTAGGCTCTGATACCAATTGAAAAATATACCCAGAGATAGGGTGAATAGGTGTATGGCTAATCTAACGACAAATGATGAGGAATTAAAAACTAAATGCAGCACACTGTGTAACCAAAGAGTGTAGTTGAATTCCCAGTGACGGGCACTGGTCTAACTCCTCTAGATTCTTCTAAATAAGAGTTGAGGTGCTATATGAAGCTCTCTTGGTTCAACACAAGTATGGGCACACACAAACAATACCAAGCATATATGTATGATATTAACAATATGAAACAATGCAAGGTATAAGAGAGAGAGTTTAGAGATAGTGGATCAATCGTAAACACAAATATATGTTTTAAGGTTCGAGCCACTACTCTATGTCCCCGCCTTCACACAGAAGGATTTTCACTATACGTCCACACAGGACTTCCCACATGGGAAACCTCCACTGAGGATTTCGCAAATACAACTAGGAGTACACAACTCCTTCTCCAACAAACACAACCTCTACATAAAAGACAAGGCACAACAACAATCACTTCTCACTAGAGGGATAAGGCACTAAGCCAAATAACAACAATCACCTCTACACTTAGAGGGATAGGCACAAAGTCAAAACTCCAACAATCACCTCTACACTTAGAGGGATACCAACAAACCCAAAACTCTCCACAATCACCTCTACACAAGAGGGATAACAACAAACCCAAAGCATAACCTCCTCTACACTTAGAGGGATAGGCACAAAGAAAAGGAAAGATTTACAACTCTCGGTGGTCTCAATAAACCACAAACCAATTTTCCTCACAAAATAAAAATCTATAGATAGGAAGAGATGATAGCTCAAGTGTGAGGAAAACAAAGTTGTTGGAAAACAAATCACAAAGAAAAACACTTGGAAAAACTCTAGAATGAAATAGAAATGAAGATCAAAGCAATTTCCAAAAGACTCTCCTTTTCTTTGATTTTTCAGCACTTTAAAAACAAATAAAAGATAAATCTTTTAGCCCAAACACTCTTGAAAAACTTTGCTAAAAATACTTGAAAGATAGGAAATTTTCTCTTCAAAAATCTTTATGAAATCAGCTCAAGAGAAGGCATATATATAGTCTGTCAAAAATCTGATCGTTGGCAGTTTAGAAAGGTCAAAAATGACCTTCCGGTCGACCGCTCGATCGACCGCCTGGTCGACCTGCCAACGGTTATATTTATGACCATTGAGCCTCTGGTCGGCCGCTCGGTCGACCGGACAGCACAGCACCCGAGAGTGAGGTGCTTTCTGTCAGTCGACTGCGCGGTCGACTGGCGAGTAGCTGGCCTTTGTGCATGTTTCATGCACATCGGTCGACCGTTCCGGCCGACCGCCAGTCAGTCTGGCTGGGATTTTTAAGATGAAAAAACTTATCTTTTAACTTCTATAAAATCTCATAAAATCACATAATTTCACAAAAGTAAGTTTTGATAAGATCTTTGAATACCAAATATGTGTAACCAAAAATCAACACATATTAAAAACTATTTGAACCATTTTTGTGATATAGAAATTAGGCTTTAAACCAAAATCGGTATTTTTCAAAACTTGAATTTTTGAAATGGAAAACCGTTTTCTCCAAAACTCATATGGATATAAAAACATGATATTGAAAGAAGTTTGAAGCATATTGTATATGGATAGAATCCAATATACATATAAGATATATATTTATGTTTTTTATATGAAAACCAAAACTGGTTAAACTAAAAACCAAACTTCAAACTTTTGTGTGTGTGAACTTAAGCATATCAATACTATCTATCTTTACACAAGATCTAAACAAACTGAAGTCTTCTTGTCTCCAAGCTGACTGATCCAAAAGCGATCCAACAAGCTTGACTCCAACCGAGCTAGATACGATCTTGACGCGCGAGCTCCTGAATCTACATGTGTTAGCTCCAAAACTCTTTTGTTGAAGCCAAACACCTACTAAGATCTTGATCAAATATCTGAAACTAATTAAGCACAAGAACATTAGCAATCTATAACTACATGAGTTAATCATCATCAAAACTAGAGTGAAGGGCCTCTGGGCCAACACACATGGTATTGCATATAGCATAGGACAAATACGTGGGTGATTTATTCGCTTTGTATGTTATTCTTGTATATATTGCACACTTGCCTGAATCAGACTTAAGGGCATAACCCAATACAAGATAAGGTGAGGAAGTCATTACCCTTTCATAACCCACAAACCTCCTCCCCACTCACACACCCAAGCCTAAATAATTTTGATAGACGTTAGCCTCTAGGGACATCTTGGACTCATTAAGAGATTGATCGAGGGTGAAACTTGTGAGAACCATATTCTTGCAAATGGTGTCTAGGGCTGGGAATGAGAGGTTACGCCTCGATGATTCGGTGTTTGGCATAATTAAGGCCCGTTGCTTACGCACTGATACCTCCCACTGTATTTTGCCCCTACCTGCCGATTAGCTCATGGTTGGGCTCATACAATAACCTCCCCCGGGTTATCGCCCTGTTAGGAGTCATTTAGGTCTAGGTCAACCTTAGTATACGCTTGGTTTTGATTTTCCTCTTTTTTTGCTTGCTTGTTTATTTCTTCTTTTTTGTTTGTGAAATGGATTTCAATAACAATTCTTTCAATTCTAATATGAAGCTGTACTTCACATCGACCTTATTTGATTCGGATAAGTCCAACCTGACTTTAAATAACATTAACTAATCGAATAGCCTGGAATGGATTTATCCGACTCAATATGACCCATATCCCCAATCATATGACCAAAATTTTTAAAAAAATTTCAACTCTTCACAAAGTCGATGGGGATTCATCTCCCGAGTCAAATTTTCAACCTCCTTGTCTATAATTTTAACAATATTCATTCCCCATTTGTGCTTCATATACTCCTTTTCTAGAATAACCCAATGAAGAAATATTCAAATTAGAAAAGAGAATGAAACTCGTACAAGCCATGCTTGAGTCCTAACAAAACAAGCTCAACTCGCAATCCTCCAATCTTTTTCATATCATGCTTCATATAATATTTTTCTACAACAACTCATAGAAAAAATCTGACTTAGAAAAGAGTATATAAGCCATACAAGAGGCCAAGCAACAATTTAAGAAAACGTCGGACTCTCCAATTCCATAATATTTCCAAGATCATACTTAGTCCACTTCTTCAAAATAAACAATCATCAGTCCTGGACATGAGTATAGAACTCTTGCGTGAGTCCGAGCGACAATCTCAAAACTTGTTAGACTCATAATCTTCATAATTTATCCAAAACCAAGATTTATACACTCCTTCTCTTAGAAAAAATATTAGAAAAATCTGAGCTAGAAGTGAGTATAGGAATCTTACATGAATATGCACAATAATTTTAAAAATCATCTTCCCAGTCTATCGGCAGGCTAGAAGCACAACTGAACCAATTTGTGAACATTCATAGAAATAAGTAAACTTGCTCTTACCAACCTTTGACCAATCCAGATATCTCTAACTCTATCGATCTAGATCAGGAATCATGTTATTTTGGAAACTAAGATTCAATTTCCGCATAATCATTTGAACTTGACCAAAATCCAAGTTTTGATAACCACATTGATATTTTGGCAAGTTATTCTTTTCCTGAAATTTCACTTAATCATAAATATGATCCTGAACTTCAACTTGATAATTCAATTCACTTCTTGACTTAATATTGACTCTGGTATTTTTACTTGATTTTAATCCTTTTCCCGAGTTAGTATTGAATCTGTGCCCATTTTTTGTGGAATTGAATCACCAATCTTTTATGGTTATCATATTGAATTTGACCAATACCATACTTTTGAGGTCCCATTGACAAATTAGCAAGTTTTTTTCAAAGAAATTAAACTCAGACAAGATGTGACTTCGATCCTCAAATTTGTGATCCAGTTCGAATTCCTAAATCAATATTGACTCTTATTTTGTTACCCAAATTGAGCAACAATCTACAGTCAATTTCGGTTCCAATACATGTCATTCTTGAATTTAAATCACCAACCTTAGAAAGTCACATTCCGTTGTGGGAAAATGAATGTGGAGTTAAGTTTCAACTCTTCATTTGACCCCCTTCCTGAACCAATCTCGACTCCAGAACCTTTACTTGATTTCAGTCATTTCCCTGAGTCAGTATTAGTTTCTGTACTTTTGAGTCCAAATCAATTATTCTATCTTTTCACACTCTATTTTGGGACAAGGGTGTTGATAAAATTGACTCTGAAATTATTTTTAAAATTTAAAAATTAGATGGGATAAAATTCTTAATAAAAATCATCCATATACACATCATTATAGTGGGTTATATTAGAGGGGTCTCTGGTGGGTTCCTCTGGATACCACATTCTTTTGATTGGACCACATTTTGTGAACCAATTAAACTGCTACCAGAACCACCACCTTGAGGTGATTTTTTCTTCCCTCTCTATTTGTTTCATGCATACATACATTCACGATGCATTGAGGATAATGCATGAGATATGTGTGGGGGAGGGTTTACTAACATAAGGATTTTAGATTTTAATTCTTTTAGGATATTTGATCGGTCACATATATTGCATGCATATCGTCACATTACCATGCTTATTATCTAAATAAATCATATTAATAAGTCCTATTTTTCTTTATAAAGTGCAGGCCCATTACTTAAGAAAGGGAAGAGAAATGAGTCCAAAAGCCCATCAAATTTTGATTCAATTCAGAATTAATTTAAAATCAGTAAATCAGGACAGATTATGGCAAATCAGGGAGGTTAAAAACCGATTAATTTAGTTTAATTAGAATTCAAATCGGTTATCTTGAGAATCACCAAAGATCAATTAGAATCAAAGACAAATAGCAAATCCAGCCGGATAAAAGGGGCAAAATCCCATACAAATCATATCCCCGCCTGGATGTGGCCAATTGGCCACATCCTGGCCGCGATCTGAGGCCCAAGCCGCGGATCCACGGCTTATTGGTGGAGATAAGGGGAGTGTTTGCTCCCCTTATCTCCTCACTCCTTTCCCTCCGGGTTTTGCTTATAAAAGGCAGGGTTTTGTACTGAAAATGAGCGAAGACTAGGATTAGAATTTTTGTTTATTCTTTAAGGTTTTAGGCTCTTTGTTAGATAGTATAGAAGTTGTAACTTTATTTTGTAATTTGTAGTTCAGATCAAGTACCAATGAGAGAGAGGAATTGAGTGATTATAATCTGAAGATTGAAGTGACATCAATAAAAGAATCAAGCTTTCTCTTCTACCACTCCAATTCATGGTATGTCTTGCTTTACTTACAAGTATTATTTTTTCATCTTCCATGAGTAGCTAATTTCATTTTCTGGGCTCACTAATTACTCTCTTCTATCACCTCTCTCTTAATTGATTTTCATGAAAGCAACACTTTTTGAATCAGAAAAACATCTTAGTTAAACTTCGTTCTTAAAAGCACATGAGGATGTCTTTACTTTAAACACCATAGACTTTCAATGCACAAATCTTTTTAAACTGTTTTTATTCCATACTTGCTTCTTCGCGCTTGATGGTTAACATTCTCTTTTTAATAATTTGTAAAGAAAGGCTTAAGAATTAAACGAAATCATCTTATTTGTTTTACTTGGACATTAAAGAAACTAAAGGTTTTTTTCGCTTATGATAAAAGTAATGCACCCAGATATTCTTGAGATAAGTACATAGTTGAGTAGAAAATTAGTGAGCCCAGATTTCTCCTTCTTATAGTAAAAACAACAAATCACTTTTCAAAGCTTTTTAAATCACCTTTTCTAAAGCCTTCTCCAAATTTGCAAATTTTCTTTTAATCATTTCCCTTCTCTCCATTATCTTTTCAACTAAAAAACTAGCACCATTCTTAGCTTTCTAAATAAAACACCAAAAAGTTTTCATCGCATTCCTCCTCGTGGACATGACCCGTTAGCCCAAAGCTACACGGTAAATCCTTGCTCTTTCATTTTATAATCAAATTTTGGCACCGCTGCCGGGGGACGGTGTATTTATTTTTTTTAACAAGTTTGGTGTCTTATTTCAGAGATGTCAAGATTCAGATTTAGCATTCAAGCTTTGCAGGAGAAGACTTGGCATTCGGGCCCCTACTCTTGAAAGTAGGAAACAGAAGTTCAAGAAATTGCAAGTGCAAAAGTTAAAATTTTTGTTGGACTACTAAAACTCTTTTTTGCAGGATATATTGCTTGCAAAATAAAGTTTTTGTGTGTTATTATTCCCTCTATATCTGCTATTCACAATCCCTATTTTAATCTAACAGTAATCTGAGTGATTGTTAATTGCTTAAAAAAAACATTTAGACTTGCATTCTAGGCATTTGTCTAATTACGTTTATTTTACAATTATTGTTGAAGATAGCTGGAGACAAGGTACATATGCATAGCATATAGTTTAGGAAACATGCTTGGGTGATATTTGCTTTTGAATGTTACTTTTCTATATCTTGCACACTTTGCACAATCAATTCTATGGGCAAAACCTAATTCAAGATAAGGTGGGAAAGTCATTACCCTTCTTTAGCCCACAAACTATCTCCAAGGACGCACAACCTAAGCCTAAGTAAAATCTGATAGACGTTAGCCTTAGGGACATCTCGAGCTCATTAGGAGACTATCCTAAGGGGGAAGGTGTTAGAATTTGATTCCTGCCAAATCAGTGTCTAGGAAAGGGATTGAGGGGCGAAATCCCGAAGGCTGGTGGTTTGGCTTAATTAGGCTCGTCGATTTTGCGCGGATACCTCCCACCAATCTTGCCCTGATCTGGCTGATTAGCTTGTGGTCAAAGTCTGCATTATACCTCCTATAGACAATCAACCAGTTAGGAGTTGTCTAGGTCAAGGTTACCTTAGACTAGGTTTGGTTGTTTTCTCTTCTTGACTATTGGTGAACTTGTTTGTGATTGTGTTTGTGTGTGTAAGTGTGGTCAAGAGACCTAATTCATCTAGGTTGACTAGAAACACATCACTACCCAAGTTTGAATCAAGACCAGATCCGGTTATGGCTCAACTGACATCTTTACAGGATAGTTTCTATCCTATTAGAACCTCACTTCCATCTTGCATCCAACTTCCATCGGTTGGTGAATATAATTTTGAGCTCAAGCCTTAATTCATCAACACACTCCCCAAGTTTCATGACTTAGAGTCCGAAGATGCCTATTTCTTCATAAGAGAATTTGAGAAAGTATGTCTAATGATAATAATCCCACACCTTGTAGATGATGCTATTAGGTTGAGATTTGTCCCTTTCGCTCTTAAGGACTTAGCCAAGAAATGGCTTTACAGCTTAGCGGCCGGCTCTATCACATCTTGGGATGGTTTCATCAAGGTCTTCTTGAAGAAATTCTATCCAATTTATAAGACCGCCCTCATTAGGAAGAACATCATGCAATTTAAGTAAGAACTAGTGAACCGTTTTGGAAGTACTTTGAACGCTTTAAAGACTTCCTTGTCCAATGTCCTCATCATAGAATAGAGAAATGGTGACAATGCCAAATTTTTTATGACGGTTTAGACTATTCTACCAACACCCTCTTAGAAAGTATGCGCCAAGGGAGATTCTTGCAGAAGGATGAAAATAATAGATGGGATTTATATGAAAATCTAGCGGAAAAGACCATCCAATGTGAACCTATTAGTGAAACCTCGAAAAACTCAAACTCCATCTCTTCAAAAGGAGGTCTCCATTCTATTGAATCATCCATAACTAATGAGGCTAAGTTAGCTAACCTAGTAAGAAGACTGAAAGTTTTAGAAACTAAGGAACCAAGTCCAGTCAATCAAGTCAGCCCAAACTAATTTTCAACTCTGGGTTGTACTTACTGTCAAGCCATGAATCATGTGTTTGGGAGTGTCCTGTGTTTCAAACTCAGCAAAAATACCATGAACTGATGAATGCGGCCTTTTTAAGGCCGAATAATAATCCTTACACACCAACGTACAATCCTGGCTGGAGAAATCACCTGAATTTCTCATGGAGCTAAAATAACAATGACCACTCACGGTCAAATCATGCAAGCCACTTCCATCATACTAATAATTCTTCTAATCATCGACCCAACTTTTCCAATTTCTACAATAATTCTCCCAACCGTCCACTTAACTTTTCAAACTATCAACAAAACTTTCCCACTAAGCTCCACAATCCTCATTCCAAAATCCTCAACTAGAAAGGAGAATGACTGACTTTGAGAGAAACATGAAAAGATACATGAAGAACCAAGATACTCTCATGCAAACTATACCTAGGTTAGAGGTTCAAATGAGCCAATTAGCAACTCCACAGAATGAGAGACAAACTAGTCAGCCAATAACGAATCCTAGGAATTCTCAACAAGCTCACTTGGCTGAGGATCAATCAATGAATCAATGTAATACTGTTCATACATTAAGGTCGGGAAAGAAAGTTGATAACCAAGTGTCAATACCATCTAATCCCATTCACCACAACCACAATCAAGCATCCACCTCATCTAATCCAAATCCTTCCAAATCTGACGAATATGAAAAAGATAAGTCAACCAGTCAGGTGCACCAGCTTATAGTACCATTTTCTGATAGGCTGAAAAACAACAAGCAAAATCCACACATGATAAGATAATTAAGATCTTCAGTCAAGTGAACATAAATGTGCCACTTCTTGATGTCATCCAACAAGTCCCATCCTATGCTAAGTTTCTTAAGGACACGTGCACCAAGAAGAGAAAGACTAATGTACCCAAAAAGGTCTTCTTAGCCACTAACATTAGTGAGCTATTGTCGAGTCCGATCCCTGTCAAGTATAAGGATCCAGGTTATCCCACCATTGCCTGCATATTAGGACAAGCCGAGATTAGTCATGCACTTCTTGATTTGGGGCAAGTATCAACTTGCTTCCATCTTAGTCCAACTCGAGTCACTATCCAACTGGCTGACCGTTCAGTGAAAGTTCCAAAAGGGGAGATTAATGATGTCCTTATTCGGTTAGGGGATTTTATTTATCCCGTTGATTCGTAGTTCTAGAGACACAACCTGTGCCCAATCCTAGGGCTCAAACTCCTGTTATCCTAGGGAGACCATTCCTTGCTACTGCCAATGTCATCATCAATTGTAGGAATAGGTACACGAGGTTACCCATTGGGACTTAGCTAGAGAAGTCAATTTCTTCAACCTAGAAAAACAACCCCATGATGTTGAGGACCAAACATTTGAAGTCAACCTCATTGAGAACTTAACAAGTGAACATAGGGAAGAATTGGAACTAGAAACTGAGTGTGACTTCGGGTTAGAGTCTGACGACTTTAATCTTGATCAGGTTGTTGAGTCAGCTGTGAATTGGGCCTCGAACCCTATTTCACCAAATATGGAGCCAATAAATTTGACTAATCCTTCCAGTGAGCCTTCCTCTTCCTTAGAATTGAAAGCCATACCTACATATCTCAAGTACGTCTATCTAGGCGAACAAGAGACATTTCCTGTCATCATAGCCTCCCATTTAAATAACGGGGAAGAAGAAGATCTTAAAGCAATCCTAAGAAAACATAGGGAAGCCATTGGTTGGACTATGACTGATATAAAGGGATTGAGTCTAACCATAATTCAACATCGCATTCATCTCAATGAAGATGCAACACCTAAAAGAGACCCGCAGTGTAGGTTAAACTCTATAATGCAAGAGGTTATTCATGCTGAAATTGTGAAACTCTTAACAATGGGATAATCTATCCCATTTCTGATAGCCAATGACTCAGTCCTGTCCACGCGGTTCCAAAGAAATCCAGTTTCACCATAGTGGAAAAGGAGAACAAAGAGTTGGTGCAAACTCGACTTCCCACGAAAATTCGAGTTTGCATTGACTATAGGAAGCTTAATGCTACAATTCGTAAGGACCATTTTCCACTTCCCTTCATTGATCAAATGCTTGAACGTTTGTCGGGCCACGAGTATTACTGTTTCTTGGACGGTTACTTGGGATATAATCAGATTCCTATTGCTCCTGAGGACCAAGAAAAGACTACATTCACATGTCCATTTGGGACAATTGCTTATCGTCGAATGCCTTGCGGCTTATACAATGACCCAGCAATGTTTTAACGTTGCATGTTGAGTCTTTTTTCTGATATGGTAGAACGATTCTTAGAAATCTTCATAGATTATTTCTCCATCTATGGAGATTCGTTCACTTAATGTCTCCACCATTTAGAACTTGTCCTCCAATGCTGTGCTGAGAAAAATCTGACACTGAACTGGGAGAAATGACACTTCATGGTGAAACATGGAATTATCTTGGGTCATGAAATCTCCAAGAAAGGAATTGAAATGGATAGAGCCAAAATTGAGGTTATTGCAAAGCTTCCCATGCCCAAATGCGTGAAGGATATTAGATCCTTTTTAGGACACGCCGATTTTTACCGAAGATTTATCAAGGATTTTAGCAAGATTGCTTGGCTTTTGACTAATCTGTTAGCTAAGGACGTGTCCTTCACTTTTGATGCTGAATGTATGAATTCTTGGGAGAAGCTTAAAAGAAGTTATTTCTACCCCAATCATATCTTCATCGGATTGGTCTAAGCCATTCGAAATCATGTGCGATGCTTCTGATTTTGTCATAGGCGCTGTCCTAGGACAACACATTGATAACATGCAGTACGTGATTTACTACTCTAGTAGGACTCTCAACGATGCTCAATTGAACTACACTACTACTGAGAAGGAATTCTTGGCAGTAGTATTTGCCTTAGAGAAAATTCGTTCCTACCTACTAGGGTCCAAAACCACCATTTTTACCGATCATTATGCGTTTAGGTACCTCATGATGAAGGATGCCAAGACCTGACTCATTCGTTGGATACTCCTTCTTCAATAATTCGATCTCGAGATTAGAGACAAGAAAAGCGTAGAAAATATCGTAGCTGACCATCTCTCACGAATTCCTAATTCTCCATGCAACGAATTACCCAAAAATGAGGATTTTCTTGATGAAAATCTCTTAGCTATCTTTAGGGAACCTTGGTTTGCTGATATAGTGAATTACTTAGTCACAAACCAAACTCCGATCCAAAAACGATATATACCAGTTCTTATCCCAAGTCCGGTATTTCTTTTGAGAGGAACCGTATCTTTTTAAGTACTATTCTACCAAATTATTAGAAGATGCATTCCCGATGAGAAGGTTAAGAGTGTTCTATCCTTTTGTCACGAACTTGCATGCGGTGGACACTTTGGTCCCCGCAAGACTACTGAAAAAGTGCTACAAAGTGGGTTCTATTGACCCACTTTGTTCAAAGATATTTATGAATTTTGCAAGACGTGCTCTAGAAGCCAGATGATAGGAAGGATCTCAAGACGAGATATGATGCCCCTCAACCCAATTCTAGAAATAGAGCTCTTTGATGTTTGGGGCATCGACTTTATGGGTCCATTTCCTAATTCATTTGGAAATCAATACATATTGGTTGCTATGGACTATGTGTCCAAGTGGGTAGAAGCCATTCCTAGTAGAACTAATGATAACAAAGTTGTCATAAAGTTTTTAAAAGAGAACATTTTCTCACGCTTCGGAACCCTCGTGCTATCATCAGTAATAATGGCACTCACTTTTGCAATAGATCTTTGAAGCTCTTATGCGAAAGTATGCCATAAGTCACAAGTTGTCCACACCTTATCATCCTCAAACCAGTGGGCATGTTGAGATTTCCAATAGACAAGTCAAGCTTATCTTGGAGAAAACTGTGAACCAAAACTAGAAAGATTGATCCACCAAACTTGTAGATGCCCTATGGGTCTACAGGACCGCTTTCAAGATGATTCTAGGGATGTCTCCTTATAGGGTAGTTTATGGTAAAGCTTGTCACCTACCCTTGAGTTAGAGCACCGGGCCTTATGGGCAATCAAGCAGTTGAATTTCCACTTGACTAAGGTCGGTGACCTTCAGAAATTATAAATTTCCGAATTAGAGGAGTTAAGAAATGAGGCCTATGAAAATGCTAAGATCACTAAAGATAGAGTTAAGATTTTTCATGATAAACACATCATAAGAAAAACCTTTGTCCCTGGACAAAAAGTCTTACTCTATAATTTTGGGCTTCATCTTTTCGAGGAAAATTAAAATCAAGATGGACTAGGCCATTCGTTGTAAAAACCGTGTTTCCACACGGTGCAGTCGAGATCAGTGACACCAAGAATGGAAATGACTTTAAGGTAAATGGTCAACGCCTTAACCTTTCTTGGAATCAGTGCCGGTAAATGAAACGGCTATGGGTCTTTTGACCCAGTGTATCGGTAACTTTCCTCTTTTCCATTTTATTTCATGCATCTATACATTTCTTTCATACATTGGGGACAATGTATGAGATAAGTGTGGGGGAGGGTTCTAACATGACTAATATAACTAAAAAGAAAAAGAAATAAAAGAAAATACAAAGAAATATATATATAAAAAAAACTTTTTGAAAGGTAAGAACAATATTTTGATATTATTTTTGTACAAAATTAAGTCAATTTTAAGGAATAGGAAAATCATAATTAGGATTTCTTATACTTGGTCAAAATAAGATGACTTGTTTGATTTTTAGGTTAGGAAGAAAATTTGTTAAAGTAATTTAGTCTTGATCTTTATCTTGATGAAATATGCACACTTTATACACTTACACACTTAGGGTTCAAAAACAAAGACTCTTATGCCTTATAAAAAAAAAGAAAAAAAGAAAAAAAACTATATAAGTATAAAAAAAATAAACAAATCTAATTATTGATTAGCTAGGTGTTTTGGCCTAAGCAAGGGTTGGTTTTATGCAAAAGATAATTAGATAAGTTTGAGAAAAAAATTATATAAATCCTCTGATTAAGCTGGGTATTTGTGCCTCATGAAGCATAAGTATTCACGCCTAAAAGGGGTATATTTTATTAATAAAAACCTTGGTTTCGTGGCTTGTCTGCTCGAGTTTTTAAGTCCTTAGGGGTGTTTTCTCACATGATGCCCTAAAACTATCCGGTTTGGGTGTCACCAATTAAAGGCGCGTTACATGGGCAGATTAGAAAGGATAATAGAATTGAGGACTAAATACCACCAAAAATAAATATAAATAAGGCATAGGAGTTAATGTTAAAGAACCCTTAGTCAAACTTCACAGTCACGATAGTGCATATGACTCAGGGTAAACTAATAGACTAGATGAGAAATATAATTTGACTCCTTACTTTGATTGATGACACATTTTTGAATAAAGACTAAGTTTAGGAATGAAAATTTTGATATTCCTATAACTTATAGATTACTTAAACTCTCACAAATATACTTCAAATATTTTCTCTTTTCAAAATGCTTTTCGAAAATACTAACTTTTTTTCTCTTTCTTTATGGATTTTGTGGGTGCAATCCACTGAAAACTCTCACGAGATAAAACTCGTCCTCTAGGGGTAACCTAAAAGTTTACGGCTTGTTGCACATGCTCAGTGCAATCGAGTGACCTGCGAAAGTGGTCTAATAATTGATTAAGATAGTTTTGATATTTTGCTCGAGGGCGAGCAAAAGATAAGTGTGGGGGTTGTGATCGGTCACATATATTGCATACATATTGTCACATTTCCATGCTTGTTATCTAAATAAATCATATTAATAAGTCTTATTTTTCTTTATAAAATGCAGGCCCATTGCTAAAGGATAGGCCAGAGAAACGAGCCCAAAAGCCCATTTAATTTAGAATAAATTCAAAATCAGGGAATCAGGGAAAATCTGGGAAAATCATAGAGGTTGAAAACCGGTTGAAATGAATCTTCTCAAATCAAGCGGTTGAAGCCAACAAATCATTCGTTTTGTCAAATCCGGGAGCTGCAACAGTAAATCCAGTAAGAAAAAAGGGAGCCCAAGTCCACGCCAACCGTCGCCCCACCAGGATGTAGCCACTTGGCCACATTCTGGCCGCGGATCTGCGGCTCAAGCCACGGATCCGCAGCTTGTTGGTTGAGATGGGGGAGCGTTTCTCCCCTTATCTCCTCATTCCTCTCCATCTAGGTTTTGCCTATAAAAGGCAAGATTTTGTATAGAAAAAGGGACTGGAACTTAGATTTAATTGTTCTCTTTGTTTTTAAGGTTTTAGGCTCTTTGTTAGATAATATAGAAGTTGTAACTTTGTTTTGTAATTTGTAATTTACTTCAAATACCAATGAGAGAGAGGACTTGAGTGATTGTATCCTGAAGATTGAAGTGACATCAATACAAAGATCATGCTTTCTCTTCTTCCACTCCATTTCACGGTATATCTTACTTTATTTACTTGCATTGTTTTTCATCTTCCATGAGTAGCTAAATTAGTTTTCTGGGCTCACAGTTATTCCACTCTCCGATTCCTCTTCTTTTTGAATGGTTTTTGATGAAAAGACCCAATGAATCATTTGCATGCCTAAAACAAAGCCTTTCTTGTTGAAAGTGTTCTTGAAGGCACATGAGGATAGGTTTGGATTTTTAAACTTCTACTTCTTTTAAAAACATTTCTTGAACTTATTTTTATCTCATACTTGAACTACTTGATTGTTTTACATTCAATTCAAATTGATTTCTTAAAGAAAAAAAGTGAACTTTTTCAAACTATCTTATGTGCTTTTCTTAAAACTTTCTAAACTCAATCTTATGTTTTTGCCTATGATCAAGTGAGGCATTAAGGATTTCAAGAGAAGAACACATCGTTGAGTAGTGAGATAGTGAGCCTAGATATCCTTTGTATATTAAAACAACAAATCACTTTTCAAAACTTTTTAAATCACCTTTTTCAAAGCCTTCTCCAAATTTACAATTTTTCTTTTAAACATTGCCCTTCTTTCCATTCTCTTTTTAACTTAAAAGAAAGACACCAACTTTGTTACTTAACAAAAACACCAAAATGCTTCTATCGCATTTCTCCTTGTGGATATGACTCGTTAGCCCAAAACTACATGGTAATTCTCATATCACTTTGATTTTGCAATCCGGGAACCTCCACTTAGAATTTGGGTAATGCAACTTTGGAGTTCACAACTTCTCTCTCAAAAATAATAACCTTTACACAAGAGGCAAGGGACTAAGCCACACAAACCTCTCAATAGAGGAATAGGGCACTAAGCTAAATAACAATCACCTCTTACTAGAGGAATAGACACAAAGCCAAACCAATCACAATCACCTCTACACTTAGTGGGATACCAACACAACCTCCACAATCACCTCTGCACAAGAGGGATACCAACAAATATAAGGAAGGTTACAACTCTAGGTGATCTCAAAGAGCACAAACTAATTTTCTCACCAAAACAAGATCCTATAGATATGATAGTTATGATAGCTCAAGTGTAAGAATACAAGGTGTTTGGAAAACTAATCACAAAGAAAAATCTTGGGAAAATAATAAGAATAAGATAGAAATGAAGATCAAAACCAATATCCCAAATACTCTATTTTTCTTTGATTTTTCCAACCCTTGAAAACAAATAAAGATAAATCCTTTTTAACCCAAAAACTCTTTTAAAACTTGTTGCTAAAATACTTAAGAAGATGGGAATTTTTGCTCTTGAAATTCTTGATCAAAACAGCCCAAAGGGATGGGTATTTATAATCCAATCCAAAAACTAGCCGTTGGGCCAAGATAGCAGAAACTTTCTGCTGTCGATGACCGCACGGTCGACTGGCCAACGATTGGATTTCTGACCGTTGTGCCATCGGTTGACCGGCCGGTCAACCGAGGCCTGGAAATAGAGAGCAGAGCTCTCTGTCGGTCGACCGCCCGGTCGACTGGGGCCAGATCCAGATAGCAGAGCTCTCTGGCGGTCGACCGGGTCGGTTGACCGGCCCTCCAGCCTAAACGGCCTGTGCACATTTGTGCACATCGGTCGACCGGACTGACTTCTGCCTCGGTCGACCGACAGAAGGCCAGGTCACACAATTATAGGGATTAAAAACTTATCTTTTTACCTTCTAAAAAAAATCTCATAAAATGCACATATATTTCACAAAAATAAGTTTTTTAAGATCTTTGAAATACAAATATATGTGGCTAAAATTCAACACATATTCTAAACAATTTGAACCATTTTTATGATATTAAAATTAGGCTTTAAACAAAAATTGGTATTTTCTAAAACCTGAATTTTTGAAATAGAAAACTGGTTTCTCTAGTTATCATGTAAATACAAAAATATGATATTGAAACAACTTTGAAGCATATCATATATGGATAGAATCCAATATACATATAGGATATATATCTATATTTTGACATGAAATCCAAAGTCGGTTAGACCAAAAATCAAAACCAATAAACTTTAAAACTTGTGTGTGTATTTAACTTGAGCATATCAATACTATCTATCTTTACATTGATCTAAAGGTACTAAACACAAACCAAGGTCTTCTTGTAGAACTCCTTCTCCAAGTCGACCGATCCAAATGCAATCCAATGAGCTTGACTCCAACCGAGTACTAGATGCGATCTTGACGCTTGAGCTCTTGAATATACATGTGAAAGCTCCAAAACTCCTTTATTAAAACAAAATACCTACTTTATCTTGATCAATTATCTGAAACTAAATATCACAAGATTATTATTAAACTATAACTACATGAGTTAATCATCATCAAAACTAGAGTGATGGGCCTCTGGGCCAACAATCTCCCCCTTTTTGATGATGACAAAACTCATAGAGTTATATATGCATGGATTAAAGTTAAGCTTCATAGAAGCTTCCCCTTAACTGATACATAGCAATAAACAATAAAAATATTCAATCTATGCATAAACTAAATAACACATATATGCATAAATGACGAATACTTAAACAAAACATATATGCTCTGATACCAATTGAGAAATAAACATGCATATAAATGACATAAATATGTATATATAAAACTCTAAATTTCTCTCCCCTTTTTTGTCCAATCATCAACAAAGGGGCATAAATAAACTAAAAAAAAATTTCTCCCCCTTTTTTTGTCAAATCAAATAAGAAGGAAGTATATGCGATATACATTCATGAAGAGGAGAGACGTAAAGTTAACTATACATTCATGAAGAGGAGAGACGTAAAGTTAACTCCCCCTGCATACAGCATTACATGAAAAAGAGATGATTAAATCCTAATCACATAAGGCATAATATATAATATATAAAAGGAGATGTAAAGCTCCCCTTGCACACGTGTAAGACATAGAGAAGAGAGGTCAAGCTCCTCAATATGAGATACACTCAACATGAATCTTTACATAGAGAAGATGTTAAGTTTCCCTTGTATATAAGTAATACATATCAAAATATTATGATACCAATTGAAAGATATATCAATTTATGATAAAGGTATATATCGAAAACATTATGATACTAATTTATAATACCAATAGAAAATAAATAAAATATTTTTACGATACCAATTGAAAGTAAACAAAATTTTTAAGATACTAAAAGATACTAATTGAAAATATTTTGATACCAATTTAAAATGTCTTGTAAATTTTGATATCAATAGAAAATAAAACATTGTATATTTTTGATACCAATTAAAATATATATATTAGAAATCTTGATACCAATTGAAAGTAAAAATCAAATTGTTTTAGATAAACGTAACTTATATCAATATAGATACCAATTTAAAATGAAACATGATACCAATATTGAAAATGTTAGCATAAACCAAAACAAAGTATTTTTCATCATAAAAAATGGAAGTAAGATACTAATTGAAAATAAAATCGATTGAAAGGCAAAACATGATTTTTCTGAAATATTAATAAAAACAATACATAAGATTGTATAAGATACCAATTTAAAAATAATTTACATTAAGGAATAAATCAAGCTTAGCATAAACATAATTTATACTTTAAGATGTAAAGATATTGTAAGCACAATCAAATCACATATATATGTATGAGAAAGTAAATACCAATCGAAATTGATACTATTTGAAGTTTGAAGCATACATATATAGAAAATATAAGTATACAAGAAAAATATCAATTGTGATATCAATTGAAAATATAATGAGAATCAAGTGTATAACTTATACTACCTCCCTTTCCATGCACATGTTTAAAAAGATTTTCAATTTAGCACACAAGGCATGGTCGCCCATCCATCCACCATTGGAAGGAATGGGTTTTCAAAAATAGGATTTGAAAATATTTTAACATGATTGAACACTCTTCCAAAATGAAGAAATACACAACTAGTTTTATGATAATTTTGAAAACTAGTACAAAATCCTTTAAAAAAGGAATAAAATAAGAATATATCCCTGAAAACATGAAAATCACACATTGATCAACACTCAATTAGCAATAAAGCTCATATAATATCATGGAAACAAATCATGAGTAAACATCAAACATAGAGTGTAAAAAGTCATGTAATCAACGAAATCATGGAAATAGGGCATTCAAGCTTAATGAAAATTCCTTTATAAAAAATGAAAATCATCAAAACTAAATATACTTCAAGGTATATGTATATTTTGTCTAAATTAGAAGTATACATACATATCCCAAACACAAATGAGTCCATAATAGAATTTGCATGAAAAGCAAGTGACTCAAGGGTATACATGTATATCTAAAGTTTTAAACAAAATTAACATATACATGAAGCTAAACACATGATCATGAACAACATGTATGAAAAAAATATAGAATACAAATCAAAATGCACGGATCATCAAAACTAGGCTATATTAGTACATCTATAGGGTACAAGTGAGCAATTAAGCACAAACATCTTAAAATCAAATGTGGCTCATTAGTTGAACAAGTATATACACAAGTTTAATAAAGGCTACATCCAAATATGTAAGCAAAAAATGAAGTGCAAAAGAATCATAAATATAAACCAATATCATCATTATGTATATGCACATGTCTTAGACTAGGATGTACGACATAGCTAAACTATAATGAGATCACAATAATATAAATCCATATAAAACATGGGTGTACCTCAAATACTACATATGTATATCACAAGTCTAATTATCATGGCATTTAGCATAATAATCATGAAAAACTAAAACATGCTAAAAATCAATTAATGAAAGCATGTACACTAAATGGGAGTTAGAGATAGTTACCAAAATCATTAAGGCTAATCTCTAAATCTCCAAACCATGGTGGTCCTCCCACCAAACTTCTTTGAAGGTGATGCATCCAAAGTAGTGTTCATCAAGCACAAAAGTATCCACTATCAAGGCACCGATGCCCTCACATCAAGCGAGAGCCCACACCTACATCAAATAAAATAGGAGTGAATTTTTGTACTCATACTCTATTGGGTCCTTGGGGTTAGCACCTTTCCTAACCCAAACAAATTTATTAGCAAAATTTGAATTATGTATCCTATCATAATAAAATTTTGCAAGGTGGCCCTTACGTCCACAATGTGTACAACTGTACACATGAGCATACATAGAGTTATGTGGGTGAGCATGAGAAGCATGTGTATGTCGTGGTTTGTGTGCATGCATAGGAGGAGCATGTTTCTTGTGAAACATGGATTCTAACCGTGTGTGGTTCATGGCACATTGGCTCAAAGTGGAGCCCAAACAATCAACACTCTTCTTTAAAGCACATATATCATTTTTAATAATAGAAGAAGAGGTAGAGCATGCAATAGGTACACTAGATGCTAAAGCAATAGTAGCATGGCAAATATGAGAATCTAAATTATTTTTCAAAGACATATTTTCTTTTGAAACTAAATCCAAATTCTTTGAAATTAAAGCAATTTTATTTTTCAAAGTTTTGTTCTCTTTTAAAATATTTCAAGTTTTGAAGTCAAAGTCTCATTTTTCTTCAAAACATCATAACAATCATTCTTGCTTTTTAAGATTTTGTTTTCATTTAAGACAAGATCAAGTTGGGATTTCAATGAGTCCCTTTCATTCAAAATCTCATCCCTCTCTTGCAAAGCCATGTTAAATTTTTAACACAAATCCTTATTTTCTTTATTAATTTAATGCTTTTCTTTTTCAAAACTTGGTATTTTTCAAGCAAGTTTTCACACACAATAGATGTTCTTTATTTAAAGCATTGGCATCCATATAATCATCACCGGAAGAACTAGCACTATCATCTAGTTTAGTATCTGAGTTTACCTCAGGGAGTCATTCCCTTGGACCATGTAGCAATGTTGGTCGGACTCATCTCCACTAGATTCCTCCTCCACATAGTTTGGCGTTTGAAGCTTTGGAGAGGTCAAAGTGTTCCACACTGCAAAAACGAAATCACAATGAGAAGCCATAGAAAGATAATCTTTGCTAAGTATATTTCTAAGTGTCATTAGGGCTTATGCATTGGCCTCTATATGCTTGCTACTACCAAGATAAGATTTCTTGATAGCGGCAAGGTAAACATGCAAGCATAGGGTTTTTAAGTAAGCACTTGTTCTAAGCTTTCACATATCAATGTTACAAAAATCAAACATGGGAGGGGCAAGGTAATCCATGATTGTGTAAACTATTTGTGTACAAATACAAATGTAGATAAGCTAACCAAGATCTCACTCCTAGGTGGTTAAACCTAATATCAGGAGCGTATGCTCTCATACCAATTGAAAGTACACCTAAAGAAGGGTGAATAGGTATATGGCTAACTAATGACAAATGATGAAGAATTAAAAACAAATTGTAACACACTTAGTGTAACCAAAGAGTGTAGCCAAATTTTCGGTGAAGGGCTCTGGACTATCTCCTCTAAATTCCTTTAAATAAGAGTTGAGGTGCTATGTAAAGGTCTCTTGGTTTAACACTAGTGAGGCACACAAACAATACCAAGCAATATGAGATGAATAATATGAATCAATGCAAGATATAAAAGAGAGAGAGAGAGTTTAGAGATAGTGGATCTATCACAAACACCTAGATATGTTTCGAGGTTCGAGTCACTGCTCTACGACCCCGCTTTCACACAGAAGCATTTTCACTATAGCGTCCACAAAGGACTTCCCACACAGGGAAACTCCACTGAGAATTTGGGTAATACAACTTTAGAGTTCACAACTCCTCTCTCAAAAAACAGCCTCTATACAAGAGGCAAGGCACTAAGTCACACAAGATCAACCTCTCAATAGAGGGATAGGGCACTAAGCCAAATAACAATCACCTCTCACTAGAGGAATAGGCACAAAGCCAAACCAGCCACAATCACCTCTACACTTAGAGGGATACCAACACAACCTCCACAATCACCTCTACACAAGAGATCTCAAAGACCACAAACCAATTTTCTCATCAAAAATAAGATCCTATAGGTAGGATAGTTATGATAGCTCAAGTGTGAGAATACAAGTTGTTTGAAAAACAAATCACAAAGAAAATACTTGGGAAAACAACAAGAATAAGATAGAAATGAAGATCAAAACTAATATCCCAAATACTTTATTTTTCTTTGATTTTTTCAACCCTTGAAAACAAATAAAGATAAATCCTTTTTAACTCAAAAACTCTTTTAAAACTTGTTGCGAAAACACTTAGAAGATGGTAATTTTTGCTCTTGAAATTCCTGATCAAAACAGCCCAAAGGGATGGGCATTTATAACCGAATCCAAAAACTAGCCGTTGGGCCAAGACAGCAGAAACTTTCTGCTGTCGGTCAACCGCCAGTTCGACCGGCCAACGGTCGGATTTCTGACCGTTATGCCATCGATCGACCAACCAGTCGACCGAGGCCTGGAAACAGAGAGCAGAGCTCTCTACCGGTCAACCGCTCGGTCGACCGAGCCAGAAACAGAGAGCAGAGCTTTCTGGCGGTCGACCGGGTCGGTCGACCGGCCCTCCAGCCTAAACAGCCTGTGCACATTTGTGCACATTGGTCGACCTGACCGGTCGACCGACTTCTGCCTCGGTCGACCAGCCGGTCGACCGTCAGAAAGCCAGGTCACATAATTATAGGGATTGAAAACTTGTCTTTTTACCTTCTAAAAAATCTCATAAAATACACGTAAATTTAACAAAAATAAGTTCTTTAAAGATCTTTAAAATACAAATATGTGTGACTAAAATTCAACACATATTATAAACAATTTGAACCATTTTTATGATATTGAAATTAGACTTTAAACAAAAATTGGTATTTTCTAAAACTTAAATTTTTTAAATGAAATACCGTTTTCTCCAAAACTCATGTAAATACAAAAATATGATATTGAAATAACTTTGAAGCATATTGTATATGGATAGAATCCAATATACATATAGGATATATATATATCTATGTTTTTGACATGAAATTGTTCGAAAGGATTAATTGTATTGAAAAGAGGTTTAGAGTAAACCGTTGGTTGCCGTGTACCGATGATCAAGAACTTCGAATTTTTATGCAGGTTTACTTTGCTCTTTCTGAATCACCGTTCGTAGCATAAGCTAAGACGGGTTGTATCCGTAGGGAGGGTTAGCGATAAAAGCATTCAAGGTTTGTATTGAAATCTTTGTGAAGAAAAATGAAGGTTCTTCTTTGTTTTAAGAAATGGAAAATAAAACAATGTGGAAGGTGAGTGGAAAATCTTTGGGTGTTTTGTAAAAGAAAAGAAGAAACGGGAATAAAGATGGAAGGAAAACGGAGATATATGAAAAGAAGAAGTTTTCAGAAGAGAGATTTTTAAGAATGATATAAAGAGAAGCCATGACTAACTAACATTCTAATTTACTAACTTACTACTCTCGTTGGGTGATGTATGCCTCATATTGAATCATCGGCAATGGTATGTCTTGCTTGCCAAGTTCTTGTGTTGTCCATGTCAAAGGTGTTTCTCATCTAGGCTATTTGCCTCCTTGAATCATTGGCTCCCTAAATAGATTTTCATTAGTGGAACAAGGATAGTCACTTTTAACGATGCTAAGAAACATACAAGATTCATTAGTCCATCAAAGCTATAATAAAGCGAGCATGAAATAAGAACTTGTAATGTAGTCATTGGCATAGTGAAGTGCTCCATCTTCATGTTCCATCAAGGCACTTGTTCTAAAGACAAGGCTCTAAGTGAGGCTCACATGAGTCATATGGAGGGAGAACATAGCATTTACAAAGAATAAAAAGCAACTCATCTTCATTGGAGGTAAAATAGACTTGTAGATTGCAAGACTTAAAAGAAGAAAGTATCCAATGAATCATATAAGTTAGCAATCACCCAAGAGTTAGTAGTTAGTAAAATTAAAAGTTAGTTAGTCATGTTAAAAAATTAGCTAGACATAGAAATAAAGAACAAGAAACAGTTCATTGTAGAAGTGAAATAGAAGAAAGTAAAAGCTTAAAAAAAATAATGTACTAGAATAAGAGAAGATGAAGATTGAAAGCTCGATCCTTGTATTGCGTTGTCACCATCTCCAATTACAAAGATTACTCACTCTCACTCTCTCTATTCTGGATTCTAGAAGGAGAAAAAGAAAATTACATAAGAGACTAAAAGAAAAACTAGAGAAATTCTAACAATTTCCCTATAAATAATGCTATTTTCTCCTCCCTGGTTACAGAGGCCCTAGGGGTCTATTTATAGTCTTCATGAGAGGAGGCCACCCATTTCAGTCTCCGGATCAAACGCTGAAGTAACGGCCTAAAGATTGCCGCGGGTCTGAGGCATAAGCCGCGTTTCCGCGGCCGTTTCTTGGCCGCTGCTCTAGCAGATTTTTATGCTTTTCTGTTGCATCTCGTATCCTCAGTTGGATCTTGTAGAAACTGAGAATACGTTTTGGATCTTTTCAGACTTGGGCTTTTCTCTTGTGGGCTTCTAAATGTTTCTTTAATTCCTTAAAAATCACAATTGTTGGGCCTCTTTCTCCATTAAACATTGGACCTGAAAAAAGAGAGTAAAAGCAGTAAAAATTAAATATTTATTCAGATAAAGCATATCATGGTGGTAGAAAATGATGCATAAAAGACTCCAATCACACCCCCATACCTAGCTTTTGCTCGTCCCTGAGCAAAATAAGCAAGAAAAAAATTCTAACTAAATTATTACACCACTTTCGTAGGTGACACGATTGCACTGAGCTCGTGCAACAAGCCGTTAAACCTCTAGGTCACCCTAGAAGAGGAGTGTTGTCTCCTGAGGGTTTTCAGCGGATTGCACCCATAAAATCCTAAAGAAAAAGAAAATGTCAGTGAAAAGAGAGAAACATTTTTTTATGAACCATTTCCTTCAAGAATTTCGGTGATCTATCGGTTTAGGGGTATTCTAAACTTTTCCTTCTTTTTTATAAGTTTCCATTTGAAATATTGTTTTCAACTTAGGTTAAGTTTTTCCAAGAATAGAGAGAAACTGGATTCTGTATCAAACCTAACACATATACATATGTATGAGGGATTTTTCTTAGACTTTAGTTTGTTTGTTCACATATATATATTCTTTTTTCTTTATTTTTTTATTATTTTATTATTATTTTTTTTATTGAATATATATTTACATTCTCTTAGCTTCATTAGGCTTTCTAATTTACCCATGTAGCGAGCCTTTTACTGATGACTCCTAGACCAGATGATCTTAGGGTACCAGATGAAGATACATCCCTAAGGTTCAAGGTTTCGAGTAAACTAGGCCACGAATGCTAAGGACTCAACGACTTTTAGGCGTGACTGGTTATGCTTCTTAAGGCACAACCGACCAGCTTAATTAGTGATCAAGTTTTATTTATGAATATCTATATTTTATTATTTTATTTTATTTTATTTTATTTATTATTATTTTTTTATATATTTATGTAAACAAAGTCACTAAGTCTTTGATTAATCCCTCAATATGCAAATGTATATAGTGTTTAGAAAATAATTCAAATTCTAGCTATCTTTTCTATTCTTTTCTTTCTTAACCTAAAATCCAACAAAGTTTCTTATTTCGACTTATATTAAGAAATCTTAGTTTAGAATTTCCTTAATACCTAAGATCAAGTTAATTCTTTTCAAAAAATGGATCAATATATATTTATACATATTTTTTTATAAGAAACAAGAAACCTAGAAATCTAAAAAAAAATCTAGAAAAAATCCTATGTTAGTAAGAAAAGAGAAATATAAGAAAAGAGAAACCTAGAAATCTAAAAAAAAGGTCTAAAAAATTCTTATGTTAGTATCTACCCCCATACCTATCCCATGCATTGTCCTCAATGTATGCAAGAAAATATATGCATGAAATAGGTAAAGAAACGTATCACCCCTATCTTCGGCTTGGACCAGCGGTAGTGCTAGGTCCAGCCGACTGTGATCGCCGCAGACCCTCCTCAATACGGTCTAGGCGAGATGTTTGCTCCGCAACCTGTTTGCGTAGTCGAATCTGCTCCCGAAATATCTTCTTCATGCCTCGCCAAATGGTAGACATGAAGGCGCGTGAATCAGCTGGGGGGTCCTGTTGCCAAAAAGCCGGCTCATCCTCCTCTTCTAAAAGTTCCTCCGAAGAGGACTCCACAGGGGCATCTTCGGATTGGACACTAGGAGTCCAAACCGCATGAAGACAACTATTGTAAGCACTAGTCGCCCTCTCTTGTGCAACAAACACCCTATCATATGAGTCAAAAACTGCATCTGGTAAGAAAGTCCTACACAGACAAGTGATCAAAACTGGGTGCGAGTACTTTGCACCGCGTGTGCGGGAGGAGTTTGTGATAATACCTGAAAAATGATCTTGTTGATACATATAGTGTGCTGTCGAGTCATCAGGTCGTGTATAATCTGCAGCACCAGCCTGTTAAAGGAGGTCATGTGATCAAGCCCTAAAATGTTGCGTTGAATCCAGCGACCAACATAATGTACGTTTTTAAATGTAGTACTGGCTTTGAGCCCCCTATCTTGTTCCATACAGTGAGCCCCCATGACAGTCATGTAATCGATTAAAGATAGGGGTTCGCTATGATGTGGGTTGCAAGGGACATGTGTGAGTTCTTCCAGTAGAAGAAGCGTGACAATAATATCCCCAGTGGGCATGTGCACCAAGATTTGGTATGTGTCAAAGTTTACATAGGCGTGATCTATGGAATTGTAGACAAGCTTGACGAGCTCAGGGCAATAATAAGCCTCATGATCTGAATTATCATATATCAATGCATACCAATCCCAAGTACGAATATGATCTAAAAATATATGCCCATAACCGTTTACATCGCTAAGTATTCTAGCAAAATCTTTTTCGGCGAAAATAAATGGTGCCATGATGAATAATAGGAAGCAACGATAAGGGATACGCAAACCTCCCCGGACTACGTGGGGAAAAACTCAAACGAGATTGCAGAGAGCAATCTGTGATGGTAGCAAAGATGTAGATGGTAGATCGGAGATGCTCAGATGGCCGCGTCTGCAGGGAAATTTGGCGGCGGGTCAGGTTCTATAGTGTGGCCGCGGAAGCGCAACAGATGCCATGGAAACGCGACCGGATAGTGGAGAAAGGGGCGCAGAAAAATTTGGAGGGCGGCGCTAGATGTTTATGTTGCAGATATGAGATTGGAAGTAGGGTAATGAGGAGAACACGGGAGGGGGGATATTTATAACAAGCTGAGAAGGATGAAATCCCCAAATTGCCCAAATGGAAACTAGGAATTTACAACCCTAGGTTATTTAGAAAGAAAAGGGAGTGGTGGGAAAGATGAAAAACCTAGGTGATATTTAGCACCTAAGTCCCACTTATTTATTCTCTTTTTTTTATTCACTTTTTTTCTTTTTTTTTATTTACAAAGGAGGTTCCAAAATGATTTACAGGAGACATCGGGGAATGGTGTGGAATAACGTGGTCACATATAGACTGGGTCACAAAGACCCAGTTCAATAACATTGTGTGACTCAGACTCCATGGTGAAAAATGGCTTTAGGCATTGACCATTCACTTTGAAAGTGTTGCCATCTTTGGGATCGAAAATTTCAATGGCACCATGAGGAGAGACGTTCTGGACGATGTAGGTGCCTGACCACCTGGTTTTTAGCTTACCAGGAAAAAGGTGGAGTCTAGTGTTGTACAACAGCACTTTTTGTCCCGAGACAAAATTTTTCCTATGAATTGACTTATCATGGAAAATCTTAGCTCTGTGTTTAGATATCCGAGTGTTATCGTATGCATCATTTCGTAGTTCTTCTAACTCGGATATCTGCAGCTTTCTCAAATAACTGGCTTTGTCTAAGTCCAAATTCAGTTGTTTTAGTGCCCACATAGCACGGTGCTCTAACTTCACAGGCAGATGGCAGGGTTTTTCCAAATACAACTCGATATGGAGACATACCGAGGACAGTCTTGTAGGCGGTCCGATATGCCCACAGGGCATCAATCAGTTTGATGGACCAATCCTTACGATTTTTGTCCAACAGTTTTTTCCAATATCAGTTTAATTTGTCTGTTGGTGACCTCCACTTGCCCGTTCGTCTGAGGATGATAGGCCGTGGATAATTTATGAGAGATGGAGTACTTCCGCATTAGGGCTTCAAAAGACCAGTTGCAGAAATGACTTCCATTGTCACTAATTATCGCACGTGGGGCTCCGAAGCGAGAAATGATGTTTTCCCGTAAGAACTTGATGACAACTTGGTTATCATTTGTCCTCGTAGGAATAGCTTCAGCCCACTTAGAAATGTAATCTACGGCCACCAAAATGTATTGGTTGCCATAGGACAGAGGAAAGGGTCCCATGAAATCGATGCCCCACAAATCAAAAATTTCTACCTCAAGGATCGGTGTAAGGCGTATCATGTCTTTATGTGTGATCCGACCCGTCATTTGACATCTGGCACAGAGCTTGCAGAAAGTATAAGCGTCCTTAAAGAGAGTGGGCCAATAGAACCCACTCTGAAGGACTTTCTCAGCAGTCTTACGTGGACCAAAGTGTCTACCACAAACCAGCTTGTGACAAAATGTCAATACGCTATGATGTTCATCCTCAGAAAAACACCTTCTAATTATCTGATCAGGGCAATATTTGAATAAATACGGTTCATCCCAAAAGAAAAACCGTACTTGTTTCATAAAGCGATACTTGTCCTGACCGGACCAATTTGAAGGTGTTTGCCCAGTTGCAAGGTAGTTTGCTATATCAGCATACCAGGGCTCTTTACACATCGTAAAGATGTGTTCGTCAGGAAAGTCTTCATTGATAGGTAAAGTCTCAATTGGTGCATTAGGAATTCTCGAAAGGTGATCTGCCACCACATTTTCAACGCCCTTTTTGTCTTTAATTTCCAAATCAAACTCTTGCAAAAGAAGTATCCATCGAATCAGTCTGGCCTTTGTATCCTTCTTTTGCATTAAGTATCTAAGGGCGGAGTGATCAGTGAAAATCGTTGTCTTGGATCCTAGTAGGTATTGGCGAAATTTTTCCAACGCAATCACAACTGCTAAAAATTCCTTTTCAGTTATCGTGTAATTTAGTTGGGCCTCGTTAAGCATCCTACTAGCATAGTAAATCACTTAAGCGTCCCACTAGCATAGTAAATCACGTATTGCCTGTTATCAGTACGTTGTCCGAGAACAGTGCCTATGGTATAATCGGAGGCATCACACATGATTTCAAAGGGCCTAGTCCAATCAGGCGCTGAGATTACTGGCACCGAAACAAGTCTGTGTTTAAGCTCCTCCCAAGCTTTTAGACATTCTTTATCAAAATTGAAGGGTACATCTTTTCCTAAGAGATTTGTCAAAGATCTAACAATTTTGCTAAACCCCTGAATAAATCTTCTATAGAAGCCAGCGTGCCCTAAAAAAGATCTAATGTCTTTTAAGCATTTCGGCTCAGGGAGCTTTGTTATAACGTTCACTTTTGATCTATCAACCTCGATTCCTTTGTGTGAAACTTCATGCCCTAGGACAATTCCTTGCTTGACCATAAAGTGACACTTCTCCCAATTGAGTGTCAAGTTTTTCTCCATGCATCGTTATAAAACTAACTTAAGATGGTGCAAGTATTGTTCAAAGGAATCACTATAAATGGAAAAATCATCCATGAAAATCTCCAAAAATTTCTCCACCATGTCGGAAAAAGACTAAGCATGCAACGTTGAAACGTTCAGGAGCGTTGCATAGGCCGAAGGGCATTCTTCGGTATGCAAATGTTCCAAAGGAACAGGTGAAGGTTGTCTTGTCTTGATCCTCGGGAGCGATAGGGATTTGATTGTATCCTGAATATCCATCCAAGAAGCAGTAATACTCATGTCCAGCTAGTCTCTCGAGCATTTAATCGATGAATGGAAGGGGAAAGTGGTCTTTACACGTGGCAGTGTTTAATTTTCGGTAATCAATACAGACTCGAATCTTCGTTGGAAGACGAGTTTGTACTAATTCTTTCTTATCGTTTTCTACCACGGTAACCCCGGCTTTCTTGGGCACAGTGTGGACTGGACTAACCCACTGGCTATCGGATATGGAACAGATGATCCCATTGTCTATTAGCTTCAAAATTTCAGTTCTAATAGCCTCCTGCATGATTGAGTTTAGTCTACGTTGTGGGTCACGTTTAGGTTTTGCATCTTCCGTCAAATGAATCCGGTGTTGCACAATGGATGGACTGATTCCCTTTATATCAGTCATGGTCCAACCAATGACTTCTCGATTTTCCCTTAATACTACAAGAAGATCCTCTTCCTGTTGTTCCGTCAGATGGGACGCAATTATCACTAGAAATGCTTCCTTTTCACCCAAGTACTGATACTTGAGATGACTAGGGAGAACCTTAAGCTCAGAAGAGGGCACTTGATCTACCAATGGTTGTTCCTTGTGTAAGGGAAGGATAAGGGCTGCATCTGTTGCCCACTCCACTGTGGATTCAATTATTTGATCAAGGTTGAAGTCATCAGACTCCAACTCAAATTCTCTATCAGATTCGTATTCAATCTCCATTTCATATTCACTTGCTAATCCCTCGATCAGGTTCACTTCAAATGACTCATTTTCCAAATCTCGAGGTTGTTTTCCTAGGTGGAAACCATTTACCTCTTTTGTCATATCTCCAAAGGTTATACGCATTGATCCATTCCTACAGTTGATGATTGCGTTTGCAGTGGCAAGGAAGGGTTATCTAAGAATGACAGGTGTCTGAGCTTTGGGATTATGTACGGGTTGCGTTTCTAGAACAATGAAATCCACGAGGTAAATGAATTCCCCGACCCGAATGAGAACATCTATAATCTCTCCCTTTGGAATTTTTACAGATCGATCAGCCAGTTGTATAGTAACCCTGGTCGGACAGAGGTCGCCTAACCCGAGTTGCTGATACATGGAGAAAGAAAGAAGATTGATGCTGGCTCCTAGATCCAGTAATGCCCTATTTATCGTGGTATGTCCTATAAAACAAGAAATAATTGGACTCCCTGGGTCTTTATATTTCACGGGAATTAGCCCAGTTAGTAACTCACTTATATTAGAAGCAAGGAAGACCTTCTTTGGGACATTAGTTTTCCTTTTCTTAGTGCATATATCTTTCAAGAATTTGGAATAGGAGGGAACTTGTTGTATGGCATCAAGAAGGGGTACATTGATCTGGACCTGGTTGAACATTTCTCTAATTTTATCCATTTGAGCATTAGACTTTTGGTTTGCTAGCCTATTAGGGAATGGTACAATAGGCTTGTATGGTTGCTCATCTGCTTTATCTTTATTTGATTTGGAGCTTAAATGTTGTGAACTTGAAGATGGATCATTTTGAGTCGATGGCACTAGAACAGGAGATGTTGACACTGAATTATTTGGAACAGGATGACTAGAAACCTGATTGTCTATCTGCTTTTCAGATCTCAAAATATAAACAGTATTACACTGAGCAGGACCTATGTCTTCAGCTTCATGAATAGGGAAGGGGTTCTTAGGATTGGGTACTGGTTGGCTCGGCAATGTTCCTTTTTGTCTTTCATTCAATGAGCTAGCCAGTTGACCTATCTGAATCTCTAACCTATTGATGGCCTGGTTGTGGGTGTTCATCATTGAGGCCTGGGTTTTAGATAAGGTTTCAATCATTCTTTTCAAATCTGACATTTTTTTATCAGGATGATTTTGTGTTTGTTGTTGCTGATATGCGGGCTGGAAGTTATGTTGGAAGCTTGTTTGAAAATTTGGTGGACTCTGTTGGAAACTCGGTTGATGAGACTGAGCAGGGTATTGGTGTGAAAATGATGGTCTTGGTTGCTCATGACCAGACTGACTCCAAGAAAAGTTTGGATGGTTCCTCCATTCCGGATTGTATGTTTTGGAGTATGGATTGTAATTCGGTTTGGTGTATGCTGCATTCATATTCTCAGGGTACATTTGGGCTTGGTAGACGAGACACTCCTCAAATAGGTGGTTAAGAGCATGGCAGTAGGTACAACCCGGGTTGATCACAGGTGGTGGGTTGACCTGATTCACAAAATTTGGTTCCCTAGCCTCGAGCAGTTCTAGCCTTTTCATCAATTGAGTTATCTTTACCTCAGTAGCTATAGAGGATCCAATCGAATGCATACCAGCTCTGGAAGTGGTGGGATTGGTTTTCTCAGGGCAAGACTCCCATTGAATGGTTTTTTTGCTAAAGCTTCAAAGAGATCCCAACCCTGGTTCTCATCTTTCTTTAAAAATTTCCCTTGACACATGGTCTCGAGGAGTGTCTTGGTTTGATAATCTAGTCCGTCATAGAGAATTTGGCACTGTCGCCACTTCTCTATGCCGTGATGAGGACATTGGGCTAGTAAATCTTTAAACCGTTCAAAATACTTCCAGAATGGTTCACTTGATTTTTGCTTGAACTACATTATATTTTTTCTGATGAGGGCCATTTTGTGAATGGGATAGAATTTCTTAAGAAAGACTTTGACAAATTCATCCCATGTCGAGATAGAACTGGCAGGCAAATTGTATAGTCATTTCTTGGCTATGTCCTTAAGCGCGAAGGGAATGAACCATAATCTAACAGCGTCTTCCCCTAGTTGGGGAATTCTCATCATCAAGCACACTTCTTCAAACTCACAAATGAAGAAATATGCGTCCTCGGATTCTAGCCATGAAATCTTGGGAGTGTATTTATGAACTATGGTTTAAGCTCAAAATTTTCCCAGTTGCTTCGGGTAAAAGAATGCATGAAGGAAGTGAAGTGCGAATGGGGTAGAACATATCTTGGAGAGAAGTATTATTAGCCATGATTGGAATTGTGTTAGGAATTGGTGTTTGTGCAAGTGTAAAAGTCCTAACAAGTCTTGCTGAAATTGGGTCCCGATACCACTCTTGCATGCACAATCACAGACAACGTTCACCAAGCAATCAAGCGAAAAAGAAAAATAACAAACAAGAAAAAGGAAAAACAATCACCAGCTATCTAGGATTCCTGGACCTAGACGACTCCTAACTGTTCGATGAACCTAAGAAGGTTATTGCTTGAGTCAGACCACAACTAATCAGCCAGGTGGGGACAAGATTGGTGGGAGGTATCCGCGCAGAAGCGATGGGCCTAATTAAGCCAAACACCAGCCTTCAGGGTTTCTCCCCTCAATCCCTAACCATAATTACTGATTTGACTGGAGTGTGAATCAAAAACAATTTTCAACCTCAGCTGATCTCTTAACGAGTCTGGATGTCCCTAGGGGCCAACGTCTATCAAATTTTATTAAAAAGCTTGGGATTGTGAGTGGTTGGAATCTGATTTTTGGGCCAAGGAAGGGCGATTAAATCCCCATCTTATCTTGTTATTGGGTGTTGCCCTTAAAATCAATTTTGTGCAAGTGTGCAAGATAAATAAGATTCACTCAAAGCGATATAAATCAACCAAGAGATGAGTCCTATTCTGAATGCAATGCTTACGTACCTTGCTTCAGCACTCTTCAACAGTAAAGTAAATGAATTGAAAAGACACGTGCCTAAAATGCAAACGTATAATCAATTTTTTAAACTTTTCAATTATTGTTGGTTTATTAGCAGGCTCCTGGTGATGGCATACAAGAAATAAAGTTTGCAGAAAAGTCTAATTTTGCAAAGCAAGCAGCCCTGCAAAAAGCCAGTCAGCAGTGAACTTCTTTTTGCTGCGGATCCGCGATGAGAGCCGAGGAAACGCGGCAATCCAGAGGGTGCTTGGTCTCTGCTTTCTAGAACAGAGGCCCAAGACCACTTATATGTTACTGCAATCTTCTTTCCTGCTTTCCCTGACCTATAACCTGCAACAGAGAAGAAAAATTCGTTTCAGTTCCAAAAATTCAATAAAAACTGTTACCTCTCCCCGGCAACGGCGCCAAAAATTTATTCATAAGGATTAATTGTATTGAAAAGAGGTTTAGAGAAACCGTTGGTTGTCGTGTACCGATGATCAAGAACTTCGAATGTTTATGCAGGTTTACTTTGCTCCTTCCGATTCACCGTCCGTAGCATAAGCTAAGACGGGTCGTATCTACAGGGAGGGTTAGCGATAGAAGCATTCAAGGTTTGTATAAAATCTTTGTGAAGAAAACGAAGGTTCTTCTTTATTTTAAGAAATGGAAAATAAAATGATGTGGAAAGTGAGTGGAAAATCTTTGGGTATTTTGTAAAAGAAAGAAGAAACGAGAATAAAGATGGAAGGAAAACGGAGATATTTGAAAAGAAGAAGTTTTCAGAAGAGAGATTTTTAAGAATGATATAAAGAGAAGCCATGACTAACTAACATTCTAATTTACTAACTTACTACTCTCGTTGGGTGATGCATGCCTCATATTGAATTATCGGCAATGGTATATCTTGCTTGCCAAGTTCTTGTGTTGTCCCCATGTCGAAGGTGTTTCTCATCTAGGCTAGTTGCCTCCTTGAATCATTGGCTCACTAAATAGATTTTCATTAGTGGAACAAGGATAGTCAATTTTAATGATGCTAAGAAATATACAAGATTCATTAGTCCATCAAAGCTATAATAAAGCGAGTATGAAATAAGAACTTGTAATGTAGTCATTGGCATAGTGAAGTGCTCCATCTTCATGTTCCATCAAGGCACTTGTTCTAAAGACAAGGCTCTAAGTGAGGCTCACATGAGTCATATGGAGGGAGAACATAGCATTTACAAAGAATAAAAAGCAACTCACCTTCATTGGAGGTAAAATAGACTTGTAGATTGCAAGACTTAAAAGAAGAAAGTATCCAATGAATCATATAAGTTAGCAATCACCCAAGAGTTAGTAGTTAGTAAAATTAAAAGTTAGTTAGTCATGTTAATAAATTAGCTAGACATGAAAATAAAGAACAAGAAACAGTTCATTGTAGAAGCGAAATAGAAGAAAGTAAAAGCTTAAAAAAAAAAATAATGTACTAGAACAATAGAAGATGAAGATTGAAAGCTCGATCCTTGTATTGCATTGTCACTGTCTCCAATTATAAAGATTGCTCACTCTCACTCTCTCTTTTCTGGATTCTAGAAGGAGAAAAAGAAAATAACATCAGAGACTAAAAGAAAACCTAGAGAAATCCTAATAATTTCCCTATCAACAATGCTCTTTTCTCCTCCCTGATTACAGAGGCCCTAGGGGTCTATTTATAGTCTTCATTGTTGGCCCAAAAGGTTACACTCTCCATTTGTTTAGTATTTTGATGATAACAAAACAAATAAGAACCATTTGGTACTAATAAGTTTGTTCAAGATAAGTTTCAGGTTTTGTACCATGTTTGGAGACCATTGCTTAGCTTTTGCAAGAAATTCTAAGTTCATGGAGCAAAGAAGGTTTATGGCACATCAAGGAAGGAACATAGAAAAGAAGGCTCTAGCTAGGCTTTGCATGGTTCAAGACTTCAAGATTGCTCATGAGACTTCATTAGTCTTGTTTCTTGTTTTATATTTTGTTAAAGAATAGTGAATAGGATTGAAGCTCTATATTCCAACACACACGTTTTTGCGCACATGCATTTCCTAGAAATACTCCCTATAAATATATATAAAATAATTTAATACAAAGCCTTTTGATTACAAACTCAATTTTATGTTTTATATATATCTCTAATAAAAAATATTTTATTAGATATCAAAATCTCCTTAAAATTCTTGATCAGTCTTGACTTTTGGCCTGAGCCGGTCGACCGACACTTAACTGGTTTTCTAGCAGGTTGGATGCGTATCCGTGTGCACGTTCTTCGGCCGACCGGGCGGACGACCGAAAACTTCGGTCGACCGGGCGGCTGGCCGACTAAAGTGGTGTCACTCTCTGTTTGTTTCGGTCGACCGGGCGGTCGACCGAGAGCCTGCAACAGCTCTTTTTGTTTGAATCCCGGTCGACCGGCCGGTCGACCGAGGTAGCCGTTTCAGCCATAACGGCTAGCTTGTAAACACGTTTTAAATTTGTATTTTTCGTTTCTAAACGGATTTAGGGGATATTTTATGGGTCAAATTCTTCCTAATTAATATTATATGAGTTTACTTTTTAATCCCTAGCCCTCTCCTATAAATAGAGGTGATTAGGGTTATGTTTTCAATAACAACAACAACAAGCAATATACAAAAAGTTTCAAAAGATTTCAAGCTTTCAAGAGAGTTTGGTTCTTGGTTTTTGTGCTGAAGATTCTCTCATCGCTGAAGTTTTATTTTCTAAACTCTCTCTAGTTCATTTCCTTTTTCCACTTACACTATTTGAACTTCAATTCTAACCATTACTCTACAGGGCTCTTGTAAGGGAAAGAGGCATTTGCAAAAGATAGTTTGTGGTCTTTTGATCACTAAGAGAGATCTTGTACTTGAGATTGTGGAGTTAGGTACTCCGGTGTGATTGTAATTCTTTGTGAAGTTATATTTGTTAGAAATCCTTCTGGGTGAAGGCGGGGACATAGAGCTGGGTGCTCGAACCTCGGAAAAATTCTCGGTGTTTGCGTTTGGTTTACTTGCTCTTATCTCTTGCATTATATTCTTGCTCCTAATTCTTGCTTCAATCACTTACTTTATATTCATTGCTTTATCTACTTGCTTCACATTTTCTTTGCTACATTGTACTTGCTCTTCATTTTCATTGTTATATTCACTTGTTGCATAATCACATTGTCAATCAAATACTCATACGACAAGATTGCATTACGCACCTCCAACTCATATCTAGAGGAATCAGGAGGAAAGAGTTCAGAACCTTTCACGGGGTATTCGGCTTCTAGTCTTGTTTTGGGTTGATTGTTGCATCATATTTTTAATTGTGTATTGATTAGCATTATCACCTATTCACCCCCCCTCTAGGTGATTTTCATTCATGAGAGGAGGCCATCCCACTTCAGTCTCCAGATCAAACGCTGAAGTAACGGCCTAAAGATTGCCGCGAGTCCGCGGCATAAGCCGCGTTTCCGCGGTCGTTTCTTAGCCGCTGCGCTAGCAGATTTTTATGCCTTTCTGTTGCATCTCGTATCCTCATTTGGATCTTGTAGAAACTGAGAATACGTTTTAGATCTTTTCAGACTTGGGCTTTTCTCTTGTGGGCTTCTAAATGTTTCTTTAATTCCTCAAAAATCACAATTGTTGGGCCTCTTTCTCCATTAAACATTGGACCTGAAAAAAAGAGAAAAAAGTAGTAAAAATCAAATATTTATTCAGATAAAGCATAGCATGGTGGTAGAAAATGATGCATAAATGACTCCAATTAGAAATCCAAAGTCGGTTAAATCGAAAACCAATGAACTTTAAAACTTGTGTGTGTATATGAACTTGAGCATATCAATACTATCTATCATTATAAAGACCTAAACATACTAAACACAAACCGAGGTCTTCTTGTAGAACTCCTTCTCCAAATCGACTCGATCTAAACGCGATCCAATGAGCTTGACTCCAACCGAGTACTGATGCGATCTTGATACTCGAGCTCTTGAACCTACATGTGAAAGCTCCAAAACTCCTTTGTTGAAGCATAACACCTACTAAAATCTTGATCAAATATCTGAAACTAAATATCATAAGATGTTAGTAAACTATAACTACATGAGTTAATCATCATCAAAACTAGAGTAATGGGCCTCTGGGCCAACAGGGTTCAAGAGTGATAGGTTCGGGAGCCATTGCTAACTTGAAAAAAATCAATTTGAGTTCGAGAGTCAGTTTTGGATCAAGAGTTGAGTCCAAATCATAAAACTCAATTTCATATTCTTTTCCCATCAGTGAAATGTGACTATCCAAAAGAGGTGGTTCAATCCCAAAATCTATGGATAAAGGAACCAAATGTTGGCTCGGGAAATGGGTCCAACTTGGATAAGGATACCAAAGTCAACATAAATTCAAAACTTGGAACTGAATCACAGAGTTGTGGGTCAAGGTCACATTTATATTCAAGTTCAATTTCATTGAAATAAAAACTTGCCAATTTGTCAATGGATTGATATTTGTCACGTTCATGGTTTTATGGTGAAATTGATCTCGGTCAAATTCAAGATACTATGATTCTTGATTTTTATCAATATAGTTAGAAGTGTTGGGAATAATCAAAGATTGGGTAGGAAGAGTTTCCTTATTCCTACGCATGTTTTCCAATTGACTAAGTCTTGCTTCTATTATATCAAAAGGATTGCATTTGAATTGAATTATACATTCCATACTCTTTTCTAAGCCGGTATGTTCTTCTTGTTGTGGGACTTGAAAAATAGAGTAAGGATCGTAGATTTGAAAATTTTGATGGGATTTTGAGTCTTCTATATTTTGAATTTGCTGCTCAATCTCTTCTAGGACTTCCATCCTCTTTTCCCAGAAAACTGGTTCTTTTATTGGTTGCTTGGGAAAAAGGGTATATGAAGCAGGATGTTAGTAAGGTGGTTGACCATATGACTCGGGGAAATTGTATCCTCACTGATCTGTAAAGAGTAGTGATGATTGTTCCAGTCCTGCTTATAATATTGGGACTGTGGCATATATCTACTCGGATAAGACCAATCCGGCGTACTTGGTTGGTTAAAGTTATGATATACCGGGTTGGTAATATCCGAGTTAAAAGAGGTCGGGGTGAAGTATGGACCATTACAAGCATAGGAATAATTATGATTATAATCCATATTAGCAAGTGATTAGTCTAAAGTTCTGCATTATTATATCACATTTTCCCACCAATTTATGAATAAAATGTTGGTCTAAACCGTGTTTTGGTCCAAAAATTTGATCGGAACGGACAAGCACTTGAAAACATATGTAACGCCCCGATCCCACGGATACGGGGACGTCACTGCGACGTATATACCCAGGTCAGAAAGTTCCCCCACGTATATACGCTAAGCATAAAGTACAACAAGGATCAGAGTACAGCACAAAGCGTGGTATTCATAATGTGCCAACTTAAAAGTACAAATACAAAGTCATCACAGGATATGATAAAATATTACACATTACATATGTCTTTTATCACAACCAAGTCCAAAAGTACAATATAAAATGAGGACACAAAAGGTTCACGAGCTAGATAAAGATTCCGTGAGTCAAAAAGAGAAGTCTGGCACAAAAGAACAGGAACTAGTCTGCCTACTCACCAAGAAACGCTTGATCTCCTGTGGACTGTTCCACTTCGATCCAAGCTTCTAAACCTGAACATACAAATCCAAGGGAGTCAGGACCTCCCAACAATGAACAGGCTACAGCCAAATGGCTAAGAGACAAGAGTAGGAAGGTTAGAACACAAGTATAGCAAGTGTGAACAAGTAAACATAATATCCTTAAAACAGGAAATCCAGGGTAAAGTTGATTACACAAGATTGATTGTATACGCTCAGGTCACGGTCCCATGAGACTAGTACATCGAAGGAATAATCCAAACAAGGAAACCCTCATCTATATACCTTTATTCATGTCACCGTAATCCAAGCGTATAGAATCAGAGTCGCAAAATAGTCATAACGAGAATACATAACAGGTGTGACAAGAGTGCATAACAGGTATCAAAACAGGGATCATAACAGTAATCATAACTGGAGTCCGATACAGGTGTCATAACAGGAATATCAAGAGTATAAATTATTATTATTCGTCTAACCCATATATCTAGGTATGTGTCTCGGTATATATCCCAACGCACATACATCCATATATAAGCAAGTCGAGGTTTGTTACCGGAAGTAGATGAAGAACTGATAGAGCTTCTTATAATAGTTTCCATACACCTGGAACCAGTTTGGAGGCCCAAAGTCCCCCTAACACTAATCTCCTATGGGCCCTAAGTCCCACTAACACTACCGCCAATATTTCATTCCCATACTATAAGCAAGGTGTCATTCCGGCATTCATCACTTCCTCCCATTCCCCATACAAGTTGTCCTTTTTATAGTTTATTAACATAATTATCAGATTAAGGGAATGAGCAAGATCATAACTGGAATACATAACTGGAATACAGGTACTACATTCCCTTAACTGTGATAATTAAACAATGTCAAGTGTATCATGCCTTGTTTTAATAGATAGCATGACAAGAGGTTGAGAGTACTAATTAACAAGTCATAAAGTATAATATACAAACATATGAACCAAGCATAAGATTCAAATATAAGAAAGTAATTAACTATGACAAACAGCCAAAGTTAGTCGACTAGGGTCAAGGGAGTAGTCGACTAATAGAGGGATTAGTCGACTAACAGTCTGGTATAGTCGACCAAAACTGTGCACCAGAGTTGGGTTTCTGATTCAGGAAAAGTTAGTCGACTAGGGTCAAAAGGGTAGTCGACTAACAGATATGCCAAGTCGACTAACAGTTATGTTAAGTCGACTAAATCTGAGTTACAGAAAGTTGGATTTTGATTCAGGAAACATTAGTCAACTAGGGTAGAAAGTATAGTCGACTAGTAATCTATAGTTGACTGGTAAATTAACATAGTCGACTAAAACTGTGCTCCAGGAAAGATTTCGTTTCAAACTAAGGGTTTCAAGTCGACTAGCTCCTAGGTCAAGTCGACTAATCGTGGTCTGAAAACAGATTACAGAACTGAATTTGATGGTTATTCTTGATGGTTAAAATATGATTTTGAAGACACAAATGTGCAAGATATGGAAGCATAAACATACTAAGAATTGTATGAGTCTTGGTGAGTAAAAATACTCACTTCGAATGGTTATGAGAAGTTTTATGAACTCGAAATGGTTGTGGTCGACGATATCACCAAGAACGATCCCAATCCAAAAGAAGTTGAGGTTGAAGTGGAGATGATAGCCTTGGTGATGCTTTGGAGTTGATGGTTAAAGTTGAGATGAAGGAGGATTTTGGTGTGAAGGCAATTCTTTTGTTGAAGTGGAGAAAAAGAGAGAAAAATGAAAAGGAAAGATTTATATAGGATTTAGATTTTGTGAAGGAGGTGTAATTAATGTAGATGAGAGGGGGTTATTTGCAAAGTGGAGGGTGAGGTGTCCCTCTTTTGGCCACTTGGCCGTCCATGGAGAGAGAGAGAGAGAAAGAGGGGCATTAATGAGGGAGTTGGTGGAAGTGTGTGGAGAGGAAAAAGTTGGAATTTTGGAAAAGATTAGAATTTTGGAAAATTGGAAATCTTGTGGCTTGTGGAGGAAGGAAGAGATATAAAGGAAAAGGAAAAAGGAAAAGGAATTATAAAGGAGAAGATATTTTCTCTTGGACTCAAAATGAAACTGTTGAAAATACTGATTTCCGGTTTAAGTCGGGGATGCGGAAAACATTTCGGAAAATACCGAAATCGTCCGAAATTCAAGTGTCTCAGAACGACTCGTAATAATTATCAAAAAATCAAGAATATTATACTAAGAATTATAGTGAAATCAGTTTTAAGAAATACTTTATAGTTTTAAAACTAAAAATCCCGGAATCAATTTGCTACCGACTCCGGTGGAATTTTCATAAATTCATAAAATCTTCAGAAAAAGTATTTAAGTAAGAAATGTGATTCTAAGAGATAAAGTCTAAAGACCCATCTAGAAATTCCAATCTGATTGTAAATTAAAAATCCGGGAATCGATCAGCGACACTGGTCGATACCGGTTTAGAAGAAATTCCTTTTAATTCAAGAAAAATTCCAGAAAATCATATAAAATCTAGAATATTGGAAAACGATATTTAAAATTAAAATAGGTCAAATACAGAAGGTAAATCGAAAATACGATCGAAAAACTGAATACGCAACTAAGTACGTATTCCGGGAACGGGGTATTACAATCCACCCACCTTACAAAAAATTGCGTCCTCGCAATTTCGCTAAGGGGCAAATTGAACACAAAAGGGACAAAGGTGGAATAAAGGCTTCATAAATCCAAAACAGGGTTAAGGTGAACACATGAAGGACTAGGATAGACAATGAGAGAATGATAAGGGAAATATTAAGAAAGATAACTAACTCAAATACAAGATCGGAATAGTGGTTACCATGATATCTTCAAGGTTCCTGGTCTGGATACTGGTCTTCCCACTCTGCTGCGTCATCTGATGCCTCTGCCGCCATAATGTAACCTTGGCCTCTACCCTGATCTGCTCTAGTTCTCATTCCTCTCTGCTGATGATCATACCGTTGGGGTGGAAATGGAACTCTTCGATCAACGGGTTCTGGATTCCTCCTCAATGGCGGAGCTGGAAGTGCTGGGGCTGGATGTGCTGGGGCTGGAAGAGCCGGTCTAACTGGTGCCGTATGTCCAAACTTTCTGTGCGGGCAATCCCTTAGTGCATGACTCCCTGCCCCACATGCCAAACATAATCCATTGGCAATGCGACAATCCCTCTTATAATGCCCGGGTCTATGGCAGAAATTACATATAATCTGAGACAGAGGAGGTTGGAATGGTCTCTTGTTCATCGGGCCATGGGTTGCCCTAACTGCATCTTCCTCATCCATCAACTCAAAGGCCTCTTCTTGGCCTGGTTCCTTATCAGGGTCAATTTCTTCTTCTCCAATCCACGCTCCACTTCTCGAGCTATGGTGAGAACTTCAGAATAAGTCTTCAACTGCTGGGGCATTAAGAAGACTTGGATGTCCATCTGTAATCCCTGTTGGAATCTACTTGCCCGCTTCTCCTCATCAGTTACCATGTATGGAGCAAAGCGGCTAAGTCTTAAGAATTCCGCGGCATACTCATCCACGGACCGATTCCCTTGCTGAAGCCTGATGAATTGCTCTTCCATGTCTTTCTGAGCAGTGGCAGGGAAGAATCTGCTATAGAAACTCTTGGAGAATGTGTCCCAAGTGACAGGCTTCTCCAATCTTGCCTCCTCAGCTAGCCACCAAGTTCTGGCTACATCTTTCAATTGAATCTTTGCGACCTCCACTTGATTTTCCTTTGGAACTCGGGCTGCATTCAACAAGTCTGAGGTGTCTGTCAGCCATTGCTCAGCATCCAGGGGTTTCTCTCCTCCCGTGAATGTGGCTGGTTGCAACCTTCTGAAGTCTGATATATTCCCCGGCCTTTGTCCTTTGGGAGCTGCCAACTCTTGCCGAAGGAGTTCCGTCTGTTGCTGCTGATTCTCCATCATCATCTGAATGACCCTCAGAATATCTACATTCTCTCCTGTGGGTCCATTCGATACCTGCCCAGAGTTGCTACGACCCGATCTTCTATCCATACCTAGTTGGTGGAAGATGACTGGAAGGAACTGGAAAATGGAAGGATTTCAGGACATAATAGATACAAGGTATGAATCAAGAAGGAATCAAGAAGGACTCGATAACTTTGTACATTGTAGTTGGCAATGGCAAATTATAGTAATTTGCTGCTTGATTGTACTATAGGTGGGAGAGCCTAGGCTCTGATACCATCCTGTAACGCCCCGATCCCACGGATACGGGGACGTCACTGCGACGTATATACGCAGGTCAGAAAGTGCCCCCACGTATATACGCTAAGCATAAAGTACAACAAGGATCAGAGTACAGCACAAAGCGTGGTATTCATAATATGCCAACTTAAAAGTACAAATACAAAGTCATCACAGGATATGATAAAATATTACACATTACATATGTCTTTTATCACAACCAAGTCCAAAAGTACAATATAAAATAAGGACACAAAAGGCTCACGAGCTAGATAAAGATCCCGTGAGTCAAAAAGAGAAGTCTGGCACAAAAGAACAGGAACTAGTCTGCCTACTCACCAAGAAACGCTTGATCTCCTGTGGACTGTTCCACTTCGATCCAAGCTTCTAAACCTGAACATACAAATCCAAGGGAGTCAGGACCTCCCAACAATGAACAGGCTACAGCCAAATGGCTAAGAGACAAGAGTAGGAAGGTTAGAACACAAGTATAGCAAGTGTGAACAAGTAAAACATAATATCCTTAAAACAGGAAATCCAGGGTAAAGTTGATTACAAGCAAGATTGATTGTATACACTTAGGTCACGGTCCCATGAGACTAGTACATCGAAGGAATAATCCAAACAAGGAAACCCTCATCTATATACCTTTATCTCATGTCACCGTAATCCAAGCGTATAGAATCAGAGTCGCAAAATAGTCATAACGAGAATACATAACAGGTGTGACAAGAGTGCATAACAGGTATCAAAACAGGGATCATAACAGTAATCATAACTGGAGTCCGATACAGGTGTCATAACAGGAATATCAAGAGTATAAATTATTATTATTCGTCTAACCCATATATCTAGGTATGTGTCTCGGTATATATCCCAACGCACATACATCCATATATAAGCAAGTCGAGGTTTGTTACCGGAAGTAGATGAAGAACTGATAGAGCTTCTTATAGTAGTTTCCATACACCTGGAACCAGTTTGGAGGCCCAAAGTCCCCCTAACACTAATCTCCTGTGGGCCCTAAGTCCCACTAACACTACCGCCAATATTTCATTCCCATACTATAAGCAAGGTGTCATTCCGGCATTCATCACTTCCTCCCATTCCCCATACAAGTTGTCCTTTTTATAGTTTATTAACATAATTATCAGATTAAGGGAATGAGCAAGATCATAACTGGAATACATAACTGGAATACAGGTACTACATTCCCTTAACTGTGATAATTAAACAATGTCAAGTGTATCATGCCTTGTTTTAATAGATAGCATGACAAGAGGTTGAGAGTACTAATTAACAAGTCATAAAGTATAATATACAAACATATGAACCAAGCATAAGATCCAAATATAAGAAAGTAATTAACTATGACAAACAGCCAAAGTTAGTCGACTAGGGTCAAGGGAGTAGTCGACTAATAGAGGGATTAGTCGACTAACAGTCTGGTATAGTCGACCAAAACTGTGCACCAGAGAGTTGGGTTTCTGATTCAGGAAAAGTTAGTCGACTAGGGTCAAAAGGGTAGTCGACTAACAGATATGCCAAGTCGACTAACAGTTATGTTAAGTCGACTAAATCTGAGTTACAGAAAGTTGGATTTTGATTCAGGAAACATTAGTCGACTAGGGTAGAAAGTATAGTCGACTAGTAATCTATAGTCGACTGGTAAATTAACATAGTCGACTAAAACTGTGCTCCAGAAAAGATTTCGTTTCAAACTAAGGGTTTCAAGTCGACTAGCTCCTAGGTCAAGTCGACTAATCGTGGTCTGAAAACAGATTACAGAACTGAATTTGATGGTTGTTCTTGATGGTTAAAAATATGATTTTGAAGACACAAATGTGCAAGATATGGAAGCATAAACATACTAAGAATTGTATGAGTCTTGGTGAGTAAAAATACTCACTTCGAATGGTTATGAGAAGTTTTATGAACTCGAAATGGTTGTGGTCGACGATATCACCAAGAACGATCCCAATCCAAAAGAAGTTGAGGTTGAAGTGGAGATGATAGCCTTGGTGATGCTTTGGAGTTGATGGTTAAAGTTGAGATGAAGGAGGATTTTGGTGTGAAGGCAATTCTTTTGTTGAAGTGGAGAAAAGAGAGAAAAATGAAAAGGAAAGATTTATATAGGATTTAGATTTTGTGAAGGAGGTGTAATTAATGTAGATGAGAGGGGGTTATTTGCAAAGTGGAGGGGTGAGGTGTCCCTCTTTTGGCCACTTGGCCGGCCATGGGAGAGAGAGAGAGAAAGAGGGGCATTAATGAGGGAGTTGGTGGAAGTGTGTGGAGAGGAAAAAGTTGGAATTTTGGAAAAGATTAGAATTTTGGAAAATTGGAAATCTTGTGGCTTGTGGAGGAAGGAAGAGATATAAAGGAAAAGGAAAAAGGAAAAGGAATTATAAAGGAGAAGATATTTTCTCTTGGACTCAAAATGAAACTGTTGAAAATACTGATTTCTGGGTTTAAGTCGGGGATGCGGAAAACATTTCGGAAAATACCGAAATCGTCCGAAATTCAAGTGTCTCAGAACGACTCGTAATAATTATCAAAAAATCAAGAATATTATACTAAGAATTATAGTGAAATCAGTTTTAAGAAATACTTTATAGTTTTAAAACTAAAAATCCCGGAATCAATTTGCTACCGACTCCGGTGGAATTTTCATAAATTCATAAAATCTTCAGAAAAAGTATTTAAGTAAGAAATGTGATTCTAAGAGATAAAGTCTAAAGACCCATCTAGAAATTCCAATCTGATTGTAAATTAAAAATCCGGGAATCGATCAGCGACACTGGTCGATACCGGTTTAGAAGAAATTCCTTTTAATTCAAGAAAAATTCCAGAAAATCATATAAAATCTAGAATATTGGAAAACGATATTTAAAATTAAAATAGGTCAAATACAGAAGGTAAATCGAAAATACGATCGAAAAACTGAATACGCAACTAAGTACGTATTCCGGGAACGGGGTATTACAACATATGTTTTGTAAAATCAATGAAAAGCAAGCGTGCTAATGTTCCCTCGATACTTCCGTTATAGCATTGGTCAACAGGTCGAATCCACAGGGATGGGAGGCGATAGAAGTATTAACAGTTTTTATTCACGTCGATTGTTAACAAGTTCTTCTTTGTTAAAGAATGAGAAAAGGTAAGAGAAAAGAAATCCAGAAAGTGATAGGTAAAGAAGGCGATGAAAACGACGACAAAAACAAAAGAGAAGTGGTTTTGAAAACAAAAAGAAAATGAAACGAAGGTGAACTAAGAGGATGGTAAAAACAACAAGCGAAAAAATGATAAAAGATTTTGAATTGGTTTTTAAAATAAGATAAAAGAAAACTCGTGGCTACTAACTACTAATTGATCCACTAACCATACTAACCACTTACTTGATAATCCACATGAATCTAATCGCCTCTAAAAGGTCTTGCTCTTGTAAGAGCCATTGATGGCTCATGATGATGGATTCTAACATTCTAACATTTCTAACACCTAACCCACTAACTTGCTAACTTGCAATGTCTTCTTTATTTCATGCTCACCTCTAACCGATTTTGATGATTTAATAGTAGCTTGCAACTTGTTATGTGGTATGGATGTGTTGTTTAAATGTAGAAGAACAATCTTATGAGTCATGCTTTGTATCATCTCTTGAAGCCAAGGATTAGTGATGGCCAAGGCTTGATGTGAGGCAACTGTCACTAAGAGGTTAGCATGGTTAGTAGAGCAATTAGTAGTTAATAACCATGAGTTTTTTTTTACTTTGTTTTAATAACCAGTTTCAAAATATTTTTATCATTTTTTCTATCGTTGTTTTACCATCTTCTTTATTCACCTTTATTTTATTTTCTTTACTACAAACTTCATCTTCTTTTCTATTTTATTTTCCAAACCACTCATCTTTTATTTTCACATCGCTTTCATCGCCTTCTCTATCTATCACGTTTAGTTTTCTTTTCTTTTACTTTTAATCATTCTTTTAACAAAGAAGACTTGTTAACAACTGACGTGAACAAAAATTGTTAATACTTCTATCGCCTACCGTCCCTGTGGATTCGATCCGTTGAGCCAATGCTATAACGAAAGTATCAAGGGAACATTAGCACACATATATAATTTCATTGATTTCATAAATACACATTTTCAAGTGCTAGTTTTCTAATCAATTTTTTGGCACCATTGCCGGGGACGGAATGGTTTAGATTTTACGTTTGTGTTAACATTTTCTTTTCTGTTTCGGTGTGCAGGTTAATTTTTGTAGAAACTGAATAATGTAGAACTTTACTTTTGCTTGCATGTCCCTTTTCTAGAAAGCAGGGACTCTGCTTCCATAACTGTGTCGCGAAAACTGAAGGAAAGCCGCGGAAACATGGCGTATTTGTAGGATTTTGACTTCATCTTTTGTAGGGACTTTGCAAGTTGTATATATTGATATAATCAGCTGCTAGTTTTTTGCTTTGATTGCTTACACACTGTAATAAATTAAAATTTTCTTGTTTCTTGTTTGTTCTTTCTTTTTTATTTGTGATTGTTTGTGAAATAGAATTCAACAACAACAATTCTTTTAATCATAATATGAATCCATACTTCACACCAACCCCATTTGATTCGGATAATTCCGACCTGGCCTTTTACAATATGAGCCAACCAAATACACTGGTTGGACTTATCTAAATCAATACAACCCATAACTATAATCTTATGTGAAAAGTCACCTAGAGGGGGGTGAATAGGTGATATAGCTAATCTGTGAACTAAATGCGGAATATGAAAACTTAATGCAATTCACACTCAAGTGCTATCAACAAGTGATGCACAAAACCAAGCCAAGCAAATATGAATGAGCAATATAAATAGATGCAAGGCACAAAGTAAAGAGAAAGTTAGAGAGAGTCAATGGATCAAGCGCAAACAACAAGATATGTTCCGAGGTTCGAGCACCCAGCTCTACATCCCCGCCTTCGACACACGAAGGATTTTCAATCCACTAGCTTGTCCACAAAGGACTCCCACAAAGGGAACCTCCACCGAGGATTTGGGGCAATCACAATTACAAGGAGTACCCAACTCCTTCCTTACAAACCACAACCTCCTCTTGAGGCAAACTTCAAACCAACAACAACCTCCTCCTTGAGGCAAGCTCAACCCAATACAAAGATCACCTCACAACCTTGAGGGATACAACCCAATAGCAAATCTTCCTCAACACAATGAGGGAAAGGCACAAAGCCAAGCTAAATAGGGTTTACAACTTAGTGGTTTCAAACAACAACTACAAAACAATCTCTTTTTTCCACACAAAATCCTATAGAAAAGATAGTAGATTTTAGCTCAAGTGTGGAGAAAACCAAGGGATTTGAAACCAGCAACTCAAAGAAAATCTTTGGGAAATAAATGAAACCAAGATAGAGAAGTTCAATTCAAAAGCTTTTCCCAAAACCCTTTTCTTTGATTTTTCAAACCCTAAAGAAAACACCAAAAAGATTGTTCAAATCAAGCTCAAAAACTTCTTTTTATTGCTGTAAAAACACCAGAGAGTATGTAAAAATTCGCACAAAAATTCTTGAAGAAAAACTCTTGCAAATGGGTATTTATAGGCTAATCCAGAAAATAGCCGTTGGCTGTAATTTTTGCCAGAATTACCCAGTCGACCGCCCAGTCGACCGCCCAACGGTCAATTTTTGACCCGTTGGCGCTAGCGGTCGACCGCCCGGTCGACCCAAAACAACAGAGAGCAAACCTGCTCTCAGTCGGTCGACCGGCACGGTCGACCGGCTAAAGGTGTAGCCAGCGTGCACGTTTCTGTGCACGTCGGTCGACCCATACGGTCGACCGTCTACATGGTGCGGTCGACCGTACCGGTCGACCGATCAGCCTGGCAGACACCAAAACAGGTCAGAAATCTGGGGAAATAAATATCTAATAAATTCTTATAAACTACTAAAAATTCCCAAAAATAGTTTTGTCAAATTGCATTGATATATAAATATGTGATAAAAGTTTTGACTCAAATATCAAGCAATTAAAACTATTTTTTTATGTCTAATATTTTTACCAAAAACCAAAAACTGTATTTTCTAAAACTTGAATTTTGAATAGAAAATACGTTTTGTCCTAAACACTTCCAGATACAAAAACATGATAATTAAACACTTTGAAGCATGATGCATATGGATAGAAATCCAATATACATGAAACAAATATATATCATAGTTTTTGTCATTAATTCTAAAATATGTTTTATCAAAAATATCAAACATATAACACATGAATAAAGGAGTCAAAACTAAGTTTGTCTAGGAAATTAAAGCATGCATGTATATAGAACAAATCATATATACATTAAACCATGTAAACTTGTTTTGATCTATCTATTCATGAAAACCAAGATCGGTTAAACCTAAAACCGAAAAACAAAAAACCAATATTCAAAACATGAAACGTGTGTGTTGTGAACTTGAGCATTATCATACTATTCTAATCTTTACAATTTGGATCTAAACACAAACTAAACTAGGGATACCTAAGTCTTCTTGTAGAGCGCCGTCTCCAAGTTGACTTGGTCCAAACCGTGATTCACCAAGCTTGACTCCAATGAGTGCTAGATGTCATCTTTGATGCTTAGGCTCTTGAATCACCTTGTGAAAGATGTGTGGAAGCTTTCACCAACTAATATCTTGTTAAATATCTGAAACTTAAACATTGCAAGATTATTAGTACACATAACTACATGAGTTAATCATCATCAAAACTAGAGTGGAAGGCCTTTGGGCCAACAATCTCCCCCTTTTTGATGATGACAAAACTCATGGAGTTATATATGCATGGATTAAAGTAAAGCTTCAAAGAAGCTCCCCCTTAACTCATGCATAACAATAAAACATATAAGATATGCAATGAATGTTCTTAAACACATATAAACATGTTCTGGATACCAATTAAAATAAAACATAAACAATGAAACATGCTCTTGATACAATAAAACAATAATATTGAAACCAACTTATTATTACTAATGAAAACCAACTAAAACATATGCATAAATCAACCATGCATATAAACTACAAATTCTTCTCCCCCTTTTTGTCAATCATCAACAAAGGGGTAAAAACAAACATAATGAAAACAAATACTTCTCCCCCTAAATCTTCAAAACAAAGAAGCAATAAATTATTCCAAGGGGTAAAACCAAAGTCAATATGATATTAATTGAAAATACAAACTTTGAGAAATGCCAAATCCTATTTGAAATAAAACAAGGCATTGAAACAAAATAACATTTTATATCAAAATGAAAACATGTAATGTAAACTTGATACCAATAGATATTTTTTATTATAAGCATATGATACCAATTACTTTAATATCATAAAGTTAGGGAGTGGGAAACAAAAATAATGGTAAACCAAATACCAATTGAAATATAAAATACGAGTTTTCTCCCCTTTATGAAATACCAAAAGAAAATATGCATAGGCTTGAAATAAGATACCAATTGAAAATTAAATCAATTGAAACATGATATTCATTAAAAATTCAAGCTTAGCAATCTTAAAATTATGATAAAGCTTGTATATGGATACCATTGAAAAACTCAAGCTTAACATAACCAAAATTTGTGCTTCAAGATATAGGGATATAATATGCACAAATAAATCATCAATATATGTATGTAAGAAATAGATACCAATTGAAATTGATACTATATGAAGTGTAAGCATACATATATAAAACAAAACATATATGAGTATACAAAAGGATGTCAAGATTGATACCAATTGAAAGAATTCAATGATACCAATTGAAACAACAATAAGATCAAGTGTATGACTCATATCAACTACCACCCATTTCATGATCAAGTTTAAATGATTTACACTATTAAGCATACATGAGCATGATCTCCCATCCACCGCCCATAGATGGTAGGAGTTTTCAAAAATAGATTTAGAAATATAGTTAGTTTGAAAATCTCTACCAAATTAAAGAATACGAACTAGTTTATGAAAGTTTGAAAACTAGCACGTAATCCTTCAAGTGAGGAATAACAAAAATGTTTTTCATAAAAACACATGTAAATCACATGACATTAAACACTCAAAATCCATATAGCACAAATTGTACTCATGAAAACTAAATCACGAGAAAACATTAAATAGGGTGAGTGTACAAGTGTTGTGTGAAACATATCATCATGAAAATGGACAATCAAGCTCGATTGAAATTCCTAAAATATGAACACATGAAAAACTAAATCTTCATTACTAAAGGAAATTTTCTCAATGGCTTGAAAATCATCATAACAAATTAAACTCCAAGGCATATGTATGTTTTGACAAAACAAAAGTATACATACATATCCCTAAACACAATTGAGTCCAAAATATAGATTTGCATGAAAAGCAAATGACTCAAGGGGCATACATGTATATCTTAAGGTTTGGCAAAATAGACATATACATGAAGTGAAAACACTTAATCATAGAAAACACATCAAAAATAGGAATACATGTTTGAATGCATGAATCATCAAAACTAGGCTATACTAACACATTTAATGGGTACAAATAAGCATCCAAGCACAAACATATATAAAGGTTTATTTGTGTCCCACTACATGTGCAAGTATAAATTCTAGTCTTAATGAAAACTAACATCTAAACAAGTAATCAAATCATTATGCATAAAACGGATACAAATCAATCATGAAAAACATAAAATTGATCATGAAGAACATCCACATGCTATTAGAATTAAGAAATACATGATCAAAACATGTGGCTAAATTAGAAATCATACAACACAAGTTATTTATTAAAACATGAATCATTAAAAAAAAAATCATAGTCAACCATATGATTTGCATGACAAAGACATGTGCATTAAACCTATGATAAACATGATAGCTAAAACATAAAGAGAACACAAATATGGGTCCATATTAAACATGGGTGTCTCAATAACTAATCATGTAAAGCATAAGTCTAATAAACATGGCAAATATCATACTAATCAAAAACATGAGTCATCAAAACAAAACATCATAAACATTCATATGATCATTATGTATATGCATGTACATTAGATCTAGGGCATACATGTTAGTTTAAACAAGGTGAGAACACTTAAATATAGATCCATATAAAACATGGGTGCTCAAGTAACTAAACATGTATAACACTATTCTAATAAGCATGGCATAGGCATAATGAATAACAAACATGACATGCTATAAATAGATGAACATTAAAAGCATGCAAATAAAAATGGGAGTTAGAGAATGATACCAAAACCGATGAAGGTGCATCTCTAGTTCTCCAAACCACGGTGGTCCTCCCACCTAATCTCCTTGAGAGTGAAGCATCCAAATGGTTCTCCTTTTAGCTTAGAATGCATCCACCTCAAGGCACCAACACTCTCACGTTATGCGAGAGCCTCCACCTACATCAAACATCAAAGAGGTGGATCTTGGTACCCATTTTCTTGTGGGTCCACGGGGGTTAGTATCTCTCCTAACCCAAACAAGATTAGTTGCTAAATTTTCAATATGTAATCTATCATAGCAAAATCTAGCAAGGTGGCCTTTTCGACCACAATGTGTACAAGTGTACACATGAGCATACATGTTATGATTGTGTCCGTGATGGGCATGTGTATGCCGTGTTGGGTGTGCATGCATAGTTGGAACTTGTTTCTTGCGAACCAAGGATTCCAAACGAGTGTGGTTCATGGCACAATGGCTCAAAGTGGAGCCCAAACAATCAACACTTTTCTTCAAAACATTTATATCATTTTCTATGCTAGAAGACAAAGTGGAGCATGCTATAGGTGTGCAAGAAGTAGAAGCTACACTAGCATGGCAAACATGAATATCAATATCATTTTGCAAAGATTTATTTTTATTCAAAACCAAATCCAATTCTTTTGTTATGAAATCAATTTCATTTTTCAAGGTAACATTTTCTTTAAAAACAAGATCTAATTTTGAAGATAAAATCTCATTGTGCTTTACAACATCATCACAATCATTTTTATTTTTCAAAAATTCATTTTCCTTTAAAGCAAATTCGAGTTGAGATTTAAGTGAGTCACATTCACTTGCAATCTCTTCCTTCTCTTGCAACATCAATTCAAAATTAGAGCATAAATCCTTGAATTCATTTTTCAAATAAGATTATCATCTTTCAACAAATCATGTTTTTCTAACAAATTTTCAAGCTTTTGAATAAGTTCCATATTTAAAGTTTGAACTTCAAAACATCTATGACAATAGGAACTAGAGCTATCATCTATTTGAGAATCCGATTGTACCTCAAGGGAGTTCTTCCCTTGGACCATGAGGCATTGCTCTTCGGACTTTTCTCTCTTAGATCTCCTCATCTTGCTGATAATCCTTGAAAGCTAGGGAGAAGTCAAGATGCTCCAAACTGCAAAAGCCGAATCATAACGATCAAAACATGTAATAAATGTTCATTTAGAGATGCTCTAAGTGCCCTAAGTGCTAATGCATTGGCCTTCTTATGCTTGCTACTATTTGGGAGGGATTCTATGGTAATGGCTTGATAAACTAGATGTCCTAGGTCTTTTAAATGTTTAGTCATATTAGCCTTCCAAGCATCAAGTCTAAAATGATCAAACATAGGAGGGCTAGCCATAAGTGCAAACTAAATGTGTGCAAATGAAAATGCAAATGAAGATTAGCAAACCAAGATCTCACTCCTAGGTGGTTAAACCTAAATATCAGGAGCGCTAGCTCTGATACCAATTGAAAAGTCACCTAGACGGGGGGTGAATAGGTGATATAGCTAATCTGTGAACTAAATGCGGAATATGAAAACTTAATGCAATTCACACTCAAGTGCTATCAACAAGTGATGCACAAAACCAAGCCAAGAAAATATGAATGAGCAATATAAATAGATGCAAGGCACAAAGTAAAGAGAGAGTTAGAGAGAGTCAATGGATTAAGCGCAAACAACAAGATATGTTCCGAGGTTCGAGCACCCAGCTCTACATCCCCGCCTTCGACACACGAAGGATTTCCAATCCACTAGCTTGTCCACAAAGGACTCCCACAAAGGGAACCTCCACTGAGGATTTGAGGCAATCACAATTACAAGGAGTACCCAACTCCTCCCTTACAAACCACAACCTCCTCTTGAGGCAAACTTCAAACCAACAACAACCTCCTCCTTGAGGCAAGCTCAACCCAATACAAAGATCACCTCACAACCTTGAGGGATACAACCCAATAGCAAATCTTCCTCAACACAATGAGGGAAAGGCACAAAGCCAAGCTAAATAGGGTTTACAACTTAGTGGTTTCAAACAACACCACAAAACAATCTCTTTTTCCCACACAAAATCCTATAGAAAAGATAGTAGATTTTAGCTCAAGTGTGGAGAAAACCAAGGGATTTGAAACCAGCAACTTAAAGAAAATCTTTGGGAAATAAATGAAACCAAGATAGAGAAGTTCAATTCAAAAGCTTTTCCCAAAACCCTTTTCTTTGATTTTTCAACCCTAAAGAAAATACAAAAAAGATTGTTCAGATCAAGCTCAAAAACTTCTTTTTATTGCTGTAAAACACCAGAGAGTATGTAAAAATTCGCACAAAAATTCTTGAAGAAAAACTCTTGCAAATGGGGTATTTATAGGCTAATCCAGAAAATAGCCGTTGGCTGTAATTTTTACCAGAATTACCCTGACGGTCGACCGCCCGATCGACCGCCCAACGGTCATTTTTGACCCGTTGGCGCTAGCGGTCGACTGCCCGGTCGACCCAAACAAACAGAGAGCAAACCTGCTCTTAGTCGGTCGACCGGCACGGTCGAACGGCTAAAGGTGTAGCCAGCGTGCACGTTTCTGTGCACGTCGGTCAACCCATACGGTCGACTGTCTACATGGTGCGGTCGACCGTACCAGTCGACCGATCAGCCTGGCAGACACCAAAACAGGTCAGAAATCTGGGGAAATAAATATCTAATAAATTCTTATAAACTACTAAAAATCCCCAAAAATAGTTTTGTCAAATTGCATTGATATATAAATATGTGATAAAAGTTTTGACTCAAATATCAAGCAATTAAAACTATTTTTATGTCTAATCATTTTTACCAAAACCAAAAAACTGTATTTTCTAAAACTTGAATTTTGAATAGAAAATACGTTTTGTCCAAAACACTTCCAGATACAAAACATGATAATTAAACACTTTGAAGCATGATGCATATGGATAGAAATCCAATATACATGAAACAAATATATATCATAGTTTTTGTCATTAATTCCAAATATGTTTTGTCAAAAATACCAAAACATATAACACATGAATAAAGGAGTCAAAACTAAGTTTGTCTAGGAAATTAAAGCATGCATGTATATAGAACAAATCATATATACATTAAATCATGTAAACTTGTTTTGATCCATCTATTCATGAAAACCAAGATCGGTTAAACCTAAAACCGAAAAACCAAGAACCAATATTCAAAACATGAAACGTGTGTGTTGTGAACTTGAGCATTATCATACTATTCTAATCTTTATAATTTGGATCTAAACACAAACTAAACTAGGGATACCTAAGTCTTCTTGTAGAGCGCCGTCTCCAAGTTGACTCGGTCCAAACCGTGATTCACCAAGCTTGACTCCAATGAGTGCTAGATGTCATCTTTGATGCTTAGGCTCTTGAATTACCTTGTGAAAGATGTGTGGAAGCTTTCACCAACTAATATCTTGTTAAATATCTGAAACTTAAACATTGCAAGATTATTAGTACACATAACTACATGAGTTAATCATCATCAAAACTAGAGTAGAAGGCCTTTGGGCCAACATTATGACCATAATTTTCAAAATAATTTCAACTCTTCACAGAGTCAATGGGGATTCACCTCCCCCGAATCAAATTTTCAACCTCCTTATCCACTGTATCCACCTTGTCCACAAATCTCACAATATTCAATCCCCGATCTCGCTTCCTATACTCCTTTTCTAGACCAACCCATTGAAGAAAAATTTGAACTCAAAAAGAGTATAGAAGTCAACTTACAAGAGGGCGAGCGACAATATCAGAAAATTTGCTTCTCCAATTCCACAATATTTTCAAGATTCATATTCAGTTTCACCTATTCAAAATGAACACTATCTGCCCTGAAACTGAATATGAAACGCTTGCGTGTGTCTGAGCTTTAATCTCAAAACATTTTGGACTCACATTCTTCACAAAATTTTCAAAACCAGGATCCCTACACTCCTTTTCTAGACCAACCACTTGAAGATACATCATATCTAGAAAAGAATATAGAAATCTTGCAAGAGTCTGTGCTACAATTTCAAAAATCTTCTACATAGTCTATCAATAGGTTAGAACAATAATGAGTCAATTAGTCAACATTTATAGAAATGAAGAAGCTCTTTTTTATCAACCTTTGGCCAATTCATATATCTCTAACTCTATTGATTTGATTCAGGACTCTTGCTATTTTGAAAATCAAGATTCAATTTTAGAACATCCAATTGAACTTGACCAACATCAAATTCTTGAAAACCTTATTGACATGTGGCAAGTTATCCCTTTTCTGAGATTGAACTTGAGTATGAATATGATCCTTAACCTCAAGATGGTAATTCAATTTCATTTCCTGATTCAATAATGACTTAGGTGTTTTTACCAGATTTCAATCTTTTTTTCACGATAACATTGGATCCTGTGCGAGTCCATTGTAAAATTGAATCACCATTCTTTTATGATCATCATATTGAACTTGACCAATTTCATACTTTTGAAAGTCTCATTGATAAATTGGCAAGTTCTCATTTTTATGGAATTGAACTCAATTGTGGAATGTAACCTAGATTCTCAGATTTATGATCCAATTCAAATTTCTGAATCAATATTGACTCATGTTTTGTTACCCAACTTGAGTAATATTTTAGAGTCAGTTTTGGTTCCTACACTTGTCATTCTTGAATTGAAATCACCAACCTTAGGAAGTCACATTCCATCATGGGAAAATGAATGTGGACTTGAGTTTCAACTTCTTGATTTGGACCCACTTCCTGAACCAATCTCGACTCCTGAATCTTTACTTGACTTAAGTCTTTTTCCTGAGTTGGTATTAGTTCCTGTACTTCCTGTGTCCAAATCAATCATTCCATTCTGGGACAAGGGTCTTGATAAATTTGACTCTGAAATTATTTTGAAATTTTGAAAATTAGATAGGGTAAAATTCTTAATAAAAATCATCCATGTATATATCATTTTAGTGGGTTGTAATATGATGGCCATTGGTGGGTTCCTCTGAACTCCACACAAATTAGATTGGGCCGCATTTCATGGACCAATCAGACCGCCACCGGAATCACCACCTTGAGGTAATTTTTCCTTCCTCTCTATTTGCTTCATGCGTACATATATCATGATGCATTGAGGACAATGCATGAGAAAAGTGTGGGGGAGGGTTTACTAACATAGAGTTTTTTGGATTTTCTTTCTTTTTTACTTCTTTTATGATATTCTTAGAATTTCCTTTTTGTATAGGATTTTTCTCTTTCTTTATATACTTTTTGAAATAGGAGACAAAGTTTTGATCTATTTTTAAGAAAATTAAGATGATCTTAGAAATTAAGAAAGCCTTAATTATGACATCTTAAACCTAGTCAAAATAATAGATCTTATTTAAGATTATAGGCTAAGTAAGATAAATTGGAGAGATAATTTTATCGTGAATTATTTGCCTTAGATAGTATGCACTTCACGCTTATACATTTTTGGGATGGAAATAAAGACCTAAAATTTCAAAAATCAAAAGAATTAAAAAAAATAAAACCACTTATTAAGCTGGATAATTATGCCTCAAGAAGCATGATTATTCACGCCTAAAGGTGATAATAAGAACAAATAATCTCTCTTAGTTTTGTGGCCTTATTTGCTCGAGTCCTTAAACCCGAGGGATGTTTTCTCATCTAGTGCCCTAAGACCATCCAGTCTGAGAGTTATCGGTTAAAGGCTCACTACCCGGGTGAATTAGAAAGCCTAAGAAAACTAAGGGAAGAAAAAAGAAAAAGGAAATATATATATAAATAAATGGATTGATGGTTAGAGTTGATATCCCAGAAATTTTCACTGTCACAAAGTGCATAATATCTAGGTTTATAAAGGATAAAATATTCAATCCAATTTGAATTCTTACCTTAATTGAAGACAAGATCTTGCATATGGACTAAGTTTAAGGGTGAATAATTTTTGGTGGACTTATGATCATAGATCGCTTATATTTTTATAAAAATATTTCAAAAAACTTGTCTCTCTTTCAAAATATGTTTTTAAAATATTAACATTTGTCTTCTTTCTTTATGGATTTTGTGGGTGCAATCCGCTGAAAACCCTCAGGAGACAAACTCCTCCTCTAGGGGCAACCTAAAGGTTTAACGTCTTGTTGCACACGCTCAATGTAATCGCGTCACCTGCGAAAGTAGTGTAATAACATTTGTAGTATAGTTTTTTCTTCTTGTTTTTCTCGGGACGAGCAAAAGATAAGTGTGGGGCGTGATTAATCTACAGTTTTACATTATTATATCACATTTTTCCACCGATTTATGAATAAAATGTCGGTATAAACTGTGTTTTGGTCTCTCTTGCAGATAATCAAGACAAGGAGGGTAAAAGGGTAATAAGAGCTTAATTAAACCCATTTTTGGGTAATTAAATCCGCATTTCTTGGAGGCCAAGTAAGAGATCTTCTAGAAGATACATTGAACCTAGACCCTTGTGCACATCAGACGAATATACGGATGAAAATACCTAGATCTGAGCATATCTAGAAGGTCCCCAAAGCGCCACGAATCTCCACACCAAAACAGGGACTAGGTCCCTGGTATTGCCGCCGGAACGTGGCTTTTGTCGTGTTTCGACGGCAATTTGGTGGGCCCACGCGTCAATCTTCAATGTGTGGCCTTATCTCGTCTTCTAGAACCCTTCTTTGCCTATAAATACTGCAGGGTTTGGCTGAAACTCAAGCAGATTGGGGTTTAGGCTAGGTTTTCTATCTTTTAGTGTAGTGTAGTGAAGGTATTCTTTTTCTTTTATTTTGTATTTTCTTTTCTTTTTAGATCATGTATTAGGGCAAAGAGATTCAGAGAGAGAAAGAGAGATTGATGTAATAGATGGTGACAATCTATGTAAAGGTGTCTTCTTTCTTCTCCATTGTAATCTTCTCCATCTTTTACATTCTACTTAGCTAATTTCTTTTTTTTATGATAATTAACTACTAACCACTAACCATTTAACCACTTACTTGATAATCCACATGAATCTAATAGCCTCTACAAGGCCTTGCTCTTGCAAGAGCCATTGATGGCACATGATGATGGATTCCAACATTCTAACATTTCTAACACCTAACCCACTAACTTGCAATGTCTTCTATATTTCATGCTCACCTCTAACCGATTTTGATAATTTAATAGTAGCTTGTAACTTGTTATGTGGTATGGATGTGTTGTTTGAATGTAGAAGAACAATCTTATGAGCCATGCTTTGTATCGTCTCTTGAAGCCAGGATTACTGATGGCCAAGGATCCATGTGAGGTAACTATCACTAAGAGATTAGCATGGTTAGTGGAGCAATTAGTAGTTAGTAGCCATGTTTTCTTTTACTTATTTTATTTAAAAACCAATTCCAAAATATTTTATCATTTTTTCTATCGTTGTTTTTACCATCTTCTTTGTTCACCTTTATTTTAATTTTCTTTACTACAAGCTTCATCTTCTTTTCTATTTTGTTTTCCAAACCACTTCTCTTTTATTTTCATATTGCTTTCATCGTACTCGTCAACAGTAAATAGAAAAATATAATGAAATAGGCACGTGCCTAAATGCAAGTCTAAACATTTTTTAGCATTTAACATCCATCATGTTACATTGAGATTTAGCACATTGAGTATAGTAGGCAAAATAAGAAAATAATAGTGGTAGAAACCTAAACTTTGCAATTCATCCACCCTACAAGAAAGATGGATGAGTAGTCCACTCAATTTGCCATGGGAACGTGGCTTTTACCTCGTTTGTGCGACAAGGTTGAGGGCTGTGGGCTCTGCTTTCTAGAGCAGAGTCCTAGAGCCACTTATATGTTTTTGCAACTCTCTTTTCCTTTAAATCAATCCCTGCATACAAAAAAAAGGAAGAAAATTTAAACTTTAAAGTAAATTAATAGAGAAATTTACCATCCTCCCCGGCAACAGTGCCAAAAATTTGATTGAGTTTAGACCTGCATAGAAAAATACAGAATTTCAGACCTTAAGAATAAAATGTTCAAGTACTCAATAATATAGCAAGTGGCATGCAGGTCGTGATCCACAAGGAAGAACTAGAGATAAAAGCTTTTTGTAAGTTCTCTTTTAGTTCGCTAAAGATAGTCAAAGTCTTCTCTTGTTCTTGTAAAGAAAAGGGGAAAAGCTATGTTAAGTTATGAAGAAAGTGGTAGATTGGAGAAAATGGTGATGTTGAGAAATGAAAAACTAGGTTAAAGAAAGAAATAAAAAGAGTAAAGAAAAAAGTTGGTGGTTGGAGGTGATGTAAACTAATGGGTTAAAAGAAATACTTATCTCCTTTGGTTGATGGCTTACCTTGGATTCGTTGCATGTTTACTTTGATCTAGAGGCGATCAGAGCATAGCCCATAAGATACAAACATAAGGAGGAATCCATTGTCAGGGCTATCGATGGCACTTGCTAAGGCAAGGCAATACAGATACTATTCGACTCACTTGGATTATTATCTAAACCAAAAGAGGAAAAGTAGAAAGAAAAACATGAAAACAAAGAAGAACATAAAAATTCATATCTTTTGATTATAGAGAGAAACAACGAAAGAAAGGAGGAATGTTACATCGGTGTCATTCTCAATATAAATCTCTCTTAATTACATGAATCTCTGTCTAACCTATGTTTACAAAGAAATTACATAAAAATAAAAACCTACACTACATTAGAATGAAAACTAACCTAAGAATCTTTTTCTGCCTAATCATTCTTTTTTGCCTCAGAATTTGCAGGTATTTGTAGCAAAAACACAACGGGGGAGAGCATCTTGAGATAGGGGAGCCAACGCTCCCCGTATCTCAACTGAAATGCGGCGGATCCGCAATAATTGCGACAGATCTGTGGCAGTTTTGTGGCCAGATGGACAAATCTGGGGTGTACAGGTCCCTGGTTTGATGTTTCATCTGTTTATCTATCTGGTTTTTCGATTTGAGCTACGGATTTGATGATATCAGTGTTGATCTTCAGCTAATTAAAATAGATTCATTAAAATCTAAATTTAACCGATTTTTATTTGGTGTTATCTCCTGATTTGCACTGATCTTTAGCTAAATATTTTCCTTCATCCTTGATTTTGATTTAATCTAAATTTCAATGGGTTTTTGTGCTCGTTTCTCTCCTTTTCATTTAGTAAAGGCCCTGTAAATATTTAGACAAAAAGATAATTAAATAGAAGAGTTTATTAATGATTGTGATCGATCAATATGGTGGATCACCACCATTTCAAGGACCACATCCTAATAATCAATTTCATAAGGGAAACCAATTTGCTGTAGCACCATCTGCCCCTCCCTGCGTCCCTCTCAATCAAATAAAACCTTCTTTAGAGGACATGTTCCAACAGTTTATGCAGAGCCAAGCTCTAACTAATCAGAACTAAGCCTAATATAATCTTAATACATGTCATGCGATAGCTAAGATTGAAGTTCAGTTGGATCATATAGCTTCATCTGTAGGGGAGAGAGAGAGAGGACAATTTTCAAGTCAAACTGTTCCAAACCCAAGCGGACAGCTGGTTCCTCCAATGTTCCAATAGGCCAAAATTGGCTCTGGTTCAACAAACTGAGAAGTCCAGGCTATTCACACTATACGGTTTAGCAAGAAGTGGACAACTAAGTCCAAATTTCACCGACAATCATCCTTATATTGAAACACCTAACTAAGAGAAAGAAAAAGAGGTCATCAACAAAGAAAGAGGATCAAGTTGTTGACACTCAGAGAAATCCTTTGTGCCTGAAGCCTAATTTCCTCAACATCTTCAAGCCAATAGGAAGAAAAATCACTGTGAGGGAATTTTGAAAGTTTTCAATCCAAATCAACATTCTTTTTTTGGATGCAATCAACCAGATTCCTTCTTATGCCAAGTTTTTAAAAGACCTCACTACTGTCAAGAGGAAAACTTATGTTCCTCGTGAAGTAACACTTGCTACACAAGCATCTTGTCTCATCCAACAAACCATTCCACTAAAGTATAAGGATCCTAGAAGTCTTATAGTTTTAGTTAGGATAGGAGATCAGGTTATAGACTGATGTCTGTTAGATTCAGGGGTATGTGTAGACCTTTTACCCTATTCTGTGTACAAACAATTAGGTTAGGGGAGTTATAACCCACTAACCTTACATTGCTTTTAGTAGATAGGCCTGTTAAGATCCCGAAGGGAATTGTTGAGGATGTTATTTTGAAGATCAATGAATTTTATTTTCATATGGACTTTGTGGTCTTAGATACTGAACCGGTGTCAAATCCCAGCAGTCATTCTCCTGTGATTTTAAGGAGACCATTCTTTACTACATATGATGTTGTCATTAGATGTAGGACTGGAGTTATGACCTTGTTTTTTGGGAATATGATAATTGATCTGAATATTTTTCACAGTAGTTCCCAAGCACATGTAATGGATGACCATGAGGAGGTCAACATGATTGATACTTCGGTCAATCACACCTTTAAAGAGTCTTGCTATGAAGATCCCTGGAGAAATGCTTGGCCCATTTTAGATAAAATTTTGACATTAATGAGTCTAAAGAAGAGGTCAACGCATTGCTAGACTCTATTCCTGTCATGTATAACAATTTATGAAAACCCAAGTTAGAGCCCTTACCTATGTCAACGTAGGTTCTTCTTCAATCAACCATTAAGCCCCTAAGTTGGAGCTCAAGTTTTTACCCGACACATTGAAGTATGCCTGATCATTTCTTCTCATTTAGATAAGGATTAAGAAGGAAAGTTGTTAGATGTCCTTAGTGAACATAAGGAAGCTCTAAGTTGGACCATAGCATAGCATATCGAGGAAATTAGTTCCTCCGTGGTAACGCACCAAATTCATCTCGAAGAGAGTGCCAAACCCTTGAGAGAACCATCGAGGCATTTGAACTCTGTTCTGAAAGAGGTAGTGAGAGCTGAGATCATGAAACTGTTAGATGCGGGTATCATTTACTCTATATCTCATAGTCAGTGGGTCATTCCTGTGTAAATTATGCCCAAAAAGTCGAGAGTCATAGTTGTTGCTAATGAGAATAATGAGTTGGCTCCAACTCGTGTTCAAACTGGTTGGCGAATGTGCATAGGCTATAGGAAACTCAACTTCTTGATTAGGAAAGATCATTTTCCTCTGTCATTTATCGACCAAATGTTAGATCGTCTTACCGTTCATGCTTACTATTCCTTCCTTGATGATTATTCTAGATATAACCAAATCCCTATCGCTCATGAGGACTAAGAGAAATTAACATTCACCTGTCTGTTTGGTACATAAGTCGTCGCATGCCCTTTGGGCTATGCAATGTACTTGCTATGTTTCAGCGGTGTGTATTGAGCATCTTTTCAGATATAGTTGAATGATTTTTAGAGGTATTCATGGATGACTTCTCTGTCTTTGGGTCTAATTTTGATGAGGGTTTGTATCATCTATCACTGGCGTTGATAAGATACAAAGAGAAAAACCTAGTTCTTAATTAGGAGAAATGCTTTTTCATGGTGAAATCTGAGATTATCATAGGACACATTATTTCTGAAAAGGTATAGAGGTTGATAAAGCAAAGAAAATTTTAATCTCAAAATTGCCACCTGCGAAAACTGTTTGGGAGGTTGATCCTTCTTAGGCCACGCTGGGTTCTATCGCTGGTTTTTCAAAGATTTTTCTAAAATTTCTAAACCTTTGTGTGACCTTCTAGTAAAGGATGTTTCCTTTAGTTCACCCCTTCTTTTTTGGCAGCCTTTGAAAGACTCAAAACTGAGTTACCTCGACGCCCATCATTCGACCAACTGAATAGAATCTTCCATTTGAGGTGATGTGTAACGCTTTCCAAGTATGCGATAGGAGTTATTCTGGGCCAGTGAATAGATAAATTTTCTCATGTTATTTGTTATGCCAGTAGGACTCTTAACGACACACAACTGAACTACTCCACATTGAAAAAGAGATGTTGGTAGTCATTTTCGCTCTTGACAAATTTCGTCCCTATATGATAGGTTCTAAGTGTTTGGCCGAAAAAATACGAAGAAAAATTCTTCTTAATTACAAAAAAATTTCAACAGATACGATCTGATTAAAAAAGAGGGAAGGATATATGAATCTCCTCTTTATTTAAGGTTGGGTTCTTCGTATGGCGATGGAGAGTGAATCTTGTTCTCCTTTGACCGGCTGAACGACAAGCTTCTCTTGGATCGTTTAAGGATGTAAGGTAACTCTACTTGGACACGATAAGTGTTAGAGTTCTCTTTGTGAAGAAAAAACTTCTCTCTCTCTCTCTCTCTCTCTCTCTCTCTCTCTCTCTCTCTCTGAATGCCCAAAGTTTCTGAGCTTTCTAGTTGTTTCCCTCCTTGTAAAAAAAAGAGAAGCCCCCTATTCAATAGCTTTCATGGATATTTATAGGGGTATTCAGGGATAAAATTGTCTCCTAGAATTCTTTCATGTTGGGGATTAATTTCTCACATTACATGGGTGTTAATTGACCCAGTAATGGGGCAGTTACAACAGAAAGGCGACTCTCGTGATTTCTATTCTGTTGTTGAAACGCAGAGCTCGCGGCTCACATTTGAGTTGAGATGCAGAGTTGTCTGAAGTCCATGTTTGAGTTGGAATGCGACTTTGGCTAAGCTTCACATTTGATTTGAAACACAACTTTGGTTGAGATCCACGTTTGAGTTGGAAAGCGACTCTGGTTGAGATCGCATTTGAACTGGAATGCACGCTTGGTTGAGCTCCGCGTTTTTAAAGAGGAGCACTCGATAGACTCAGCTCCGCGTTTACCATTAGGTGTGAGGTTCGTGTTTGAATGAAACGCGACCTTCGCATTTGGAGTGAGGTCCGCATCTGATGACTTGTCTTCAGTGAATTTTAGACAGTCTATAGAACTCCCTCTAAAATTTTTTAAACTCCGAGGTTGACTAGGACAGATTTCGAAATACTTTGGATTCATGTTGGTTTGGACTCTCATTATTTGTAAGATCCCAAGTTAGAAGTACTGTTTTTTTATTTTTCTAAGTATTTATTTTGATTAACTGATTATTTTTTTATCAACTTAATTTATTATTTTCATTCTTGTGAATATTATTATTATTAAATATGGAAATTATTTATTTTGAGATAGTAAATGGTAATTTGGCATTTTATATTTACCATTATGACCTTTTAGCATTTTAATTACTAACTAGCAATTTTTTGCCATTACTATGGTTATTGTAACCCCCTGATCCCCGGTGTACGTATCACAGTATCGGTACGCAATACGACGTACAAAAATTGATTTGACCTCTGTAATAGTCCGATGGAGCTGATTTCAGTTTCAAAAATCATTTTTCTAACATTTTAGATTTTTCAGGATTTTCTGGAATTTTTCTGGATTATTTTGGAAAATCTCCGTAGTCGGTGTCGACCGATACCGATAATCGGCCTTACGATTTTTATTTCACAAACGGAATAGAATTTTGAGAATCCGCTTTCACCAGGTATCCTATAATTGGATTTTTTACGTTAGGGTATTTTCGGGGAATTTTCTGATTTTATCGGAAATCGGGCCAAACCGGTGTCACCCGTATCGGCGAGAACCCCTGGGATTTTTAATTTGCAAACTAGATTGAGTTTCGACAAACCGTTTTCATATTACGTCTCAGGATAATATTCTCTATTTTTTGTAATTTTTGGGCACCGTTCGGTGCTAGTCAATTTTTGACCCTATTAAAATATATATTAAATTATTTGTTTTAACAATTCTTTTTTAATTCCTTCTTCTCCAAGCTTCTTTCTCCACCACCTCTTAATTCCACTGACTCCCATAACCGCCTAAACCCATTAAGCCCCTCCTCTCTCTCTCCCCCTCACTCTCAATTTCTCCTCTCTCTCTCTCTAAATCTCTCTCTCTTAAACCCCTTTCTTTCTCTCTCTTCTCTCTCAATTCCTCTCTCTACCTCACTCCCACCGCTCTCCCTCTCTCTGTACAGACACCCATAAAAGGGGGGACCGACCGTTGCCAGCGGCTAGGCCGCCGCCGGCGCCACCGCGCCCCGGCCGGCGCCACCCGCCACCCTCCTCTTCTTCTTCTCCATCTCTTTTCTTCTTTTTCTTCTTTTTTTCCCTCTTCCTCTCTCTTTTCTTCCCTCTCCTCGCCCGCTCCCTGTCGGCTCAGCGGCCGGGCCGCCGCCGGCGGGCTCCTCTCGCCGCCGGCCAGCTGGGCTGGCCGGCTGGCTAGTGGGGCGGCAGCAGCAAACTGCTGCTGCTGCTCCTCTTTGCCCCTTTATGGGTTTGGGTTAGAACCCAAACCCATTAACCCGTTATTGGGTTAGGGTTTAAACCCAGAAAAACCAATACCCATTGCCCATTAACTTAAGTTAATTGGGTATGGGTTGTGGATCTGAACCCGACCCGTTATCTCACCAAACCCGCATCCGAAACCCATTAAAGGTACTTTTTCAGAAAACCCCCTGCTATTATGTCTTATTTGCATTTCAATAATTTTATTACATATTGAACCCCATTTTATTCCTTTTCATATTCGGGGCGATATCGGGCGCATCCGGACTCCGATTTGGACGATTCTGGATCCGTTGCGATCGTGGAAAAGAGAGCTATCTTCCCATGGCTAGTTTGTGAGTGTTTTTATTTTCTAAATTGTCTTTTTAGTATATTTATTGCACTTGGTTGCTTTATGTAAATAAAACATGATTACCGGTTAATCACTGTAAACTGTAAATATCGATTCATAAATTGTCATTGATAGAGTAACAGTGTAAACATGCTCGATTAGAATAACATTTGACCGTTGACGCAAATAGGGCTATCTGATACTCCATTCGGTATGATTACTGGTACCTGCCTCACACGAAACACCAATACTACATGTACCACTAGATATTGAGATCCCACATAAGGGGTTTAAGAGAGAGAGAGATTTAGAGAGAGAGAGGAGAAATTGAGAGTGAGGGGGGGAGAGAGAGGAGGGGCTTAATGGGTTTCGGCGGTTATGGGAGTCGGTGGAATTTAGAGGCGGTGGAGAAAGAAGCTTGGAGAAGAAGGAATTAAAAAAGATTGTTAAAACAAATAATTTAATATTATTTTAATAGGGTCAAAAATTGACTAGCTCCGAACGGTGCCCAAAAATTATAGAAAATAGAGAATATTATCCTGAGACGTAATATGAAAACGGTTTGTCGAAACTCAATCCGGTTTGCAAATTAAAAATCTCGGAGTGTTTCGTCGATACGGGTGACACTGGTTTGGCCCGATTTCCGATAAAATCAGAAAATTCCCCGAAATTACCCCAACGTAGAAAATCCAATTATAGGATACCTAGTGAAAGCAGATTCTCAAAATTCTACTCCGTTTGTGAAATAAAAATCGTAAGGCCGATTATCGGTATCGGTCGCACCGACTACGGAGATTTTCCAAAATAATCCAGAAAAATTCCAGAAAATCCTGAAAACTCTAAAATATTAGAAAAATGATTTTTGAAACTGAAATCAGCTCCATCGGACTACTACGGAGGTCAAATCAATTTTTGTACGTCGTATTGCGTACTGATACTGTGATACGTACACCGGGGATCAGGGGGTTACATTTCTCCCCACCTTACAAAAAATTGTGTCCTCGCAATTTCAAATCAGGTGTGAGAATAATATTTACAACCCCAAAGCCTAAAGGTTACGGGTCCACGACACTTCCGCTGCGCACTGTGCTATCTATAAGGAACTCGGGATGGAGAAGTATGGTAGTGAACGCATAACTAACGGATTGGAAACAAGACGATGTAAAGAAAGCGAGAAGGAACTCGGATGTTCTGGTTGACAACTGGAAGGAAGGAATGAATACAAACGAGTCAAGGAATGAAGTGTCAAGGTCATGGTATTCTTGTACTCGTTGCTGAATCCCCAAATGCAGATACAGATCAGTTAATCTGAATCTGCTTGTACTGTTGGTAAGAGCTCGAGGATTGACCCAGGTGGTTACCCACACCAGGTGTGAACCTAGGCTCTGATACCACTATGTAACGCCCCGATCCTAAAGATACGGAGACGTTATGGCGACGTTCATACGCAGGGTGGAAAACCCTCACGTACGTACGCTAAGCCTTAGTACAATAAATAACCTCCATATAGACATGGGTCCCAGCATGAAATAGTACAAGAATACCTGTAGAAATAGGGCAGCGATCATAACAGATATGACAAATAGGGACAAATAAGATAACGAAAATAATGCACCAAGATACCTATAAAGAGTCTCGATGAGGAAGCTCCGATGTGACTCCATGGCACTCTCCGATACTGTGGTAACTCGGATCTCCAATCTGGGCACGCAAACCCAGGGTCGTCAGAAAGCGACCTAGTGAGTGGTAAAATGAAGGAGGCAGTAATATATACAATAGTACTACAACCATGATACTAAAATATAATACAAGATGTGATAATAGTGATACCATATAATACGCACGAAACAGTACAAATATATATAAACATGTTTTATTTTAATACCATCTCTACTTAGCCGTTATCATCAGGTCATATCTATAGTCGGGTCCAGTTTATATAATAACTAATGTTGTCTAGTGGTGACGTAATAAACATGAACATGATAATGGTGACGTGATAGAGGTGAACATGCAGATGGGCATATGTCTACAACAATAAAATATATGCAATGCAGAACATGCATAGTATGCCACTACATACAGTGTACATATACCAGGTAATGTAACAAAGTATACATGTGCATGAGTAGTAGGGCACTACAGAAAGTGTAACAGGAAACAGGAACAGTAGCAATGTATACATGTAACATGATAGCAGATAAATGATCAGGAACAGTAACAAGTACAACTAAACATGTAGCAGGCAGGTCATGTCAAAGTCATGTCATGTATACAATAGTAGCAATCAGTACCACCTGGTATTTTAATCAATCTCTTCCAGTGTCCCATACCACTGGCAGTTCATACTGGAGCCCGCACTCCAGTCGAACCCATCCGGACATGGCCTACGGGTGCCATTATCCAGACGAGAGAGTGGTCAAATAACAAGTGTTCCCGACGTCACTATTGTGTATATTATTTTATTATGTTAATTGGAAACCCATGGTCGAGGAGTTCTTATCGGGTAGGTGTATCCCGTGCATACCGGGATCACGGCCTTTATCAACCCCTGGCTGCTAAGACCAGAGCCCTCCGCTAAGAGGGAACAATAATCAAGTAACAATAGCTCATGGAGCAATTGGTAGGTAGCACTACCATCCCCTGCAGTGGGAGAACAATATGGATCCAGTACGTCACCCGATAAGATCTAATCAACCGTCATGTCTCCCCCATACCCCAGTAATCATTATGATCTGATATGTCCTGATATGTCAAGTATACAATGTAACAAGAACAAATACAGTACCTAATACGGATAACACGATAACTGGACCTGAGCTCTGTTGATAGCATAAAACAATATATCGGGAACAATATACCCGAAAACGGGAACAATATCACGGGAACAATATAACGGGAACAATATAACAGGAACAATAGATGTGGAAGTCCACATATCGCATATCAACAGCTCTCATGTCCAGTAACGGGAATACCCATATCATAACAGGAAACAATCATATAACATGAATACAGTAATATGGAACATGGATTGCATGTGTAACAAGGATATGGAAACATGACATGCATGTGTAACCGTGATATGTAAGCATGACATGCACGTGTATCAGTGGTATGTAAACAGGACATGCACATGTAACAGTGATGTGTAAACATGACATAACTGTAACAATAATATAAAAGGCGGTAATCCGTGCATTGATCTATCAGTGTACCAGTGGAATATCCATGTGTAGCAATAATCCGTGTACTATATCTGGGTATCACTCGTACAGGTTATAACAGTGGTCAGTGTATTCATCTAATACCATGTCCATTGAACTATAGTATTCGTGTAATGTGGATACCAGTGCATGAAGGTGTCTAGCATGCATGTCGAGTAATAGCGTAGTGTCACCGAGTATCGGTACAGACACCCATAAAGGGGGGGACCGACCGTTGCCAGCGGCTAGGCCGCCGCCGGCCGCGCCCCGGCCGACGCCACCCGCCACCCTCCTCTTCTTCTTCTCCATCTCTTTTTTTCTTTTTCTTCTTTTTTTCCCTCTTCCTCTCTCTTTTCTTCCCTCTCCTCGCCCGCTCCCTGTCGGCTCAGCGGCCGCACCGCCGGCCAGCTGGGCTGGCCGGCGGGCTAGTGGGGGCGGTAGCAGCAAACTGCTGCTGCTGCTCCTCTTTGCCCCTTTATGGGTTTGGGTTAGAACCCAAACCCATTAACCCGTTATTGGGTTAGGGTTTAAACCCAGAAAAACCAATAACCCATTACCCATTAACTTAAGTTAATTGGGTATGGGTTGTGGATCTGAACCCGACCCGTTATCTCACCAAACCCGCATCCGAAACCCATTAAAGGTACTTTTTCAGAAAACCCCCTGCTATTATGTCTTATTTGCATTTCAATAATTTTATTACATATTGAACCCCATTTTATTCCTTTTCATATTCGGGCGATATCGGGCGCATCCGGACTCCGATTTGGACGATTCTGGATCCGTTGCGATCGTGGAAAAGAGAGCTATCTTCCCATGGCTAGTTTGTGAGTGTTTTTATTTTCTAAATTGTCTTTTTAGTATATTTATTGCACTTGGTTGCTTTATGTAAATAAAACATGATTACCGGTTAATCACTGTAAAACTGTAAATACCGATTCATAAATTGTCATTGATAGAGTAACAGTGTAAACATGCTCGATTAGAATAACATTTGACCGTTGACACAAATAGGCTGTCTGATACTCCATTCGGTATGATTACCGGTACCTGCCTCACACGAAACACCATACTACAAGTACATGTACCACTAGATATTGAGATCCCACATTCCTCATTACATTGTCATTCTGATTCACCGATACTCGGTGACACTACGCTGTTACTCGACATGCATGCTAGACACCTTCACGCACTGGTATCCACATTACACGAATACTATAGTTGAATGGACATGGTATTAGTGAAATACACCTAGAGGGGGGGGTGAATAGGTGTGATTGCTAATCTAATGATCTTTTTAAAATTTAGTATGATGAATGATGCAACGATCTCTCAAAACAAGACTAAGAGCCGAATACCCCGTGAGAGGTTCTGAACTCCTTCCTCCCAATTCCCCTTTAAATGGGTTAGAGGTGCGCAATGCAACCTTGTTGTATGAGATAATGATCAATCAAGGCAAGATATGATGGATGAATGGTGAGATGCACACAAGTATTACAAGCTTGAAATAAAAGCACAAATAAAGAAACAAGTTCACAAGCAAGTAATTGAAAGCAATAAAGTGCAAGAGAATTTAAAGACAAAATTGACGCAAGGCAATCGCAAACACAAGAAGTTTGTTTCGAGGTTCGAGCCACCGCTCTACTCCCCGCCTTCACCTCCGTGAAGGGTTTCCACTATCCACCGAGGACGCCTTACAATTTGGTCTACCGAAGACCCAAGCACCAAGCTTCACAACTTACAAGGACCTCTACCGAAGAGGTTGCTCCACAAGAAAAAGGATTACAAGAACAAGAGTGATCACAACAAGATCACTAAACTCTTTCTCAAACTCTTTTACAATCTCTCACTCTTTTACAACTTCTCTATAGTATGAGTAAAGGATTTTTGGCTCTATGAAGTGTAGTGAGAAAACTTTCAGTTGTAGAGTGATATTAGCAATCAAGCACAACTGAAAAACAAGCTCAAAAGAATTTGGAATGAAAGCTTTAAAACAATTTTCTCTTCTCTTTGAAACAATGAAAACTAGAGGATTTTTTTCTTGGTAAATAGTAAGGACCCATTCCCCTCTATTTATAAGGAGAGAATAGGTTAAAAACACTTTCTTTACACCTAATTTGGCCTGAAAAAGGTCTCCAACAACTCTCAAAAAGTCTGTTAAAACAGAAAATAAAAACATATTTCAGAATTGCACCAAAGAGGAAAGAGCCGTTGGGCTCTTGCAGGCGTAGCGGTCGACCGGTCGGTCGACCGTTTGCCCTGTTGGCAAAGAGTCGTTGGACTCCGGTCGACAACTCGGTCGACCGTTTCCTTCAAAGGAAACACAGTTTCCTTAAGGCGGTCGACCGCCCGGTCGACCCAAACAAACCGAGAGTGGACCTGCTTACAGTCGGTCGACCGGGGCCGTCGACCGACAGACGTGCACAAACGTGCACGTCCTGGCACTGGCGCCGGTCAACCGGGCGGTCGGCCGGTCAGCCTGAAATAGGGAAAATCAGTATTTTCTGACTTAGGAAATTTTGTAAAATAGTTTTGGGTTTGAACAATCTTAAGTATCATGCTAGTAGGGGTATATACACATGATCTAAACATGTTATTTATTTTGTAAAACTTAAGATCATGTAAATATCTACTAAGGCATGAGACAAAAATTAAAACATGAAAACTTAAAAACAAAACTTCACATTTTAGCAAAAACAAATTGTGTATGTGTATCCTAGAGCCAAATATCCAATACTCAAACTTTAACATTCTATTCTTACAATGATTCTAAAACTTCAAGTTCTTCAAGAGGGGCTTTCTCCATATGATCTTCAAACTTGCATCTTGAGCCCAAATTGAGTTGACTTGAGTCCAAAGCACCTTCCTTTAGGGAAGAACTCCTCTAGTTGAGATAGAATCCTGAAACAAAACTTAAACAACAACAATATTAGTACAAATAACTAATATGTTTTGTAATCATCAAAACACACTAAAACCGGGTGATTGTAACCTTGGGCCAACAATCTCCCCCTTTTTGATGATGACAAAACATATAAGTTATTTTAAAAATGGAAGAAGAGCTTGGAAAGCTCCCCCTCAAATAATGCTATGTATATATCAAGAATATGAAAAGCTATGTAACCACACATAAAGCATTGAAAAATATCAACACAATAATTTTGGTCATAAACCTCACAATGATGAGCAAAATTATCTATGAAAAATTATCTATCTTTTGTCCCAAAACTCAAGTAAATGAACAAGTAACTCTTCTTTTGTCCCAAAACTCAAGTAAATGAACAAGTAACTCTTCTTTTGTCCCAAACTCAAGTAAATGAACAAGTAACTCTCAATAAGCAAACTTATTTCTTTTTCTCCCCCTTTTTGTCATACATCAAAAAGGGTTAAAAACACAACAAAACAAAACAAGAACAAAGCCAAATAGAAATATTTTTAAGAATCTATCATGCAAACATTCAACTCACCACAAATAAATGAAAATCTAGCATAATCTAGAGGTTTAGTAAAAATATCGGCAAGTTGAAAATCGGTAGAAACATAATCAATGTCAATATCACCTTTCTCATAATGATCTCTAAGAAAGTGATACCTAATGTCAATGTGTTTGGTTTTACTATGTTGATTTGCATTCTTTGTCATGTGAATAGTACTAGTATTATCACAAAATATTTTAACATGATCAAAGTGTAAATCATAGTCAAGGAGAGTATGTTTCATCCAAAGAACTTGTGCACAACAAGCTCCGGCTGCAACATATTCCGCCTCAGCGGTAGATAGGGCTACCGAATTTTACTTTTTGGAAGACCAAGATACAAGACAATTACCTAGGAATTGACATGCTCCACTTGTGCTCTTCCTATCTACCCTACAACCCGCATAGTCGGCATCCGAAAAACTCTTCATTTCAAATAATCCGGTTTTAGGATACCACAAACCCATTTCAATAGTGCCCTTAAGGTATCTAATTATGCGTTTAACCACAATTATGTGAGATTCTTTAGGACAAGATTGAAAACGTGCACAAAGACAAACGGAAAACATAATATCCGGCCTACTAGCCGTCAAATACAATAAACTACCTATCATGCTTCTATAAAGTTTAATGTCTACACTTTTACCTTGTTCATCCTTGTCAAGCTTGGTAGTTGTTGCCATGGGAGTTTTGCTTACTTTAGATCCTTCAAGCCCGAACCTTTTGATTAATTCCTTTGTGTACTTAGCTTGATTGATGAAGATCCCATCCTTCCTTTGCTTGATTTGGAGTCCAAGGAAATAGTTGAGCTCCCCCATCATAGACATTTCAAATTCATCCTTCATGCATGATTCAAAAGCTTGGCAAAGAGATTCATTAGTAGAACCAAAAATAATATCATCAACATATATTTGCACAATAAGAATATCTTTTTCTACATGTTTTGTAAACAAAGTTGTGTCAATTTTACCTTTCTTAAACCATTTGAAATCAAAAATGAAGAAAGTCTTTCATACCAAGCCCTAGGGGCTTGTTTTAAACCATAAAGAGCTTTATCTAATTTAAATACAAAATCCGGATGTGTAGGATCAACAAACCCGGGGGTTGTTCAACATACACCTCCTCTTCAATAAAACCATTTAGAAAAGCACTTTTAACATCCATTTGAAACAATTTAAAATCTTTATAAGAGGCAATTGCTAGCGTCATCCGTATGGCTTCAAGCCGTGCTACGGGTGCAAAGGTTTCTTCAAAATCGATTCCTTCGATTTGAGTGTAACCTTGGGCAACTAACCTAGCTTTATTCCTAACAACGTTACCCGATTCATCCAACTTGTTCTTAAAGATCCACTTAGTACCAATTGTTGGTCTATCGTGGGGCCTAGGAACAAGGTGCCAAACTTGGTTGCGCTCAAATTGATTGAGCTCCTCTTGCATGGCTAGCAACCAATATGAATCGGCCTCGGCTTCGAGGACGTTCTTGGGTTCAACATGTGAAATAAATGCGTAATGTCCACAATAGTCATGAAGTTTAGAGCGAGTGGTTACCCCTTTTGATACTTCACCTATGACGAGGTCCTTGGGATGATGAGGATTGTATCTCCAACCCTTTGGAAGTTGTTGAGTAGGCTCCACTTCATTTGTTTGATTTTCATTTCCTTGAGCCTCTTCTACTTTAGCTTCACTTCCTTCATCATCCTTTGGCTTGTCTCCCATAGTAGTAGTATCCTCCAAGGTCACTTTCTCCAAGTCTTCATCCAATGCATCTATTTCTACAACATTCTTAACAAACAAGTTAGATTCTTCAAACTTAACATGTATAGATTCCTCAATAGTCAAAGATGATTTATTGAAGATTCTATAAGCCTTACTTGTATTAGAATACCCAACAAAAATTGCCTCATAAGCTTTAGCATCAAATTTTCCTAAATTATCTTTAGTATTTAAAACAAAACATTTGCATCCAAAAACTTTGAAATATGAAACATTTGGTTTTCTACAAAAGTACATTTCAAAAGAAGTTTTTGAAGTATTTTTACACAAGAAAACACGATTTGATATATAGCATGATGTATTTACGGCCTCGGCCCACAAATAATGTGGTAGACCATATTCACTTAGCATTGTCCTAGCCATCTCTTGTAAGGTTCGATTTTTCAGTTCAACTACTCCATTTTGTTGTGGAGTTCTAGGACAAGAAAGTTCATGCTTAATTCCATGTTCTTCACAAAAAGTGGTAAAGGGTAGGTTAATGAACTCACCTCCTCTATCACTTCTTATTCTTAAAATTGAAGACTCTTTTTCTTTTTCAACTCTTTTCTTAAAAGTTTAAAAATATGAAAATGCTTGATTTTTGTGTTCAAGAAAGAAAACCAAGTAAACCGTGAAAAATCATCAACCAAAACAAATGCAAATCTATTCCCACTTAAACTTTTGATTTGTGTAGGGCCAAATAGATCCATATGGATTAACTCCAAAGGACGTGATGTCATGATATCCTTAATTGACTTGAAAGAAGACTTAGTTTGTTTCCCAAATTGACATGCGTCACAAACTCGGTCCTTTTCAAAACTCAAACAAGGAATACCTTTCACCATTTCCTTTGTGTTTAACCTAGATATGTGGTCAAATGAAATATGGCCTAATCTTCTATGCCACAACCAAGAGTCGTCATCGAGGGCTTTTAAACAAGTAATATTACAAGACATATTAGACATATCTATCATATAAACATTACTTTCACGAAAACCGGAAAACACACAAGTATTAGAAATTCTATCAATTACTTTACAAGCTATATGATCAAAAACAACATCAAAACCTTTATCACAAAGTTGACTAACACTCAAGAGGTTATGTTCGAGTCCGTCAACTAAAACTACATTTTCAATTAAAGGGGATGTGCCGAGTTTTACATTACCAATACCGATGATTTTACCCTTGGCATCATCTCCGAAGGTGACGGTGCCACCTTCATGGTATCTTGATAGGGTTGCAAAGTTGTTGATGTCCCAAGTCATGTGCCTTGAGCAACCACTATCAAGATACCACAATCCTCTATGTCATTGGGCTTTGGAAGGTACCTACATCATTTAACAAATTCGTTGATTTTGGTACCCAAACTTTCTTGGGTCCTTGGAAGTTAGTGTTTCGAACCCAAACATTATTATGAGATGCACTTAGTCTATCATAGCAAAAATTGGCTAAGTGCCCTTTCCGCCCACAATGTGAACATGAGAACACTCTACCATACATGAATGCATGATGTGTGTGTGAAGTGTGAGCATGCTTTGGGGGTTTGCCACGATGTAAAGGTTGTGTGGTATGAACATGAGCATGAGCATGGTGAACATTTTTCTTAGGGGCTTGTTTCTTAGGAAACATGGCCTCTATCTTCTTCTTATCAAACTCACAATTTTTCAAAACAATTCCTAATGAGTCTATTCTTTCTTTAAGCATGGTAATCTCATTAGAATCAACTAGTGGGGACTTGCCTTTACAAGAAATCTTATACTTGTCAAAATCTTTTTGAGTGAAAATAAGAGTGGAAAGTAATTCATCCTTTTCTTTAGAAAGAGTAAAAACTTGTTGATTAAGGGATTCATTTTCCTTTTTCATTTTTAGATACTTTTTCTTAAGAGAGTCATAGTTATGTGAAAGTTCTATAAAAGCTTCTCCTAATTCATCCATGGAAAGTTCATCATCAAAAAGAGTGGAAGGGGTTACCTTGCTTGTGCCTTCATTTACCATGAAGCACATATTGGCGGTGTCAATTTCCTCCTCGGATTCGCTCTCGGAATCCCATGTTGCTTTCATTGCCTTCTTATTGTAAGGCTTCTTGGATGTGGAGGGCTTTACCTTATCCGGACAATCCGCTACGATGTGTCCCGGTTTTTGACAATTGAAGCACACGATCTTTCTTTCTTCTTTGCCTCCTTGCCATCTCCTTCTTCCTTGAAATTTTGCCTTGTTGTACATCCTCCGGACGTTCTTCACAAGAAGTGAGAGCTCTTCGTCATCTTCTTCTTCATTATCTTCGTCGGAGTGAATGGTTTGACTTTTGAAGGCTATAGTCTTCTTTTTGGAAGGAGCCATATCCTCCCTTGCTTTCCTCTCCATCTCATGGGTTTTGAGGTTCCCAATGAGACCTATGAGCTCCATCTCTTCTTTGTCATTGAGTTCCTTCAAGGTAGTTGCCTTTACTTCCCATGAAGGAGGAAGAGCCCGATGATCTTTCTCACCTTTTGATCATTATCAATACCATCACCTAGAGAAGAAAGTCCATTAGTGATCTTAGTAAATTTTGTAACCATATCATCTATGGTTTCATGTTCTTGCATGCAAAAATTTTCATATTGGGACCGAAGAAGGTCAATCTTAGCCCTCTTCACTTATGCGGTCCCTTCATGTGTAACTAGCAAATGTGTCCAAATTTCATATGCGGACTTGCAATGAATCACTCTAGCTATGTCATCATCATTAAGGGCTTGAAGTAGTGCATAGTGAGCCCTAGCATTGGCATCAAATTCTTTGGTCTCTATTTCGGACCAAGTGGATTCATCACCGGGGGTGCACTAAAGGTTTGGTCACGGCCTTTGCAACTCGACTACCTAGAGATTGCAAGAAAACGGTCATCTAAACCTTCCATATGGGAAAGTTAAGTCCATCAAACTTAGGGGGTGTCTTAATACCATCATCCATCTTTACTAAGTGAGAATGAATGAAATGATTAGCAATATTAGGATCTTTCTAGGGTTGTTAAGCCAAGAGCCTAGTAACCAAGCTCTGATACCAATTGAAATACACCTAGAGGGGGGGTGAATAGGTGTGATTGCTAATCTAATGATCTTTTTAAAATTTAGTATGATGAATGATGCAACGATCTCTCAAAACAAGACTAAGAGCCGAATACCCCGTGAGAGGTTCTGAACTCCTTCCTCCCAATTCCCCTTTAAATGGGTTAGAGGTGCGCAATGCAACCTTGTTGTATGAGATAATGATCGATCAAGGCAAGATATGATGGATGAATGGTGAGATGCACACAAGTATTACAAGCTTGAAATAAAAGCACAAATAAAGAAACAAGTTCACAAGCAAGTAATTGAAAGCAATAAAGTGCAAGAGAATTTAAAGACAAAATTGACGCAAGGCAATCGCAAACACAAGAAGTTTGTTTCGAGGTTCGAGCCACCGCTCTACTCCCCGCCTTCACCTCCGTGAAGGGTTTCCACTATCCACCGAGGACGCCTTACAATTTGGTCTACCGAAGACCCAAGCACCAAGCTTCACAACTTACAAGGACCTCTACCGAAGAGGTTGCTCCACAAGAAAAAGGATTACAAGAACAAGAGTGATCACAACAAGATCACTAAACTCTTTCTCAAACTCTTTTACAATCTCTCACTCTTTTACAACTTCTCTATAGTATGAATAAAGGATTTTTGGCTCTATGAAGTGTAGTAAGAAAACTTCAGTTGTAGAGTGATATTAGCAATCAAGCACAACTGAAAAACAAGCTCAAAAGAATTTGGAATGAAAGCTTTAAAACAATTTTTCTCTTCTCTTTGAAAACAATGAAAACTAGAGGATTTTTTTCTTGGTAAATAGTAAGGACCCATTCCCCTCTATTTATAAGGAGAGAATAGGTTAAAAACACTTTCTTTACACCTAATTTGGCCTAAAAAAGGTCTCCAACAACTCTCAAAAAGTCTGTTAAAACAGAAAATAAAAATAGATTTCAGAATTGCACCAAAGAGGAAAGAGCCGTTGGGCTCTTGCAGGCGTAGCGGTCGACCGGTCGGTCGACCGTTTGCCCTGTTGGCAAAGAGCCGTTGGACTCCGGTCGACCGCTCGGTCGACCGTTTCCTTCAAAGGAAACACAGTTTCCTTAAGGCGGTCGACCGCCCGGTCGACCCAAACAAACCGAGAGTGGACCTGCTTACAGTCGGTCGACCAGGACCGTCGACCGACAGACGTGCACAAACGTGCACGTCCTGGCACTGGCGCCGGTCGACCGGGCGGTCGGCCGGTCAGCCTGAAATAGGGAAAATCAGTATTTTCTGACTTAGGAAAATTTGTAAAATAGTTTTGGGTTTGAACAATCTTAAGTATCATGCTAGTAGGGGTATATACACATGATCTAAACATGTTATTTATTTTGTAAAACTTAAGATCATGTAAATATCTACTAAGGCATGAGACAAAAATTAAAACATGAAAACTTAAAAACAAAACTTCACATTTTAGCAAAAACAAATTGTGTATGTGTATCCTAGAGCCAAATATCCAATACTCAAACTTTAACATTCTATTCTTACAATGATTATAAAAACTTCAAGTTCTTCAAGAGGGGCTTTCTCCATATGATCTTCAAACTTGCATCTTGAGCCCAAATTGAGTTGACTTGAGTCCAAAGCACCTTCCTTTAGGGAAGAACTCCTCTAGTTGAGATAGAATCCTGAAACAAACTTAAACAACAAACAATATTAGTACAAATAACTAATATATTTTGTAATCATCAAAACACACTAAAACCGGGTGATTGTAACCTTGGGCCAACAATCTCCCCCTTTTTGATGATGACAAAACATATAAGTTATTTTAAAAAATGGAAGAAGAGCTTGGAAAGCTCCCCCTCAAATAATGCTATGTATATATCAAGAATATGAAAAGCTATGTAACCACACATAAAGCATTGAAAAATATCAACACAATAATTTTGGTCATAAACCTCACAATGATGAGCAAAATTATCTATGCAAAATTATCTATCTTTTGTCCCAAAACTCAAGTAAATGAACAAGTAACTCTTCTTTTGTCCCAAAACTCAAGTAAATGAACAAGTAACTCTTCTTTTGTCCCAAAACTCAAGTAAATGAACAAGTAACTCTCAATAAGCAAACTTATTTCTTTTTATCCCCCTTTTTGTCATACATCAAAAAGGGTTAAAAACACAACAAAACAAAACAAGAACAAAGCCAAATAGAAATATTTTTAAGAATCTATCATGCAAACATTCAACTCACCACAAATAAATGAAAATCTAGCATAATCTAGAGGTTTAGTAAAAATATCGGCAAGTTGAAAATCGGTAGAAACATAATCAATGTCAATATCACCTTTCTCATAATGATCTCTAAGAAAGTGATACCTAATGTCAATGTGTTTGATTTTACTATGTTGATTTGCATTCTTTGTCATGTGAATAGTACTAGTATTATCACAAAATATTTTAACATGATCAAAGTGTAAATCATAGTCAAGGAGAGTATGTTTCATCCAAAGAACTTGTGCACAACAGCTCCGGCTGCAACATATTCCGCCTCAGCGATTGATAGGGCTACCGAATTTTGCTTTTTGGAAGACCAAGATACAAGACAATTACCTAAGAATTGACATGTTCCACTTGTGCTCTTCCTATCTACCCTACAACCCGCATAGTCGGCATCCGAAAAACTCTTCATTTCAAATAATCCGATTTTAGGATACCACAAACCCATTTCAATAGTGCCCTTAAGGTATCTAATTATGCGTTTAACTGCAATTATGTGAGATTCTTTAGGACAAGATTGAAAACGTGCACAAAGACAAACGGAAAACATAATATCCGGCCTACTAGCCGTCAAATACAATAAACTGCCTATCATGCTTCTATAAAGTTTAATGTCTACACTTTTACCTTGTTCATCCTTGTCAAGCTTGGTAGTTGTTGCCATGGGAGTTTTGCTTACTTTAGATCCTTCAAGCCCGAACCTTTTGATTAATTCCTTTGTGTACTTGGCTTGATTGATGAAGATCTCATCCTTCCTTTGCTTGATTTGGAGTCCAAGGAAATAGTTGAGCTCCCCCATCATAGACATTTCAAATTCATCCTTCATGCATGATTCAAAAGCTTGGCAAAGAGATTCATTAGTAGAACCAAATAATATCATCAACATATATTTGCACAATAAGAATATCTTTTTCTACATGTTTTGTAAACAAATTGTGTCAATTTTACCTTTCTTAAAACCATTTGAAATCAAAAATGAAGAAAGTCTTTCATACCAAGCCCTAGGGGCTTGTTTTAAACATAAAGAGCTTTATCTAATTTAAATACAAAATCCGGATGTGTAGGATCAACAAACCCGGGGGGTTGTTCAACATACACCTCCTCTTCAATAAAACATTTAGAAAAGCACTTTTAACATCCATTTGAAACAATTTAAAATCTTTATAAGAGGCAAATGCTAGTGTCATCCGTATGGCTTCAAGCCGTGCTACGGGTGCAAAGGTTTCTTCAAAATCGATTCCTTCGATTTGAGTGTAACCTTGGGCAACTAACCTAGCTTTATTCCTAACAACGTTACCCGATTCATCCAACTTGTTCTTAAGATCCACTTAGTACCTCTGTTATAACCTGTACGAGTGATACCCAGATATAGTACACGGATTATTTCTACACGTGATATTCCACTGGTACACTGATAGATCAATGCACGGATTACCGCCTTTATATTATTGTTACAGTTATGTCATGTTTACACATCACTGTTACATGTGCATGTCCTGTTTACATACCACTGATACACGTGCATGTCATGCTTACATATCACGGTACACATGCATGTCATGTTTCCATATCCCTGTTACACATGCAATCCATGTTCCATATTACTGTATTCATGTTATATGATTGTGTCCTGTTACTGATATGGGTATTCCCGTTACTGGACATGAGAGCTGTTGATATGCGATATGTGGACTTCCACATCTATTGTTCCTGTTATATTGTTCCCGTTATATTGTTCCCGTGATATTGTTCCCGTTTCCGGTATATTGTTCCCGATATATTGTTTTATGCTATCAACAGAAGCTCAGGTCCAGTTATCGTGTTATCCGTATTAGGTACTGTATTTGTTCTTGTTACATTGTATACTTGACATATCAGGACATATCAGATCATAATGATTACTGGGGTATGGGGGAGACTTGACGGTTGATTAGATCTTATCGGGTGATGTACTGGATCCATATTGTTATCCCACTGCAGGGGATGGTAGTGCTACCTACCAATTGCTCCATGAGCTATTGTTACTTGATTATTGTTCCCCTCTAGCGGAGGGCTCTGGTCTTAGCAGCCAGGGGTTTGATAAAGGCCGTGATCCCGGGTATGCACGGGATACACCTACCCGATAAGAACTCCTCGACCATGGGTTTCCAATTAACATAATAAAATAATATACACAATAGTGACGTCGAGAACACTTGTTATTTGACCACTCTCTCGTCTGGATAATGGCACCCGTAGGCCATGTCCGGATGGGTTCGACTGGAGTGCGGGCTCCAGTATGAACTGCCAGTGGTATGGGACACTGGAAGAGATTGATTAAAAACCAGGTGGTACTGATTGCTACTATTGTATACATGACATGACTTTGACATGACCTGCCTGCTACATGTTTAGTTGTACTTGTTACTGTTCCTGATCATTTATCTGCTATCATGTTACATGTATACATTGCTACTGTTCCTGTTTCCTGTTACACTTTCTGTAGTGCCCTACTACTCATGCACATGTATACTTTGTTACATTACCTGGTATATGTTACACTGTATGTAGTGGCATACTATGCATGTTCTGCATTGCATATATTTTATTGTTGCAGACATATTCCCATCTGCATGTTCACCTCTATCACGTCACCACTATCATGTTCATGTTTATTACGTCACCACTAGACAACATTAGTTATTATATAAACTGGACCCGACTATAGATATGACCTGATGATAACCGGCTAGGTAGAGATGGTATTAAAATAAACATGTTTATATATATTTGTACTGTTTCGTGCGTATTATATGGTATCACTATTATCACATCTTGTATTATATTTTAGTATCATGGTTGTAGTACTATTGTATATATTACTGCCTCCTTCATTTTACCACTCACTAGGTCGCTTTCTGACGACCCTAGGTTTGCGTGCCCAGATTGGAGATCCGAGTTACCATAGTATCGGAGAGTGCCATGGAGTCACATCGGAGCTTCCTCATCGAGACTCTTTATAGTATCTTGGTGCATTATTTTCGTTATCTTATTTGTCCTATTTGTCATATCTGTTATGATTGCTGCCCTATTTCTACAGGTATTCTTGTACTTATTTCATGCTGGGACCCATGTCTATATGGAGGTTATTTATTGTACTAAGGCTTAGCATACGTACGTGAGGGTTTTCCACCCTGCGTATGTACGTCCCATAACGTCTCCGTATCTTTAGGATCGGGGCGTTACAGTTATTATTATTTATTAAATTATTGTTGTACCTCATAATTTTATTTTGTTACATGTATAGGTCATAATTATTATTAGCAATAACTATTAGTTCTACTATTATTTCTAAATTGTTATTCTTATGATCAATATTAATTAATATTGCTACTATGCTTCTAAATTATTATACTAATTAGTATTATTAGTGGTAATTATTATTATAGTTGTTGTTATTAGTGTTATTATTTAATATTATTATTATTATTTATTATTATTATTAGTAGCATTATTTCTTATTCCCTTGTATCCTTGTTCCTACCCATTACCATAGACCCAATACCCAATACCCATTTACCCACTTGGATCCAACCCCAAACCCATTATCCGTTAACCCGCAACCCACCCTATATAATCTCTTCTTTATCCTTAACCTAAACCTAATCCCTAACCGTAAACAATCCCCTCCAATCACCAAATCTAGCCACCTCCTTCCACTTCTTCCTCTCTGTAAACCAGCACAGCCGGATTCCCCTCTTGGTTGGCCGCGCACGACCCTCCAGCGAGCCCGAAATCTCCCCTTTGGCATAGCATGTTCTCCAACCAGTCCAGGCCGCAACCCCCTCCAGCAGACCCCCTTGCAGCGCCTCCTCATCGCCGGAACCCTGCCGGAGCGTGATCTCTTCTCTCCGGCAGTCCACGATCTCTCCGACAGCCCGTCTTCCATCTCTGACGTCCTCCACGGAATGCGCCGGAGCTCCGACGATGTTGGCCGTGAGTCTTCTTCCCTTTCTCTGTAAATTTTTCATGTGGGTGCGTAATTACATGAGTGAGTTGTGTTTATATTTATTTGCGTAGGATTATTTACATGAAATGTAGAATATTTTAATATGCGTGTGCGTTATAAATTATTGTGTGTAATGTTGTGTTTATGCATTATTATTGTATATGTGCTGCATGCATAGGTGTGTATGTGCTTAATTATTTACATCAGTGTTTTATAATTGCATGTGTATATGCTTGTGTGGAGCCATTTTCCGGCACTCCGTGGGTCGCCATGGATCACCGTAGGCGAGTGTGAATGCACCCACACCCTTCACGGCGAGATGCTCTATCCAACGACACCCTCCGCAGCCCCCGACGCCTCCGTCGGTGCGCCGCAAATCGGCTCGAGGTTAGTGTATTTATAAGTGTAAAGGGTAGACTTGTAATAATGTAGAAGTTCATATTGATGTGTGTGTTTGGGTTTGTGCGTGAGTGGGGATGTTGATGCATGCATGTATATGCATGTATTTATGCATGGCATGTATTTATGCATGAATTTGTACTTTAATTATGTTTGTGTAGTTTAGTAATTAATAAGTGGGTCATTAATGAATATGTTTGCATTATGTTTAGTGTATGCATGATTGTTAGTTTGTACCCATATATGTACGTGTGTAGGTGTACACGTATGTGTCGGTGTGCTCGGAAGTGTGTTTAGTATATATTTATAATTATTTATATGTTCGGTTGCGTGTTACAGTGTTTCGGACCCGTTCGGTGAGATCCGAACTCAGCTACAGTAGACCCAGACCCGATCCGGATTCGTGCTCATTGTAGACCCGATACAATGGTGTTTCAAAGACCAATCCATGGGATGATCCGTAGATCAGTACTGGTTTGTGCAGTGAAGGCCAGACTGCGACTCGGTTCTGAAACTGCGTCATTTCATGTGAGTGTTCGTTCTTGTGTATTTACCGTTATCGGTATGCTTTACATGTTGCACTTATCATTTTATGTGACTTTCTTTTATATTTTACTAGTTTGATGACTTGTACCACTTCATGAGACATCTATGATTGTTCACTTTAATTACCGAGTTGATAGGAGCTTGTATCAGCATCATTTCATGTGTCGGTAACTTGTCGCTGTTTGCTTAGACCTAGCTTTCGGTACACCTTAGACTATGACTTGTTCCGGCTCGATCTTGAGGTTGATATAGTTTGTATTAGTTATCAGATTTGGCATTCATGTATTGGTGATTATTTCTGATCAGAGCTCTTTTCGATATTGTGGACAAGTATATATGACGTCTTCCCTGATATGAGACTGTTTAGAGATACCACGAATAATGGATCTGATGTGATTTGATGTTAGACATTTCTGGACTTGATGTTTTGTCACCAGGATATTAGTATTCTTGTTAATTCTTACTATTTATTTATTATTCTGGATTCGGAGTTAGTTGCGAGGAAAGTTGGACCGTGATTTCAATTGATCTTGAGTTGGAGTTAATCTAGAATCTACATTCTTTATGTTGGATCATGGACTCTTTAAGATAGGTTTGACATAGCTGGATTTATAGTTGAGTATTTGAGATTTATTTAGATGATATTTTGTTGATGTTAGGTATCAGGAGTAGATATTCTAAACCATATGTTGTTTGAGGATGTTTCCTATTTAGATATGATTTCAGTATGTGTTGACTTGTTGATCTCGAGGATATACCATGTGCTTCATGATTAGTTACTGATTACTTTAATTAATAGAGATTAAGATATGGTGATAGTAATCTATTTGATATCGGTGATCTTGTACTTCAGAGTTATCAGATAGCAGTCATCAGTTTATCAGTTAGTGAGATTATTTGTTAGTGATCATATGAGGTGTTCAGAGTTTATATGAGTTGGTAGATATCTGTATCAGTTACTAGTTGTTTATGACACTTTTGTGTTAGTGGCTATATCTCCAGTATTCTATTTCAGATGTCAGATATTAGTTGTCAGCTACTCAATTGTCAGATATCAGTTGTCAGTTGTCAGATTATCAGCTAGTATTGACATTAGCAGTTGTTGGAGATATCAGTTACTCTTTAATAATAACTCACATTGATTGCTTATTAATAAAAGACACCATAACCCAGGAAATAGGGGTAATTGCCTGATGATGCATGTCGTGTATTTTGGAAGGATTTATTATGGTACCGAGTTGTGGGTTCCAACCATGGGGTACCAAGGTAGTACTGGCTACCCATTCAGCTGTCAGTTGTCAGGGCTATGCCCGAATTACGGCGCCAAACTAGTTGTCTTTTCATGTGGGGCTATGGTCTTCAGTTGTCAGAGCCTTGCAGCTTGTCCTGGTTCAGCGCCAGGGGTGTTAGACCGTGGTACCGGGCATGCACGGTACTCTTCCAAAACACATGCACTACATTGGCAGGCAGTTACAACAATGATAACATTGTTTGATATGTGAGAAAACGGCTGTGGTATGGGACACAGTTAAGTACTACATTAGTTAGGTTAATGATAACCAACCAGACTAGTGACATATGCTAGGTTACACATTCTGATATCAGTTGCTTATTTACAGTGGCGATAGTTGACTTTTATCTTCATTCATGTTGTTATGCAGTTATCCTTCAGTTCAGCTGTTTATCATGTTATTTAGCTATCTTGTTATTATTTTGTGCGCATTGTTTATATGCACGAGCTTTTCCCTTTACACACACACTCACCAAGTCGCTTTCTGACGACCCTGAATTTGCACGTCCAGATATTAGACGCTTGTTTCTATTGTGCAGGTGTTCGATGAGACAGTACGCTTTGCGAATAGCTGGAGCTTCTCCCTATTCGATTCCGATATTCTTATCTTTATTACCTTCATATTATTTCCTGATTCTTGTTATATCAGATTAGTTGTTATTCCAGTCTTTATTTATATGATATCATGCGTGGATGCTTATATGTGATATTGCAGTAATCATGATTTATTACAGTTTCGATTTATAGCTTGTTTTGGGTTACGTAAGGCTTATCGCGTATACGTGAGTATTTTCCTTGCGTATATGCGTCGCCGACTCGTGTCGCGTCTCCGCTCCAGCGTATTTTGGGAAGCGGGGCGTGACATTATTGGACTGACAATCTTTTGAGATGTTCTGAGCTTGATCTTGTCTGGATTCCAGTCTTCGTAAGTGTTCTGTCGAACTACTTGAAGCCTCCAAGGTCGATTATTGTGAGTATCTAGATACACAGTGTAGAACTTATCTGAGATCTGATTTGTTTGTTGGTGTACAGTTGAGCCAATAAAGTTGATGATTTCTTTTGCTAGTGTACTATTGAAATGATTGTAGAAGCATGGATATAATTCGGTGTTGGAAAGAGAAGACGCAGCTCTTGTTGATGAAAACGTATCGCTCTTTGTCTTCATGAAGACATGAATCTCATCTGTTGAAGACACGATTCTTTTCTGGTCTTGAAACATGGGGATCGCGTTGGATGCCTCTGAACTTGAGCCTTGCATTGAGCTTGATTGAAACGCGACTTTCATGAAACGCGGAGGTCACATTGGACGCTTCATGTCACAGCCGCTTCCCAAAATACAGAATATGGGTACGTGATGATGGTTAGCAGATACTCACGAAAAGTGAAATCTCTTCCATGAATACCTTAAGCTGTCAAGCAGAATAGCACACATTATATGCATATACAACTAAGTGCAGGGACACAAGCACATATATAAAATATTGAATCATAAACAATATCATGCACCATATCTGAATAAGACAAGTCAAAAAAGAAACTGAACTCATCGGACTAAGGCTAAACCAGATTACATTCTACGATCAACTCTCTATAGCGGCTACTGATCTAGATACTGAAAAAATAAAAGTCTGTCATAATCGGACCAGCAAGAGTACACGAAGGGAAAAAAACAGTAAAAAAAAAAGAATATGATAATGCAGTAACAAAACAAGTAGGGCATTAAAATAAAAGAACAATTTGGTTGGCATTATCGAGAACTAAAAGTAATAACAATAACAGGAATAATCGAGATGCTAGATCATGTACAAGAAGACCGTGCATGCATAGTGTGACATATATATAATAAACGTGAGATGTCCTAGACGAGTAACTGTCGTGTAATATAATCACAAGATTAGAAAAACACGAGATCACAAGTTAAAATCACATGGTCAGTCCAAGAATATCATGTAATAAAGATAATGCATGTTACAAAGGTCTCAAGTATCATTATCCCGAAAATATATGTCAGGCACTAGATCACATGAAGGATCAGTACGAGGCGAGCTAGATCACTAAAGACAATGCAGGATATGATGCAAGTGCATATATCTAACATTTATTAACTTTATACTAATGCAACCATTTTGTGCCCCATTCCATAGCACAATTGCATATCAAAAAGTGGTGTGTTAGTGGATCCTGGTAACAAGGAGAAACAGTTCACTGTACTCAGGTATCATGCAACATATAATAACAGGTGCGCGCATAAATCACAAGAATAGAAGATCACGTGTGGTAAGGCCCTTGGAAGAGCCGCCCTTCCAAGCACACCTCCCTAAGCCCCTGCTACCAGTCTCCCATAGTAACCCGACTTAATCGATTTTATTAATCAATACAAGTACAAGATAGTGTGCGACTCAGTGTAACATGATCAGAATAGGTATCGAGAACATCACTGTCAGATAATGAATATAATGTGTATCTCACGAGACAATGTAAACAGTGGCAATGTCAAGTGATAAATGCAAAGTAGTACATGTGATGTCAGTGTCATTCAGCATGTAATCCAATAGTCTTAGTAAATCGGTCATGATCATATGTAACTTAATCCAATAAAATAACCTTATTAATGTATCACAAGATATTTTGATCAATTTTCTCAAGATTAATTTCATAATATTATTTCATTATTATTCAGTTATCCTCAAGATCTAGATCACAATATTTATCACGATCAATACAAATTTTGTGTCACTAAACATGTTATCACACTCAAACAATAATATCAATTTAAGTTGGATGCATGCATGTACAGGAACGAGATGCAAACATGATATGTAAGGTAATGTAACATGATCATGAGACAGTACCAGTAAAGATATCAAGAATACAATAATTAGTCATATAATCGAAGGAGGAAAAGCTGATATGTAAATGTGATCATAGGATGGTATCGATGATCATGAGATATGATATCCAGAATTTATAATTACGAGGCAGAATTAAAATCAATACGAAAATCAATAAGGAGAGAATCGTGTACACTTGCATGAAATGACACAATTTCGGGTCTGAATCATCGTCGAGTCTGCACTGCAGAAATAAGTACTGATCTCTGGATCATATCATGGGTCGGTCTTCAAATCGCCAGTGTATTGGGTCTCCAATGAGCACACTTTGAATCTCTCGTTACAGAGTTCAGATCGCACGAATGAGTCCGAAATCACTATAATACGCAACCAGACACAAAGAGGAAGGGGATTAACACACACACGCCATGCATGTATATACCCACATATGTACGCCACAGTGCATACACGCACGTGTACACCCACATACGAGTATACACTCAGGCACATACACGCACTGAATACACACATATTCACACTACACATACATTTATATATAAAAACCCATATATATAACACATTCCCACATACTCACACGCACTCACGCATGGCACACATGCACACACAAATACCCACAATCACAAACCAACACATAAAAACATACAAATATACGTACCTCTGTCACATACACACAAAAAATAAATAACACTCACAAAATAAATAACATTCACACACACAAATATATATACCTCTATTACATGCACACAAAAAAAGAGGTAGAGAGGTACAATCTCTCATACACACACACTCTAACACAAGAACACAAAATAAATAACACTTATACACACAAATAATACACACGGACATAAATAATGTACAGAGAGAGAAGTGGTACTCGCGACAATAAGGGAGGCACAAGAAAAGCTCCAGAGGGATCGCCAGAGAAGGCGAAGGACGACGAAGGATTACCAGAGTGCTCGCGAAAGAGATCGGGGAACCGTGGAGTGCCAGAGGGTGGCCTACATGAGGAGATGTTCAGCCATTGGTGGATGTTATCATCAGGGATGGAAGATGACAGGATAGAGAGGATGGAATGGCTCTGCTGCGTGGTGGATCACGACGGAGTGGAAGATGGTGGGCATAGAAATGGATAAGAGGGTGTTAAGAAAGAGAGAGAGAGAGAGTACATGAGAGACAGATATAGATGTGGGGGTTGTTCTCATAGGGCCAAGAGGGTGGCAACTGGACTAGGTTTGCAAGTGCGAGAAAGGAGAAGGTGGCGCTGTCGTGATGTGCGCTATAGAGGAGGAAATGGTCTAGTCGTACGTGACCAGGGCGGGCTATGCTCACGGGAGAGGGAGCCTAGAAAGGGTTCAGCCTGGCTTGTGATGTGGTACATGAGTCGCAGATTCGTGGGCTCAGTAGTATTGCACGGCCAGGGGGGTGGAAGGAAGCTCTGGCGGTGCACGTAGATCTCGACAGAGGTGAAGGAGGTCAGCTATGGAGGGAGGCTCAGGATGATGCTGGAGACCTACGCCGAGGGGATGCCAGCCAAGGTGCTACTGGGAGTAACCAGGAGAGGCAGCAGGGACTTGTGCAGGGCCATGCTACCTAGGTACCGGTTGCGTTGGGGAAAAAAGAGAGAAATAGTGTGAGAGAGAGCAGAAGAATGGAAGTAATATATGTGAGAGAGAGAGAGAGAGGGAGAGTGTACGAGTGAGAAGGAGATGGAGAACATAAGAGAGAGATGGAGGGAAATGTGTTGAAGTGGGTGCAGCAGGGGAACGTGACGAAGGAGGTGAAGACGTGGGTGAAAATGGAGGGAAAGGGTGAGGTTCAAATGGTTAAATATTCACGCCAATGTGGCGGCATTGCTACCACACGCCAATGTGGCCATATGGTGGAGGCTTTGGAGTCGGGTAATGGAGTCACAAGTTTGAAACTGTGAATAATACAATAAAAGGGGTTTTATTTAATTTTTGTTTTGCAAGAATAAAGGGTGAAGTGGGAAATGGTGAAATATAGTTAGGTTTGCTTCCATAACCACACGCCAATATGGCCTGATAGTTAGAGCATTCAACTCATAAGAAGAGGACTTGGTTCGAAACCTGGTGACCTCAATAAAAGGTTTTCTTCTTTTATATTTTGATTTAACTCCACCAGTGCATCGTTAACTGCTTGTCCCAAGCCAGAATAAAGGAGGAGAGTTATGGTAGTCATGTGACAGCCAATATAAAACATTGTCACATACTATGAATATCAACCAAAACCTAAATTTTGTTGGAGCATTTCCTACTGAGCGACGCGCTACATCGGAGCCCGGATGTAGTAAAAAGTAGGCAAGAGTTGCTAGGTCATTATTTAGAAATGACGCGCCATATCGGCGCTCGGATGTGGTATTAAATGAGCAATGGTTCTCACACTTTTATAAATGGTGAGGGTAAAGAAATTAGCTCATGAATATAAGATTAGGTTAGCATCATGGAACATAGGTTCTCTTACAGGTAGATTAGTAGAGTTAGTTGATGCTATGGTTAGATAGAATGTTAGTATTTTGTGTTTGTAAGAAACTAAGTGGGTAGGTAAAAAAGTTAGAATTATAGAGCCTTGGGGTTATAAACTTTGATATACTAGTAGAGATAGAAATCGTAATTGGGTGATTGTGATCATAGATAAACAATTGCTGGAGAATATAGTAGAGGTTAGAGAAAGGGTGATAGGATTTTACTAGTTAAACTCTTTTTAGGTAGGAAGATTTTTAATGTTATTAGTGTCTATACACCACAAGTAGGACTTGATGAGTCTAGTAAGCATCAATTTTGGGAGGATTTATATGAGATAGTGTAAGGCATACCTATTAGAGAAATATTTTTTATAGGCAATGACCTCAATGAGCATGTAGGAACTAGTCGTTATGAGTTTGATACTATACATAGAGGATTTGGTATTGAGGAAAGAAATGTACCAGGTAACTCAATTCTAAATTTTGTTTTATCTTATGATTTGATCTTAGCGAATACTTGGTTTAGGAAGAGAGACTCTCACTTGATCACTTTTACAAGTGGATCAAGTGCGAGCCAAATAGATTTCTTTTTAACTAGGAAAGTAGATAGAGGTTGTTATATGGATTATAAGGTAGTACCGGGTGAGAGTGTAGTAACCCAACATAGAATGTTAATTTTAGAAATCCAAATTAGAAGGAGATTTAAAAAGATTAAACGTAAGTTAGATCCTATGATTAAGTGGTGGCGGCTAAAAGAAGGTAACCAAGGAATTTTTGTAGATCGAATAGTACATGAAGTAGATTGGTAAGCCCAAGATGATTCCAATGCAACATGGAACAAATTGCTAGCTGCATTAAAAGAGTAGCTAAAAATGTACATGGTCAGTTGCGGGTTGTGCTCTACCATGTAAGGATACATCATGGTGGAATGAAGAGGTAAAAGCCGTCATTAAGAAAAATTGTGATGGAGTGAGCTTTGAGAGATATAAGCTAGCTAAGGAGACTAAGAAAGCTGTTCAAAACGCAAGAGCTACAGTGTACAAAGAAGTGTATAAGAAGTTGGATACCAAAGAGGTTGAAAAGAATATATATAAAATTATTCGAATAAGAGAGAGAAAGACTAAAGCTTATGTACTGTGAGGTCTGTCAAAGATGAGGATCAAAAGGTTTTAGTTCGAGATGAAAAATGAAAAAAGATGGAGAGAGTATTTTGACAAATTGTTCAATGGTAGTTCTACTCAGATCTGGATACCTTACCAATCAGTGCCAATATATGAACCGTAATTATATGCGCAGAATTAATGAATCTAAAATTAAAGAGGCCTTGAAGAGGATGAAGTCAAGAAAAGCTGTTGACTCGGATGGAATTCCTATTGAGTTATGGAGATGCTAAGGAGAGGTGGGAGTGAGATGGCTGATAAACCTCTTTAACAAGATCTAGTTAACTAGAAAGATGCCAACTGAGTAGAAGAAGAGTACCCTAGTACCTCTCTATAAGAATAAGGGTGATATCCAGAGTTGTTCAAACTATTGTGGAATAAAACTCATATGTCACACCATAAAGCTTTGGAAAAGGATAATTGAACACAGTTAAGGTAGAATGTTAAAATATCAGAGAACCAGGTTGGGTTCATGTTTGGGCGATCAACGACAGAAGCTATTCATTTGCTTCATCAACTTATAGAGTGATTTTGAGAAAGGAAGAGAAACTTGCATATAGTCTTTATTGATTTAGAAAAAGCTTATGATAAGATGCCTAAAGAGATATTATGGTGGACATTGATCAAAAAGCGAGTCCCCATCAAATATCTTGACATAATCAGGGACATATACGAGATGGAGTAGTGGCAAATGTTAGAACTTGTGGAGGCATAACAAGTAATTTTTCTATCACAATTGGATTGCATCAAGGATATGCATTGAGTTCATTCTTATTTGCCATATTGATGGATGAGCTTACTAGAGCTATTCAGGATGAGATACAGTGGTGTATGCTATTTGCTGATAATATTTCCCTAGTCGATGAAACAAGAGGTGGGGGTATGCAAAAATGGAGTTATAGAAGCGAACTCTAGAATCTCGAGGTTTTAGGTTAAGTAAGAGCAAAACAGAGTATATGAAATGTAAATTCAGTAAACAGAAAATCTGAGATTATAGTATTATGACACTAGATGATCAAGAAATACCGATGAGCAGTCATTTTAAATACTTGGGTTTTATTATCCAAAAGGATGGGGAGATCAATAGTGATGTTAGCCATAGGATCCAAGCTGGCTGGTTGAAATGGAGGAGCACAACAGGAGCTTTATGTGATCGTAATATTCTGATATAGCTGAAGGAAAAATTTTATCAGACTAGTATTAGGCCAGCTTTATTATATGGCACAGAATGTTGGGTGATTGAGGTAAAACATGCACACAAAAATACAAAATTTCAGAGCTTTAGGAATAGATATGCAAGTACTCAATACTACCGCTATAGCAAGTGGCTATGCGGGTCATGATCCATAAGGAGGGACTAGCGATGGAAGCCTTTTAGTAAGTTCTCATTTATGCTACAAAGAATAGTTAAAGTTCTTCTTTTAGTTCTTTAAAAGAAAATGAAAAAGAGTTAAAGATAAGTTAGGAAGAAAATAGTAGATAGAGAGGGTGGAGAAAATAGAAATGGATATGTATAAAGAAATTGAAAAGGAGTGAAAAAGATTTGGAAGATTGTGGAGTTGGTGATTTACACTAAAAATTAAAAGAAAACAAAGTTAAAACCTAAAAGAAAAACTTACCTCCTCTGGTTGATTACTTACCTGGAAACCTTGCATGTTTTACCTTGCTTCGGAGGCGATCAACACATAAGTTATAAGATCAAGCTCAGTCCCCATTCACATTATATCATTAAGACGAACAAGAATGAAATGATACGGGATCTTGAGGAGGAGAACATCATCAAAAAATATCGGTGGCGCTCACATAAACATGGCTATACTAATGCTTCTAGTTCACTTGAACATTCATCAAAACTAAAAGAGGAAAAGTAGAAAAAGAAGAAGAAGATATAAATAAGAAACGCAAAAAGATGTTACCTTTGATTGCTTGTAGAAACGATGAAAGAAAGGAGGAGGTTACATCGGTGTCACTCTCAACATATGTCTCTCTCTTACTTGCATGAATCTCCGTCTATCCTATGCTTACAAAGAAATAAAAATTACATAAAATAAAAATAAAACCTACACTACAAAGAATGACTAATTGGCTTAAATTCTTCTGCTTGGTCGCTCCCCGTGGTCTCTGAAAAATCCAGTATTTATAGGCAAAACCCAATAGAGGAGAGCATACGAAGATAGGGGAGCAAACGCTCCCCAACTCCCTTAACAAAATCGCGAAAACGCGGCTATGGCCGCGTTTCTACGGTCTGGCTGTGGCCAGGTGGCCACAGCAGGGGAGTACAGCTCCTCGTTTCGCGATTCGACTTTATCTGTTTCTGGATTTCCCGTTTCAGCTCCTGGATTTGACGAAATAGCTTTTGATATTGGGCTTTAACTAATAGATTTGTAGAGATTTGTTCTAACTGGTTTACAATCGATCTGATTTGCCCTGATCTGCCCTGATTTTCTGAGTTCGAATTAATTCTGAATTAAATCAGAATTTTGATGAGCTTTGGGCTCGTTTCTCTTTCATCTCCTTTAGCCATGGGCCTGCATATAAATTAAACAATTATTAGGATTAAAAGCAGAGTTTATTATATAATAAGTATGAGAATATGATAATAATTATGCAATATCAGCGACCGATCACACCCTCATACCTATATTTTGCTCGTCCTCGAGTAAAATAACAAAACTAAAGCAAAGATTATTAGACCACTTTCGCAGGTCACGCGATTGCACTAAGCATGTGCAACAAGTCGTTAAACGTCTCGGTTCCCCCTAGAGGACGAGTTTTGTCTCATGAGGGTTTTCAGTGGGTTGCACTACAAAATCCGTAAAGAAAGAAAAAAATGTTAGTATTTCAAAGCACATTTTGAAAGAAAAAATATTTGAAATATTATTGTAAGAATCTTTGTTTTTGAACCCTAAGTGTGTAAGTGTATAAATGCGCATATTACATCAAGGCAAAGATCAAGACTAAATTACTTTGACAATTATCTTCCTAAACATAAAAATCAAACAAATAATCTTATTTTGACCAAGTATAAGAAATTCTAATTATGATTCTCCTATTTCTTAAAATTGACTTAGTTTCTTACAAAAAATATGTTAAAATATTTTTTCTATTTTCAAAAAGTTTTTTAAAAGTAAAGAAAATGTTAAAAATAATTTTTTTTTAAAAGAAAGGAAAACCTAAGTTATGTTAGAACCCTTCTCCACATCTATCTCATGCATTATCCTCAATGTATGAATTAATGCATAGATGCATGAAAAAAGAAGAAAGGGAAGGAAAATATTACCTTAAGGTGGTGGTTCTGGTGGGGGTCTGATTGGTCCACGAAATGCGGCCCAATCTAATTTGCGTGGAGTTCGGAGGAACGCACTCGTAATCTCTCTAATATAACCCACTAAAATGTGAAAAACACCTAGAGGGCGGGTGAATAGGTGTAAGTGCTAATCTAGAAACTAAATGCGCTAAATGCGAAAGTTAAGACAATTTTGCAATCACACTTAATACAACCAACAAGTGTAGCCGAATTCCCCGTGAAGGGCTCTGGACTAACTCCTCTTGATTCCCCTAGATAAGGGTTGAGGTGCTATATGAAGCTCTTGTGGTTAAGTACAAGTGAGGCACACACACAAGCATATAATAGATATGGCAATATGAAACAATGCTCAACACAAGCAAATATGATATGATGATATGAATGATGCTTTGCACAAATAAAAGAGATAGAGTTGAGAGACAATGGATCAAACGCAAAGATAAGATATGTTTCGAGGTTCGAGCCCCTAGCTCTACATCCCCGCCTTCACCACCGTGAAGGATTTCCAATCCACTATCTCCCACCGAGGGAACCTCCACCGAGGAGGATTTATTACAACAATAGGAGTACCAAACTCCTCTTTCAAACACCGCCTCACAACCGAGGGGTAGGCCCGTAGCCAAACAACAACCAACACCTCTACCGAAGAGGGTTTAGAAACCAAACTCCACCTCTCACTAGAGGGAGCAAACCAACCAACTCAACCTCTACCAAAGAGGGAGTAAACCAATCACCCGATCAACCTCTACTAAAGAGGGATACAACAAAAGCAAGAGTGTTTACAACTTGGAGGCTCAATCAACCTCAAACAATCTCTTTTCCATAAAATAAAGATCCTAAATAGATTAGGATAAAAGATAGCTCAAGTGTGAAAACTAGGTGTTTGGAGAACAAGAACACAAAGAAATATCTTGGGAAAACTCTTGAAGATAATGGAAATGAAGAACAAACACAAATCTCCCAAAATACTATTTTCTTTGATTTTTCCAAAAACCTAAAACAAATAAGATTGGAAGTTTAAAGCCCAAAAACACTTTTGAAAACTTGTTTTTAACACTAGGAAAACAGTAATTTTTCTCTTGTGAAAACCTTAGCCAAAATCCCAAAGAATTGGGGTTTATATAGGCCAAACAGAAAACTAGCCGTTAGGCTAATCTGGCAGCCTGACAGGCTTGCGGTCGACCGGCCCGGTCGACCGCCAACGGTCAGAAATATGACCGTTGGGGCATCCGGTCGACCGCTCGGCCGACCGCCCAGATACAAGAGCAGACTTCTCTGCTCCGGTTGACCGCTCGGTCGACCGCCCAGATACAGAGAGCAAGGCTCTCTGATCCGGTCGGCCGACCGGTCGACCAGCCCACTGTGCCAGCAGACGTGCACAGGTCTGTGCACGCCGGTCGACCGCCCGGTCGACCGGCAAGGCCTGTCAGCACAGTCCTGAGTCAGAAACTGGGTCAGAAAAACATGTTAAAAATCTTTTATCTCTTCTAAAAATACCATAGAAATTGTTTTAACATTTTATATTGAAACACAAACTTGTGATAAAAATTTCAAGACAATATTAAACATTAGGAATCATTTTTGTGTCTTGCAAATTTTATCAAAAACCAAAACATGTATTTTATCAAACTTGAATTTTTCAACACATGAATAGGAAAGTCAAAATAAGTTTGTATAAGAAGTTTAAGCATGCATGTATAGAATGAATCTACTATACATAAACCAATTAAACTTGTTTTGATTAACTATTCATGAAAACAAATATCGGTTAAACTAAAAACCGAAAAACCATAAAACGTGTGTGTTGTGCACTTGAGCATATCAACTATACTAAGCTTTACAAATGGATCTAAAACACACTAAACTAAACTAGGATACCTAAGTCTTCTTGATGATCTTCCATCTTCAAGCCGACTCGATCCCAAACGTGATCCACCGAGTGCAAAGGTATGGTCTTGATGCTCGGGCACGGGAATCACCAAGTGAAGGCTTCCAAAACTCCTCTTTTTGAAGCAATCAACAACTAATATCTTGTTTAATGATCTATAACTAAAATCACAAGATTATTAGTAAACATAACTACATGAGTTAATCATCATCAAAACTAGAGAAGAAGGCCTTCGGGCCAACAAAATGATGTATATATGAATGATTTTTATTAAGAATTTTACCTCATCTAATTTTCAAAATTTTAAACTAATTTCAGAGTCATTATTATCAGCACCTCTGTCCCAAAATGGAATATGATTAAATGGAATGATTGATCTGGAATCAGGAAGGGCATGAACTACAATTGATTCAAGAAATTGACTGAAGTCAAGTAAAAGTTCAGGTGTCAAAATTTATTCGGGGAGTGGGTCCAAATAAAGAAGTTGAAACTCAAGTCCACATTCATTTCCCCACAATAGAATGTGACTTTCTAAGATTGGTGATTCAAGTTCAAGAATAACAGGTATGGGAATCAAAACTGACTCTTAAATATTGCTCAAATCAGGTAGCAAAATAGGAGTCATTATTCATTCAGAAATTTGAACTGGATCACAAATTTGAGACTCAAGGTCACATTCCTCATTGAATTCAATTTCATAAAAATGAGAATTTGCCAATTTATCAATAGGACTTTCAAAATTATGAAATTAGTTAAGTTCAATATGATGATCATAAAAGGTTGGTGATTCAATTTCCCAAGGGACAGGCATAGAATCAATGTGGACTCTGAAGAAGGATTGAAATTAGGTGAAGACACCGGAGTCATTATTAAATCAGGAAGTAGAATTGAATTACCAAGTTGAGATTCAGGATCATATTCATTCTTAAGTTCAATTTCATGAGAGGGATAACTTGCCAAAATATCAATGTTGTTTTCAAAATTTGGAGTTTAGGCAAGTTCAAATGGGTGTGCTGAAATGGAATCATATTTTTCAAAACAACATGATTCTTTGGCTCTAACAGAATGGTTAGTGACATCAGGAATGGTCAAAGGGTGAGAATGGAGAGTTTTGACCATTATATCTATGTCATGATTATGAGTGATTTGAGCCTGAGTCATGGCTTCAAGCAGCTTTTCATAGTCAATTGGTTCATCATTTTGTTGCGATTGGACTTGAAAAGATGAAGTTTTGTTCTAGAATTTGTGGTGAAATCATGAGTCCATCAGATTTTTGATTGCTGCTTGGACGCACGCATACTCATTTCTAAGGTTGATGGTTTTCTATTTTGCACTGGTGAAACTAAGTATGAATCTTGAAAATATTGTGGAATTGGGGAGGCCTGAAATTTTTGTTCAACCTCATGCATGGCTTCTATACTCTTTTCTAGCTCGGATTTTTCTTCAATGGTTTGGTCTAGAAAAGGAGTGTAGGAAGCAAAATAGGGGAATGCATATTGTGAAAATTGGGGACAAGGTGGATAAGGAAGACAAGTTGGTTGCAAATTGGACTCGGGGGAGGTGAATCCCCATTGACTCTGTGAAGAGTTGAAATTATTTTGGAAATTATGATCATAAGATTGGGGGCATGGGTTATATTGATTCGGATAAGTCCAATACGGTGTATTTGGTTGGTTCATATTACAAAAATTTTGGTTGGTTCATATTATAAAAATTCTGGTTTACCATTAAAATTAAAAAAAATTTTGTTATAAGCCATATCACACAATAATTATCAAAATCAAACAAGGAGAAACAAACAAATACACAAACAAAAAGAAAAAAATCTAATCTAAGTTGGGGTAAACCTTAGGCTTAGATGATTCCTAACTGGTTAGACTGTCCATGGGGGTATGTTGCTGAATCTGACCACAAGTTAATCGGCCAGGTAGGGACAAGATTGGTGCGAGGTATCCGTACTTAAAGCAATGGGCCTAATTATGCCAAACGACCAGCCTTCGGGGTTTCGCCCCTCAATCCCCAACCTTAGTCACCCGATTTGGCAAGAGTCAGATTCAAATCAACTTTCCTCTTAGGTTAGTCTCCTATTTGAGTCCGAGATACCCCTGGGCCAACGTCTACTCAGTTTTAATTAGGCTTGGGATAGTGAGTGAGGAGATTGTTTGTGAACTAAGGGAGGGTAATGACTTCCCCACCTTATCTTGTTAATAGGACAAGCCCTTAAGATTGATTGTGCAAAGTGTGCAGGATATAGAAAAGTAGCATTCAACAAGCAAATAATCACTCAAGAATGTTTCCTAAACTATATGTTATGCATACGTACCTTTTGCTTCAGTACTCTTCAACAGTAATATAAATGTGTAACGAATTAGACACGTGCCTAGATGCAAAATCTAAACTGTTTTTAGCATTTAACAAATATCAGTTTGTTGTTGATGTTAGAAAGTATATACAACAAGACAAACTAGGAAATAAATAGCCACAAAATTTTCAGCTTTACAATTCAGCCAACTTGCAGAAATACAGGTTAGTAATTCACTCAGATTGCCACTGGACTATAGCAAATCTAAGGGCTACTGAGCTTTGTTTTCTAGCGCAGAGTATAGGGCCACTTATATGTCCACTGCAGTAAAAATTTCCTTGTTGTTAAACCTGTACACCAAGAATAAGGAATAACGTTAACCAAAAAATATAAACTAAAAAGAGAATTACTTACCGTCCCTCCCTGGCAACGCGCCAAAATTTGATTGAGTTAAAACCTGCACACAAAAATACAGAATTTCAGAACTTTAGGAATAGAATGTGCAATACCGCTATAGCAAGTGGCTATGCGGGTCATAATCCACAAGGAGGGACTAGAGATGGAAGCTTTTTAGTAAGTTCTCTTTTATGCTACAAAGAATGGTTAAAGTTCCTCTTTTAATTCTTTAAAAATAAATGAAAAGGAGTTAAAGATAAGTTAGGAAGAAAATGGTAGATAGAGAAGGTGGAGAAAATAGAAGTGGATATGTAAAAAGAAATTGAAAAAGAGTGAAAAAAATTTGGAAGATTGTGGTGTTGATGATTTACTATAGAATTAAAAGAAAAAAAGTTAAAACCTAAAAGAAAAACTTGCCTCCTCTGGTCGATTACTTACCTGAAAACCTTGCATGTTTTATCTTACTTGGAGGCAATCAACGCATAAGCCAAAAAATCGAGCTCAATCCCCATTCACATTACATCATCAAGATGAACAAGAATGAAATGATACTAGATCTTGAGGAGGAGAACATCATCATGAAATATCGGTGGCACTCACACAAACATGGCTATACTGATGCTTCTAGGTTCACTTGGACATTCATCAAAACCAAAAGAGGAAAAGTAGAAAAAGAAGAAGAAGATATAAATAAGAAATGCAAAAAGATGTTACCTTTGATTGCTTGTAGAAACGATGAAAGACAAGAGAAGGTTACATCGGTGTCACTCTCAACATAAGTCTCTCTCTTACTTACATGAATCTCCGTCTATCCTATGCTTATAAAGAAATAAAAATTACATAAAATAAAAATAAAAACCTACACTACAAAGAATGAAAAACTAGCCTAAATTTTACTCTTTGCTTGGTTGTTCCCCGTGGTCTCTAAAAAACCCAGTATCCAACAGATGAGAGCGTACGAAGATAGGGGGAGCAAACGCTCCCTCAACTCCCCTAACAAAGCATCAGAAACGCGGCTATGGCTGCGTTTTCACGGCCTAGCTGTGGCCTGGTGGCCACAGCCAGGGGTACAGCTCCTTATTTCGTGATCCAACTTTAACTGTTTTTGGATTTCCCGTTTCAGCTCATGGATTTGACGAAACGGCCTTTGATCTTGGGCTTTAACTAATAGATTTGTAGAGATTTGTTCTAACTAGTTTTCAACCGATCTGATCTGCCCTAATTTTCTGAGTTTGAATTAATTCTGAATTAAATCAGAATTTTGATGGGCTTTGGGCTTGTTTCTCTTTCCTTTCCTTTAGCCATGGGCCTGAATATAAATTAAATAATAATTAATATTAAAAGCAGAGTTTATTATATAATAAGTATGAGAATATGATAATAATTATGCAATATCAGCGACCGATCATTGGCCTATAAAGAGATATCATGCCCAGTAGATGAGTGTAGCAGAGATGCTCATGCTTCGTTGGATGTGTGGTAACACGAGGAGAGATAAGGTGAGAAATGAGGATATTCATATTAAGATAGGCTTAGCCCCTATTCAAGAGAAGATGAATGAAAATCTCCTACGATGGTTTGGTCATGTGCAATGTAGACCTACAGATACGCCAGTCTAGCGAATAGAGCGTATCAAATTAGCGCAAGTTAAAAGAGCGTAGAGGAGACTGAAGAAAATATGGATGGAGGTAATACGATAAGATATAAAGGCTAAAGGTCTTAGTGAAGGTATATTGCTCGGTAGGAATTAGTAGAGAAAGCTGATCCATGTGCCCGATCTGGCGTAATTCTCTTTTGGTTCTTGTAGCCTACCCCAAATACTTGGGACAAATGGCTTAGTTGTTGTTGTTGTTGTATATTTTTATTTTTTTTATTTTAATTGCATTTTTTATAAACCAATATTTAATTATTAGTTTATTGGATCAAACTCCTATTAATTCAGAAAAATCCTCAAATATTCAAAAAAATAGAATAGCATCTTGAATATTGCGGTGATGTCAGATCCCCAAAATTCATCCTCGATTGTTAATAAAAAAATCTCAGAATCAGTCTGTGGCACCGGTCGATCCCGAATTGAGATTCTTGTCCAATAATTCCCAAAAAAATCTCAGAAAATCTAGAAAAAATCAAAATATTGAGAAATAATATCTTGAGCTGAAATGGCCTCCATCCCGCTGCCAGGATGGTTTAATCAGGTATTGAATACTTGTATTGACACAGGTACATAAGGAACCGAGGGTTATAATCCTACTCACCTTATAAAAAGAATTTCGTCCTCGAAATTCAACAAGGTTAACAAATGGCTTTGACATATGAATCGAAGTAGCATATATGAGAGTTAGAATTATCATAGATCAGTAGTTGTATCAACATGCTATAACCTACTACCAAGATAAACATGAGTCATGATCCAACGTATTCATCTGCCAAGAGTATCACTATAAGTCCGTGGAACAAATTGACTTTCCAGAGTTCATAATCGATAATCATAATATTACTTTAGTCTTCCGATCCACTATAGTCACGTTCATCTAATAATATTACTTTCATAGTTTATAAATCAAATCCTTAAGGTCTATCTATAACCGTACTCCACTTATTTATTCTTTTAATTCTTTCGATCTACTATGATCACATCGAACAAAAAATCAGATATCTCAATTACGTTATCATCCTTGTAATATCACTACAAAATTAGATTATCTTTGAGATCACTACATATTGTTCAATTAATAATCACCCCTGGTTGTTATATCCTTATAATTATTAAGATCTCAAATAATCTCAAATCTTTAAGTATATATTTTATAATCGTTTATAGTATCAAAGTACCACAATTTTCAGATAATACAGTTACTACTTGAAGATCATTAGCCAATATAGCAGTCACTGACAGAAATTTTCAAAAGCAGATATCGACAATCAGTAATTATAAGTCCTCGAGAAAATAATATTAATTAGTTCTTCTCTCAACACTCAATCTTTTAAATTGATCTTTATATTCTTGTTTTTATATTTCTGCTTCAGATCCTCAAAGTGAGTTTTAAATTCATTAATCATCATAAGAATCCAGATATATCTATCTCTTCCTTTCATCTATGATTCTTCAATTAGAAGATCACAAGATTCTCAAATTATCAAGGTATTCTAATACCATGTTACGTATTCTTAAAATATTACTTAGATCTGAAAACTTCAAGATTCTAATCCTCAAAAACTAATTCCAAGCAATCTGATACAAGGTATAGTCATATTTTGCCCAAGGCAATGATTCCATTTATTGATCTGATTATCACTCCAAGGTCCATACCCTTAAATCCAATATATTGATGTAATTTGATCATTATTTAATCCATTCATAATTTCTTTTATCTTAAGTCTTTGATCTTACTGTGATTCCCTATTAGACATAAATCTCCAAGTATTAGATCCAAAATTCCTCATAAAATTAATTGTAAGATAATTCCACAATAATCCTCTCAATTATTCTTCTGCGTCCAAACGATTAGGTCAAATCCTCAATAATCTATCATCAATCTAGTCTATGAATAATAGCAGTCTCGCCAGGTGTGAGCAGGCAGGGGCAGAGTGGGGTATGATAACAATATGGATGGAAAAGTCATATCAGGGTGATGGTTCAAGGGTTTTCGGGGATTGATTGTATGATTACGAAGTCAGGTGACTATTTATTCAGATAATTTCATGGATGATTATCAAATATGTGGGCTTAATTGTATATGTAACATATAACCTTACTAACCTAGCTCTAATACTAACAAAATCATATCACGCCCCGCTTCTAAAAATACAGAATATGGGTACATGACGATAGCCAGCAGATACTCACGAAGTGAAATCTCTTTCATGAATACTTTAGGCTATCAAAAAAGAGCAGGATAGCACTCATATATGCATATACAACCAAACATAGGGATACAAGTCCATATATGAAATACTGAATCATAAACAGCATAATCCACCATATATGAATAAGACAAGTCAAGAAAAGAAACTGAACTCACTAGGGTAAGGCTGAACCAAAATACGTTCTACGATCAATTCTCTATACCAGCTTTTGACATAGATATTGAAAAATAAAACCGGACCAACAAGAGAACACGATGGGAAAAAACAGTAAAAGAAAGAATATGAAAATGCAGTAACAGTACAAGTAGGGCATTAAAATGAAAGAATGATTTGGTTGGCAGTATAAAGAACTAAAAGTAATAACAATAATAGAAAAAATTGGGACAATAGATCATGTACAAGAAGACCGTGCATGCATAGTGAGACATGTATATAATAAACATGAGATGTCCTAGATGAGTAACTGTCGTGTAATATAATCACAAAATCACAAGTTAAAATCACATTGCCAGTCTAGAAATATCATGTAACCAAAATAATTCATGTCACAGGAGTCTCAAGTATCAGTTTCCCAAAAATATATGTCACGTACTAGATCACATGAAGGATCAGTACGAAGCGAGCTAGATTACTGAAGACAATGCAGGATGTGATGCAAGTGCAAATGTCTAGCATTTTGTTAACCTTATACTAATACAACCATCATGTGCTCTATCCCACATGACAACTGCATATCAAACAAGTGGTGCGTTAGTGGATCCTGGTCGCAGGGAGAATAGTTTACTGTACTCAGGTATCATGTAACATGTAATAACAGGTGCGCATATAAATCACAAGAACACAATATCACGTGTGGCAAGGCCCTCGGAGGAGCCGCCCTTCAAAGCACACCTCCCAGATCCCCTACTACCAGTCTCTCCAAGTAACCCCAGCTTGATCGATTTTATTAATTAATGCAAGTACAAGATAGCATGTGGCTCAGTGTGACAGGATCAGGAATCAGTATCGAGAACATCAGTGTCATATAGTGAAAACAATGTGTATCAAGATCTCGGGACAATGTAAACAGTGGTAATGTCAAGTGATAAATGCGAAGTAGTACCATTGATGTCATTGTCATCCAGTATGTAATCCAATGGTCTTAGTAAATCAGTCATGATAATATGTAACATAATTCAATAAAATATCCTCAATAATGTATCACAAGATATTTTAATCAATTTTCTCAAGATTATTTCATAATATTCATTTCATTATTATCTAGTTATCCTTATATTAAGATCACAATATTTATCACAATCAGTATAAATTTCATGTCTATAAATCATGCTATCACACAGAAACAATAATGTCAATTTAAGTTGGATGCATGCATGTACAGGTACGAGATGCAAACATGATTATGAGACAGTACTAGTAAAGATAATAAGAATACAATAATTAGTCATATAATCAAAGGAGAAAAAGCTGATATGTACATGTGATCACATGATGGTATCAACGATCATGAGATATGATATCTAGAATTTATAATTAAGAGGCAGAATTAAGATTAATACGAAAGTCAACGAGGAGAGAATCATGTACACTTGCATGAAATGACGCGGTTTCGCGTCTGAAGCACTGTCGGATCTACACTGCACAAACAAGTACGGATCTCTGAATCATTCCATTGGTCAGTCTTCGAATCACCAGTGTGTCGGGTTTACAATGAGCACAATCTGAATCTCCGGTTACTGAGTTCGGATCGCATGAATGAGTCTGAAATCACTGTAACACTCAACCACACACAGTGAGGAAGGGGATTAACACACACACTTCACACATGTATATACCTACACATGTACGCCACAGTGCATACACACATATGTACACCCACATATGAGTATACACATAGGCACACACACGCGAAATACACACAAGTTCACAATACACATACATACCATATATATAACACGTTCTCACACACTCACATACACTCATGCACGACATACATGCACACACAAATACACACAATCACAGGCCCACACACAAGTACACACAAATATATATACCTTTGTCACATGCACACAAAAAATAAATAACACTCATTAAATAAATAACATTACACATACATAAATATATATAACTCTGTCATATGCACACAAAAAAGAGGCAGAGAGGTACAATCTCTTACACACACACACACTCAAACACATGCACACAAAATAAATAACACCCACACACAAAAATAATGCACACACACAAATAATGCACACAGAGAGAGAAGAGGTACTCATGGTAACAAGGGAGGCACGACCATCAGGAAAATCTCCGGAGGGATTGACGAGAAGGTAGAGGACGACGGAGGATCGTCGGAGTGCTTACGGAGGAGATCGGGGAACCGCGGACTGTCGGAGGGTGGCCTGCGCGAGGAGATGTTAGGCCATGTATGAGGACTAGTATCAGAGATGGAGGAAGATGAAATGAAAAGGAGGGAAGGGCTCCGCTGCATGGTGGATCTCAACGGAGAAGAAGATAGGAGAGGTTAGCGTGGAAATGGAGAAGAGGGTGTTAAGAGAGAGTGTGGGAGATTATAAAGGGAGAGAGGGAGAGTGAATGAGAGAGAGATTTAGATGTGGGGGCTGTTCTTATGGGGCCAAGGGGGTGGCAGCCTGGACTGGTTTTGTAAGTGTGAGAAAGGAGAAGGGGGTTGCCGTGATGTGCGCCATGGAGGAGGAGATGGCCTGGTTGCACGTGACCATGGCGGGCTATGCTCGGAGGGAGAGAGAGCCCAAAACGAGTTCGGCCTAAATTGTGGATGCGGTGCATGAGCCATGGTTCCATGGGCTTAGTAGTGTTGCACAGCTAGCAGGGTGGAAGGAAGCTCCGGCGCTGCACGCGAATCTCGATAGAGGTGGAGGAGGCCGGCCATAGAGGGAGGCTCAGGATGATGCCGAGACCTACACCGAGGGGATGCCAGCCAAGGTGGTACTGGGAGAGACCAGAAGAGGTAGCAGGGACTTACGCAGGGCCATGCTACCTAGGTGTTGGTTGAGTTGGGGGAAAAAAGAGAGAAATGGTGTGAAGGAGAGCAAGAGAGTGGAAGTAATATATATGTGAGAGAGAAAGGGAGAGTGTGTACGGGTGAAAGGGTGAGTGAGGAAATAGAGAATGTGAGAGAGAGATGGAGGGAAATGTGGGTAAAGTGGGTGCAGCAAGGGAACGTGGGGAAGAAGGTGAAGACATGGGTGAAAATGGGGGGAAGAGTGAAGTTCAAAGGGTTAAATATTTTGTGTGGTGGCATTGCTACCACACGCTAATGTGGCCACGTGGTGGAAGCTTTGGAGGTGGGGGATGGAGTCAAGGGTTCAAAACTATGAACAATACAATAAAAGGGGTTTTCTGTAATTTTTATTTTGCAAGAATAAAGGGTGAAGTGGGAAAAATTGTGAAATATAGTTGGGTTTGCTTCCATAGCCACACGCCAATGTGGCCTGGTGGTCAGAGTATTCAACTTATAAGAAGAGGACTTGGGTTCGAAACCTAGTGCCCTCAATAAAAGGTTTTCTTCTTTATATTTTGATTTTATTTTTATTTTAGTTGGATTTTTTATAAATAAATTTTTTATTATTAGTTTATTGGATCAAACTCTTATTAATTCTGAAAAATCCTTAAAAATTCAAGAAAACAGAAAATATCATTATGAAATTGTTGTAAAGTCAGATCCCTAAATTCATCCTCTATTGTTAATAAAAAATCTCGGAGTCGGTCTGTGGCACCGGTCAATCCCGAATTGGGATTCTTGTCCAATAATTCCTAAAAAATCTCAAAAAATCCAAAAAAAATCAAAATATTGGGAAATTGTTGGCCCAAAGGCCCTTCACTCTAGTTTTGATGATGATTAATGCATGTAGTTATAGTACTAATGATCTTATGTTAAGTAAGTTTTAGATTTTCTATCAAGATCTTATTCAGTGTTTAACTTCAACAAAAAGATTCAAAGTCAAGTTTTGAAGCTAGCATGTGTTGATTCAAGGGCTCCACATTTCAAAGATTGCATCAAGTATTCAAGTAAAGTCTAGCTCATGGATCAAGGTTTTGACCAAGTCAAGATGAAGAGAAGATTTTCAAGAGAAGATTTTCTAGACTTCAGTCGAGTTTGTAAGTGTTAAGATTTTGTGTTTTAGATAAAATGTACAGGATAAATTATTTGTGAATTTCTCAAGCTCATATACACATTCACAAAATTTATATAGTGTTTTCAAAAAAATAGTTTTGATTTTAGAAAAATTCCATTTTGCTTTTGAGCTTCAAAGTAAATATCTTTATGTTTCATGAATAGATTTCATCAAAACAAGTTTACATGTTTTATATGCAAATTGAATTTCATCTATATACATTGTTGGCTCAGATGTTTAGAAAAACTTAATTTAATATTTCTAGTTCATGCTTTTAAGTCTTGTATTTAACAAAACTTTGTTTAGAGTTTACTGTCAAAAACATAGATATTTTGTCTTATATGTGTATTGGATTATATCCATACACACTATGCTTCAAATTAGTTTTAAATATCTTATTTTTGTATTTGAACAAGTTCTGAAAAAATCTTATTTTCATTTCAAAATTGATTTTGAAAAATACGGCTTTTGTTTAAAGCTTTAACTTCAATATCTCAAACATAGTTCAACTTTTTTGTAATATGTGTTGATTTTTAATCACACATATTTAGGTCTAAAGTATTTCAATGAACCTATTTTGTTAGATTTTATGTGATTTTATGTAATTTTATAGGATATTAAAAGATCAAGTTTTAATCCCTTTAAAAACCCAGACATGGGCTTCTAGCGGTCGACCGATCGATCGACCGAGCCAGAAGTCGGTTGACCGAGCGGTCAACTGATGTGCACAAAGACGTGCATATAGCCTGGCTTGAGGGCTGGTCGACTGGCTGGTCGACCGATCCAGAGAGTTTACTTTTTGGATTTGGTCCGGGTCGACCGAGCGATCGACTGGCCAGAGAGCGGTGCTCTCTGGTTCTTGCCTTGGTTGACCGATAGGTCTTTTACCTGGGTACGATCGACCAGGAGATCGACCGGCAATCCCAATGGTCATAAATATTGCAGTTGGCCGGTCGACCGACCGGTCAACCGACAGGCCAATCTGGCCCCAACGTCTAGTATTCTAATACCTCTATAAATGGGACTTTTGGCCAGATTTTTAGGTAAGATTTTTAAACTGTTTTCTAGAGCTCTTCTCAAAATTTTCTAAGCAAGTTTTCAAATCATTCATTTTCAAATCAAAAGGAGTTTTTTAAGAGTGAATCTCTTGATTTTATCAAAAGCTTTCTTGAGTTTTCCACCTCCAAATCTATCCAAGTTTTTCTCACATAAGCTTGAGCTTTTCATTGTCATATCTATTTTATAGGAGCTTTGTTAGTGAGATTTTTTTGTGATAAGAGAAGTGATCACAAGTATTCCACCCCCTTCTATTGGAGAGCGTTGTGGAGGTGCGGCCTCGATGAACTTGTGAGTTCGTATTGTGTTGTTCTTACTGGTACAAGTGAGGGACTTGTGAGTCCAAGAGTTCTAGTGTGAACTTATTGTAGGTATTGAGGCACCAAGTGATCTTGAGGGATCGATTCTAATAAAAATTCTTCAAGTGTTGAAGGCGGGGATGTAGAGCAAGTGTGCTCGAACCTCGAAACAATTCTTCCGTGTTTGCGATTGCTTATCTCTCTCTCTGTTACTTGCTTTATATCTTGCATGCTTATATTGATTTCATCTTTAAATGCTTGATATACTTTTACTTTATTGTTATATGCTTGGGTTGCTTGTTTGCTCACACTTGTATTCAACCAAGAGAGCCATAATGGCACCCCAATTCTTAATTTACAGGAATCTTAAGGAGATAGTCCAGAGCCCTTCTCTAGGAATTCGGCTACACTCTTATGTTATACTTTGTGTGTTTGCGTACTAATTTTTAATTTTCATTAATAAGTTTTTAATTCCACATTGCTGTGCTTTAGATTAGCTTGTCACCTATTCACCCCCTCTAGGTGACTTATAATTGGTATCAGAGCTTGGTGCTATTGATTTAGTTCTAACAATCTTGAGTTAAAAAATCTATTTTAGCTAATCACATTATTTTGTTTACACAGACATGGATTTCATGACACCTCCCTTGTTTGACATTCTTGACTTTCAAAATTAGAAAGTTAAGATGTCTATGTATCTTAAGGCCTTAGGAATTCATGTCTATTTTACCACTATTAAGGATTCACATTTTATTAATGGCAAACATCTTGAGGCTAACACAATAGCCATCCATGCTATAAAGAGTATTGTAAATGATGATATTTATATAGGGTGTCTAACATTGGATCGGATATGGAATACTCTTTGCTCTCTTAGGGAACAAATGCCAAATGAAAAAGAGAGTGACTCGAATGATGAAAGTGCTACTTCCAACATGTGCTACATGGTCTAAGGAGATGACCCTCTTGTGGTAAATTCTAATTCTGAGCTAGATGAAGAAGTTAGATGCCATATGATGATCTTGCATCTTTTTGCCAGAAACTTCTTGAAAAATATGATTTGTTAAAGGAGAAAAACAAAAGATTGAAAAAAAAATGATTTTGTTTTAAAAGAAAAAGTCTCTCTCCAAAATAAATTTGATATTATTTCAAATGAAAACTTTTGAAAAAAGAGAATGTTTCCTTGTCTTCAAAACTAAATGATATTTGTGAAGAAAACAATTCATTGAAAAAGAAAATCATTTTGGTTGAAAAAGATAAAGAGATTGTTTTCAAGGAAAATGATTCCTTGAAAAAGAAAATAGTTTTGAAAGAAAAGGAAAATATTTTTATTTCTAAAAAGAGAAAAATTTGTTTCTCATATTTCTTCTTCCAAGATTTATAATGATATTTGCATTGTGAAAAAGAAAATTGATAGATGTGCTCCATTCTGAGCCAATATGCATTTAACTATAATAGATTGGAATTCATGTTTTGCAAGAAACAAATTTCACATGTTCATGCACAAACCCCACGACATACATATGCACACCATACTTACACTCACACCACTCATATGCATGCTAGAGTGTACACATGTATACATTATGGCCGCAAAAGTCATCTTGTAAAATTTTGCTTTGATTGATTAAATTCTTTAAATTTTGCAAGTAAAAATATTTGGGTTGCTTATGATGCTAACCCCCATGGACCCAAAAAGATATGGTTACCAAAATCCTCACCTCTTGTATTTGATATAGGTGTGGCTCTCACAAAATGTGAGAGGGTTGGTACCTTGTGGTGGATGCATGAGCTAGATGGACATACCAAATTGATGCATCATTATCAAGGATATTTGGTGGACGGACCACCATGTTTTGAAGACTTAGAAAATAGTTCATATAGTTTGGTAACTATCTCTAAACTCCAAGTTTAGTTTACATACTTTTACATTGATGATTTTTTAGCATGTTGTAGTTTTATGCTCGTTATGTTAAATGCAATGTTATTAGACATGTGATATTCATAGATTATCTTTAAGATACACCTATATTTATATCAATTCATATTTTTGTGTTCTCGCTATTGTTAATCTACTATGTATATACTAGTTTTAAAACACGTGCATTTAGCCTAATGATCTTATTTGTTTTATACTCCATGTGGTGATTAGGTGTTTAGATGTAGTTTTTGTTAAACTTGTGTTTATACTTGTATAAATAGTGGGCCATACTTGATTATTATGTTTTTGTATTTTATTGCTCATTTGCACTCATTACATGTACTTGTACAAACTAATTTTGATGATTCTTGCATATATACTTGTTTTTCCTACTTTTGTACATGTTTAGTTTCATGTATATGTCATTTTTGTTTAAAATAAATAGATATACATATATATCCTTGAGTCACTTACCTTCGAATAAATTCTATTATGGACTCATTTGTGTTGGGATATATATGTATACTTTTTGTTTCGACAAAATATATATATACCTTGAAGCTTGTTTAGTTTTGATGAAAATTTTTGTTTTTATGTTTTTCATGTTTATGAAAAAGGATTTTTATTAATTAAGCTTAATTGCCTTATTTTCATGTATATGGTTCTTACATGACTTTTGCACCCACTATATACTTTTGTTTACTTATGGTTTTGATTCACGAGCCTATATGCGCTTCATAGATTTTGAGTGTCGATTCTCGTATAATTTTCATATATTATAAAATATATATTTGTTTTATTCCTTACTTGAAGGATTTCGTACTAGCTTTCAAAATTATTATAAAACTAGTTTCATATTCTTAAATTGGTAGAATTTTCAAATATGTTAAAATATTTTTAAATCATATTTTTGAAAACTCCTACCAACCAAAGGGCAGTTAGATGGGTGATCATGCCTTGTGTGCCTTATTGAAAATCTATTTAAACTTGTGCATGATAAGGGTGGATGATATGAGTTATACCATAATTTTCATGGTATTTTTTGTATACTGATACTAGTTTTCTATATACGTATGCACCAAAATTCAAGTTGTATTTTCATTTTCATACATACTTGTGTATGATTTAGATTGTGCTTATTTTATAATGTCACATATTTTGTAGCACAAACTTTTTATGCTAAGCTTGATTTAATTCTAAATATTAGTTGGCATCTTTACAAGCTTATGCATTGATTTTAATTGGTATTTTTTGGTATCAAAATGCACTTCATATTTCACCTTCAATTGGTATCAAAATCTACTATTTGTATCTTAAAAGTTTTGTTTATCTACAAGTGGTACCAATATTTTTTATGTTTTATCAACTACAATTAATTTCGTTGGTATCATAATTCATTTTGTTGACTTCAAGAAATTTTAAATTTTGTTTTAAAAGTGATTTCAAAATTTTTCAAAATTTGTTTGATATGTATTGCCTATATGTAGGGGGAGCTTAACATCTTCTCTATATATAGATTCATATTGAGTGTATATTTTATATTGAGGAGCTTGACCTCTCTTCTTCATGTGATACACGTGTGTAGGGGGCTTAACATCTTCATTTATACATTGCATATTATGTTTATGTGGGTTAGGGTCCAGTCATCCCTTCTCTATGTAATGCATGATGCAGGGGGAGCTAACTTAATGCCTCTCCTCTTCATAATGTATATCTCATATACATTTATATTGTTTATTTATCTTCACCCCTTTGTTGATGAATAGACAAAAGGGGAGAGAAGAATTTAGAGAGCTTATATATGCATGCTTTAATATTTATTTTTTATGTATATATATTTGTGTTTAGTTTATGCGTTTCAATGAATATCTATTTGTTTATTGCTATGCATGAGTTAAGAGAGAGCTTTTATGAAGTTTATCTTTAATCCATGCATATATAACTTCATGAGTTTTATCATCATCTAAAAGGGGGAGATTGTTGGCCCAAAGGCCCTTCACTCTGGTTTTGATGATGATTAACTCATATAATTATAGTACTAATGATCTTTTTATTAAGTTTCAGATTTTCTCTCAAGATTTTAGTCGGTGTTTAGCTTCAACAAAAGATTTGAAGTCAAGTTTTGAAGCTGGCAGGTGTCGATTTAAGAGCACACGCTTCAAAGATCTCATCAAGTACTCAAGAGGAATCTAGCTCATGGATAAAGGTTTGGACTAAGTCAAGATGAAAAGAAGATTTTCTAGACTTGAGTCAAATTTGTAAGTGTTAAGATTTTGTGTTTTAGTTAAAATGTAAAGGATGGATTAGTTGTTGATTGCTCAAGCTCATACACACACACATAAAATTTATATAGTGTTTTCAAAAAGATAGTTTTGATTTTAGAAAAATGCAGTTTTTGTTTTGAGCTTCAAAGTAGATATAAAGATGTTTTATGAATAGATTTCATCAAAACAAATTTACATGTTTTATATGTATATTGAATTTCATCTATATACATTGTTGGCTTATATGTTTAGAAAAACATAGCTTGATGATTCTAGTTCATGCTTTTAAGTTTTGTATTTATCAAAACTTTGTTTAGAGCTTATTGTCAAAGACATAGATATTTCATATTATATGTGTATTGGATCATATCCATACATACTATACTTCAAATGAGTTTTAAATAAATTATTTTTGTATTTGAAAAAGTTTTGAAAAATTCATTTTTATTTTAAAGTTGATTTTGAAAAATACGGTTTTTGTTTAAAGCTTTAACTTCGATACCTCAAAAATATTTCAACTTATTTGTAATATGTGTTGATTTTTAATACACATATTTGGGTTTCAAGATATTTCAATGAACCTATTTTTGTGGATTTTATGAGATTTTATGGGATTTTATGGGATATTAAAAGATCAAGTTTTAATCCCTTTAAAAGCCCAGCCTGGGGTTCTGGCGGCGAGCGACTGCTCGACCGAGCCAAAAGTCAGTCGATTGAGCGGTTAACCGATGTGTACAAAGACGTGAACATAGCCTGGCTTGAGGGCCGATCGACTGAACGGTCGACCGATCCAGAGAGTTTACTCTCTGGATATGGCCTCGATCAACCGAGCAGTCAACCGGCAAGAGAGCAGTGCTCTCTAGTTCTTGCCTTGGTAGGCCGACCGGTCGACTGATAGGTCTTTGACCTGGGTGCGGTCGATCAGGTGGTCAACTGACAGCCCTAATGGTCATAAATATAACAGTTGGCCGGTCGTCCTGCCGGTCGACTGACAGGCCAATCTGGCCCCAACAGCTAGTGTTCTGATGCCTCTATAATAGGACTTCTGGCCAAATTTTTGGATAAGATTTTTAGGCTATTTTCTAAAGCTCTTCTCAAGCGTTTCTAAGCAAGTTTTTAGAACTTGCATTTCCAAATCAAAAGGAGTTTTTCAAAAGTGAATCTCTTGATTTTATCAAAAGCTTTCTTGAGTTTCCACGCCCAAATCTATCCAATTTTTTCTTACATAAGCTTGAGCTTTTCATTTTCATATCTATCTTATAGATGCTTTGATAGTGAGAGTTATTTTTATGATCAAGAGAAGTGACCATAAGTGTTTCACCCCCTTGTATTAGAGAGTGTTGTAGAGGTGTGGCCTTGGCGAACTTGTGAGTTCATATTGTGTTGTTCTTGCGGGAACAAGTGAGGGACTTGTGAGTCCAAGAGTTCTAGTGTGGACTCGTTGTAGGTGTCGCGACACCAAGTGATCTTGTGAGATCGATTTAGTGAAAATCCTTCATAGTGCTGAAGGCGGGGACATAGAGCAAGTGTGCTCGAACTTCAAAACAATTCTCTCGTGTTTGCGATTACTTATCTCTCTCTCTTACTTGTTTTATATCTTGCATTCTTATATTGCTTTCATCTTTATATGCTTGATATACTTGTGCATTATTGTTATATACTTGGGTCACTTGTATTCAATCAAGAGAGCCATAGTGACACCTCAACTCTTAATCTAGAGGAATCTTGAGGAGATAGTCTAGAGCCTTTCACCGAAAATTCGGTTACACTCTTGTGTTATATTTTGTGTGTTTGTGTAATAGTTTTAGCTTGCATAATAAGTTTTTAATTCCACATTCTTGTGCATTAGATTAGCTTGTCACAAATTCACCCCCTCTAGATGACTTACAGAAATAATATCTTAAGCTGAAATGGCCTCAATCTAGATGCCAGGATGGTTAAATCGGGTATTGAATATCAGTATTGACACACGTATATAAGAAACCAAGGGTTACACTTATGAACACGAGCCTCATTTTCTTGAAATGCGAAGGTCGCATTGGATCATTCTTGACATGGATGTCGTCTAAAACTCGGGTCTCCTCAGTGCCACGCGTCACCTCTACTTGAGCTTGAGATCTATGTCATGTATCTTAACCGTTGGGATGTCTATAAAAAACCCGAGTCTTTCAATAGTCAATTCACTTGACTGTTCATCTCTTTCAACGAGACTTACATTTGAAATTTTAAAGTTCAAAAGCTTTTCTCAGAACCCACAAAGCTTACGAGCTTTTTACAAAATTTTTCACAGATTTTCACAGTGCACATGAGTCCAAAAGGCAAGCAGATCACTGCTTCTTCAAGCGCCGCCGCTGCATCGACCACCGTGGGCAGTTCTCCTCGTTAGGAGAAGCCTATTTCTAGTATATAGAAATGGCTTTCGCCATTATTGGGAGTACGAAGAACCTCGTCTCTTAAAGTTTAAAAACTTGTTTTGAAGTTGAACAGTCAACGCGGGACTGATTGGGAAAGAGTAATGTAGAGTTATTACACAAGTATTCAATTAAAGAAGAAAGGTTTAGAGTTAACCTTGGTGCTCGTTTACTCCACAAATGTATTCAAAGATCAATATACCCTTTCCAATCTCCGCTATAGCAATGGCTATACCGGGTCGATTCTCTGGGAGAGCTAGCGATAGAAGCGTTACGGTATGGAGTGAAGAAATGAAAAACAAAGTTTCTTCTATGTATTTACACAAATGCAAGAAGCAACATGAAAAGAAGTGATGGATTTGTGCATTATGGAAAAAGAAATCAAAAGAACTTGGATGAAGTTTGTTACAAAGAAAGAAAAGCTAGTAAAGAAAGTGTTAGAAAACTTTAGATGAGAAGGTACATGGCTAGCTAACTTTACCTCATTGCTAACTTACTAAACTCAATGGTGATGCTATATTGCCTCATGTTGATTCATTGACAATAGGAATAACTTGCTTGTTTGTTCAAGTGTTTACCGTTATGGAGATGAGTGTTCTCTTGTTCTTAGCTTGAAGCCTCATATGAATTCATTGGCTCTCTAGATAGATGTTCAATGATGAACTCTAGGATAGGTACTCAAAGATGCTAAGTTCGAAGAATCAACATTCGTTCAAACATTCAAGACATAACAACAAATTAGCTTGAAGTAGAGAAGTTGTTCTTACAAGTAGCATATGTAGGTGATCCATCTCCATGTTCCATCAAAGGCACTTGTTCTAGACAAGGCTCTAAATGAGAACACATGAGTCATATGGAGTATGAACAAGCAATTGCCAAGGGAAAGCAACTCTACTTCCTTGGTAAGTAAAAGAAATATCACAATGCAAGTATAAAGATAAGCATCATCCAAAGAGATAGAAGTTAGCTAGGTAAGTTCTTAGCTAGCCATGCAATAGAGACTTAGCTATCCATTACACTAGAAACAAAGCAACTATTCATGATGTAAAGCAATAGAACTAAAGCAAATGAAATAGCACTAGAATGAAAGCAAGAAATTAATGCAAAGTAAAGTAAAGTATACTAGAGATTGCAAAGAGATGAATGGAGCTCTTTTGATAAATCCTTGCTTACAAGAATGTCACTTTCTTGATACAAGCTTTCAAACAGCACTCTCTCTCTCACTTTGTCAAAATCTCTAGGAGGAAGAAGATGAAGACTAAAAACCTAGGAGAATAACAAAATACAAGAATTTCCCCTATTTTCTTCTCTCTCTTCTCTCTGTTGCCCTCACGCAGACTCTGGTCCTCTATTTATAGCCCTCAGTGAGAAGCCTCTAGAGCCCAGATCGTTGGAGAAAAATCCGGGGCTCAACGGCCGAGATCCTGCCGCGCGCGCGCGGCAAGGCGCGGCCGTTTGGAAACGGTTGGCTAACAACTTTCTGTTGTGAAGTTGTTACAAGTTTGTTAGCCACGTGGCTTTCTAGAACGTTGAGTTGGCGCGTGGATCTCCTTTGATTCTGAATTCAAACTTGGGCTCTTTTGGGCTTTGGATTAAATCTCTTTAATTATTGCTAATTAAAGAGATTTTGGGCTTTTTCTCTTTTAAGTTGTGGACCTGCAAAAATAAAGAGAAAAGGATTAAAAATCACATTTTTATATACAATATGCATGGTATGGAAGCGGTAAAATATGCAAATATGTATAACAATCACACCCCCATACCTAGCTTTTGCTCGTCCTCGAGCAAAACAAGAAAAGAAAAAGAAAGAAAAAGAAAATCCTAACTAGTTTATTACACCACTTTTGTAGGTGACACGATTGCACTGAGCATGTGCAACAAGCCGTTAAACCTCTAGGTTACCCTAGAGGAGGAGTGTTGTCTCCTGAGGGTTTTCAGCGGATTGCACCCACAAAATCCATAAAGAAAAATAAAAGGGTTAGTGAAATTTTTGATTCATGTTTTAAAGATTCTAACTTGATCTTTAGGTTTCAGGTTACTCTAAACTTTTCATTCCTCTTATAAGTGTCTAATTGGAGTTTTGTTTTCAACTTAGGTTAAGATTTTAGGGAAAAGATCAAAAACTAGATTTTGCATCAATCCTAGGATATATACATCTATAAATATGAAGGATCTTTCTTAGACTAAGTTTATTTATTTACTAATATATATAATATTTTTTTCTTCTTTTTTTTATTTTATTTATGTTTATTTATTTACATTTCCTTAGCATCCTTAGGCTTTCTAGTTTACCCTTGTAGCGAGCCTTTAACCGATGACTCCCAAACCAGATGGTCTTAGGGCACCAGATGAGAAAACATCCCTCGGGTTTAAGGTCTCGAGTAAAAAAGGCCACGAAGGAATTTAAGGACTTAACCACCTTTAGGCGTGATCGGCAATGCTTCTTAAGGCACGGCTAACCAGCTTAGTCAGTGGCTAAGTATTTATTATTTATTATTGTACATCTTTTTTTTTCTTTTTTTTAATTTTTTTTATTATATATATGTGTAAATAAAATCACGAAGTCTTTGATTAATCCTTCAATATGTTTAATGTTTATATCTAAAGAAAGAATTAAAATCTAGTAATTTTTCTAATCCTTTATTACTTAACCTAAAAATCTAACAAAACTCCTCTTTTCAACTTATAATTAGAAATCTTAATTTAGAGCTTCCTTAATCCCTAGATTTCAAGTTTGATTCTTTAAACATGGATCAAAGAATTTCTTCTTTTTTTTATATATATTTTTTTTCTAAAATAAAATAAAATCTAACAAGAAAGTAGAAAATCTATAAAGAAAGGTAAAATCTAAAGAGAAAACCTAAAAGAAACTGAAAATCCTAAAAATAAAAATAAAAGGCCTAAAAAGAAAATGAAAAATCCTATGTTAGCATCTACCCCCCATACCTATCTCATGCATTGTCCCCAATGTATGCAAGATAAGAATATGCATGAAAATAGGTAAAGGAAAAAAATCATCTCCTCTGTCTCTTTGGACCAGCGGTGGTGCTTGGTTCAGCAGACTGTGATCGTCTCAATGCCGCCTCTATACTGTCCAAACGAGAGGAATTCTCCTCGACCTTCTTCCTCAGACGAACTTGCCCTCTAAAGATCTTCTTCATGCCCTTCCAGACGGCGGACATGAAGGTTCGTGATTCTGTGGGGGGATCCTGTGTCCAGAATTGGGGCTCATCTACCTCCTCTAAGCTCTCCTCCGAAGAGGACTCCACAGGAATATCCTCAGGTTGGGCCCTAGGTGTCCAAAGGGCGTGTAAGCAACCAGTGTATGAGCTAGTGGGTCTCTCTGCTACAACATACACTCGGGGAAAGGAGTCAAATACATCGTCTGGTATGAAGTTTTTACACAGACGGTAATCAAGACTGGATGGGAATACTTTGCACCCCGAGTGCGGGAGGAATTATCAAGTATGGCATGGAAGATGGCCCTATTCAAATAAACCGTGTGTCTATGAGTCATTAAATCATGGATGATTTGTAACACGGGTCTGTTGAAAGTCGTGGTATGATCAAGTCCAAAAATATTGCGTTGGAGCCAACGTCCAATGCAATGTACATTTCTAAACGTGGATTGGGCTTTTGAGCCCACGGTCCTGCTCTGTGCAGCGGACCCCCATGATGGGCATGTAATCAACCAGTGGCAAGGGTCAGTATGATGGGGATGAATGGGGACATCGGTGATTTCAGCAATGAGTGGAATGGTGACAAAGATGTCACCTAATGGCATATGAACTGTGAATTGTTGTGTGTTATGATTAACAGATGCATGATCCAATGTGTTGTAAAATGTGGTGACCAATTCAGGGCAATAGTAAGCATCATTGTCATTGTTATCATAAACTAAGGAATACCAATTCCACGCACGTATTAGATCTACAAATATATGCCCATATCCCCCTTGATCATTCAAAAGTGTAGAGAAATCCCTTTCCACAAACAAACTAGGGGCCATAAATAACAGTAAAAATTAGAGCAAAGGAACCAAGGGACAAGAGATCAAACCACCCCCGGATTTCGTGGGGGGAATTGAAAGACAGGTGTGCAGAAGGCACCAGAGACAGCTTCGGGAAGAATGGGTCTGTTTCTGTCTCCAGAAAAAAAAATCAGTCAATCTGAACTCTTCCGGCGCTCCTGGAGGTGTCAGAAAGGCGGCGGAGCTGCGGCAGGGCGCAGCGGATTAGATGAAACTAGGGAGCAGAATTTTGGTGGAGGTCGGCTGTTGAAGGAATATTTCAGATCTGAGTGGATGTTCTCGTTTGAGGGAGGAAGATAGGTGAAAAGAGTATTTATAGGAGGGGAAAAAAATGGTTTCCAAATTTAACCCTAGGTCAAAGGTATATTTACAACCCTAGGTCAAAAGAGTTTGGAAATGAAAGGAATCCTAGGGAAGAGAAAATCCTAGGAATTTGAAACTCTTTGAAGGACAAAAAATCCCTAAATTTTTTTTATTTTTTTATTTTTTTTATTTATTATTTACAAAAAGTGTAAAAGAAAATTATTTACAAGTGTGGTCCCAAAATGATATTCAGGAAAATACACGGGAAACTGTACAGATGGAATTTGTCACAAATAAACTGGGTCACAAAGACCCAATTCATGAACTTCGTGTGACACAGAATCGGTGGTAAGAAATGGCTTTAAACGTTGTCCGTTCACAGTGAATATGTTGCCATTATTCGGGTCAAGAATCTCGATCGCACCGTGGGAAAAAACTTTGTGAATAATGAATGGCCCTGACCACCTGGTTCTCAATTTACCAGGGAAAAGGTGGAGTCTTGAATTGTATAACAGAACCTTTTGTCCTACGACAAAAACCTTTCGGTGAATGGATTTATCGTGAAAAAGCTTGGTTCTGTGTTTCGTGATCCGAGCGTTGTCGTATACCTCGTTTCTCAGCTCTTCAAGCTCAGATAACTGCAACTTCCGTAGAACACCGGCTTTATCCAAATCCAAGTTCAGCTGCTTTAAAGCCCACATAGCTCGGTGTTCTAATTCAACAGGCAAGTGACAAGGTTTCCCAAATACAACTCGATATGGAGACATACCGAGGACAGTCTTGTAAGCGGTCCTGTATGCCCATAAGGCATCAGTGAGTTTGATGGACCAATCCTTACGGTTCTGTCCTACAGTTTTCTCCAAAATGAGTTTTATCTGTCTATTCGTGACTTCAACTTGCCCATTGGTTTGAGGATGATAAGCCGTGGACAATTTGTGAGTAATAGAGTATTTTTGCATCAAAGCTTCAAAAGCCCTATTGCAGAAATGACTCCCATTATCGCTTATTATCGCACGGGGGGCTCCAAAGCGAGAGATGATGTATTCTCTTAAAAACTTAATGACAACATGGTTGTCATTCGTCCGTGTTGGAATTGCTTCAGCCCACTTGGAAACATAATCTACGGCTACCAAAATGTACTGGTTACCGTAGGACAGAGGAAAGGGTCCCATAAAATCGATGCCCCAGAGGTCGAAATTTCGACTTCCAAGATGGGTGTGAGGGGCATCATGTCTCTTTGTGTGATACGACCCGTCATTTGACACTTATCACAGAGCTTGCAGAAATTATATGCATCCTTAAAGAGAGTGGGCCAGTAGAATCCACTCTGAAGTACTTTCTCAGCAGTTTTCCGTGGACCAAAATGTCCACCGCAAGCTAACTTGTGACAGAATGTCAAAACGCTCTGATGTTCATCCTCAGGAAGGCATCTACGTATGATTTGGTCAGGACAGTATTTGAATAAATATGGTTCATCCCAAAAGAAGAACCGCATTTGGCGCAGAAAATGGTGTTTTTCTTGTCCTGACCAATGAGAAGGTATTTGCCTGGTAGCAAGGTAGTTCACTATATCAGCATACCAGGGCTCTCCACATATCTCAAAAATATGCTCGTCAGGAAAATCATCGTTAATCGGTATTCTCTCTTTAGGTGCATTTGGGATTCTCGACAAATGATCTGCTACCACGTTCTCAACGCCCTTTTTATCTTTAATTTCCAAATCAAACTCTTGCAAAAGAAGTATCCATCGAATCAGTCTTGCCTTAGCATCCTTCTTTTGCATCAAGTATTTTAGGGCGGAGTGATCAGTGAAAATAACAGTTCTGGACCCTAGCAGATATTGACGAAATTTCTCCAACGCAAAGACAACTGCTAAAAATTCCTTTTCAGTAGTTGTATAATTGAGTTGGACCTCATTCAGTGTTCTGCTAGCATAATAGATTACGTGTTGCCTATTATCAATACGCTGCCCTAAAACAGCGCCTATAGCAAAGTCAGAGGCATCACACATAATCTCAGAAGGCTTGGTCCAATCTGGTGCAGAGATGATCGGTGCAGAGACAAGTCTACTCTTAAGCTCTTTCCATGATTTTTGACATTCCTCATCAAAGATGAAGGGTACATCCTTTCCTAAGAGATTTGTCAAGGGTCTTGCAATATTGCTAAACCCTTGAATAAATCGCCTATAGAAACCGGCGTGCCCTAAAAATGATCTAATGTCTTTTAAGCACGTCGGTTCAGTGAGCTTCGTTATGACTTCCACTTTGGACTTGTCTACCTCGATTCCTATTCTTGATACCTTGTGCCCAAGTACGATTCCTTGCTTGACCATAAAATGACACTTTTCCCAATTAAGTGTCAAGTTTTTCTCCATACAACGTTGTAAAACTAGCTTCAGATGGTACAAGCATTGCTCAAAGGAATCCCCATAGATTGAAAAATCATCCATAAAAATTTCCAAAAATTTCTCCACCATGTCCGAAAAGAGGCTCAACATGCAACGTTGAAACGTTGCAGGAGCATTGCAAAGACCGAAGGGCATCCTTCGGTAAGCAAATGTTCCAAAGGGACAGGTGAAGGTAGTCTTCTCTTGGTCTTCGGGAGCAATTGGGATCTGATTATATCCTGAATATCCATCCAGGAAACAATAGTACTCATGTCCCGCCAATCTCTCCAGCATTTGATCAATAAATGGAAGTGGAAAGTGGTCTTTACGTGTGGCGGTATTCAACTTCCTATAATCAATACAAACTCGAATCTTCGTTGGAAGACGTGTTTGTATCAATTCTTTATTCTCATTCTCCACCACAGTAAATCCAGCTTTCTTAGGCACAGCGTGAACTGGACTTACCCATTGACTATCAAATATGGGATAGATAATCCATTGTCTAATAGTTTCAATATCTCAGATCTAACAGCTTCTTGCATAATAGGGTTAAGTCTACGCTGTGGGTCTCGTTTAGGCTTAGCATCTTCCGTCAAGTGAATCCTATGTTGGACAATGGCAGGACTAATCTCCTTGATATCAGCCATGGTCCAACCAATGGCTTCTCTATTTTCCCTTAACACAGTCAGAAGGTCCTCTTCTTGTTGCTCAGTAAGATTGGATGCAATTATTACAGGAAAAGATTCCTTCTCATCCAAGTACTTGTACTTGAGATGATCGGGAAGAGCCTTAAGCTCAGAAGAAGGGACCGGATCTATAACTGGTTGCTCATGGTGCAAGGGAAGAATAGGTGTGGAATTAGTGGTCCGTTCAATATTTGATCCAATAATCTGATCCAGGTTGAAGTCATCCGACTCCAACTCAAACTCCTCTTCAGACTCATACTCAATTTCCTCCACATGTTCACTGGTCAATCCCTCAATCAAGTCACTTTAAAAGAATCATTGTCCACATTCCTTGGCTGCTTCCCCAGATGGAAGACATTCACCTCTTTCGTCATATCTCCGAACGTTAACCGCATTGATCCATTTCGGCAGTTGATTATTGCGTTCGCGGTGGCTAAGAAAGGACGTCCGAGAATGACAGGTGTTTGCGCTCTGTAATTTTGTACGGGCTGTGTTTCAAGAACAACAAAGTCCACGGGGTAAATGAATTCCCCGACCCGTATCAAAACATCTGTAATTTCCCCCTTGGGAATCTTTACAGAGCGGTCAGCCAATTGAATAGTCATCTGGGTAGGACGAAGGTTGCCTAACCCTAACTGCTGATAAACGGAAAAGGGGAGAAGATTGATGCTCGCACCCAAGTCTAGCAAAGCCCTATTTATGGTGGTCTGCCCTATGATACAAGAAATGGTAGGGCTCCCTGGATCTTTGCACTTCACAGGGATAGGACCATTGAGAAGTTCACTTATGTTGGAAGCCAAAAGACTTTTTTAGGGACATTTGCTTTTCTCTTTGTAGTACACATTTCTTTCAAAAACTTGGCGTAGGATGGGACTTGTTGAATGGCATCTAAGAGAGGGACATTGATTTGTACTTGGTTGAATATCTCTCTTATCTTCTCCATGTGAGCATTCATCTTATGATTTGTGAGCCTATTTGGGAATGGGACAACAGGCTTATATGTTTGCTCATCAACTTTCTCTTTTCCTTTAGACTGGAAGTGGATGGTTGTGTGCTTGATGAAGGACTATCTTGCAAAGGCTGGATTGGAACAGAAAGTGGTGGCATTGGCACAGATTTGGGAGAATGATTTGAAACCTTATTATCTACATGCTTTCCAGATCTAAGGATTTGAATGGCTTGGCATTGGCTGGGTCCCAAGTCTTCAACTTCGTGCAGAGGAAAATGGGCTTTGGGATTGGGCACAGGTTGGCTAGGTAGCATTCCTTTTTGTCTTTCAGTCAAAGAGTTAGCCAACTGCCCTATTTGAATTTGCAATTTGTTCATGTCCTGCTGCTGATTGTTCATCATTGAAGCTTGGTTCTTAGATAAGGTCTCTATCATTTTCTCCAAATCAGAAATTCTTTTGTCTGAAGGATTGGGTGGTGGATGATGCTGAAACTGGGGCTGAAAATTTGCTTGGTAAGGCACAGGATGTTGATATGACTGGAATCTGGGTGGACTCTGGTATGAATGAACATTTGTGGGTTCTGGTGGTAAGTCGGTGGATGAGACTGAGCAGGGTATTGTTGTGGAAATGGTTGTCTCGGCTGCTCAGGGCCAGACTGACTCCAAGAGAAATTCGGATGGTTTCGCCATCCCGGATTATAGGTTTTGGAGTAAGGATTGTAAGTTGGTCTGGTGTACGCGGCATTCGTACTCTCCTGAAACATTTGAGTTTGATAAACTGGACACTCCTCAAACAGATGATTCTGATCATGGCAGTAGGTACAACCCGGATTAACAACAGATGGGTTGACCTGATTCACAGCAGAGTTTTCCCTGGACTCTAGCAATTCAATCCTCTTCATCAACTGAGTTATCTTAGCTTCTGCAGCTATTGAGGATCCTATGGAATGTAAACCAGTTCTGGAATTTGTGGGTGTAGGTTTCTCAGTACATGATTCCCACTGGACTGTCTTTTCTGCTAAGGCCTCAAAAAGATCCCAACCCTGATCTTCATCCTTCTTTAAGAATTCTCCTTGACACATGGTTTCAAGGAGCGTCTTAGTCTGATAATCAAGCCCATCATAGATAATCTGGCACTGGCGCCATTTTTCTATACCGTGATGGGGACACAGGACTACTAGGTCTTTGAAGCGCTCAAAATACTTCCAAAACGGTTCATTGGCTTCTTGTTTGAATTGCATTATATTCTTCCTCATAAGGGCTGTCTTATGGATAGGATAAAACTTTTTAAGAAAGACCTTAATGAAATCATCCCAAGAAGAAATTGAGCTAACTGGGAGATTATAAAGCCACTTCTTAGCGATATCCTTAAGTGCAAAAGGTATAAACCTAAGTCTGACAGCATCCTCGGTTAACTGGGAAATTCTCATCATAAGGCATACTTCTTCAAACTCTCGGATGAAGAAGTACGCATCCTCAGATTCAAGGCCATGGAATCGTGGAAGTGTGTTTATGAACTGGGGCTTCAACTCAAAGTTATTTCCATTTGTGTTTGGGAGGAGAATGCACGATGGAAGTGATGTGTGAATCGGATAAAACTTGTCTTGCAACGAAACGTTGGTGGCATGATTGTGTCGAGTGGTGGTGTATGTGGCGGTGTAGAAGTTCTTACAAGCCTAGCAGAATTCGGATCTCGATACCACTCTTGCATACAATTACACAATCAACGTGCACCTTTCACACAGGCGGAAATGAAAAAAAATAACAATCAAGAAAAAAGAAAAAAATCAATCCAAGCTTTCTAGGTTTCCTGGACCTAGACGACTCCTAACTTTAGATCGTCCACAGGAGGTTCGGTGTAGACTTTGACTATAAGCAAATCAGCCAGGGAAGGGTAAGGTTGGTGGGAGGTTTTCCGTCAGAGACGTTCCTTAATTAAGTAACCAGCAACCTTCGGGCTTTCGGCCCTCAACCCCTTTCCTAGACACTGATTTTACAAAAGTCACTTTCCAACACTTTTCCCCCTTAGGATAATCTCCTAAGTGAGTCCGGATGTCCCTAGGGCCAACGTCTAGCAAATTTTTATTTAGAAGCTTAGGATTGTGAGTGCGTGGGAAAATGATTTGTGGGCTAAGGAAAGGGTGATAAAATCCCCACCTTATCTTTCTTATGGGTTATGCCCTTAAAGTTGATTTGTGCAAGTGTACAATATAACAAACAAGGTTCACTCAAAGCGTAATTAAATCAAGCAAAGAGTGATTCCTAGTCTAGATGCTATGCTTATGTACCTTGCCTCCAGCACTCTTCAACAGTAAAAGTAAAGGAATTGAAAGACACGTGCCTAAAATGCAAATGTCTAAACAATTTTTTTAACTTTTCAACTAATTTTTTACTGTTGATTATTAGCAGGTAATAGGTAAAACAAACAAGATTTTATGTATTGCAGCAGCAGTATTTTGCAGAGAAGCAAGCCCTGCAGAAAAGTGGTCAGTAGTCAACTCCTCCTTGCCGCAGAACCGCGGCTTTTGCCGTGGGAACGCGGCAAGTCAGAGGGCAACTGGTCTCTGCTTTCGAGAGCAGAGGCCCAGAGCCGCTTATATGTATTCTGCAATGCAAATTTTCCTGTTTTTTTCACCTGTAACCTGTAACAGAGAAGAAGATTCGTTTAGTTCTTCACTTTAACCCAAAACCGTTGCTCTCCCCAGCAACGGCGCCAAAAATTTGATTGGGAAAGAGTAATGTAGAGTTATTACACAAGTATTCAATTAAAGAAGAAAGGTTTAGAGTTAACCTTGGTGCTCGTTTACTCCACAAATGTATTCAAAGATCAATATACCCTTTCCAATCTCCGCTATAGCAATGGCTATACCGGGTCGATTCTCCGGGAGAGCTAGCGATAGAAGCATTACGGTATGGAGTGAAGAAATGAAAAACGAAGATTCTTCTATGTATTTACACAAATGCAAGAAGCAACATGAAAAGAAGTGATGGATTTGTGCATTATGGAAAAAGAAATCAAAAGAACTTGGATGAAGTGTGTTGCAAAGAAAGAAAAGCTAGTAAAGAAAGTGTTAGAAAACTTTAGATGAGAAGGTACATGGCTAGCTAACTTTACCTCATTGCTAACTTACTAAACTCAATGGTGATGCTATATTGCCTCATGTTGATTCATTGACAATAGGAATAAACTTGCTTGTTTGTTCAAGTGTTTACCGTTATGGAGATGAGTGTTTTCTTGTTCTTAGCTTGAAGCCTCATATGAATTCATTGGCTCTCTAGATAGATGTTCAATGATGAACTCTAGGATAGGTACTTAAAGATGCTAAGTTCGAAGAATCAACATTCGTTCAAACATTCAAGACATAACAACAAATTAGCTTGAAGTAGAGAAGTTGTTCTTACAAGTAGCATATGTAGGTGATCCATCTCCATGTTCCATCAAAGGCACTTGTTCTAGACAAGGCTCTAAATGAGGCACACATGAGTCATATGGAGTATGAACAAGCAATTGCCAAGGGAAAGCAACTCTACTTCCTTGGTAAGTAAAAGAAATATCACAATGCAAGTATAAAGATAAGCATCATCCAAAGAGATAGAAGTTAGCTAGGTAAGTTCTTAGCTAGCCATGTAATAGAGACTTAGCTATGCATTACACTAGAAACAAAGCAACTATTCATGATGTAAAGCAATAGAACTAAAGCAAATGAAATAGCACTAGAATGAAAGCAAGAAATTAAAGCAAAGTAAAGTAAAGCATACTAGAGATTGCAAAGAGATGAATGGAGCTCTTTTGATAAATCCTTGCTTACAAGAATGTCACTTTCTTGATACAAGCTTTCAAACAGCACTCTCTCTCTCACATTGTCAAAATCTCTAGGAGGAAGAAGATGAAGACTAAAAACCTAGGAGAATAACAAAATACAAGAATTTCCCCTATTTTCTTCTCTCTCTTCTCTCTGTTGCCCTCACGCAGACTCTGGTCCTCTATTTATAGCCCTCAGTGAGAAGCCTCTAGAGCCCAGATCGTTGGAGAAAAAATCCGGGGCTCAACGGCCCAGATCCTGCCGCGCGCGCGCGCGGCAAGGCGCGGCCGTTGGAAACGGTTGGCTAACAACTTTCTGTTGTGAAGTTGTTACAAGTTTGTTAGCCACGTGGCTTTCTAGAACGTTGAGTTGGCGCGTGGATCTCCTTTGATTCTGAATTCAAACTTGGCTCTTTTGGACTTTGGATTAAATCTCTTTAATTATTGCTAATTAAAGAGATTTTGGGCTTTTTCTCTTTTAAGTTGTGGACCTGCAAAAATAGAGAGAAAAAGGACTAAAAATCACATTTTTATATACAATATGCATGGTATGGAAGCGGTAAAATATGCAAATATGTATAACAATTAGGGACTCACAGGCCCACGTTTGATTTAAAAACGCAACCCTCATATTGATAAGCATAACACAGAGTTGAATTATAAAGAAACAAAAGCGATAATTTTATTAAGATGGAGTGTTTGTATCACTTTTACAATTTTGATATGAATAATAAAAGTGATAATTTTACCTTTATCTCATCTTATTTTCTTTTTGTGTTTGAAAATCAGACAAAAGAAAGCGATTGAATTTGATTGCCAGAGATGACGATTAATGTAGTAATTCAAAGTTAGGTAATTCCACTAGAAAATTTGAAAGGGTTAATGTAGCATCCCATTCCCAGAATAGGTATTTAGATACGTGTTCTGATTTTTGATCATATTTTTTGATTTATCTTTCAGTATTTGGTTTCATTATGATTATTTATGTTATTACCGGGTTTCGGATCCGGATTCTCAGACTTAGAGTAAACCCGAGTATGAATTAGGGACCCGATCCCAGTATACTGATTGATTTGACCTTTCTGGTAGTCAGAGTTGACAAATTTTAGTTTCAAACATTATTTTCTAATGTTTTAGAATTTTCATGATTTTTAAGAATTTTTCAGAATTATTTTTATAAAATTCAAAATCGGGATCGATCGGTACCGCCGATTAATTCTCAGTTCTTTAAATTATAATGGAGTTAAATTTTTAGAAACTGCATGACATTATCCCTTAAAACTATATTTACTATCATAATGTAATTTTGAGAATTTTTCTGAATTTATCAAAATTCGACCAGATTCGGTGTCGACTATAACGATGATTAATTTCAGAATTTTTAATTTAAAAATGAGATTGAATTTCTTAAATCTGATTTCACTATAATCCTCAGTATAATATTCGTTATTTTTGAGATATTTAGGGATCTTTTTGAGATACTTGATTTTTCGGGCGTTTCCGGTATTTTTCTAAAAAATTTACGCATCTGCTGCCGAACCCGGAGATTTCACCATTCTAATTATTTCTTCTTTTTATTCCAATTACTTTTTTCCTTTTTCCTTTCCTTTTCTTTTTTCTTTTTCTTCCTTCCTTCCAACAATTTCCTAACACTTCTCCATTCATCTAAACCTTCTACATCCTTTCAATTCACTCATCACCCCTCTCCTATCACAAGGCCGGCCAAAGCCACCTCACCCCTCTCTTATCACAAGGCCGGCCAAAGCCACCTCCCCCCTCTCCATTTCACAAAAAACCCTAATTCCATTTCCTTCTCCCTTTTCTTTAACTTCAAACACCAAAAAATCTCCATTTCCTTCTCTTTTAACCTTCATTTCTCCGTCTAGAAATACTAACCACCAACTCCTCCTTCATCTCTACAAAAACTACAACTCAATAACTCCCCACCATTAACTTCTTCCTCCTCCTCCTCCTCCCACATCTCCATAACCATCAAAACTCCACCACCAAAGTCTATCTCCATCTCCACCTCCAAACTTACCACCACCTTACAAAGCCCTTCACAAAAAACTGCCTCTGCCTCTCTCCTCCTAGGTCGACCACTACCCTAAGCTTAGGGCCAGCCACCTCTTCTCCGGTGACATCTCCAGCGACCACTCCAACGATTACTCTGGCGACAACTTCACTATCAACTCCAACATCAATTCCATCACCACCACAACTCCTCCTTCACCACCACCTCTTATACTTTTCTCTCCATTACCTTCATCTTCACTCTCATCACCATAACAACACCCCATCACCACCACTTCAACCTTCAACATCACCATCATCACCACCTCCTTCACTTCTTTTTTTCCTTCTTCATCAAAATCCAACTCCACCACCTCTACCAAGTACTATAAAGCACTAACACCACCACCCGCACCTACTCTCACTCTCCTCTCTCTCCTAGGCAGCCATCTCCTTGGCCAACCTAGAGGTCGGTGCACCCTAGGGCCGGCATACCTCCCAATTGGCCAAGCCCCTCCTCCACCTCTTGTTTCGTAGTTTTCCTCACCTGGGTGCTCACCGCACGTAGCACCTAGAGTCCCCACATTTTCCTAGAGATTTGTGTTTAGGCGAGTGTTTTCCCTCACACGTTAAACTTGTATTTTATTTGGATTTGTGTTGTATTGTATATGTAGTCTGTGTATTTGTATCGGGTTGTCTATGTGTATTGGTGACATATGTTGTATCCTGTGTTCAAATGCTTGTAATAGTATAGACAATATTATATTGTGCTTGTGTTAGTACTAACCATGTAGGTACCCTTGTACAGGCTCGAGATTTCTGCCTACTTCCGGGATGGCTACCTAATAGGAATTGGCCTTGCACCTTTTGGGTTTCGGATAACTAACGGGAGTATGCTTAGACCCGAGCTTACTTTCAGCCCTTCGGGTTTACACACAGCTTACAGGCTTAAACACACTTTATGAATGATCTAGTTACTACATGTTTATATGCATGATTGTATGGTACTAACATTCTTGTAGGTACCTACTCGGTCATCTGGCCCTTCAACCCTTATGGGCTTTCACCCACTACATTAAAAGAGGGTGTGCATTCAGTCATTAGGTCTTTTAGCTCCGCCTGGTAGGTGAACCTAGCACACAGTGTTTTATCGCTAACTCCCTCCCAGTGTAGTTACGCCGTGAGTACAGTTTCATCACAGGTGATGCGGAGCAGTTCATCCGCCACCACACACGTGCGCTAGCCGTACCGCAAGCGATATCACGTCGAACGTGTGATCAGGGGAAAACCGCGCACAAAAATTGTATGTTTTAAAATCAAGATTTAAAGTGTGTGCACTTTGGCTTCCTTGATACTTCTATTATAGTATAGAGGCTAAAATGAGTCAAATCCACAAGGACGGGAGGCGATAGAAGCTTACATGGTATGTTCACGTATATGTTAAAAGTTCTTCAATGTTTTAAAGAATGAAAAGAAAAGAAAACAGAGAATGAAAAAAGAACTACGGTGAAACACAAAGAAGTGGGAAACATAGAAGAAATAGTTTTTGTGATTTTTTTTGTATATCTAAAACAAAGTGAAAACGAAAAGAAAACTCATGGCTACTAACTACTAATGACTCCACCAACATGCTAACCTCTTATTGATAGTTGCCTCACATGTATCCTTAGCAGTCACTAGTCATTGGTTCAAGAGTTTCAAAGCATGATCCAATTGAAAAACACCTAGAGGGGGGGTGAATAGGTGTGATTGCTAATCTAAGAAACTAATGCAAACTAAGTGCGCTAAATGCGGAAGCTAATGCAAATTATGCACAAACTAATACAATACAACAAGTGTAGCCGAATTCCCCTTGCGAGGCTCTGGACTAACTCCCCTTGATTCCCCTTTAAATGGGTTGAGGCGCTATGTGAAGCTCTTGTTGGATGAGTACAAGTTAGGCACACACACACAAGCAATCCAAGCAATATGAAATACACACAATCAAGCCAAGCATATAAGAATGAATTGCAATATAAAAGATGCAAGGCAACACAAGCAATGTATAAGATATGAATGAATCAATGCTCAACACAAGCAAGTATGATATGATGATGAGTATGATGCTTTGCACAATTATAAGAGAGAGAGAGTTAGAGAGACAATGGGAGCAATCGCAAACAATGAGATTTGTTTCGAGGTTCGAGCACCTTGCTCTACATCCCCGCCTACACCACCGTGTAGGATTTCCACTATCTCAACTCCACCGAGGGAACCTCTACCGAAGAGGATTTCTTACAACTCTAGGAGTACCAAACTCCTCTCTCAAACAACCACCTCACAACCGAGGGGTAAGGCCCGTAGCCAATACAACAACCAATCCACAACGCCTCTACCGAAGAGGCTCACAACCAAACACTATCACCTCTACCTAAGAGGGATCCACAACACAATCACCCGATCACCTCTACCGAAGAGGGATTCACAAGTATAAGGGTGTTTACAAAATGAGGTTTACAACAAACAACCTCAAACACTTCTCTTTCTTTTTCTCTTATCTTTTTCCACAAAAACAAGATCCTAATAGTTTAGGATAGAAGATAGCTCAAGTGTGAAAAACAAAGTGTTTTTGGAAACAAGCAACAAAGAAAAATCTTTGGGAAAATACTTGCAATATGATAAAATTGAAGATCTAAGCAAAAATCCCAAAAACCTATTTTTCTTTGATTTTCAAAAACCCTAAACAATAAAGATGAGAAGTTTTTGCACTTAAAACTCTTTTGAAAACTCTTTTAAACACTTCAGAAAACTGAAAATTTTTCTCTTAAAAAACTGGCTAAAATCCCCAAAGAGATGGGGTTTATATAGCCCCTATACAAAACTAGCCGTTAGGCTGATGTGGCAGCCTGACAGGCCACCGGTCGACCGGTCCGGTCGACCGCCAACGGTCAGAATTATGACCGTTGGGCAACTGCGGTCGACCGGCCGGTCGACCGAGAAAACCCGAGAGCAGAGCTCTCAACTCGGTCGACCGTCCCGGTCGACCGTGTCTGTGCCTAACAGACGTGCACGTCTGTGCACGTCGGTCGACCGGAACGGTCGACCGGCCCTTGGTGCGGTCGACCGTGACGGTCGACCGACCAGCCTGTCAGCACAAAAACAAGGTCAGAAAATTTTGAGAAAAATATTTTATAAAAACCTTTTATCATTTCTGAAAATTCCATAAAACTTGTTTTATCATTTTATGTTTAAAACATAAACATGTGATAAAAATTTCAAGACAATATATCAACATATCAATTCATTTTTGAGTCTTGCAAATTTTATCAAAAACAAAACCTTGTATTTTGTCAAACTTGATTTTTCCAAAACATGAATAGGATAGTCAAAATAAGTTGTCTAGCAAGTTTAAAGCATGTATGTATATCTAGACCATATCTAATATACATAGGTATAAAGTAAACTTGTTTTGATCTATTATTCATGAAAAACCAAAACCAAATCATGAAACTTGTGTGTTGTGTGCACTTGAGCATATCAACTAAACTAAGCTTTACAAATATGGATCTAAAACACAAACTCTAAACTAGATACCTAAGTCTTCTTGTCGATCTTCCATCTTCAAGTAGACTTGGTCCAAACTCCGTGATTCTCCAAGTGCAAAGGTATGATCTTTAAGCTTTGGCACCGAATCATCATGAATAGCTTCTAATCATCTTATTGAAGCTAATCACCAACTAATATCCTGTTAATGATCTGAAACTTAGAAATACAAGAATATTAGTAGACATAACTACATGAGTGTTGATCATCATCAAACTAGAGTGGAAGGCCATTGGGCCAACAATCTCCCCCTTTTTGATGATGACAAAACTCATGGAGTTATATATGCATGGATTAAAGATAAGCTTCAAGGAAGCTCCCCTTAACTCATGCATAAACAAATAAACATAAATATGCAAGAATGATAATGCATAAACAATAAAAACTCTAGATACCACATGGAATATCCAAAACAAAGCAAGCTCTAGATACCAATTACAACAATTACAAAGCAAGCTTTGGATACCCAATTAAACTTAATAAACAATTAAACTTAATATTCTTGATGTTAAAACATGATATATGCATATAAAACATAAGCATGCATATAAAACTCAAATACTTCTCCCCCTTTTTGTCAATCATCAACAAAGGGGTAAACAATCAAAACCATAGATAAAATGAGGGGTAAAAATCTTTCTCCCCCTTTTTGTCAATCAAACAATGCAAACAATGTTCTCCCCCTTTTTGTCTAAAGCAAAAAACAAAGTCAATAAGGGGTGACTACAAACATGATATCAATTAAAATATGTCAATGAAGCATCTTGATACCAATAAACAAGAATCAATATATGTTATATGCTATATACATTCATGAAGAGGAAGACGTTAAGTTAGCTTCCCTACACATATGCATTACATGAAGAAATGATGACAAGCCCCAATTCACATAACACATATTATGTAATGCATAAGAGGAGATGTGAAGCTCCCCCTACACACGTATATCATATAAAGAAGAGTTGTCAAGCTCCTCAATTTATAATATACTCAACATGAATCTATATGTAAGAGAGATGTTAAGCTCTCCTTGCATATAGGAAATACAAATCAAAACTTTGAATATTTTGAGATACCAATTGTAATTAAACATAAATCTTAAATTCTCAAACATGAATCTTGAAACCAAAACAAATTTTGAATTTCTTAAATATGATACCAATTGTAAATATTTTACCAATTGAAAAGATTTTACATAGAAACATTGATACCAATTGTAAGAATTGTTCATTTAAAAACATATAAACAATAAGATCAAATACAAAATCATCATATGTTTAAAATAACAACTTTTAATCATAAAGAGTGGGAGTACAAATACCAATTGAAATACAAAATCAAATTTTCTCCCCCTTTATGAAATATAAACTAAGTCATGCATAGTCTTGATAACAATTTAAAAGTAATCAATTTAAACAAAATTGAAACTCAAGCACTAGCATAAACACAAACATATATATATGTATGAAAAATAGATACCAATAGAAATTGATATACTTGGAATTTAAAGCATACATACATACAAAACATATATGAGTATACAAGAAGATCAAAATGATACCAATTGAAAGAGTTCAATGATACCAATTGACATAACAATAAGTTCAAGTGTATACATCATATCATCTACCACCCAATCATAATTCAAGTTTTAAAGATTTTCAATTTAGGGCATACATGAACATGATCTCCCATCCTACCGCCCTTGAAGGTAGGGGTTTTCAAAGATAGATTTGAAATGTAGTTTTATTTGAAAGTCACTACCAAAATGAAGAACACCGCAACTAGTTAAATGGAAAACTTGTTAACTAGCACGAAATCCTTCAAGCAAGGAATAAAACAAAAATGAAATTCACATGATATTCATCACTCTAACCAATAAAGCATAACTCATGAGAAACAAAACATGAGCAATAGATATGAGTGTACAAATAATATGTGAAGATCATAATCATGAAAAATATTTTCATTAAGCTCAATTAATCCTTAAAACACGAAATCATCAAAACTATCTAATCTTCAAGGCATATGTATGTCTAATACAAACTAACGTATACATACATATCCAAAACATAAAGAGTCCACAAGATATATGCATTAAGGCACGTGGCTCAAAAGGATACTCATGTATAGTCAATAGTTTGGATAAGATGGACATATACATGAAGTTAAATATTGACACATAAACATGAAAACATGTAAGACTAAATTTTCATCAAAGCAATTTTCATTTCAAGGTATATGTATGATTTGTCAACACAAGAAGTATACATACATATCCCTTAAACACACTTTGAGTCCATAATATAGATTTGCATGAAAGGCAAATGACTCAAGGGGTATACATGTATATCTTAAAGTTTGGCAATACAAACATATACATAATGTGAAATACACAATCATAAAACAAATCCAAAAATGGAATACAAGTTTGAAATGTATGAATCATCAAAACTAGACTATACTAACACATCTAATGGGTACAAATATGCAATCAAGCCCAAACATACATAGATTTATTTGTGGCCCACTATATGTACAAGTATAATCCTAGTCTTAATGAAAACTAACACTTAAACATGTAATCAAGTCATTGAGCATCAAAACAAACACGAATACCATATTTCTAACTAAAACACATACAAATTCATCAAAATTCTTTTATTGAATTTTAAACTACATATACATGCAAATAGTATAACAAGTATAAATGAACGAATCATCAAAACTAGCTCATGCGTGTACATATAGTGAATACAAATGAGCATGAAGTTCAATTGCATATAAAACAAATGTAACTCACTATTGTACATGTATAACACAAGTTTTGACAAAATCCACATTTAAACATGTCATAACCACAAGGAGTATCAAAACAAGTTAGAAATCAACATCATAAGAACTAAAACATGATTACTATGTAAATTCACATGCAATAGATTCATGATGTACATTATAGCTAAACAAACGGTGAGAACACTAAATGTGAATCAAATAAGCATGTGTGTCTCAAATACTATACATGTATGTCAAGGATCTAATAAACATGGAATGAACATACTAATCCATAGACAATGAAAAAAACATGCTACACACAAAGAATATTAAAAGCATGTAATAAATAATATGGAGTTAGGAATTGTTACCAAAACCTAGAGGGCAACTCTCCTTGTCTCCAAAACTTGGTGGTCCTCTCCACCATCTCTTCCCTTGAAAGTGATGCATCCATTTTGATTTCCATGAAGTCCGGAACGCATCCACTCCAAGGTGCTATCACTCTCACATCATGTGAGAGCCCACACCTACATTAAACAAAGGAGGGGTGGTCTTTGGTACCCACATCTTGTTGAGTCCATGGGGGTTAGTACCTTCTCTAACCCAAACAAATTTCTTTGCTAAATTAGTAGTATGTAATCTATCAAAACAAAATTTAGCAAGATGGCCCTTACGACCATAATGTGTACAAGTGTACACATGAGCATACATGGTGTGATGGTGTCCGTGAGGAGCATGTGTATGCCGTGGAGGGTGTGCATGCATAAATGATGGAACTTGTTTCTTTCGAACCAAGGATTCCAAACGTGTATGGTTCTTAGCACATTGGCTCATAGTGGAGCCCAAACAATCTACTCTCTTCTTTAACATACAAATATCATCAGTAATTTTAGAAGAAGAGGTACATGCATTAGGTAGACTAGATGAAGAAGCTACACTAGCATGGCAAACATGTGCATCAATCTTATTTTGCAAAACAATGTTTTTCTTTAAACAAACATCTAGATCATTTGAAATAGAAATAATTTATTTTTCAAATCAACATTCTCTTTTAAAACAAAATCAATTTTTGAAGACAAGTTTTCATTTTTCTTCAAAAGAACATGGCAATCATTTTTAGATTTTAAAAATTCATTTTCTTTTAAAGCAAGTTCCAATTGAGATCTCAATGAATTCCTTTCATTATAGACCTCAACTTTCTCTTGCAAAACACAATCAAGTCTAGAATGCAAACATTTATTTTCTTTTTCAATATCTAGACTTTTCTTTTTCAACACGTTATATTTTTCTATTAACTTTTCACACACAATAGATAGTTCTTCATTTAAGGCATGGGGATCAACATAATCATTTGAAGAACTAGCACAATCATTACTATCTAGTTGAGTTCCGATTGTACCTCAAGGGAGTCATTCCCTTGGACCATGAAGCATTGTGGATCGGATTCTCCACTAGATTCCTCTTCTTGAATTTGAACTTGAAGCTCCGAGGTGGTGGTGGTTGTCAATTTGTTCCACACTGCAAAGGCGGAATCAAAGTTAGAAACACATAAGAGATAATCTTTAGGAAGAGTGCTTCTAATGGCCTCTAGGGCTGTGCATTGGCCCTTATATGATTGCAATCACCAAGATAACATCTCTTGGTGGCCGCAAGGAAAACATGCAAACCTAGGGTCTTTAGGTACATGGACATCCTATACTTCCAAATATCAATGTTGGAAGGATCATAGCTAGGTGGGGTCATGAAGTCCATGGTATAAACTAAATGTGTGCAAGCAAGCAAATGCAAACAATAGATTAGCAAGCAAATGGATCACTCCTAGGATGTTAAGCCTACGTATCAGGAGCACTAGCTCTGACACCAATTGAAAAAACACCTAGAGGGGGGTGAATAGGTGTGATTGCTAATCTAAGAAACTAAATGCAAACTAAGTGCGCTAAATGCGGAAGCTAATGCAAATTATGCACAAACTAATACAATACAACAAGTGTAGCCGAATTCCCCTTGCGAGGCTCTGGACTAACTCCCCTTGATTCCCCTTTAAATGGGTGAGGCGCTATGTGAAGCTCTTGTTGGATGAGTACAAGTTAGGCACACACACACAAGCAATCCAAGCAATATGAAATACACACAATCAAGCCAAGCATATAAGAATGAACTGCAATATAAAAGATGCAAGGCAACACAAGCAATGTATAAAATATGAATGAATCAATGCTCAACACAAGCAAGTATGATATGATGATGAGTATGATGCTTTGCACAATTATAAGAGAGAGAGAGTTAGAGAGACAATGGGAGCAATCGCAAACAACGAGATTTGTTTCGAGGTTCGAGCACCTTGCTCTACATCCCCGCCTACACCACCGTGTAGGATTTCCACTATCTCAACTCCCACCGAGGGAACCTCTACCGAAGAGGATTTCTTACAACTCTAGGAGTACCAAACTCCTCTCTCAAACAACCACCTCACAACCGAGGGGTAAGGCCCGTAGCCAATACAACAACCAATCCACAACGCCTCTACCGAAGAGGCTCACAACCAAACACTATCACCTCTACCTAAGAGGGATCCACAACACAATCACCCGATCACCTCTACCGAAGAGGGATTCACAAGTATAAGGGTGTTTACAACAATGAGGTTTACAACAAACAACCTCAAACACTTCTCTTTCTTTTTCTCTTATCTTTTTCCACAAAACAAGATCCTAATAGTTTAGGATAGAAGATAGCTCAAGTGTGGAAAACAAAGTGTTTTTGGAAATAAGCAACAAAGAAAAATCTTTGGGAAATACTTGCAATATGATAAAATTGAAGATCTAAGCAAAAATCCCAAAACCTATTTTTCTTTGATTTTTCAAAAACCCTAAAACAATAAAGATGAGAAGTTTTTGCACTTAAAACTCTTTTGAAAACTCTTTTAAACACTTCAGAAAACTGAAAATTTTTCTCTTAAAAAACTTGGCTAAAATCCCCAAAGAGATGGGGTTTATATAGCCCCTATACAAAACTAGCCGTTAGGCTGATGTGGCAGCCTGACAGGCCACCGGTCGACCGGTCCGGTCGACCGCCAACGGTCAGAATTATGACCGTTGGGCAACTGCGGTCGACCGACCCGGTCGACCGAGAAAACCCGAGAGCAGAGCTCTCAACTCGGTCGACCGTCCCGGTCGACCGTGTCTGTGCCTAACAGACGTGCACGTCTGTGCACGTCGGTCGACCGGACGGTCGACCGCCCTTGGTGCGGTCGACCGTGATGGTCGACCGACCAGCCTGTCAGCACAAAAACAAGGTCAGAAAATTTTGGGAAAAATATTTTATAAAAACCTTTTATCATTTCTGAAAATTCCATAAAACTTGTTTTATCATTTTATGTTTAAACATAAACATGTGATAAAAATTTCAAGACAATATATCAACATATCAATTCATTTTTGAGTCTTGCAAATTTTATCAAAAACAAAACCTTGTATTTTGTCAAACTTGATTTTTCCAAAACATGAATAGGATAGTCAAAATAAGTTTGTCTAGTAAGTTTAAAGCATGTATGTATATCTAGACCATATCTAATATACATAGGTATAAAGTAAACTTGTTTTGATCTATTATTCATGAAAAACCAAAAACCAAATCATGAAACTTGTGTGTTGTGTGCACTTGAGCATATCAACTAAACTAAGCTTTACAAATATGGATCTAAAACACAAACTCTAAACTAGATACCTAAGTCTTCTTGTCGATCTTCCATCTTCAAGTAGACTTGGTCCAAACTCCGTGATTCTCCAAGTGCAAAGGTATGATCTTTAAGCTTTGGCACCGGAATCATCATGAATAGCTTCTAATCATCTTGTTGAAGCTAATCACCAACTAATATCCTGTTAATGATCTGAAACTTAGAAATACAAGAATATTAGTAGACATAACTACATGAGTGTTGATCATCATCAAAACTAGAGTGGAAGGCCATTGGGCCAACACCATATATAACTCATCACATCCTAACTCAACAAAAACAAGTGCAAGCTACACTTAAACCATCAAACTAAAAGTAAGCATGGAGTAAAGTAATGTTAGCTTGTTAGAGAGTTAGGAAGTTAGAGTGTTAGATCCATCATCATGAGCCATCAATGGCTCTTGTAAGAGCAAGGTCAAGTAGAGGCTATTAGATTCATGTGGATTATCAAGTAAGAAGTTAGCAAGTTAGTGGTTAGTAGTTAGTTGCCATGAGAGAAAAGATTAGCTAAACATGTGAAAGGAGTTAGAGAGAAAAAACAAAGAGAGGTAAAGAGAGAACCATTCACAGCTTGTCAATTCTATTACAAGAATTCTTGCTTTCCAACCATGTATCACTCTCTCCTCTTACAAGATCTATAAGAAATGAAAATACAAAGAGGAAGAAGAACAACTAATCTAAATTATCCTAAACTACAACATGGAGAAGAAAAACTACCCTAAAACTATACTACTCTCTGGATATCTCGTCTCTACAAAACCCATGGGGTATTTATAGGCACCAAGGAAAAGAGGGGCCAGAGGGCAAACCCTGGCCCAAAGTACGGGCGCGGCAGCGCCCGTATGGCCGCGGAAACGTGGCTATGGTCGCAAAACGCGGCCATAGTATGGCTGTGCGCGCGCGACCCCCTGCCGCGCGCTATCCTGTCGCCCCCTATTGGCTGCATGTCCCAGTTTGGGTTTTGGGTCCCTGATTTTGACAGAATCACCCTCTAAGGTCAATAGCTATCTTTATAGACCTTTAATCACCAATTAAATGGTGATTTTGGTTCTTCTTCTTCATTGCACACCATGCACCTAGAAACATACAAGAAAGGCATTATAAGCAGAATTTAATATTAAATAAATGTGAAGATATGGGTATAAAATATGCAGTATTAGAGACTAATCACACCCCCCAACACTTATCTTTTGCTCGTCCCGAGCAAAACAAAAAACTAAGAAAATAATTACACCACTTTCGCAGGTGACGTGATTGCACTGAGCATATGCAACAAGCTGTTAGACCTCTAGGTTTCCCTAGAGGAGGAGTTTTGTCTCCTGAGGGTTTTCAGCGGAGTACACCACAAAATCGATAAAGAAAGAAATCAAATGTTAGTATCTTGAAAACACATTATGAAATAGAGAAAATTGTTGAAGTATTTTTGTGAAAATATAAGTGATCCAAGGTCAGAGGTTAACCAGAAACTGTTCTTCCTTAAACTAAGTCAAAATTCAAAATGTGTTATAAATTAAATGTAAGAATTTAAAATTGAATTGATTCTTTTATCTTTCATAAAACTATTAGAAAAATATGCACTTTGTGAACTGTGAAGATTTTTGGGATATCGACTCAAACTTTGATGCCATTGATTTTTGTATATTTTTTCTCTTTTTTTCTTTTTCTTCCCTTAGTTTTCTTAGGCCTTCGTATTTACCCGGGTAATTGATCGGAGTGAAACCAACACTTGAAAATATGTATTTATGAAATCAATGAAATTATATATATGTGCTAATGTTCTCTCGATACTTCCGTTATAGCATTCGCTCAACGGGTCGAATCCACAGGGACGGGAGGCGATAGAAGCATTAACAGTTTTTATTCACGTCGGTTGTTAACAAGTCTTCTTTATTAAAAGAATGATAAAAAGTAAAAGAAAAGAAATCTGGACGTGAAAGGTGGAGAAAGCGATGAAAGCGATGTGAAAATAAAAGAGAAGTGGCTTGAAAAACAAAATAGAAAAGAAGATGAAGTTTGTAGTAAAGAAAATTAAAATAAAGATGAACAAAGAAGATGGTAAAAACAACGATAGAAAAATGATAAAAGATTTTGGAATTGATTTTTAAAACAAGTAAAAGAAAACTCATTGCTACTAACTACTAATTGCTCCACTAACCATGCTAACCTTTTAGTGATAGCTGCCTGATTGAGAAAAGGGATAGTGTGGTATATAAATGCACAGATATTCAATGAAAGAGAGAAGGTTTAGAGTCAACCTTAGGTGCTTTATCACACCACTAATGTATTCGATATGTTCAATGTACCCTTTCCAAATCACCGTAGTAGCAGTGGCTATACGGGTCGAATCCTCAGGGAGAGCTTGCGATGGAAGCGTTACGGTTCGTTGTGAAGATAGAAAACGAAGGTTCTTCTTTGTTTTAAAAGAATGCAAAAGACATGGAAAAAGAAATGAAAGAATTGGTAGTTGGTTTGTGCATGAAATGAAAACTATGGAAATAAAATGAAAAGAATCGAAGACAAGATTTGCTTTGGAATTAATACTAAAAGAAAGAAAACTTTATAAAAGATTTAAGGATGGAGAAAATCATGACTAGCTAACCTTACTAATTTGCTAAACCTTACTAATTTGCATAGACTTTCAATGGTGGAATCAAAAGAGCGACACTCAAGGGATGCTAAGGAAGAAGATACAACATTCATTAATGGAAGTAAAGAAGTTGTACAACAAATAGCATATGTTTGGTGATCCATCTCCATGTTCCATCAAGGCACTTGTTCTAAAGACAAGGCTCTAAATGAGGCACACATGAATCATATGGAATTACAACAAGAACTTGCCAAGCATGAAAGTAACCCATCGGGGATGAAAAAGACTCAACAACTTGCAAGATGAAAAATTAGCAATCACCCAAGAGTTAGTAGTTAGCAAAGTTAGTGGTTAGCTAGTCATGTTAGAAGAAATTAGCTACTAGCCATTACAAGAAAAGAAAAGCAATGCATGAAATAAAAGTGCAATGAAAGTAAAGCTTGAATTAAAGAAAGCAAGTAAATACTAGAAAATGCAATAGAAGAGAAAAGAGAATGGATTAATCCTTGCTTCACAAGTTGTCACCCCTTGGTTTACACAAGCTTTATCTTTCTTACAATCTCTCTCTTGCAGAATTTCTAGGAAGGAAGGAGAAGACCTAGAGCACTAAAAATCCTAGAGAAAAACCTACAAAATACAAGCTCTATTCTCTAATCTCTCCTCTGTCCTCCTTCTTTTGCGAAGGCCCTGGTGGTGTATTTATAGCCTCAGAGAGATGTCTCTAGAACCTGGGTTGTTGGAGAAAATCCCGGGCTCAATAGCCTTGTAACTGCCGCAGATCTGCGGCAGTTGCTGTGGATATGCGGCAATTACAAGGCCGTTGGGGCCGAGATTTCTGTTGCGCATATCTCGTAGGTTGTTAGCCACATGGTCCTTCTGGAAGTTTGAATTGGCGCGTGGATTTCTTCAGATCCTGGCCTCAACTTTTGGGCTCTCTTTTGGGCTTTGATTTATTTTCCTTTAATTTTTGATAATTAAAGGGATTTTGGGCTTTTTCTCAATTAGAATATGGACCTGCAAAAATAGAGAGAAAAGGATTAAAAATCACATTTTTATTTGCAATATGCATGGTATGGATGTGGTAAAATATGCAAAAATGAATAACAATCACACCCCCATACCTAGCTTTTGCTCGTCCTCGAGCAAAAAGAAAGAAAAAGAAAATCCTAACTAGATTATTACACCACTTTCGTAGGTGACACGATTGCACTGAGCACGTGCAACAAGCCGTTAAACCTCTAGGTTACCCTAGAGGAGGAGTGTTGTCTCCTGAGGGTTTTCAGCGGATTGCACCCACAAAATCCATAAAGAAAGAAGACAAATGTTATTGTTTTGAAAATTCATTTTGAAAGAGAGACATGTTTTCGAACTATTTTTGCAAAAATATAAGTGATCTAAGGTCATAAGTCCACCTATAATCATTCTTCCTTAAACTTAGTCTCCATGCAGGATCTTGTCTTCAATTAAGGTAAGAATTCAAAATTGGATTGAATATTTTATCTTTCATAAAACCTAGATAGTATGCACATTGTGATAGTGAAAATTTTTGGGATTTCAACTCTAACCATCAAGCCATTTATTTATATATACTTTCTTTTTTTTTTCCTTCCCTTAGTTTAGGCTTTCTAGTTTACCCATGTAACGAGCCTATAACCGATGACTCCCAAACCAGATGGTCTTAGGGCACCAGATGAGAAAACATCCCTCGGGTTTAAGGTCTCAAGTAAACAAGGCCACAAAACTAAAGGGGATTATTATTTCCTTTACCACCGTTAGGCGTGAATAATCATGCTTCTTGAGGCACAATTATCCAGCTTAATAAGTGATGTTTTATTATATATATTTTTTCTTTTTTTTCTTTTTTTTATATTTTATGGCCTTTTTGGCCTTTGTTTCCATCCCAAAAATGTGTAAGTGTGAAGTGCATACTATCTAAGGCAAAAAATTCAAGATAAAAATATCTCCCCAATTTTTTTACTTAGCCTATAATTTTAAACAATATCCATTATTTCAACTAGGTTTAAGATGTCAAATTAAGGCTTTCTTAATTTCTAAGATCATCTTAATTTTCTTAAAAATAGATCAAATCATTTGTCTCTTATTTCAAAAAGTTTTTTTTTGTTTTTTGTTTTAAAAGAAGTGTAAAAGAAAGAAAATCTAAAAACTTTATGTTAGTAAACCCTCCCCCACACTTATCTCATGCATTGTCCTCAATGCATCGTGATATATGTATGCATGAAACAAATAGAGAGGGACGGAAAAAATTACCTCAAGGTGGTGGTTCCGGTGGCGGCCTGATTGGTCCACGAAATGTGGCCCAATCAACTTTGCTTTGGGTTCGGAGGAACCCACCAGAAATATCATGAATATAACCCACTAAAAAGATAAATCCATGAAGGATCTTTATTAAGTATTTAACCCCATCTAATTTCCATTTTCCATAACTAATTTTGGAGTCAAATTTGTCAACCACCTTGTCCCAGAATGGAGTATGAAATGATAGAACGGTTGACTTGGACTCAGGAAGGACAGGAACTAATACCGACTCAGGAAGGTGACTTAAGTCAAGTAAAGGTTCAGAAGTCGAAATGAGTTCAGGAATTGGGTCCAAGTCAAGAAGTTGAAACTCCAGTCCACATGTATTTTCCAACAATGGAATGTGACCTAATATGGGTGATTCCAGTTCAGGAATGATAGGTGGAGGAATCAGAACTGACTCTAAAATATTACTCAATTTGGTGACAAAACAGGAGTCAATATTGATTCAGAAAGTTGAACTGGATCACAGATGTGAGAATCTAGGTCACATATCTCTTTACTTCCAATATTAAGGAATTCCAGCTCCTCTCCATACAACTCTTCAAAAATCAGGTCAAAATTTAAACTTGCCAATTTGTCAATAGTATCTTCAGAAGTGTATAATTGGTCAAGTTCAATATGATCCTCAAAGATGGGTGATTCAACTTCATTATGAATTGGGGCAGGATCCAATGTCGACTCCGGGAAAAGATTGAAGTTAGGTAAAGACACCGGAGTCATTATTGAATCAGGAAGAAGAATTGAATCACTAAGTTGGGGTTCAAGATCATATTCATTTTCAAGTTCTATTTCAGGAAAAGGAAAACTTGCCAAAATGTCAATGGAATTTGAAGTTTGGACAAGTTCAAATGAGCGTGCTGAAATAGAATCTTGATTTTCAAAACAACATGACTATTTGGCTCTGACAGAATGGTTAGTGACATTAGAAATGGTAGAACGATAAGAACGGAGACTTTCGACCATTATATCTATGTCACGATTATAAGCATTTTGAGCCTGAGTCATGTCTTCAAGCATCTTTACATAATTGATAGGTTCATCATTTTGTTGCAAAGATGAAGTATTGTTTTGGAACTGGTGGTGAAATTGTGAGTCCATAGGATTTGGTGATTTTGTTTGGACTCACGCATACTCATTTCCAAAATTGATGGTGTTCTGTTTTGGACTGGTGGAATTGAGTCTGTGTCTTGAAAATATTGTGGACCGGGTGGAGAAGGAGGACAAGGTGGTTGGAAATTATACTCGGGGTAGGTGAATCCCCACTAACTCGGTGAAGAGTTGAAATAATTATGAAAATTATAGTTATTAGATGGGGGGTATGGGTCATATTGATTCAGATAAGACCAATCCGGCACACTAGGTTGGTCAAAGTTATGATATGCCGGGTTGGTAATATCCGAAAATGAAGTCGGTGTGTAATATGGATTATTATTGAAGTTGGAAAAATTGTTATTATAAGCCATATCACACAATGAAATACAAACAAAAAGAAACAAACAAATAAACAAACAAAAAAGAAAAAAAAATTCTAACCTAAGTTAGGGTAGACCTATGACCTAGACAACTCCTAACTGATTAGACCGTCCACGGGAGGTTAGTGTAGACTTTGACCACAAGCTAATCAGCCAGGTCAGGGCAAGGTTGTTGGGAGGTTTTCCGTCAGAGACGTTCCTTAATTAAATAACCACCAACCTTCGGGCTTTCGGCCCTCAATCCCTTTCCTAGACACTGATTTTGCAAGAGTCAAATTCCAACACTTTTCCCCCTTAGGATAATCTCCTAAGTGAGTCCGAGATGTCCCTAGGGCAAACGTCTATTTTTTTTTTAAATTAGGCTTAGGTTAGTGAGTGCTGGGATGGTGGTTTTTGGGCTAAGGAAAGGGTAATGAAATCCCACCTTATCTTATTTATGGGTCAGTGCCCTTAAAATTGGATTGTGCAAGTGTACAAGATATATAACTAGGATTCACTCAAAGTATCAAAATCTAGCAAGAGATGATTCCTAGTCTATATGCAATGCAAGACGTACCTTGCTCCAGCACTCTTCAACAGTAAAAGTAAATGAATTGAAAAGACACGTGCCTAGAAATGCAAATGTCTAATCAATTTTTAATGTTTCAACCACTTTTTACTGTTGATTATTATTAACAGGAGTATGGTGAAGCATACAAGAATTTAAGTATTGCAGCAGATGTATTTTACAGAGCAAGCAACCCTGCAGAAATTTGGTCAGTAGTTCACTCCTCCTTGCCGCAGATCCACGGCTTTGGCCGTGGAATCGCGGCAATTCAGAGAGCTACTGGTCTCTGCTTTCAAGAGCAGAGGCCCAGAGCCACTTATATGACACTGCAATGCAAATTTTTCTATTTCTTCACCTGTAACCTGCAACAGAGAAGAAAGTTCGTTTAGTTCTTCACTTGAAATCAAAAACCGTTGCTCTCCCCAGCAACGGCGCCAAAAAATTTTGATTGAGAAAAGGGATAGTGTGGTATATAAATGCACAGATATTCAATGAAAGAGAGAAGGTTTAGAGTCAACCTTAGGTGCTTTATCACACCACTAATGTATTCGATATGTTCAATGTACCCTTTCCAAATCACCGTAGTAGCAGTGGCTATACGGGTCGAATCCTCAGGGAGAGCTTGCGATGGAAGCGTTACGGTTCGTTGTGAAGATAGAAAACGAAGGTTCTTCTTTGTTTTAAAAGAATGCAAAAGACATGGAAAAAGAAATGAAAGAATTGGTGGTTGGTTTGTACATGAAATGAAAACTATGGAAATAAAATGAAAAGAATCGAAGACAAGATTTGCTTTGGAATTAATACTAAAAGAAAGAAAACTTTATAAAAGATTTAAGGATGGAGAAAATCATGACTAGATAACCTTACTAATTTGCTAAACTTACTAAACTCCGTGATGGTGATGCGTGCCTCATGTTGATTCATCGGCATATGTTTGTCTTGCGTGTTGGTCTAGTTGCTTTCCCACTTGGATGACGGGTGATCATTCTTGAACTTGTCTTGTAGCCTCATAGATGTCATCGGCCTACAAGATAGACTTTCAATGGTGGAATCAAAAGAGCGACACTCAAGGATGCTAAGGAAGAAGATACAACATTCATTAATGGAAGTAAAGAAGTTGTACAACAAATAGCATATGTTTGGTGATCCATCTCTATGTTCCATCAAGGCACTTGTTCTAAAGACAAGGCTCTAAATGAGGCACACATGAATCATATGGAATTACAACAAGAACTTGCCAAGCATGAAAGTAACCCATCGGGGATGAAAAAGACTCAACAACTTGCAAGATGAAAAATTAGCAATCACCCAAGAGTTAGTAGTTAGCAAAGTTAGTGGTTAGCTAGTCATGTTAGAAGAAATTAGCTACTAGCCATTACAAGAAAAAAGAAAAGCAATGCATGAAATAAAAGTGCAATGAAAGTAAAGCTTGAATTAAAGAAAGCAAGTAAATACTAGAAAATGCAATAGAAGAGAAAAGAGAATGGATTAATCCTTGCTTCACAAGTTGTCACCCCTTGGTTTACACAAGCTTTCTCTCTCTTACAATCTCTCTCTTGCAGAATTTCTAGGAAGGAAGGAGAAGACCTAGAGCACTAAAAATCCTAGAGAAAAACCTACAAAATACAAGCTCTATTCTCTAATCTCTCCTCTGTCCTCCTTCTTTTGCGAAGGCCCTGGTGGTGTATTTATAACCTCAGAGAGAAGTCTCTAGAACCTGGGTTGTTGGAGAAAATCCCGGGCTCAACAGCCTTGTAACTGCCGCAGATCTGCGGCAGTTGCTGTGGATATGCGGCAGTTACAAGGCCGTTGGGGCCGAGATTTCTGTTGCGCGTATCTCGTAGGTTGTTAGCCACATGGTCCTTCTGGAAGTTTGAATTGGCGCGTGGATTTCTCCAGATCCTGGCCTCAACTTTTGGGCTCTCTTTTGGGCTTTGATTTATTTTCCTTTAATTTTTGATAATTAAAGGGATTTTGGGCCTTTTCTCATTAGAATATAGACCTGCAAAAATAGAGAGAAAAGGATTAAAAATCACATTTTTATTTGCAATATGCATGGTATGGATGTGGTAAAATATGCAAAAATGAATAACAATCACTGCCTCACATAGATCCTTGGCCATCACTAATCCTTGGCTTTAAGAAACGATACAGAGCATGGCTCATAAGATTGTTCTTCTACATTCAAACAACACATCCATACCACATAACAAGTTGCAAGTTACTATTAAATCATCAAAACCGGTTAGAGGTGAGCATGAAATAAAGAAGACATTGCAAGTTAGCAAGTTAGTGGGTTAGGTGTTAGAAACGTTAGAATGTTAGAATCCATCATCATGAGCCATCAATGGCTCTTGCAAGAGCAAGGCCTTGTAGAGGCTATTAGATTCATGTGGATTATCAAGTGGTTAGATGGTTAGCGGTTAGTAGTTAGATTGTCATGAGAAGAAGAAATTAGCTAAGCATCAGGTAAAAGATGGAGAAGATAACAATGGAGAAGAAAGGAGATACTTTTACATAGATTGTCACCATCTATTACATCAATCTCTCTCTTTCTCTCTCTGAATTTCTCTGTCGTAATACATGATCTAAAAAGAAAAAAATACAAAATAAAAGAAGAAGGACACCTACACTACACTACACTTAAAGATAGAAAACCTATCCTAAATCCCAATATGCTTGCGTTTCGGTCAGACCCTACAGTATTTATAGGCAAAGGGAGGTTCCAGAAGACGAGACAAGGCCACGCATCGATGCGTGGCCCCACTACCTTGCCACGGAAACACAGTTTTTGCTGTGTTTTCGCGGTAATACCAGGGACCTAGGTCCCTGATTTTGCTGCGTTTTAGCGCGGCGCTTCGGGGACCTTCTAGATATGCTCCGATTCGGGTATTTCCATCCGTATATTCGTCTGACGTGTGCAAGGGTCTAGGTTCAATGTATCTTTTAGAAGATACCTAACTTGGCCTCCAAGAAATATGGATTTAATTACCCAAAAATGGGTTTAATTAAGCTTTTATTACCCTTTTGCCCTCCTTATCTTGATTATCTGCAAGAGAGACCAAAACACGATTTAAACCGACATTTTATTTATAAATCAGTAGAAAAATGTGATATAATAATGCAGAACTGTAGACTAATCACACCCCCACACTTATCTTTTGCTCGTCCCGAGCAAAATAAGAAAAGAAAAACTATACTACAAATGTTATTACACCACTTTCGCAGGTGACGCGATTGCACTGAGTGTGTGACACAAGCTGTGTTTTGGTCTCTCTTGCAGATAATCAAGATAAGGAGGGCAAAAGGGTAATAAGAGCTTAATTAAACCCATTTTCAGGTAATTAAATCCCCAATTCTTGTAGGCCAAGCAAGGGATCTTCGAGAAGATACATTGAACCTAGATCCTTGCGCACGTCAGACAAATATACGGATGGAAATACCCGAATCAGAGTATACCTAAAAGGTCCCCGAAGTGTCGCGCATCTCCGCACCAAAACCAGGGACCTAGGTGAAATCACACTTAGAGGGGGTGAATAGGTGTAATGCTAATTAATGCACAAATTAAAAATGAGATGATGTAACGATCACTCCAAGCAAGATTAGATGTCGTATACCCCGTGAAGGGCTCTGAACTTGTGATTCCTCTAAATAAGAGTTTGAGGTGCACAATGCAATCTTGTTGTAAGAGTATAGATCGACAATATAAGAATGAATGAATAGAAAGTAAATGACATAAATAAACCAAACGCAAACACAGAGATTTGTTTCGAGGTTCGAGCACCCAGCTCTACGTCCCCACCTTCACCCAGAAGGATTTCCGATCCACTAGAAAATTCACAAAGAATTACAATCACAAGGGAGTACCCAACTTCTCAATCACACTTCTCTAGTCCAGAGGTAGTGTAACCACAGTACATACTCACTTGGTTATCAAAAGACCACAAACTCTCTTTTGAAAAACTTTTCTTCACAAAACCCTAGAGAATAATATGTAGGATTGAAGCTCAAGGTTTGTAAGTGAAAATAAAACAAAGTAGAAGAGAGATTTGATTCAAAAACTTCAGAAGTAAATTAGAGATTAGAGCACAAAAATTGAGAGCAAAACACTTCTTTCAAGAATACTTAAACTTTGAAATCTTTACAATAATTGTTGTGATTCACCTCAACCCCAACCACCCCTATTTATAGGATTTAGGTAGGGATTAAAGGGTAAATATCTATTTGGACTAAGTGATCGGGGGAAAACCACGCAGAAAAAGTGTATGTTTTGAAATCAAGATTTAAAGTGTATGTGCTTTGGCTTCCTCGATACTTCCGTTATAGCATAGAGGCTAAAATGAGTCGAATCCACAAGAACGGGAGGCGATAGAAGCTTATACAGTATGTTCATGTGTATGTTAATGATTCTTCAATGTTTGAAAGAATGTAAAGAAAAGAAAAGAATGAATGAAAAAAGAAGTACGGTGAAATACGAAGAAGTGGGAAACATAGAAAAATGGTATTTGTGATTTTGTTTTTATATCTAAAATAAAGTGAAAAAGAAAGAAAACTCACGGCTACTAACTACTAATGACTCCACCAACATGCTAACCTCTTAGTGATAGTTATCTCACATGTATCATTGGCCATCACTAGTCCTTGGTTCAAGAGCGATTCAAAACATGACCCATATGTAGCTCATCACAACCCAACTCAACAAATAAGTGCAAGCTACACTTAAACCATCAAAACTAAAAGTAAGTATGGAGTAAAGTAATGTTAGCTTGTTAGTGGTTAGGAAGTTGGAGTGTTAGATCCATCATCAGGAGCCATCAATGCCTCTTACAAGAGCAAGGCCAAGTAGAGGCTATTAGATTCATGTGGATTATCAACTAAGAAGTTAGACTAGTTGGTGGTTAGTAGTTAGTTGCCATGAGAGAAAAATTAGCTACACATGTAAAAGAGATTAGAGAGAAGAAAGCAAAGATAAGGTAAGAGAGCACCTTTCATAAATTGTCACCTTCTATTACAAGCACTCTTGCTTCCCAACATGGACCACTCTCTCTCCCTATACAAGATCTAAAGAAATGGAAAATACAAGGGAGGAAGAAGAAGAAAAACTACACTACATTATCCTAAACTACAAAATGAAAAATGAGAACTACCCTAAACCTTGCATATTTTCTGCTCTGAAACCCTAAGGGGGTATTTATAGGCACCAGGGGACGGGGCTAAGGGGACAACCCCTAGCCCGAAGCCAGTCGCACGCCGCGGCCATAGGTTGGCCGCGTGCGTGGTGCTTTGAGCCGCGTGCTGTACTTTTTATCTCCTGTCAGTCTCTATGCCCGATTTTTAGTTTACAGCCCCTGATTTTGACAGAATCAGCCTCCTAGGTCAATGGCTATCTTAATAGGCCTTTAATCATTAATTAAATGGTGATTTAGGTCTTCTTCTTCATTGCACATCATGGACTTAGAATCAAGCAAGCAAAGCTTTATTAGCAAAATTTTATACCAAATAAATATGCGGATGTGATAAAAATTATGCAAAATTAGAGACTAATCACTAAGCAGGTGTAATAAGTGTTGGCCCAGAGGCCTTCCACTCTAGTTTTGATGATGATTAACTCATGTAGTTATTGTTTACTAATAATCTTGTGATATTTAGTTTCAGATACTTAACCAAGATATTAGTAGGTGATTAGCTTCAACAAAGATGTTTTGGAGCTTTCACATAGTGATTCAAGAGCCCGAGCGTTAAAGTTCATATCTAGCACTCGTTGGAGTCAAGCTCAGTGGATCACGTTTGGATCGAGTCAACTTGGAGACGCGGCTCTATAAGAAGATTTGGTACAGTGTTAGTTTATAGCTTAGATCTATCTGTTAAAGTTTAGATAGTGTGATATGCTCAAGTTCACAACACACACACTTGTTTAAGTTTCATGTTTTAGTTTTCGATTTTTGGTTTAACCGATCTTGGTTTTCATGAATAGATAGAATCAACAAGTTTACATGGTTTAATGTATATTAGACTTGTTCTATATACATGTATGCTTCAACTATTTAAACAAACTTATTTTGATAGTCTATTTCATGAGTTTGGAGTTTTGGTATTTTAACAAAACTTATTTTTGGATTTATTGTCAAAAATATTGATATATATCTTTATATGTATATTGGATTATATCCATATACTATATGCTTCAAGTTGTTTAAGTATCATATTTTTGTATTTGGATGAGTTTTGGACAAAACGATTTTTCATCTCAAAAATTCAAGTTTTGGAAAATACGAAATTTGGTTTTCGGTAAAATTTCCATAACATAAAAAAAAGAGTTCAAAATATTTGTAAATTGGTTTGATTTTTACTCAAACAAGTTTGTATTTCAAAGAGAATATATGAACTTATGTTTATGAATTTTTAGAGATTTTATGGGATTTATTTGACAATTAAAAACTCAGTTTTCAAATCCCTTAAACAGCTTTGCCAGGCTCTGGCGGTCGACCGGGCCGGTCGACCGAACCCAGAGTCGGTGGTCGACCGACGTGCACAAGAACATGCACGCTGACCAGCTACTTAGGCCGGTTGACCGAGCGGTCGACCGACTGAAAGTGCCCCACTCTCGGGTGGGGGCGGTCGACTGGACGGTCGACCGTGAGGCTTGGCACGGTCGACCGAGCGGTCGACTGGCCAGAGAGCAACTGCTCTCTGGAATTGGCGCGGTCGACCGGGCGGTCAACCGACAGGCTCAACGGTCACTTTTTTGACCGTTGGCCGGTCACTTTTTTGACCGTTGGCCGATCGACCGGAAGGCCAAATTTGACCTTTCTGCCAGCCAACGGCAGAATTCTTTTAGGGCCTATTTATACCCCATCTCTTGGCTGTTTTGAACAAGATTTTGAAGGAGAAAAATTTCATACTCTTCCAATGTTTTCAGCAAAAAGTTTTTGGGTTAAAATTCCTATTCTCTATTTGTTTTAAACGTGTTTTTAATTCAAAGAAAATAGTCTTTTGGGAATTTGTTTTTGGTCTAAAAATTCTATATCTATTTGAAGATTTTCCAAGTGATTTTCTTTATTCAAAATACTTTATTTTCTCACACTTGAGCTTATCATTCTATCCTCTCTATAGGATCTTTGTTTTGTGAGAAAGAAGTTGGTTTGTGGTCTTTTGATCACTAAGTTGTAAATCCTCCTAATTTGTGATATCCCTCTTGTGTAGAGGTTGATTTTGGAGTGGTGGCTTTGTGCCCTATCCCTCTAGTCAGAGGTTGATCTGTTGTTTGGCTTTATGCCTATCCCTCATTTATGAGGTTCATATTGGTGGCTTTGTGCCTAGCCTCTAAGTGTAGAGGTTGTGTTTGTAATTGAGAGAGGAGTTGTGTACTCCCAGTTGTATTGCCCCAAATCCTCAGTGGAGGTTCCCTGTGTGGACAAGTTAGTGAAAATCCTTCTGTGTGAAGGCGGGGACGTAGAGCTGGGTGGTCGAACTCGAAACAAATCTTGGTGTTTGCGTTTGATCCATTAACTCTATCTCTCTCTCTTTTATATTGTGTCTTGCATCATTTTATATTGCTCATTCATATATTATATGCTTGGCTTGTTTGTGTATGCCTCACTTGTGTTTAACCACGAGAGCTTCATATAGCACCTCAACTCTTATTCAGAGGAATCAAGAGGAGTTAGTCCAGAGCCCTTTACCAGAAATTCGGCTATACTCGTTAGTTACACTAAGTGTGTTGCAATTTAGCTTTCATTTCCGCATTTGGTTCATTAGATTAGCCGTACACCTATTCACCCCCCTCTAGGTGTACTTACAATAAGACCAAAATCCAGCCTAAAATCACGTTTTAAGACAAAAATCATGTTTTAAAACATGTTTAAAAAAAATAGCCGTTCAGGCCAGAAATGCCTTCACGGTCGACCAGCCGGTCGACCGGTTTTCAAAAATTTTTGATTGTTGGCTGAAGCCGGTCGACCGCCCGAAACTGAGAGTTTGGGTCCGTCAGTCGTTCGACTGCTCGGTCAACCATCATGGGGTCCAGTCGACCGCTCGGTCGACCGAGAAACGTGCACACATGCACACCCCCATGGGTCAGAACTGTGGTCGACCGCACGGTCGACCGTTCTGACCTGTAACAGAGCCGGTCGACCGCTCGGTCGACCGTAACAGGTCATAATCTGAAATATCAGCTAGAATTATGATTTGAAGATGTGATGTTTTCAAAGGAATTTTCGTAAAATCATAGTAAAATGCAATAAACTTAGTATTCATATGCTGAAATAGGACTTAAAGTATTTTAACAAGAGTCAAAAATAATCTTTTGAAAACACGTGTAATTTTGTGTGTGTAGGGTATTTAAGCTTCAATACTATATACTATTCTTTAACAAACTAACAACACAAAGATTTATAGGTAGGCATCTCTGAACCGCGTTGCTGAGTTAGAGTCTCTAATCCTATGAGTGAGTCCTCTTGAGCCATCAACCTTAGAACATGCTTGAGAACGCTTGAGCTATCAAGACCTGTACAAACCTGAAATTCATTCTAGAACTTCTATTAGTACCAAATAGCTTTTATATGTTTTGTTATCATCAAAACGCATAAACCAGAGAGTGTAACCTTTAGGCCAACAATCTTCCCCTTTTTGATGATGACAAAACATATAAGCTATAACACAAGATATAGAAGGAAGGTAGAAACTCCTCCTCAAATAATGCTCTATTAAACAATAATGCTATATAAATAAGTATACTATACATGAAACCATAATGAAAGAATAAACCTGAAAATATATTCTTTGATATAAAACAAAGTTATTATTTGAGAACAAAACACAAACAAAAACATACATACAAGGACATATTTCTCCCCCTTTTTGTCATACATCAAAAAGGAAAATATGAGTATGAAACTCTTTAGTCAATAACACAAACATTGAGTTCACCACATATAAAAAAAACTATTGAAATCAAGTGGTTTAGTGAAAACATCGGCAAGTTGAAAATCAGTAGAAACATAATCAATATCAATATCACCTTTCTCAAAATGATCTCTAAGAAAGTGATATCTAATCTCTATGTGTTTGGTCTTACTATGTTGATTTGCATTCTTAGTCATATAAATTGTACTAGTATTATCACACAATATTTTAATATGGTCATAATGCAAATCACAATCAAGGAGAGTATGTTTTATCCAAAGGACTTGAGCACAACATGCCCCAGCCACAACATACTCCGCCTCGGCGGTTGAGAGGGCTACCGAATTTTGTTTCTTGGAAGATCATGAAACAAGACAATTACCGAGAAATTGACATGTTCCACTAGTACTCTTCCTATCCACTATACAACCCGCATAGTCGGCATATAAAAAACTCGTCATTGAGAATTGTCCGGTCTTCGGATACCATAGACGCATACCAATAGTGCCCTTAAGGTATCGAAAAATGCATTTTATCGCTATCAAGTTGGATTCTTTAGGACACGATTGGAATCTAGCACAAAGACACACACTAAATATAATATCCGGCCTACTAGCTGTTAAATATAACAAACTACCAATCATACTTCTATATAAGCTTATGTCTACACTCTTACCTTGGTCATCCTTGTCAAGTTTGGTAGTGGTAGCCATGGGAGTGTTGTAAGTTTTTGAGTCTTCAAGTCCAAATTTCTTGATGAGTTCCTTAGTGTACTTGACTTATGAAGATCCCATCACTCATTTGCTTGATTTGGAGTCCAAGCAAATAGTTCAATTCACCCATCAAAGACATCTCAAATTCATGCTGCATACATGATTCAAACTCCTTGCAAAGTAATTCATTAGTAGAACCAAGATTATATCATCAATATAGATTTGTATAATTAGAATGTCACTACCAACATGTTTAGTAAATAATGTGGTGTCTACTTTGCCCTTAACAAAATCATTTGATAGAAAAAAGGTAGAAAGTCTTTCATACTAAGCTCTTGGAGCTTGTTTTAAACCATACAATGATTTATCTAGTTTGAAAATAAAATTTGGATGTATATGATCAACAAAACCGGGGGGTTGTTCAACTTATACTTCCTCTTCAATAAAACTATTTAAAAATGCACTTTTTACATCCATTTAAAAAAGTTTGAAATTTTTATAGGATGCATAAGCTAGTATGATCCATATGGCTTCTAGCCGTGCTACGGGTGCAAAGGTCTCCTCAAAGTCGATTCCTTCAACTTGGGTGTAGCCTTGGGCCACTAACCTAACTTTATTCCTAACAATATTTCCTGACTCATCCAACTTCTTCCTAAAAATTCACTTAGTACCAATGATTGGTCTATCATGGGGTTTAGGAACAAGATATCAAACTTGGTTGCGCGCAAATTGATTTAGCTCTTCTTGCATAAAGCAACCAATATGAGTCACCCTCGGCTTCGAGGATGGTTTTGGGTTCAAAATGAGATATGAATGCATAATGCCCACACAAATCATGGAGTTTGGAGCGAGTGGTTACCCCTTTTGATACATCACCTATGATGAGATCTTTTGGGATGATTTGTAGCATATCTCCAATCTTTAGGAAGTAGTTGGGATGGTTCCACTTCATCCTTTTGAACTTCACCATTAGGTTCTTGCTTGTCTACTTGGATGGTTGAGTCCTTCAAGGATATTTTCTCCATGTCTTCACCTAAAGAATCAATCTCTGCAACATTCTTAACAAATGCATTAGATTTCAAAAACTTAACATGCATAGATTCTTCAATTGTAAGAGATGATTTGTTAAACACTCTATATGCTTTGCTAGTACTAGAATAGCCAACAAAAATTGCTTCAAAAGTCTTAGCATCAAATTTGCCCAAATTATCTTTGGTGTTCAAAATAAAACATTTGCATCCAAAAACTTTAAAATACAAAACATTTGGTTTTCTCAAATGATAGATTTCAAAGGAAGTTTTGGAAGTATTTTTTACAAAAATAAATACAGTTTGATATATAGCATGCGGTATTTACGGCCTCGGCCCATAAGTATTGAGGGAGTCCGTATCACTTATCATGGTCCTAACCATTTCTTAAAGAGTTCTATTTTTCCGTTCAACGACTCCATTTTGTTGTGGAGTTATAGGACATGACATTCATTCTTAATTCCATTAACATCACAATAAGTCATAAAGAATTGGTTAACAAACTCACCACCTCTATCACTTCTTATGCGTGAAATCGAAAATCCTTTTTCTTTTTCAACCCTTTTTCGAAAAACATTAAAATGCGAAAAAGTTTGATTTTTATGCTCCAAAAAGAAAATCCATGTAAAACGTGAGAAATCATCGACTAAAATAAAAACATATCTATTTTCATTTAAACTTTTAGTTTTAGTTGGTCCAAAAAGATCTATGTGGATCAATTCTAATGGCCTAGATGTCATAATATCCTTGATTGATTTGAAAGAGTACTTGGTTTGTTTCTCAAGTTGGCACGCATCACAAATGCGGTCCTTTTCAAACTTCAAATGAGAAATACCCTTTACCGATTCATTAGAATTGATTCTAGAAAGATGATCAAAAAAAGTAAGGCCTAATCTTCTATGCCATAACCATGAATTCTCATCAAAAACATTTAAACATTTTGTAGTACAATCAAATTAAGCATACCAATAATGTAGTTTCATGAAATCCGGTGAGAATACATTCATTGGTTTTATAATCTTAAATATTACAAGAAGTTTTATCAAAAACAACTTTGGAACCACGATTACATAGTTGACTAATACTAAGTAAATTATGTTTAAGCCCATCAACAAGAACCACATTTTTAATTAAAGGAGATGTATCAATCTTAATGTTACCTATACAGATGATGGTGGCCTTGGAGTCATCTCCGAAGGTGACGGTGCCACCTTCAACGTACCTCGATAGAGTTGCAAAACTGTTGATGTCCCATGTCATATGTCTTGAGCAACCACTATCAAGTTACCACCGCTCCCTACGTCATGGAGTCTTGGTGTGTACTTATATCAAATAATTGAACGGTTGATTTTGGTACCTATATTTTCTTGGGTCCTAATACGTTAGTATTTCGAACCCAAACATGATTGTTCATACTATTTATATGATCATAACAAAATTTGGCTAAATGACCATGTCGGCCATAAAAAGTACATTTATAAATTCTTTCATATTTAAAGACATAATGAGCATGTAGTTTACGAACATGTGATTTGTGAACAAGTGGTGTTTTAGCAAGATTGACATGTGATGTGCTGGTATGATGAACATGTGGAGTTTTAGCATGTGATGGTTTATCATGTTTAATATGTGAAGTGTGCATGTGTTTCTTTGAAAGCATTTCTTCTATTTTAGTATTGTTAAATGCACATTCTTTTAAAATATTTTTCAAATCATTTATTTTAATTTTTAACATAAAATCTCATTTTCATCAATTTTAGGATATTTAGCTTTGCACGCAACTCTATAGGCATCAAAATCTCTTTGTGTTGAAATAATAATGGAAGATAATTCATCTTTTTCTTTTTGATGAGACAAAACCTGCACACAAAATACGGAATTAAAGAACTTAGAATGAAGATGTGCAAGTGCTCAATTCTTACCGCTATAGCAAGTGGCTATGCGGGTCGTGATCCACAAGGAGGGTTTTGCGATTGAAGCGTTTACGTTTCTTTATTGAAATCTTGGTGAAGATAAAACGAAGATTCTTCTCTGTTTTTAAGTTATAAATATGAAAAAGAAAGTTATGTTAAAGTTAGAAAGAAAATGAGAAACGAAGAAGTGGAGAAAATCAGAAAACGAAGAAAGCGACTATGTACAAATGATTATTTACAAAGAAGTGGGAAAGAAGTGATTTGGAAGATATGGTGTTTGTGATTTAATTTACAGAAATAAAAGAAAAGAAATACAAATAATTACTCACCTTCTTTCCACCAAAAGCTTACCTTGAGTCTTTGCAACGATATTACCTTGAATTGGAGGCAATCAGCGCATAGCCCATAAGAGTCGATTTTTGGTCTCTTCCACATTACATCATCAAGATACTCAAGCATGAAATGATACAGAGAGACTCACAATTCTATCGTCATGAGCTATCGGTGGCACTCGCAAAGGCAAGGCTCTTTCGATGCTTTAGACTCACTTGGAAGACAGTTGTACCAAAAAGAAAAGTGAAGTAGAGAAGAAGAAGACGAAAAAAAAAAAAAAAAGAAGTACATACAAAGAAAGAACATCGATTCGATTTCATAACGATCAAAGAAAAGAAATAAACCTTACACCATTGTCACTTTTAGCTCAAGCTTCATTCTTGTTCTTCGATGAAAGTCGATCTCCTCTGAATTACATAAGTAAAAACTAAAATTACATGAACAAGAAAAACAAAAACCTAAACTAAGAAATGAAAAACTAGTCTAAACCCTAACTCTGCATGGTCATCATTTTCAGCACAAAGAATGGCCTTTTATAGGCAGAAAACCCAGTAATCAGGATCCCGGGGAGGTCGGGGGAGCAAACGCTCCCCCTAACTCCCCAACAATGCCGCGGAAACGCGGCTTTTGCCGCGTTTTCGCGGCCAGGGTGTGGCCAGGTGGCCACACCCTGTTGGTGGGTCACCCTGGTCTCGCTTCCTGCTTTTATCTTGAGTTGGTTTTTCAGTTTGAGTCCCAGATTCTGACGAAATGGCCTTGGATTCTTGGCTTTAACCGATTGATTCTGAGAGGATTCTTCTCTACCGGTTTTCAACCTCTTGATTTTTGCCCTGATTTACTGAGTGCGAATTAATTCTGATTTAATTCAGAATTTTGGTGGGCTTTGGGCTCATTCCTCTTCATCTCCTTAAAGATTGGGCCTGCAAATAAATTAAACAATTAATTAGAACAATGCAGGTTTTTATTCTATAATAAGTATGGAAATATGATACTAAATATGCAACATTAGTGACTAATCACACCCCCATACCTATCTTTTGCTCGTCCTCGAGCAAAACAACTAAACTATACTAAGGATTATTAGACCACTTTCGCAGGTCACGCGATTGCACTGAGCATGTGCAATAAGCCGTTAAACCTCTAGGTTTCCCCTAGAGGACGAGTTTTGTCTCGTGAGGGTTTTCAGCGGATTGCACCCACAAAATCCATAAAGAAAGAGAAATAAAGAGTTAGTATTTTCGAAAAGCATTTTGAAAGGAAAAATATTTGAAATATAATTGTAAGATCTAAGCAATCTATAAGTTATAGGAAAACTGAATTTTTCATTCCTAAACTTAGTCTCTATTCAAAAATTTGTTATCAATTTAAGTAAGGAGTCAAATTGTACTTCTCATCTAGTCTATTACTTTACCCTAAGTCATATGCAACTTGTGACTGTGAAAATTTTGACTAAGGATTCATTAACTCTAACTCTTATGCCTTCTTTATTTATATATATATATACTTTTTTTTGGTATTATTCCTTAGTTCTATTAGGCTTTCTAATCTACCCATGTAACGAGCCTTTAATCGATGACTCCCAAACCAAACGGTCTTAGGGCACCGGGTGAGAAAACACCCCTAGGACTTAAGGACTCGAGCAAACAAGGCCACAAAACTAAGGATTTTATTATAAGAACCTCTTTTAGGCGTGAATACTTATGCTTTATTAGGCACAAATACCCAGCTTAATCAAAGGATTTTTTTTTCAAACTTATCTAATCATCTTTCGCGTAAATACTAAGGCTTGTTTAGGCCAAAGCACCTAGCTAATTAATAATTAGATTTGCTTATTTCTTTCTTTTTCTTTTTTTTATATATATTTTTTTATAAGGCATAAGAATCTTTGTTTTTGACCCTAAGTGTGTAAGTGTATGAGGTGTGCATACTTCATCAAGGTAAAGATCAAGACTAAATTACTTTGACAAATTATCTTGCTAACCCTAAAAATCAAACAAATAATCTTATTTTGACCAAGTATAAGAAATCCTAATTTGGATTTTCCTATTCCTTAAAATTAACTTAATTTCTTACAAAAAATATGTCAAAATATTGTTTCCATTTTCAAAAAGTTTTTTAAAAGTAAAGAAAAATGTTAATTTTTTTTTTAAACAAAAAGAAAAGTTATGTTAGACCCTCCCCATACCTATCGCATGCATTGTCCTCAATGTATGAATTAATGCATAGATGCATGAAAAAGACGAAAGGGGAGGAAAATGTTACCTTATGGTGGTGGTTCCGGTGGTGGTCTGATTGGTCCACGAAATGCGGCCCAAATCAACTTTTCTTTGGGTTCGGAGGAACCCACCAACAATTTCTCTAATATAACCCATTAAAAAGATATATCCATAAAGGATCTTTATTATATATTTAACCCCATCTAATTTCCATATTTCATAAATAATTTCGGAGTCAAATTTGTCAACCACCTCGTCCCAGAATGGAGTATGAAATGATAGAACGGTTGACTTGGACTCAGGAAGGACAGGAACTAATACCGACTCAGGAAGGTGACTTAAGTCAAGTAAAGGTTCAGGAGTCGAAATTGGTTCAAGAAGCGGGTCCAAGTCAAGAAGTTGAAACTCAAGTCCACATGTATTTTCTAACAATAGGATGTGACCTAATATGGGTGATTCCAGTTCAGGAATGATAGGTGGAGGAATCAAAACTGACTCTAAAATATTACTCAAGTTTGGTAACAAAACAGGAGTCAATATTGATTCAGAAAGTTGAACTGGATCACAGATTTGAGAATCTAGGTCACATATCTCATTGAGTTCAATATCAAAAAATTGAGAACTTGCCAATTTGTCAATAGGATTTTCAAAATTGTATAATTGGTCAAGTTCAATATGATCCTCAAAGATGGGGGATTCAATTTCATGATGAATAGGCATAGGATCCAACGTTGACTCGGGGAAAAGATCGAAATCAGGTGAAGATACCGGAGTCATAATCAAATCAGGAAGTAGAATTGAATCACTCAATTGGGGTTCAGGATCATATTCATTTTCAAGTTCTATTTCAGGAAAAGGATAACTTGCTAAACTGTCAATATCTTTTTCAAAATTTGGAGTTTGGGTAAGTTCAAATGGTTGTTCTGAAATGGAATCTTGATTTCCAAAACTACAGGACTCTTCGGCTCTAACAGAATGGTTAGTGACATCAGAACTGGTCCAACGGTGAGAATGTAGAGATTCGATCATCATATCTATGTCACGATTACGAGTGTTTTGAGCCTGAGTCATGGCTTCAAGCATCTTTTCATAGTTGATAGGTTCATTGTTTTGATGAAAAGATGAAGAATTGTCTTGGAAGTGGTAGTGAAATTGTGAGTCCATCAGATTTTGGGATTTGTGTTTGGATTCACGCATACTCATTTCCAAAATTGATGGTTTCCTATTTTGGACGGGTGGAACTGAGTATGAATCTTGAAAATATTGTGGACTAGGTGGAGAAGGAGGACAAGTTGGTTGAAAATTATGCTCGGGGGAGGTGAATCCCCACTGACTCTGTGAAGAGTTGAAATCGTTATGGAAATTATAGTCATACGATGGGGAACATGGGTTATATTGATTCGGATAAGACCAATCCGGCACACTAGGTTGGTTAAAGTCATGATATGCCGGGTTGGTAATATCCGAAAAAGAGTTTGACGTGTAATATGGATTATTATTGAAGTTGGAAAAATTATTATTATAGGCCATATCACACAATAGAATACAAACAAAAAGAAAGAAAAACAAACAAATAAACAAACAAAGAAAAAGAAAAAATTCTAACCTAAGTTAAGGTAGACCTATGACCTAGACGACTCCTAACTGGTTAGACTGTCCACGGGAGGTTCAATGCAGACCTTGACCACAAGCTAATCAGCCAGGTCAGGGCAAGGTTGGTGGGAGGTTTTCCGTCAAAGACGTTCCTTAATTAAATAACCACCAACCTTCGGGCTTTCGGCCCTTAATCCCTTTCCTAGACACTGATTTGGCAAGAGTCAAATTCCAACACCTTTCCCCTTAGGATAATCTTCTAATTGAGTCCAAAATGTCCCTAGGGCCAACGTCTACTCATTTTTAGTTAGGCTTGGGTTAGTGAGTGCTTGGAATCTGATTTTTGGGCTAAGGAAGGGTGATTAAATTCTCACCTTATCTTGTTAATGGGTGGTGCCCTTAAAATCAATTTGTGCAAGTGTACAAGATAAATAAGATTCACTCAAAGCGATATAAATCAACCAAGAAGTGAGTCCTATGCTAAATGCAATGCATACGTACCTTGCTCCAGCACTCTTCAACAGTAAAAATAAATGATTGAAAAGACACGTGCCTAAAATGCAAACATCTAATCAATTTTTTTATCTTTTCAACAAATATTTTACTGTTGATTATTAGCAGGCTTATGTGATGGCATATAAGAAAAAGTAAAGTTACAGAAAACTACAATTTACAAAGCAAGCAGCCCTGCAAAAAGACAGTTAGTAGTCCACTCCTTTTTGCCGCGTTTTCGCAGCTTTGGCCACGGATCCGCGGCAAAGCAGAGGGCACTTGGTCTCTGCTTTCTAGAGCAGAGGTCCAAGGCCACTTATATGTTACTGCAACTTTAATTTCCTGCTTTGCTTGCCCTATAACCTGCAACAGAGAAGAAAATTCGTTTTAGTTCTAAAAAATTTCCAATAAAGATTTCAATAAAAACAACGTTACCCTCCCCGGCAACGGCGCCAAAATTTGATTGAGACAAAACCTGCACAAAAAATACAGAATTAAAGAACTTAGAATGAAGATGTGCAAGTGCTCAATTCTTACCGCTATAGCAAGTGGCTATGTGGGTCGTGATCCACAAGGAGGGTTTTGCGATAGAAGCGTTTACGTTTCTTTATTGAAATCTTGGTGAAGATAAAACGAAGATTCTTCTTTGTTTTTAAGTTATAAATATGAAAAAGAAAGTTATGTTAAAGTTAGAAAGAAAATGAGACATGAAGAAGTGGAGAAAATCAGAAAACGAAGAAAGCGACTATGTACAAATGATTATTTACAAAGAAGTGAGAAAGAAGTGATTTGGAAGATATGGTGTTTGTGATTTAATTTACAGAAATAAAAGAAAAGAAATACAAATAATTACTCACCTTCTTTCCACCAAAAGCTTACCTTGAGTCTTTGCAACGATATTACCTTGAATTGGAGGCAATCAGCGCATAGCCCATAAGAGTCGATTTTTGGTCTCTTCCACATTACATCATCAAGATACTCAAGCATGAAATGATACAGAGAGACTCACAATTCTATCGTCATGAGCTATCGGTGGCACTCGCAAAGGCAAGGCTCTTTCGATGCTTTAGACTCACTTGGAAGACAGTTGTACCAAAAAGAAAAGTGAAGTAGAGAAGAAGAAGACGAAAAAAACAAAAAAGAAGTACATACAAAGAAAGAACATCGATTCGATTTCATAACGATCAAAGAAAAGAAATAAACCTTACACCATTGTCACTTTTAGCTCAAGCTTCATTCTTGTTCTTCGATGAAAGTCGATCTCCTCTGAATTACATAAGTAAAAACTGTTGGCCCAAAGGCCTTCCACTCTAGTTTTGATGATGATCAACTCATGTAGTTATGTTTACTAATATTCTTGTGTTTCTAAGTTTCAGATCATTAGCAAGATATTAGTTTGGGAGATAGCTTCAACAAGGTGTTTGGAAGCTTATCATGGTGATTCCGGTGTCAAAGCTTCAAGATTATACCTTTGCACTTGGAAGATCACGGTTTGGGAGCTAGTCTACTTGAAGATAGAAGATCTACAAGCAAGACTTAGGTATCCTAGTTTAGATAGTGTTTTAGATCCATTTGTAAAGCTTAGTTTAGTTGATATGCTCAAGTGCACAAAACACACACGATTTATGATTTGGTTTTTGGTTTTCATGAATAATAGATCAAAACAAGTTTACATATATTATATGTATAGTAGATGTTTTCTATTTATACATACATGCTTTAACTTGGTAAACAAACTTATTTTGACTATTCTATTCATGTTTTGGAAAAATCAAAGCTTGATAAAAATACTAGTTTTGTTTATAATAAAATTGGCAAGACACAAAAATGAATTGATATGATTGATATATGTCTTGAAATTTTTATCACAAGTTTAGTTTTCAAGTAAAATGATAAAACATATTTTTGTGGATTTTTTAGAAGTGTTAAAAGATTTTTTTACAAATTTTCTATCTCAAAAATCTGCCCAGAAAAACTGTATTTCAGGCAGACCGGTCGACCAGGACAGTCGACCGGCTGCTGTGTCCGGATATGCACAAGCTGTGCATGTCCGTCGGTCGACCGGGTCACGGACCCAGTCGACCGATATAGAGAGTCTGCTCTCTGTATCTTTTCGGTCGACTGGGTCGGTCGACCGATAGAAGGAAACTGTGTTTCCTCCTTGTTGGTCGGTCGACTGGCAGTCGACCGAAGCCCCAACGGTCATATTTTCGACCGTTGCCGGTCGACCGGGCCGGTCGACCGGTGGCTGTCAAAATTGCCACATCAGCCTAACGGCTAGTTTTCTGTTTGGCCTATATAAACTCCCTATTCATTTGGGATTTTGGCCAAGGTTTTAAAAGAGAAAAATTTGGTTTTCAGTAGAGTTTAAAAGAGTTTTGAAAAGAGTTTTTGTGCTTTAAACTTCTAATCTTTATTGTTTTGGGTTTTTGGAAAAATCAAAGAAATAGGAATTTGGGATATTTGTATTGGTTTTCATTCTCCATCTTTTACAAGAATTTCCCAAGTGTTTTCTTTGTTGCTTGTTTTCCAAAAACACCTAGTTTCCACTTGAGCTATATCTTCTATCCTAAGTTATTAGGATCTTTGTTTTGCGTGGAAAAAGATAAGAGAAAAAGAAAGAAAAGAGAAGTTTATGGTTGTGGAACCACTTGTTGTAAACCCTCCTTGCTTTTGTGAATCCCTCTTCGGTAGAGGTGATCGGAGTGGTATTGTGATTGGTTTGTGAGCCTCTTAGGTAGAGGTGGTTGTTGTATTTGGCTACGGGCGGTATCCCTCTTCGGTAGAGGTGGATTGTGTGTTGTATTGCCTCGGTGGCATTGTAAGTTGAGAGAGGAGTTAGGGGCTCCTATAGTGGATTAGAAATCCTACACGGTGGTGTAGGCCGGGATGTAGAGCTAGGGGCTCGAACCTCGAATCATATCCTTGTGTTTGCGATTGTCCAATATCTCTAACTCTCTCTCTCTTTACATTTGTGCAAGCATTCATTTCTTACAAGCATCATTCATTTCATACTTATTATATACTTGCTTGTGTTGCCTTACATCTTTATATTGCAATTCATTATTATATGCTTGGCTTGATTGTGTGTGCTTGATATTGCTATATCCTTGGTTGCTTGGATTGGTTGTGTGTGTGTTTCATCATAGCATTTCATTCTTTACTTGTTCGATCATATCTCATACAACACGGTTGCATTGCGCACCTCTAACCCATTCAAGGGGAATTGGGAGGACGGAGTTCAGAACCTCGCAAGGGGTATTCGGCTCCTAGTCGTGTTTTGAGAGATCGTTGCATCACTCATATTAACTTAAGTTTAAAAAGATCATTAGATTAGCATTCACACCTATTCACCCCCCCTCTAGGTGTATTTCAATTGGTATCAGAGCTAGTGCTCCTGATATTAGGCTTAACATCCTAGGAGTGAGATCCATTTGCTTGCTAATCTTGTTTGCATTTGTTTGATTGCACACATATAGTTTGTACCCATGGACTTCATGACCCCACCTAGCTATGACCCTTCCAACATTGTTGTATGGAAGCTTAGGATGTCCATGTACTTGAAAACCCTAGGCATACATGCTTATCTTGCCACTACCAAGAAATGCTATCTTGGTAATGGTGATCATATAGGGGCCAATGCACAAGCCCTTGAGGCTTTTAGAAGCACACTTTCAAAAGATTATCTTTTACATGTTTCTAATATTGATTCCGCTTTTGTAGTGTGGAACAAATTGACAACCACAACCGCCACCTCCGAGCTTCAAGTACAAATCCAAGAAGAGGAATCTAGTGGAGAATCTGAACCACAATGCTTCATGGTCCAAGGGAATGACTCCCTTGAGGTACAATCGGAAACTCTATTAGATAGTGATGATTGCTCTAGTTCTTCTAATGATCATATTGATGCCCATGCTTTAAATGAAGAACTATCCATTGTATGTGAAAAATTAATAGAAAAATACAAGATTTTGAAAAAGAAAAGTCTAGAAATTGAAAAAGAAAATAAATGTTTGTATTCTAGACTTGACAATGTTTTGCAAGAGAAGATTGAGGTTTCTAATGAAAGGGATTCATTGAGATCTCAATTAGACCTTGTTTTAAAAGAAAATAACTTTTTAAAATCTAAAAATGATTGCAATGAGGTTTTGACAAATAATGATGTTTTGTCTTCAAAAGTTGAATTTGTTTTAAAAGAAAATGATTCTTTGAAAAGAGAAATTGAGTTCATTTCAAAAGAATTAGAAATTTGTTTAAATAAGAATAATTCTTTGAAAAATGATATTGTTTCTCATGTTTGCCATGCTAGGGTAGTATCACATACTTCACCTAATGTATGTACCTCTTCTTCTATGATTAATGATGATATTTGTATGTTAAAAAGAGAGTAGATTGTTTGGGCTCCACTATGAGCCAATGTGCCATGAACCATACACGGTTGGAAAATTTGCTTCGAAAGAAACAAGTTCCATCTTTTATGCATGCACACCCTCCACGGCATACACATGCTCCTCACGGACACCATCACACGTATGCTCATGTGTACACTTGTACACATTGTGGTCGAAAAGGCCACCTTGCTAAATTTTGCTTTGATAGACTACATGTTAATAATTTAGCAAATAAAAATAAATTTGTTTGGGTTAGAGAAGGGACTAACCCCCATGGACCCAAAAGAGTATGGGTACCAAAGACCACCCCTCCAATTTTTGATGTAGGTGTGGGCTCTCACATGACGTGAGAGTGTTGACACCTTGGAGTGGATGCGTTCCGTGCTTAAAGGAAACCATTTGGATGCATCACTTTCAAGGGAAGAAGAATTGGTGGAAGAGGACCACCATGTTTTGGAGACAAGGAAAGTTGCCCTCTTGGCTTTGGTAACAAATTCCTAAACTCCCATTTATTACATGCTTTACATTTTTATCATTCTTAGCATGTATTGATAGCATGTTTTATTGTTTGATTTATGACATGTTTTATTGTCTTTGGATTAGTGTGTAAATGCCATGCTTATTAGATCCTTGACATACATGTATAGTATTTGAGACACATGCTTATATGAATCCATAATTAGTGTTCTCATGTTTGTTTAAACTATAATGTACATCATGAATCTAATACATGTGTATTTGACATATTAATCATGTTTTAATTTTATCATGATGATTTTTAGTTTGGTTTTGTACTTCATGTGGTATAAACTAGTTTAAATGTAGATATTATCAAAACTTGCATATATACATGTACACATAGTGAGAACAAATTGACTTATATATGTTTTGTACCTCATGCTCATTTGTACCCACTATATGCACGTGTATAAGCTAGTTTTGAGGATTCTTCCATTTAAACTTGTCATACTTATTTTCTTGATTTTACTTCATGTATATGTATTTTTGAATTCAAAACTAATAAATATACATGTATACCCATCGAGTCTTTTGCCTTCATGCAATTACTTTTAAATAGACTCGTTTATGATTGGGATATGTATGTACATTGTTAGATTTGGATGAATCATACATATACCTAGAAGTTGTGTTAAAAATAAAAGATTTTTGATGAATTCGTGTGAGTTTCGGTTTAACAAAATGATATTCGTGTTTGTCTTGTGCTTAATGATTTGATTACTTGCTTAGATGTTAGTTTTCATTAAGACTAGGTATATATTTGTACATATAGTGGGACACAAATAAATCTATATATGTTTTGGGTTGAATGCTTATTTGTTCCCATTAGATGTGTGAATATAGTCTAGTTTTGATGATTCATACGTTTTAGACTTGTATTCTCATTGTTGATTCATGTTTGTGAGTTTTCCATTTCATGTATATGTTTAGCTTGCCAAACCTTAAGAAATACATGTACACCCCTTGAGTCATTTGCCTTTCATGCAAATATCTATTATGGACTCAAAAGTGTGTTTAGGGATATGTATGTATACTTCTTGTTTGTCAAGTCATACATATACCTTGAAAAATAAATATTTTTTATGATTTCTTGTTTTAAGGAATATTTGAACTTAATGACAAATTTTCATGATTGTGATCTCCACACTTTACTTGTACACTCACACCTACAAATTGGTCATGCTTTATTTTCATGAGACCTTTTTATACTTAATTGAATAGAGTGTTGATTATCATGTGGATTTCATTTTTGTGAAAAATGATTTGTATTTATTCCTTACTTGAAGGATTTCGTACTAGTTAACAAAACTTTTCATTTAACTAGTTCGTATTCCTTTATTGTGATAATATGAGATACACTTGACCTTATTCTTTAAATTGGTATCTATTACTCTCATACATATATATCTTAATGCTAAGCTTGAAAATTTTTCAAATGGTTGATTTGTTTTTCAATTGGTATCTTAACAAGCTTATGCATATGTTTTGTTGGTATTTCATAAAGGGGGAGAAAATTTGTTGTTGTCTTTCATTTGGTATTTGATTCCCACTCCCTTGCTTTATGTTAAAATATAGTTTCAAATTGGTATCATGTGTTTAAAAGAACATATTTCTCTTAATGATATCAAGATGTTTATGTTGAGTGTTTTTAATTGGTATCTCAAAATTTTGTTTAACAAAAATATATACTTTTGATTTACATTGCTATATGTTTTACTTCAATTGGTATCAATATGCACTTTATTGTCATATCTTGAATTGGTATCATTGTTGTTATGAATGTTTGGATTACCCCTTCTTGATCTTTTTGTTTTTGACAAAAAGGGGGAGAAAATATTGTTTTTATGATTTTAACCCTTTGTTGGTTCCTTGATTAGGACAAAAAGGGGGAGAAGACTTTGGTTGTTTTGTAACTTATATGCATGACTTTGTATGCATGTATTTGCTTTAAGAATTAAAAAAAAATTGTTTGATTTTGCTATTTACCCCTTTGTTGATGATTGACAAAAAGGGGGAGAAGAATTTGTGCTATTTACCCTTTGTTGATGATTGACAAAAAGGGGGAGAAGAATTTGTGTTTATGTTTTTAATATATGCATGAATTCCTTGCTTAATTGGTATTCCTTGCTTAATTGGTATATTGTTTATATTGTTTAAATTGTTGTTTATATTGTTTAAATTAAATTGGTATCTAGAACATAGTTTATGTTGAATATTCCATTAGTATCTAGAGTACCATGTTTATATGCATTGTCATGCATTGCATATTATTGTTTATTTGTTTATGCATGAGTTAAGGGGGAGCTTCTTTGAAGCTTAACTTTAATCCATGCATATATAACTCCATGAGTTTTGTCATCATCAAAAAGGGGGAGATTGTTGGCCCAAAGGCCTTCCACTCTAGTTTTGATGATGATCAACTCATGTAGTTATGTTTACTAATATTCTTGTGTTTCTAAGTTTCAGATCATTAGCAAGATATTAGTTTGGGAGATAGCTTCAACAAGGTGTTTGGAAGCTTATCATGGTGATTCCGGTGTCAAAGCTTCAAGATTATACCTTTGCACTTGGAAGATCACGGTTTGGGAGCTAGTCTACTTGAAGATAGAAGATCTACAAGCAAGACTTAGGTATCCTAGTTTAGATAGTGTTTTAGATCCATTTGTAAAGCTTAGTTTAGTTGATATGCTCAAGTGCACAAAACACACACGATTTATGATTTGGTTTTTGGTTTTCATGAATAATAGATCAAAACAAGTTTACATATATTATATGTATAGTAGATGTTTTCTATTTATACATACATGCTTTAACTTGGTAAACAAACTTATTTTGACTATTCTATTCATGTTTTGGAAAAATCAAAGCTTGATAAAAATACTAGTTTTGTTTATGATAAAATTGGCAAGACACAAAAATGAATTGATATGATTGATATATGTCTTGAAATTTTTATCACAAGTTTAGTTTTCAAGTAAAATGATAAAACATATTTTTGTGGATTTTTTAGAAGTGTTAAAAGATTTTTTTACAAATTTTCTATCTCAAAAATCTGCCCAGAAAAACTGTATTTCAGGCAGACCGGTCGACCGGGACAGTCGACCGGCTGCTGTGTCCGGATATGCACAAGCTGTGCATGTCCGTCGGTCGACCGGGTCACGGACCCAGTCGACCGATATAGAGAGTCTGCTCTCTGTATCTTTTCGGTCGACTGGGTCGGTCGACCGATAGAAGGAAACTGTGTTTCCTCCTTGTTGGTCGGTCGACTGGCAGTCGACCGAAGCCCCAACGGTCATATTTTCGACCGTTGCCGGTCGACCGGGCCGGTCGACCGGTGGCTGTCAAAATTGCCACATCAGCCTAACGGCTAGTTTTCTGTTTGGCCTATATAAACTCCCTATTCATTTGGGATTTTGGCCAAGGTTTTAAAAGAGAAAAATTCTGGTTTTCAGTAGAGTTTAAAAGAGTTTTGAAAAGAGTTTTTGTGCTTTAAACTTCTAATCTTTATTGTTTTGGGTTTTTGGAAAAATCAAAGAAATAGGAATTTGGGATATTTGTATTGGTTTTCATTCTCCATCTTTTACAAGAATTTCCCAAGTGTTTTCTTTGTTGCTTGTTTTCCAAAAACACCTAGTTTCCACTTGAGCTATATCTTCTATCCTAAGTTATTAGGATCTTTGTTTTGTGTGGAAAAAGATAAGAGAAAAAGAAAGAAAAGAGAAGTTTATGGTTGTGGAACCACTTGTTGTAAACCCTCCTTGCTTTTGTGAATCCCTCTTCGGTAGAGGTGATCGGAGTGGTATTGTGATTGGTTTGTGAGCCTCTTAGGTAGAGGTGGTTGTTGTATTTGGCTACGGGCCGTATCCCTCTTCGGTAGAGGTGGATTGTGTGTTGTATTGCCTCGGTGGCATTGTAAGTTGAGAGAGGAGTTAGGGGCTCCTATAGTGGATTAGAAATCCTACACGGTGGTGTAGGCGGGGATGTAGAGCTAGGGGCTCGAACCTCGAATCATATCCTTGTGTTTGCGATTGTCCAATATCTCTAACTCTCTCTCTTTACATTTGTGTAAGCATTCATTTCTTACAAGCATCATTCATTTCATACTTATTATATACTTGCTTGTGTTGCCTTGCATCTTTATATTGCAATTCATTATTATATGCTTGGCTTGATTGTGTGTGCTTGATATTGCTATATCCTTGGTTGCTTGGATTGGTTGTGTGTGTGTTTCATCATAGCATTTCATTCTTTACTTGTTCGATCATATCTCATACAACACGGTTGCATTGCGCACCTCTAACCCATTCAAGGGGAATTGGGAGGACGGAGTTCAGAACCTCGCAAGGGGTATTCGGCTCCTAGTCGTGTTTTGAGAGATCGTTGCATCACTCATATTAACTTAAGTTTAAAAAGATCATTAGATTAGCATTCACACCTATTCACCCCCCCTCTAGGTGTATTTCAAAAACTAAAATTACATGAACAAGAAAAACAAAAACCTAAACTAAGAAATGAAAAACTAGTCTAAACCCTAACTCTGCATGGTCATCATTTTCAGCACAAAGAATGGCCTTTTATAGGCAGAAAACCCAGTAATCAGGATCCCGGGGAGGTCGGGGGAGCAAACGCTCCCCCTAACTCCCCAACAATGCCGCGGAAACGCGGCTTTTGCCGCGTTTCCGCGGCCAGGGTGTGGCCAGGTGGCCACACCCTGTTGGTGGGTCACCCTGGTCTCGCTTCCTGCTTTTATCTTGAGTTGGTTTTTCAGTTTGAGTCCCAGATTCTGACGAAATGGCCTTGGATTCTTGGCTTTAACCGATTGATTCTGAGAGGATTCTTCTCAACCGGTTTTCAACCTCTTGATTTTTGCCCTGATTTACTGAGTGCGAATTAATTCTGATTTAATTCAGAATTTTGGTGGGCTTTGGGCTCATTCCTCTTCATCTCCTTAAAGATTGGGCCTGCAAATAAATTAAACAATTAATTAGAACAATGCAGGTTTTTATTCTATAATAAGTATGGAAATATGATACTAAATATGCAACATTAGTGACTAATCACACCCCCATACCTATCTTTTGCTCGTCCTCGAGCAAAACAACTAAACTATACTAAGGATTATTAGACCACTTTCGCAGGTCACGCGATTGCACTGAGCATGTGCAATAAGCCGTTAAACCTCTAGGTTTCCCCTAGAGGACGAGTTTTGTCTCGTGAGGGTTTTCAGCGGATTGCACCCACAAAATCCATAAAGAAAGAGAAATAAAGAGTTAGTATTTTCGAAAAGCATTTTGAAAGGAAAAATATTTGAAATATAATTGTAAGATCTAAGCAATCTATAAGTTATAGGAAAACTGAATTTTTCATTCCTAAACTTAGTCTCTATTCAAAAATTTGTTATCAATTTAAGTAAGGAGTCAAATTGTACTTCTCATCTAGTCTATTACTTTACCCTAAGTCATATGCAACTTGTGACTGTGAAAATTTTGACTAAGGATTCATTAACTCTAACTCTTATGCCTTCTTTATTTATATATATATATATACTTTTTTTTGGTATTATTCCTTAGTTCTATTAGGCTTTCTAATCTACCCATGTAACGAGCCTTTAATCGATGACTCCCAAACCAAACGGTCTTAGGGCACCGGGTGAGAAAACACCCCTAGGACTTAAGGACTCGAGCAAATAAGGCCACAAAACTAAGGATTTTATTATAAGAACCTCTTTTAGGCGTGAATACTTATGCTTTATTAGGCACAAATACCCAGCTTAATCAAAGGATTTTTTTTCAAACTTATCTAATCATCTTTCGCGTAAATACTAAGGCTTGCTTAGGCCAAAGCACCTAGCTAATTAATAATTAGATTTGCTTATTTCTTTCTTTTTCTTTTTTATATATATTTTTTTATAAGGCATAAGAATCTTTGTTTTTGACCCTAAGTGTGTAAGTGTATGAGGTGTGCATCTCCTTAAAGATTGGGCCTACAAATAAATTAAACAATTAATTAGGACAATGCAGGTTTTTATTCTATAATAAGTATGGAAATATGATACTAAATATGCAACATTAGTGACTAATCACTTTTATAAAAATAGCAATTTGGTTGTTAAGCATTTCATTTTCTTTTTTCAACTTTAAACAATCTTCTTTCTTAGAATCAAAACTTTCTGAAAGTTTAATGAAAGCTTGAATAATACTTCTTTGCTTATTTCAATATCATTATAAGATGGTTCGGAAGTTACCTTAGGTGTGTTTGCCGTGAAACACATGTCAGTCGTGTCAACTTCATCTTCAGATTCACTTTCCGAATCCCAAGTGGCTTTGAACGCCTTCTTTATAAGCGGCTTCTTTTGCTTCATGGAGGAAGATATCTTGTTCTTGAAATATGGACATTCGGCCATGATGTGTCCAGGTTTCTGAAAGTTGTAGCATGTGATCTTCTTCTCCTCCTTCTCTTCCCATCGCCTTCTATGGTTGAGCTTTTTTCTGTGGTACATTCTTTTTATATTTCTCACAAGAAGAGATAGCTCTTCATCTTCTTCATCGTCGAAGATGGTGGAGGTAGACTTAAAAGCAATAGACTTTTTCTTTTGAGGAGCCGTTTTTTCTCTAGCCTTTTTTCTCATCTCATGAGTCTTAAGGTTACCATAAGACTAATGAGTTTCATCTCGTCTTTGTCGTTCAATTCCTTCAAGGTGGTAGCTTTGATTTCCCATGATGAAGGGAGTGCACGAATCACCTTACGCACCTTTTGGTCGTTGTTGATTTTATTACCTAGAGAAGGAAGAGCATTTTTTATTTTAGTAAACTTAGTAATCATATCATCAATAGATTCATTTTCTTATATTCTAAAACTTTCATATTGGGAACGCAAGAGATCTATTTGGCTCTCTTGACTTGTGATATTCCCTCATGAGTGACCAATAATTGTTGCTAAATCTCATAGGGGGATTTGCAATGGATAACCCGTGTTAAGTCATCCTCATTTAATGCTAAAAGTAAGGCATTTTGAGCCTTCGAATTTGCATCAACTTCCTTGGAGGTAAGATCGGACCAAGTGTCCTCCTCACCTTCGGGTGCACTATAGGACTTGGTCAAAGACTTAGCAACTCAGCTACCTAGAGATTGGAAAAATATGTTCATCCTAACTTTCCATATGGGAAAGTTGAGTCCATCAAATTTGGGAGGGGTCTTAATGTTATCGGCCATCTTTACTAGTGGATGAATGAAGATATGAAAGTAGTGATTAGCAACTTATAGGATTTCTCTAAGGATGTAAAGTCAAAAACTAGAGTCCTTACTCTGATACTAATTGAAATCACACCTAGAAGGGGGTGAATATGTGTAATGCTAATCAATGCACAAATTAAAAATGAGATGATGCAACGATCACTCCAAGCAAGATTAGATGTCGTATACCCCGTGAGAAGGGCTCTGAACTTCTTCCTCATGATTCCACTAAATAAGAGTTTGAGGTGCAAATGCAATCTTATTGTAAGAGTATAGATCGACAATATAAGAATGAATGAATAGAAAGTAAAAGACACAAATAAACTAAACGCAAACACAGAGCCTTGTTTTGAGGTTCGAGCACCCAGCTCTACGTCCCCGCCTTCACCCAGAAGGATTTCCGATCTATTAGAAAATTCATAAAGAATTATAATCACTAGGGAGTACCCAACTCCTCAATCACACTCGTCTAGTCCAGAGGAAGTGTAGCCACAAGTACAATACTCACTTGGTGACCAAAAGACCACAAACTCTCTTTTAAAAAAATTTTCTTTACAAAACCCTAGAGAATAATATGTAGGATTGAAGCTCAAGGTTTGTAAGTGAAAATAAAATAAAATAGAAGAGAGATTTAATTCAAAAACTTCAGAAGTAAATCAGAGATTAGAGCATAAAAATTGGGAGCAAAACACTTCTTTCAAGAACACTTAAACTTTGAAGTATTTGCAATAATTATTGTGATTCACCTCAACCCCAACCACCCCTATTTATAGGATTTAGGTAGGGATTAAAGGGTAAATATCTATTTGGACTAAGCAGGTGTAATAAGACCAAAATCTAACCTAAAATCACGTTTTAAGACAAAAATCACGTTTTAAAACATGTTTAAAAAACTACCCATTTAAGCCAGAAAGGCCTTCATGGTCGACCAGCGTTCAAAAATTTTTGACCGTTGGCTAAAGCCAGTCGACCATCCCAAAACGAGAGTTTGGGTCTGTCAGTCGGTAGACCGCTCAGTCGACCGTCATGGGGTCCAGTCGACCGCTCGGTCGACCGGAAAACGTGCACACATGCACACCCCTATGGGTCAGAACTCCGGTCGACTGGGCAGTCGACTCGACCGTTCTGACCTGAAACAGAGTCGGTCGACCGCCCAGTCGACCGTAACAGGTCATAATCTGAAATATCAGCCAGAATTATGATTTGAAGATGTGATGTTTTCAAAGGAATTTTTGTAAAGGCATAGTAAAATACAATAAACTAAGTATTTATATACTAAAATAGGACTTAAAGTATTTTAACAAGAGTCAAAAATAATCTTTTGAAAACACGTGCAATTTGTGGGTGTAGGGTATTTGAGCTTTAATACTATATACTATTCTTTAACAAACTAACAACACAAAGATCTATAGGTAGGCGTCTCTGAACCGCGCTGAGCTAGAGTCTCTAATCCTATGAGTGAGTGCTCTTGAACCATCAACCTTGTAACATGCTTGAGAACGCTTGAGCCATAAAGACTTGTACAAACCTGAAATTCATTCTAGAACATCTATCAAATAGCTTTTATATGTTTGGTTATCATCAAAACGCATAAACCGGATAGTGTAACCTTTGGGCCAACACTAGGTCCCTGGTATTGCCGCGTTTCTGTGGCAATCTGGTGGGGCCACGCGTCGATCTTCGATGCGTGGTCTCGTCTCGTCTTTTGAACCTCTTTTTGCCTATAAATATGGCAGGGTTTGGCCAAAACGCAAGCAGATTTGGATTTAGGCTAGGTTTTCTCTCTTTGGTGTAGATTAGGATTTTCTTCTTTTTTATTTTATATTTTCATTTCATTTTTAGATCTTATAGTAGGGCAGAGAGATTCAGAGAGAAATAGAGAGTATTGATGTAATAGATGGTGACAATCTATGAAAGGTGTCTCCTTTCTTCTCCAATATAATCTTCTCCATCTTCTACATAATTCTTAGCAAATCTTTTCTTCTCATGGCAATCTAGCTACTAACCACTAATCATCTAACCCCTTACTTGATAATCCACATGAATCAGTAGCCTCTACAAGGCCTTGCTCTTGCAAGAGCCATTGATGGCTCATGATGATGGATTCTAACATTCTAATATTTCTAACACTAAACCCACTAACTTGCTAACTTGCAATGTCTTCTTTATTTCATGCTCACCTCAACCAGTTTTGATGATTTAATAGTACCTTGTAACTTGTTATGTAGTATGGATGTGTTGTTTGAATGTAGAAGAACAATCTTATGGTCATACTTTGTATCGTCTCTTGAAGCCAAGGATTAGTGATGGTCAAGGATCCATGTGAGGCAACTATCACTAAGAGGTTCGCATGGTTAGTGAAGCAATTAGTAGTTAGTAGCCAATAGTTTTCTTTTACTTTGTTTTAAAAACTAATTCCAAACTCTTTTATCATTTTTTTCAATCGGTGTTTTTACCATCCTCTTAGTTCACCTTTGTTTCATTTTCTTTTTGTTTTCAAAACGATTTCTCTTTTATTTTCATATTTCCATTTTTATCTCCTTCTCCAATGGCGCTAAAAATTTGTTCGGAAAGAGGAATTGAATTGAGCAAGGGTTTAGAGTAAACCGTTGATGTCCGTGTGCTGATAATCAAACTCTGAATATGTATGAAGATTTACTTTACTCCTTCGATTCACTGTTTGTAGCACAAGCTATAATAGGTCATATCCGTAGGGAGGGTTAGCGATGGAAGCGTTCACGGTTTTAAGTTGAAATTTTTGAGAAGAAAAACGAAGGTTCTTCTTTGTTTAAAAATTGAAAAGCAAAACAAAGCAGATTTTTGGCCCCGGTAACGGCGCCAAAAATTTGATCGGAGCAAAACCAACACTTGAAAATGTGTATTATGAAATCAATGAAATTATATATGTGTGCTAATGTTCCCTCGATACTTCCGTTATAGCATTGGCTCAACGGGTCGAATCCACAGGGATGGGAGGCGATAGAAGCATTTACAGTTTTTATTCACGTCGGTTGTTAACAAGTCTTCTTTGTTAAAAAAATGATAAAAAGTAAAAGAAAAGAAAACTGAACGTGATAGGTATAGAAGGCGATGAAAGCGATATGAAAATAAAAGAGAACTGGTTTAGAAAATAAAATAGAAAAGAAGATGAAGCTTGTAATAAAGAAAATTAAAATAGACGTGAATAAAGAAATGGTAAAAACAACGATAGAAAAAATGATAAAAGATTTTGGAATTGGTTTTTAAAATAAAGTAAAAGAAAACTCATGGCTACTAACTACTAATTGCTCCACTAATCATACTAACCTCTTAGAGATAGTTGCCTCACATGGATCCTTGGCCATCACTAATCCTTGGCTTCAAGAGACGACACAGAAAATGACTCATTAGATTGTTCTTCTACATTCAAACAACACATCCATACCACATAACAAGTTGCAAGCTACTATTAAATCATCAAAAACTGGTTAAAGGTGATCATGAAATAAAGAAGACGAAATAAAGAAGACATTACAAGTTAGCAAGTTGTGAGTTAGGTGTTAGAAATGTTAGAGTGTTAGAAATATTAGAATCCATCATCATGAGCCATCAATGGCTCTTGCAAGAGCAAGGCCTTGTAGAGGCTATTAGATTCATGTGGATTATCATGTAAGTGGTTAGATAGTTAGTGGTTAGTAGTTAGATTTCATGAGAAGAAGAAATTTGCTAAGCATCATGTAAAAGATGGAGAAGATAACAATGGAGAAGAAAGGAGACATCTTTACATAGATTGTCACCATCTATATATCAATCTCTCTCTTTCTCTCTCTGAATCTCTCTGCCCTAATGCATGATCTAAAAAGAAAAAAATATAAAATAAAAGAAGAAGAGCACCTATACTACACTGCACTAAAAGATAGAAAACCTAGCCTAAATCCCAATTTGCTTGCGTTTCGGCCAAACCCTGCAGTATTTATAGGCAAAGGGAGGTTCCAGAAGACGAGACAAGGCCACGCGTCGAAAATCGACACGTGGCCTATTACCTTGCCGCGAAAATGTAGCTATTATCGTGTTTCCACGACAATACCACGGACCTAGGTCCTTGGTTTTGGTGCGGGGATACGCGACGCTTCGGGTACCTTCTAGATATGCTCCGATTCGGGTATTTTCATCTGTATATTCGTCTGATGTGCGCAAGGGTCTAGGTTCAATGTATCTTCTAGAAGATCCCTTACTTGGCCTCAAAGAAATGTGGATTTAATTACCCAAAATGAGTTTAATTAAGCTCTTATTACCCCTTTGCCCTCCTTGTCTTATCTGCAAGAGAGACCATAACACGGTTTAGACCGACATTTTATTCATAAATCAGTAGAAAAATGCAATATAATAATGCAGAACTGTAGACTAATCAGTAATGAGCCTTTAGTTAGTGACTCCCAAACCAGATGATCTTAGGACACCAAATGAGAAAACATCCCTCGAACTTAAGGACTCGAGTAAACAAGGCCACAAAACTAAAGGGGATTATTTTATTTTTGTTCACCTTTTTAGGTGTGAATAATCATACTTCCTGAGGCATAATTACCCAACTTCTATAAGTGGTTTTTATTATCATTATATATATATTTTTAGTATATTTTTTATGACATTTTCAGTCTTTGTTTCAATCCAAAAAAATTGTGGAAGTGTGAAGTGCATAAATCTAAGGCAAAAATTCAAAATCAATTTATCTTTTCAATCTTACTTTCTTGTCTTATAATTTAAACAAGATCTATTATTTTTGACTCAGTTTAAAATTTCATAATTTTAGGTGTTCCTAATTCCTAAGATAATCTTAATTTTCTTAAAAATAAATCAAATCTATTTCTCTTATTTCAAAAAGTTTTGTAAAAAGAAAAGAAAAGAGTTTTGATACAAAAGAAAATTTTAAAAAGGTCCTAAAAAGAAATGTAAAAGAAAGAAATTATAAAACTAACTATGTTAGTAAACCCTCCCCCACACTTATCTCATGCATTGTCCTCAATGCATCGTGAATGTGTATATACATGAAACAAATGGGAAGGGAAGGAACATTACCTCATGGTAGTGGCTCTGGTGGTGGCCTGATTGGGCCAAGCATTGCTACTGAATCAAGATAATGTGGACCTTGAAGGAACCCACCAGTAGCCTCCCGAATATGACCTAAGAAAAGAATGATTAAATGAATGGTCTTATTTAAAAGTTTATCCCCACCACATTTTCAATTTTGAAAAATAATTACTGAGTCATTTTCTTCAATAGTTTTGTCCAACAATGAAGTGTGATTTTGGGAGATGATGGATTTCGACTCAAATGGAACAGGAACAAAAACCGACACCGACTCAAAAATTTGACTCAGATCAAGACGAGATTCAAAACGAGGAGTCAAAATTGGTTCAAAAATGGGGTCCAAACCAAGGAATTGATGTTCATACACTTTCCCCATCAATGAAGTGTGATCATAAGATATTGGTGATTTAATTTCACGGTGTACTGGTACAGGATTCAATGTTGACTCCAGAATAGAGAAAAAAATCTGGTAAAGATACTGGAATCATTATTAAATCAAAAAGTGAAATGGAATCACCAACTTGAGATTCAGGATCACTTTCAAGCTCAAGTTCAATTTCAGGAAAAGGATAACTTGCCAAAATGTCAAGGTAGTTTTCAAAATTTTGGGCAAGTTCAAATGGATGTAATGAAATTGATCTTGATTTTTGTCCATGAAAGGAATGTGAATGGGTGAAAAGATCGATTCAAGTTCAGGAATTATGGGAATCAAAACCGGCTTAAGAACGTTTCTTAGTTTAGGTAACACTACAGGAGTCGATATTGATTCAAGGACTAGATTCCAATTGGTAAAGTGAAGCTCAGGTTCACATTCATCTTCAAGTTTAATTTCAGGAATTGGATAACTTGTCAAAACTATCAAGAATTTGATGTTGGTCAAGATCAGGTTGGTATGATAAAATTGAAGCTGGATTTCCAAAATGACATGATTCGTGAGTCATATGAACATCTGATGGGCATGGGAACTTATTCTTATTTTGTATTATTCGCTTGGTCTCTTGCACGAATTCCATAGTTTTTTCCCATAATGATTTTTCTTTGATTGGTTCTGGAAAAGAACTATATGAATTTTAAAAATTTTGTGGACATGATAAGGCCATATTGTTTTCAAATTGTTCTTGGGCCTCTATCGCTTCTTCCAAAGTCCTTTGCAATGATGATTTTTCTTCAATAGGTGGTTCAGAAAAAGGAGGATATGAATCAGATCGAGAAATGAATATTATGAAAATTGTAAACAATGTGGTTGAAAATTTGACTCGGGGGAGGTGAATCCCCATTGACTCTGTGAAGAATTAAAATTATTTTGAAAATTATAGTCATAGGATTGGGGATACGGGTTATATTTAGTCGGATAATCCTAACCGGCATATATGGTTGGTTCATATTATACATAGCCGGGTCGGAGTTATCTGAGTCAAATGAGGTCGGAATGAAATATCGATTCATGTTCGGATTGAAAAAATTGTTGTTGAAATCCATATCACAATTTACAAAAAGAAAACAAACAAACAAACAAATAAAAAAAAGAAAATAAGCCTATTTTAGGGCTGACTTAGACCTACGACTCCTAACTGGTTAGACTGTCCACGAGGGGTATAATTGTTGGAATCTGGCCACGAGTTAATCAGCCAGGTGGGACAAGATCAGTAGGAGGTATCTGTGCCGGAGTAACGGGTCTAATTATGCCAAACTACTGTTCTTCGAGATTTCGCCTCTCATTCCCCAACCTTAGACACTGACTTGACAAGTGTCAACTTCTAACAACTTCCCCCTTAGGTCAATCTCCTAAATGAGTTCGAGATGTCCCTAGGGGCCAACGTCTAGTAAGTTTTATTTAGGCTTGGGTTATGTGAGTGGGGAGGTGATTTTTGGGCTAAGAGAGGGTAATGACTTTCCCACCTTATGTTGTTTTGGGTTTTGCCCTTAAGTTCAATTCGTGCAAGTGTGCAATATAGATAAGAATGAACACACAAAGAGAGTAAATCGCCCACGCGTTTGTCCTAACTATATGCTATGCAATATGTACACCTCCATTAAGATTACAACAATGCACGAACAGAATACAGTATATTGGAATGAAAATTGACACGTGCTTAGATGCAAATGTCTAAATCGTTTTAAAACATCCAATTTTCATATTTTAGTTCTTAAATTTATTATAGTGCACAGAAAATATAAACAAAAATTAGCAGCAGAATATAAGAATATACGAGAATTTACCCAACCGCACAGAAGCAAGTGTGGACTTCTGCAATGCTAAAACTTTAACCTGCACACCAAAAAATAAAAAAGAAAGTTAACAAAAACGTGAAATCAAACCGTTCCCATCCCAGCAACGGCGCCAAAATTTGATCGGCAAAAAGCATGCACAAATATAAGTAAAGGAGCGTGGGTCGATGTTACTGCTTTTACGATTCTTCTGTAGTAGCAAAGTGGCTCCACGGGTCGTATCCAAAAGGAGGGAGAGCGATGAAAACTTGATGCGGCTTCTTTGTTCAAGAAAAGAGAAAGTTCTTTGTTTCAAATAAGGAATTTGAAAATGAAAACAAGTTGGTTTTAAGAATTTATTTAGAATGGTTTGTTGGTTTGTAAAAGTGGATTTTCTTAGTTGTAAAAACGCATGGCTAACTTTCTACTAAGTGCTCCCACTAATCTCTAACTTCGTGAAGATGTAGCCTTACGATGGATCATAAGCAAGCATAACCCTTATGTATAGGAACTATGTTGGCCCAAAAGGTTACACTCTCCATTTGTTTAAGTTTTGATGATAACAAAACACATAGAAACTATATGGTACTAATAAGTTGTTTAGAATGAGTTTCAGGTTAGTACTATTCATGATGGTCCTTCTAAGCTATTGCAAGGAATTATGATGCTTAAAGGTAAATGGCAAAAGAGGACGGTTTCATAGAAGAGAAGGCTCTAGCTTGGTGTAATGCTGCTCAGAGACTTCATTTCTCTGTTTTTATATTTTTAGTATGTTAAAGAATAGTGTATAGTGTTGAAGCTCAATTTTCCCCACACACAAGTTTTTGCACATGATTTCTCTAAAAGATATTTCTCCAATATACAAAATAGTTTTTAAACATATTCTAAAACTTACAAACTCTATTTTGTATAGTATACCAAGTCTTGATAAAAATTGATTCGAAAACTATCAGTATTTTCAAGACCTTTTTCAAAAGACTAATTTTTGGCCTGTTGCGGTCAACCGAACTCCGGCTCTGTTTCAAGTCAGGACGGTCGACCGGGCGGTCGACTGGGCTTCTGACCGTTTGGGTGCGTGCATGTGTGCACGTCTCCCGGTCGACCGGGCAGTCGACCGGGCCCCATGTCGGTCGACCGACCTTCGGCCGACTGAAAGCACCAATGTTTCTGTTTGTTACGGTCGACCGGGCGGTCGACCGTGGGCTGGCAACGGCTAAAATTTTGAAAACCTGATCGACCGGCTGGTCGACCGTGTGCTTGATTTCAGCCCTAACGGCTACTTTATTAAACACGTTTTTAAACGTGAGTTTTATCTCTAAACGAATGTGGGGGCTGGTTTTGGGTCAAATATTTCCTAATTATTTATTATAATAGTTTACTCTTTAATCCCTACCTTTATCCTATAAATAGGGATGATTAGGGTTGAGGTAAACACAACAATCTTTTGCAAAAAGTATTCAAGTTTAAGGCTTTCAAAAGAAGTTTTTGTTCTCTGTTTTGTGCTCAAAATTCTCTCTCTTTACTGAAGTTTTTGGTTCAAAACTCTCTTCAATTTCATTTTCTTTTTTCACTTACAAAACTTGAGCTTCAATCCTACACATTATTCTCTAGGGTTTTTGTAAGGGAAAAAGGTTTTCAAAAGAGGGTTTGTGGTCTTTTGATCACCAAGATATTCTTGTACTTGTGGCTCCACTACCTCTGGACTAGAGGAGTATGATTGAGGAGTTGGGTACTCCGGTGTGGTTGTAATTCTTTGTGAAAGTTATAGTGGTTGGAAAATCCTTCTGGGTGAAGGCGGGGACGTAGAGCTGGGTGCTCGAACCTCGAAACAAATCTCAGTGTTTGCGATTGATTTACTTGCTTTATTTACTTGCTTTATTTACTTGCTTTATATTCATTGCTATATTGTCGATCAATACTCATATAACAAGATTGCATTGCGCACCTCAAACTCTTATCTAGAGGAATCACGAGGAAGGAGTTCAGAGCCCTTCATAGGGTATTCGGCTTCTAGTCTTGTTTCGGGTGATCGTTGCATCATAACATTTTAATTTGTGCATTGATTAGCATTATCACCTACTCACCCCCCTCTAGGTGATTTCAAACTATTCACGTGGAAATCGAGTGAAAGTTCTTCCTTTAACTTAGCTTTGCACGGCAAAAACTCGGACATTCCCTTATCAAGATCCAATAGAAGGTGAGAATAAGGGAAGACACAAGTGCACTAATGGTATCGATAAAGTTAAAGAAAATCTCTACTTAGAAAGACAAGCAAAGTTTATAGATCATCAAAAATCCATTAAGCATGAAATATAAGAGAGCTAATACTTGTAGGTAAGCTAGAGTTAGTACCCTCATCTTAAATGTCATAACTCTCGTTTGTACAAGACTTGTTTGACACTATTCACTTATTTGGCTTATCAATCAAGTTGTTAGAGATTAATGGTTAGTAGTTAGTTAGCCATGCAATGAAAGAGTTAGTTAGACATGAGTAGGAAAAGAAACAACAAAAGAGAAGAGGTAAAGAAAAGGAGTACTACACTAAAACAAGTAAGTAAAGAGCAAATAAAAATACCAAGTAATGGAAAGAAGGATGAGAAGTATTACTTGTATAAGGTTGTCACCTTCAAATATAACTTGTACACACTCTCTCTCTCTCTCACTCTAATGGCTAAACTAAGTAGAAGAAGACAACATAAAACAACTAAAACTCCTAGAAACAAAATAACAACAACTCCTAAAGCTCTGAATATCTCCCTATAAAAGAACCCTAGGGGTATTTATAGGCACCAGGGAAAAGGGGACAACCCTGGTCCAAAGCACGGGCGCGACCGCACCCGTATTGCTGCAGAAACGCGGCCAGAGCCACGTTTCCGCGGCAATACAAGGTGCACGCACCGCCTGCTGCGTCTGGTCACGTCTATCCCTTGTATGCTGGATCTTCTGGTTTGTTGATTTGATGTCGGCTGACATAATCTCCTCTCTAAGGTCAATGGCTACTTGGTAGGCCTTTAATCACCCATTAAATGGTGATTTAGGGTCTTCTTCTTTATTACACACTATGAACCTAGAATCACACAAGCAAACCATTATTAGCAGAATTTTATTTATGATAAATGTGCAGATGTGGTAAAAATTATGCAGTATTAGAGACTAATCAAATTGCATAATGTTTTTCCTAGTGAGAGCAGTCTTGTAAATTGGGTAGAATTTCTTCAAGAAGAGCTTGATGAAACTATCCCATGATGTAATGGAACTGGCCGCTAAGCTGTATAACCATTTCTTTGCTATGTGCTTGAGAGCAAATAGGACAAATCTTAACCTAATAGCATCATCTGCAAGGTGTGAGATTTTCATCATTAACCATACTTCCTCAAATTCTTTTATAAAGAAATACACATCTTCAGACTCTAAGCTATAAAATTTAGGGAGTGTGTTGATTAACTGAAACTTGAGCTCAAAGTTGTGTTCACCAACCGATGAAAGTTGGATGTAAGATAGAAGTGAGGTTCTCATGGGGTAGAACCTATCCTGCAAGGATGTTGGTTGAGCCATAACCAAATCTGATTTTGGTTCAAGCTTGGGTGGTGATATGTTTCTAGTTAACCTCGAAGAATTTGGGTCTCTCAACCATACTTGCATACACAAACACTACCACAAACAAGTTAACCAATAGTCAACGAGAAAAAGCAACCAAGCCTAGTCTAAGGTAAACCTTGGACCTAGATAACTCTTAACTGGTTAATTGTCCACATGAGGTATAATGCAGGCTCTGACCACAAGCAAATCAGTCAGGTCAGGGGAAGATTGGTGGGAGATATCTGCAAAAGTGACGGGCCTAATTAAGCCAAACCATCAGTCTTCAGGGTTTCGCCCCTCAATCTCTATCCTTTGACACCGATTTGACAGGAGTCAAATTCTAACACCTTCCCCCTTAGGATAATCTCTTAATGAGTTCATGATATCTCTAAAGCCAATGTCTATTAGATTTTAAGTTAGGCTTAGATTGTGCGTGCTTGGAGATAGTTTGTGGGGTAAGGAAGGGTAATGACTCCCCCGCCTTATCTTGTGGTGGGTTCTACCTTTAAGATTGATTGCAAGTGTGCAAGTATAAAGCAAGTAACAATCCAAAAGCAAATAAATCACCCAAAAATGTTTCTATGCTAGATGCTATGCAAAACGGACCTTGTCTCTAGCTTTATTCAATAGTAATTGAAAAGGAAACATAATTAGACAAATGCCTAAAATGCAAGTCTGAATGTTTTTAAGCAATTGGCTATCAATTAGATTACTGTTAGATTAAAAATAGAGTTATGCAAATATCAAAAATAACACTTGCAGAAATTGTATTTTTGCAAAGTAATATGTCCTGAAAAAAGTTTTTAGTAGTCCAAAAAGAAAGCTTTTATGCGGCAATCTCTTGAAATTCTATTTCCTACTTTCTGGAGTAGGTAACAAAATAGCAAGTCTTTTTCTGCAATGCTTGAATACTAAATCTAATTTCTTTCACCCTAAAACAGAACATCAAAGTTGTTAAAAAATAATTACACCATTCCCTCTCTAGCAATAGCGCCAAAAATTGATCGTGAAAATTAAATTACCGTGTAGCCTAGGGTTAACAGGTCATGTCCACGAGAAGAGATGCGATACAAGCTTTTCGGTATTATTGTTGAGAAAATAAGTTTTAGTGTTTATATTTTTTAAAAGAAAAGAAGATGGGGAATAAAGAAGTGATTCAAAGAAAAATTAAAGATTTAGAATAGGTTTTGAAGAAGATGGTTTTTTTTTAAAAGACTTTGAGAGTGATTTGTTGTGTTTTTAATAATGAAAAAGATCTGGATCACTAATCATTTGCTCAACTCTAGATTCTTATCTTGATAGTTAAATATCTCAATGAGATCATAGTTTAATCTTGCATTTAAATAAGTTAAGTAAAACACATAAGATAGTGTAAGAAATTGAACTTTACTTTTGAAATCTTTATTTAAGTTGAATGTTAAACTATCAAGGCACTTAAACAAGCATGGAATAAAAATAATTTTTTATAAAACTAACTTCAAAGTGTAAGTTCAAAAAATGATCCCATCCTCATGTGCCTTCAAGAACACTCAATAAAAAGTAAGGCTTAAATAAAGGCACTCCAACGATTCAGTTGGGTCTTTTTAATAAAATCGATCAAGATGTGAAATTAGAGAGGAGAGATTAGTGAGCCCAGAAGAGGGAAATTAGCTACTCATAGCAACTAAATTACAACTAAAAAAATAAAAAGAAGATATAAATATACCATCACAAAGAGAAGGAATTGAAGAAGAGTCTTGAATCTTTATTGATGTCACATTCAATCTTCGATTATAACACTCTTTCTCTCTCCCACTTTGTTTCTGGTTTAAACTAGAAAGCAATAAAACTTCTATCTAACAAACAATAACCCTAGCTTTAGGAATGAAGAAGAATTTTAATTCTAATTTTCTCTGTTTGTTCTTCCTCTGCATCCTCGGGTATTTGTCTGGGATAGTGACTTATCAAAATGTTGACTCATCAAAAGGTATATTCTCAGAATCTTGAAGTTGAACTATGAGTATGCTGAGAATATCCTTTTCTCCTCTTGCTTGAAAACTTAATTGAGTTTGGTTGCAGCTAGCTGTCATATTGATTGCCAAATTTGACTTATTAAATGATTGAATTAGAAATGGTAGTCAACATAAAAATTGTAGCTCTTTAAATCTTCATTCTGGAGCATCTTGAATCATCAGATTTGCATTTCTTTAACGAAAGTTATGATCAAATTACTAGCGATGCCCAGTCTAAATCTGAATTTTGATTGAATTGTAGATTTTTGGAGTTTCCTTCTGTGACTCCATCTTGCCATATAATTAAAGGGTATATTTCCTGAATATTCTGAAAGTATTCTTTTCTTCTTTACTTGGAGAATAATTGATTTTCAATCATGAATTTAATTATATTTTCCTTTCAATCTTAAAATATGATTGCTCAAATCTCTGAATTTATTGGGCTTTTTAGGCTTGTTGGGCTTTTTTCCTTCTTTTCTCCTTTTTATATAAGTCTGCACGTCACTAAGTAAAAAGAGGATAAAATAACAGAGTTTTATTAAAAATAAATATGAGAATGTGACAATAAGCATGCAAAATTGATGAGTAATCATGTGCCCCTATACTCATGATACGATTTTCGATATATGCTTTTCTATTCGGGTTTATCTTATTCGTGTGTTAGCTTTCTTCTAGCTTTTCTGCTGATTTCCTGAATTCCCTTTATGGTTCCCGTCAATGCCTGTACTTGAATGCCTGAATCACATCACTTGATCATGTACACTTTTGCCTGCTTGTGCATGTCACTTCGCACTCATCTTACCGCTTGCTGAGTTGCTTCTGACAACCCTAGACTTGCATGTCTAGATCTGGGAGCTTGGACTGTGGTAGACGTCCTGTTGATCAGAGTGGCACAACAGAAGTGTGTGGATCAGCGGTTGCTTGCCCGGGCCCTTTTCTTCCAGGCCCCCTGCTCGGCTTTCGAGTTTCTTTGTTGTAGCTCGTGAGCTCCTTTTGTATTGTTCATTCTTGTATATTTCATTATAATTCATACTTTGTGCTTCTTGGTGATGTAATATTCATGTAATATTGGATCACATTCTGTGATAACGATTTACTTATACGATTATTATTGAAATGTATATTACCATCGCGCTTTTACACTCTGATTCCTGCATGTACTGATGCTTAGCGTATCTATGTAAGGGTATTTTCGCCCTCGTATACACGTCACATTAACATCTTCGTACCCGCGAGATCGGAATGTTACATTAGTTCTAGAGAGAGATACATATTTACAATGATATGCAGGTTATTTAATAGGCCGCAGAGATATTCAGAGTCCGAGTAGAAGTCACAGAGAAGTCTCCTAATCATAAAAGATCAAACATGAAAAATCAGCTCCAAATTTTAAAATCAATTGGTTGCGTGGCCCCGTCCAGGTAGGCTGCGCAGCCGATGACTACGGTCAATATGCCTTGTAAATAGTAAATGGACTCAGATATGGAGCATGCATACTTTGACTTTTCCACCAGCTGCATAACCGGTATTTTGATGAATTTGCCTCTCAACTTTTTCTCCTCTGTATATGATTGTGATCTCTTTTAGATGTACTGATTCTTCTCTCGATTCTCTGATCCCTATATAACAAACTACAATCATCTCTTTTTATCGGTTTTCTCTTATTTTCTCCAATTTACGCTTTGACCTAATTTATGCAAAAACATAAGAAATAACACCATGCAACATTAAATGTGGCAAATAATAAGCATAAAAGTGGTGTAAACTATGTATATAAGTTACACTCATCACCGACCACCACCACCAGCTATCCCAATTGCCGACGACCACTGATAGCTGATCATCACCGCCGACGCTGACCACTACCACCTCTACTCAAATCATGAACCACCACCGTTGATTGCCACTACCATCACCAACCACCATCATCGCCACCTTAATCACCGACCACCATTGTCGACCACCACCACCAACTGTCCGTCACTGTTGCCATTGTCAGGCACCGTCCCCGCCACCCCATCGTCGACCACTACTGCTACTTTCACCATTTCATTTACTGTCACTAACTTCTCATTAAGTTTATGAAAAATCTATTCATTAATATCATATTCCTGAAAAAAATTAATGTACCAAACAAAAAAACTAGTTTATTGATTGGAATATAATTATATCAAACATGGTAGTGCAATATTTTTAGAAATTTAATGTGTAGCAATTCAATTCCTGAGAGATGGAAATATTGCATTCCACACGCCAAACGCGCCCCTAGATTATATTACATTATTATCAAAATCGAGCGGAGCGAGGTTCTCTCTCGTAACTCCTTCACAAACCCTATCCATTTGTCTGTCCGTCTTCTTTAGAGAGAGCTCAGCGACCGTGGCCGTCGCAACCCCTTCGACGATAAGGCCCTCCTCTCTCCCTCCCCATTCTTCCTCCTCCTCAATGTTTTTCTAGCAAACCAAAATCCCTACCCCTCCTCCTCCCTCCAGCAAAGCAAAATCCCTCCCCCTCTAACTTCCTCCTCCTCCTCCTTCTGGCTATCGCCGTCGTCCTCTCCACTTGGTTTCCACCGCCTTCGCGGTTACTAGTATTATATTATATTCTAATTATATAATATATTATTATATTATTGTTGTTTTATATTGTATTCAAAACCGATCGATGAGAGTTTTTCTCCTGTGATTCCTTCACAAACTTTGTTCGTCCGTCTGTTCGTCTGTCTGTCTGTCTTCATTCGTAGAGAGAGCGAGCAAGAGAGAGCAGCAGGAGTAGCAACATTCATCTCTTTCCTCCAACCTCCTCCCCTTCCCCTCCTTCCTCCTCTTCTTCGCCGGTGAAATTCGGTCAGTTTCCTTTCGCAAACGCAGTATACTAGTTAAAACCAATCAAAGGGAGGTTTTCTCCTGTGACTCATTCACAAATTTTGTCCCTCTTCCCACTCCCTCTCTGGCTCTCTTGCTCTTCCCTCATCCCCTCTCCGCCTCCCCTTTTCCTTTCTCTTTAGCTCTCTTTTACCTTATCCACTCTCCCCCTCCCCTCTCCGCCCTCCTCTCTCCCTCTCACCGCCACCATCGCCACCATCGGTCGGTTTCCACCGTCCGATAGCGGTATACTAATATTATTATGTTATTATATTATTAATCAAAATCGACCGTAAGGAGCTTTTCTCCCGTGACTCCTTCACAAATTTTGTCGTCCATCTGCCCGTCTCCCCTCTCTCTCACTCTCCGCCTCTCTCTTCCTCTCCCCTCTCTTTGGCTCTCCGCCTCTTCCCCTCTCCCCACTCTGCCTCCCCTCCCCCTCTCCCCTCTCCCCCTCTCTCTAACTCTCCTTCCCCTCACCCCTTTCTCTCGCTCTCCCCTTCTTGTCACTGTTCTCCTCTCTCCCCCTCTCTCTTCCTCTCATCGCCATCGCCGCCGTTGGTTGGTTTCTCACCGACCGATGGCGGTATACTAGCTAAAGTATAGTGCGGGGGGAGAAATAGTGGAGGGTGAATCCACATTGAGGTCCTCAAAACCGACCGAAGAGAAGTTCTCTCCCATGATTTTTTCACAAATTTTATCCGTCTGTCTGTCTTTTCGTCTCTTTTCTCCCTCCCCTCCCCCTCATTCTCTGCCTCTCCCTCTTCCCCCTTCACTCTCTGGCTCTCTGCGTCTTCCCTTGTTCCCTTTTCCTCACTCTGCCTTTCCTCTTCTCATCTCTCTCTAGCTTTCCTTCCCCTCTCCCCCTCTTCTTTCTCTCTCTCGCTCTCTCTCACTGTTGTCGCCACCACTGATCGGCTTCTCTTCGACCGACAGGGACATACTAGTTATTAAAGGGTCTGTTTGGTTGTCGTAACTGGCCGTAATTTGTAGTTGTAATTGGTAAAGTCTTTTACAATTGTAAATGAGTTACATGTATGTAAATTTTACGGTGTTTGGTTGGTAATATAAAATTATAAAGTGAGAAAGTGTATTGTACTTTACGGTGTTTGGTTGTTGTAATGTATAAATCGTAAGGGAAAAAGTTGACCACAAAATTAACTATTTGGTGATTTTAAAAGTTTTAATACTGCAAATAAATATTAAAAAAGTTGAATATTAAAAAATTTTAATATTAATATAAAAAAATAATACAAATTTGTATGACCACAAAATTAACTGTAACTGGGCTGTAAGTGAGTGGTAACTGAGTTACAAGTGAGTGTTAGTTGAGTTACGTAAGTGTTTTACGAATTACGGTCCAAACAAACGCCGTAATTCTAACTGGATAGTAAGTCATTTACGAATTACGGAGTTTTACGCGAAACAAACGGCCCCAAAGTCAATGCATGGGAGAAGTAAAGGCCACCTGGAGCCCACTGTGGCCGGACAAAATCTCTCCTAACAACGTCCAGCCAGTCTCAACAGTGGGCCCCATGAACCACTGGAAATTGAAATCAAAATGAATGGACATGGCATCGAGGAGTAAGGAGAGGCGAGGAGGCGAGTTAATTAAGTTGTTGAGATCGAGGTTGAGATCGAGATAGAAGGATGATGGCGCAGTTGTTTCGTGCGATCCCACTTCACTCCTCCCTCGTCCCTTCACAACCTAAGAATTGGATTCCCAACAACAAAACCCTCATCCATCGTCGGAGTCCTCCTTCTTCTTGTATGATTTCTTCATCATCATCACCATCATCCGACTCCCCAACCCAAAAAGGCCTGGCAACCAACCCCTTCTTAGATCACCCACCCTCCCACTCCAACCACAAGCTCACCAGCGGCACTGATTCCAGCACCACCGCCAGCAATGCCGTCGTGCGACCCACCCCCGAATCCACCGTCGAAAGGGTATGCCTTTCTTCATCACTTTTGCTAACACTGTGCTGCTTGTTTATTTCTAACTAATTTGTATATTTATTATTTATGTATATGTTCTTGGGTTTTGCTCTGGCAATATGCTTGTTCATGCATAAATCGAGTTAGCACACAAACATAAATTGACTCTGGCTCTCGCTTGTCTGTTTATTTGACCATCATAGGCAAAACCCAACTGTTTAATTTGCCCAAATCCCACTTTTTTTAACCCTGTTAATTATCACAATCATAGGAATTCAACACGCAGACCCACACCTTAGTGTGTTATTAAGTACAGGAATATGATTGCTTATTTTGGCTAAGATGCTGAGTTAAGTTTGAAATTGAATCTTGACGAACCAGCGAGCAACTACCCGATAAGTTGTGAACATCTTAGGTGACTCAAATAAGATAGTCATCGGCGTGACATTTGAAATGAGGCTTATTTCAGTGCTAATGAAGACCATCATAGGGCAAGTGATGGGAAACAATATACTAAGAAACTACACTAGTGTAGTCAATTGGAAGAACAGACTACTAGAGCCGCCAAACTTTGATATTCAAAGAAATTACTTTAACCATTTGGACAATTAAAGCTGATTTCTAGTTGGAGACATTGCCAAAGTGTATCACTTTCTTTTGTACATCCTTACTAAAGATTTCTACTTGATTATATAAGATAGTATTGGTTTAATTTCTATGTGCATTCTTACGCTAGATAGTATCACATTAAAGTCTTTGGTGAAGTGTTTGTGTCGAGTCATGGGATTCGTGCTCTCTAGTGTCCAATCGACATGCCATAGTTTGATGTGTTAGCTTGTCAATAACTTTGGATTTTACTTGACCAATTACTTATCTTTATGCTAATTTTAGATTTTCATCAAACGATTTGGTTGCATCATTAGACCTAAGCATTGTGTTGCTATATAATGAGTATAAGATTATTAGCAAAGAGCATATTTGAAGACCATGTCGAAACCAGATTGTGGGTTCGACCACATAAGGTTCGAGCACACTTCCGATCAAACTAACCACCTGTTCTAGCTGGCTCTTCCTCTGCAAGAGAGCCATCAATCTTACCTTACGCCTATAAATAAGAGGTCCCCTCAACCTCCTAAAGATATGCAACTTGTTCTCACTCTCACATGTAGTCTTTTCCACTAATTAGTGGAGTGACTTGAGCGTTGGAGGGGATCACTGGAGTGATCCGGTCCCCATTGACGATGCTCTGTTTTGCAAGACCCCGAATCAAGACTAATGTTTAAAATAGTTAGCTATGTAGCGCAAAAAAGCGGGATTTGTGGCAACGCGAAGGACTTTAGTCATGTAGCACTCATAAATAGTGCACACACAACGAAGTGTAGCACTTTTTAAAAAAGCACACGCTACACTATGCCTTTGTTTTTTTAACATCGGGACTAAAGTTCGCTGATGGTATCGAAACCCCCCTCGTGAACTCATCTTTGCTAGGGTAAAGAAAGAGCTTTGTGACTGCAGTGGTTGTAGGTTGTCTCCGGCCAAGATTGACGATGACCGCTCTCGCCGAGGCAGAGTCGACAAGCCTTAATTGACGGTGACCCCGATTTAACTCCTTTCAACATCGACAAGCCCTAATCGACGAGGAGGAGGTCAATTAGCGAGGCTGGGTTGACGACGAGGCTTGATTGAGGACAACGCTTCTTCGACGAGGCTTGACCGAGGACGATGCATCTCCGATGAGGCTCTGTTGAGATCGATTTGGTGTCGACGACCCAAACCAGGTGACGACGAGCTCTAATCGACCCAAACTCGATGACGACGAGTATATTCTGACGACGGTGAGTCCTTAAACTCGATTTGTGCTACTGTTTTCTTTTTTCTTTTTAGTTCAATTTGCTTTTTCCCCAATCTTGTGGGCCTTTATATTGTTTTTTGGTTATTTTTGATTGTGTTCGGGTCCAATCCAATGGCTTTATAATATTTAGTTTGTTATGTTGTTAGTGGAGATAGTTGGTTAGTGACTGTTTTTGCACTGCGGTTATTGAACGACTATTTTACTGACTTTTTAATGATTTTTAGTGATTTTTCTGTTTTTGCACTGTTGATTATTGACCGTTTTAACAAACTTGTAGATTAATGTCGAAATCTGAAGATCTGGCAAGGGAATGGGCAACTTGGAAGAGTGATGAACCATCTCAATATTATTATTGTAAGTTATGCAACCGTCACATAACGGGAGAGAGTGACTAGATTGAAGCATCATTTGGCCGGAACCGGAAGGAACTCCAGAAAAAGTCCCTTGGTTCCTTCAGATGTTAAAAAGAAATGTGTGAAAGCTTTAAAGGGCATGGAGACTAAGAACGAAAAAGGCGCTTTCTCGTGAAATTGGAAGAATGTGAGACCCGTGAGATTAGATAAGTCAAGAATTGCAAAGTGGACATGCAATCAACACTCAAACTCGATCACTTGGACCGCTGGATCAATTTGTTAATGCCGAAGCTCGCCAAACAACAATTGAGAATACGTACAAGAAGGAGAGAGGTCGTGGTAAGAAAGATCGAAAGATGCCTCTTTGCATGTGGGATACCTTTTAACATTCTCACTAGTCTATATTGGCAAGAGATGATGGTAGCGCGGGCGATTATGGGAGAAGGTTGAAATAACCATCACCTTATGAGATTAGGACACAAGTCCTTAAAGCGGAGATAGAAGGCATAGATGCCATCAAGGCTAGACATATGGCGGCTTGCGAGCAATATGGATGTACACTTATAGCGGATGTGTGGCCAGATAGAAAGAGTAGAAGCTTAGTTAATTTCCTTGTGAGCTCGCAGGAAGGGACTTTCTTTTACAAGTCAATTGATGCATTAGATTCGATAAAGAATGAAGATTACTTATGCAATTGCTTGATAATATGGTTTAGGAGATAGGAGAAAATAATGTGCTACAAGTTGTTACTGATAATCATTCTTCTTATGTGAGTGCTGGCAGGAAGCTTATAAAAGTAGGAAGTCACTTTATTGGACTCCTTGTGTGGCACATTGCATTGACTTGATGCTTGAAGATATCGACAAGATGAAGATACACAAGGAGACTCTTGAGCAAGCAAAGGGAGTTATTTAATTTATTTATAATCATTGTTGAGTGCTTAGATTGATTACGAGCTACACTAAAGGAAAGTAGGTCTTGAGGCCCACCATGACCCGCTTTGTCACATCGTTCTTACCTCTACAAAGGTTGTACAAATTGAAGCAACTTTTGAGGAACATGTTCTTTTCCGCGGAATTCACTAGAAGCACTTAGGATAGAAAGCCATATGGAGTGAAGGAAAAGGAAATTGTGCTTTATAATAGAGCATTTTGGGGCTGTTTGTTGTTTTGTTTTAGCACTACACTTCTCTTGGTCAGAAGTTCTTCTGATGTGAGGCCTTTTATGCCTTATCTTTATAAGATGATGGATAGCGCTGAAAGTGCAAAAAATTCGTGAGATCGCCTTGAGCAGATACATGTTGTACAACAAAAATTGTGCACATACAATTCTATAGATTTGATGAAAACTGAGATCATGCCTTGGAGATCTCACTTGATTGATCTCGTTAACAATCTTCAACTACGAGCTGGGAAGACGTCTCGAGCACCTCGTGATCTTCTATCGTATTTCCAAGATGCTAGATCAGATGGATGGTGGGTTTCGAACTTCCGATCTCTCCTTCAGCTCTTTTCTGCTGCTTTTTAGAAACTAGGATTTTTTTTATTTCTTCTGTATTTTGCATACTATGACCAAGAGTTATAGGAGACTTTATATAGGCCACGATAGGAATCAAATAAGGATCAGACTTTTAATAAAATTAGAAAACCCTAATTTAACCCGAATTAGAACCCTTAGTTTCATAAATTATAATTCAGTCCACTAAAAAATTGCAATTGCACTTTTGTTTTTATCTCAAAATTATTTTCAAGATCCTTATTATATGCCTAAAATCTCTTCACGTTAAGATTTTCGATGTCCGTTGATTAAATTAAAGTACTGACAATTTTATTTAATCGACATCTTATCCTTGATATCTACAACTTAACTTATTTGTCATGTCGGATAATTAAATTCACCTGCAAGGTTTCACATGCGCAAAACTTATAAGTTTCTCAAGAGGACATCATCATTCTCTCCTCTCGGGACGTGGATTCCGTTAATGAATAAAGTCCATCGTACACATTACATTTTCACTCAACTCACTGAAACTATTGACTCATAAAATAATCTCACTTCTTAATGAATCAAAGTGACAAGTATAATATGCACATGTCCATTACATGTTTGAGATTAAGAGTTTAAGCACTTATAATAATCATGAGGTATTAATTTTTTAATATAATTAGTATATAGAAAATTATCAATACACAGAAAGTGCACTAATGCAATAGTCCAAGACATCAAATAGTCTCCTATAATCAAGATAAAGTATTCTAGAAAATTGCATTACAATTTTACCGATAGTGTGTCCAATTTCATTTAAGCTTGTGGACCTAACTTATATTCTACAGAGATCTGATGATCTGATCTTCTGTGTGTAAGTCGAACTCTACATACCAGCTCATCTACAATGTAGAACACAAAACACACATGTATATAATACAATCGTTTGCCCATACAAATTCTCATAAAATAAAAATGATATTATTAAAAATAAACCATATATTGAGTTTTAATAAAAAAAGACTTAAGGCTTTTAGTATATCTCCAACAATCTCCCTCTTATTCTCAAAGCCAAGATGATATACATCTCAATCCTATCCCCTTAACGTGGCTGTCAAAAATCTTGCCTTGCTAGCTCTTTGTGAAGGGGTCTGCCAGATTGTTAGGTGATGCAATCTTTGTTACTGTCACCTCACTTCTGCTCTCGAATGATCGAATCAGGTGATATTTACGCTCAATGTGGCTTCTCTTGTGTGCTCTTGGTTTCTTCGAGTTGGCAATCATTCTGCTATTGTCACAGTATAGTGTAATAGCTGATTGTATTGAAGGGACCACACTAAGATCTAATAGAAAGTTTCTGAGCCAAACTGACTCCTTAGCTGCTTCTGAGGCAGCCGCATACTCGGCCTCCATGGTGGAGTCAGCATGCAAGATTGCTTTGCATTCCTCCAACTAATGGTTCCACCTTCTAGGGTAAACACGAATCTTGAGGTGGACTTTCTGGCATCCTTATCTAACTGGAAATCCGAGTTTGTGTACCTAAGGGGCACTAAACTCTGAGTGGTGTACCAACATATGATCTCTAGTTCTTTTCAAATACTTGAGTATATGTTTTACCGCAGTCTAGCGTTCTCGTCCCGGGTTAGATTGATACCTGCTGACCATGCCTACATCAAAGCAAATATCTGGTCTAGTGCAAAGTATAACATACATGAGGCTTTCTACTACCGAAGCATAAGGAACTGTCTCATGCTCTATATTTCTTCACGTGTCTTGGGACATTGATCCTCGGATATGTCTGAAAGGTAAGTAACCCTTCTTGGAATCCTGTATGCTAAAACGGGTATAAGTGGCTTGTGATAAGTCTAACATCTTATTCTTACGATCTCGAATGAGTTTGATCCCAATGATGTAGCTGGCTTCTCCTAAGTCTTTCATATCGAATTGGTTGGACAACGATACCTTAACAGATGAAAATACCCCCACATCATTTCAATGAGTAAAATATCATCAACTTAAAGTACTAGCAACAACCACGTTTCCGTTACATTTCTTGTACAAACATGGTTCATCTGGACATTGATCAAAATCATAAGATTTTATAGCTTGATCAAATGATTGTTTCAAGATCTGGATGCTTGCTTGAGTCTATAATTTTAAGCTTCATACAAAGTGCTCTTTGGTCTTTTCTATGAATCCATTTGGTTGCATCATGTAAATGCACTCGTCACGATTCCCATTAAGGAATGCTGTCTTGACGTCCATTGCCAAATTTCATAATCGATATAAGCCGCAATGGATAAGAGAATCCTATTACATTTCAGCATATCTACTGGCAAAAAAGTTTCGTCATAATTTGTTCTCTCTTTTTGAGTAAACCCTTTTGCAACTAGCCTTGCTTTAAAAGTTTCCACTTTGCCACCTACTCCTCTTTTCTTATCTTGGATTGCCTCATTGTAGCAGTATCTTGTTCATCAGGGATCTTATCAAAAGACTCTCCCAAGAACTTATGCCTCAGATTGTCATATAACCCTCCCACTACGACGAGACACTCTATGACTGTGTATCAGTCTCAACTTGTGCAAGTTCTGAACCAGATTCTGGCTCTTCATCTGCACTAGTATTGACAATCCTCACACTACGACTAGACAGTGAAATGTCGTCTACTTATGATGTATCCTTTTGTACTATGGGTATTGAAGAGACATGTGTCCATATGTCTTTTCTAAGCTCTTTTGTAAAAACTCTACTCCTGGGCTTATAATTCATCATATAGTCTTCCTCTAAGAATCGAGCATTGGTGCTAATAATGACCTTCTGATCCTTAGGACCATAGAATAAACCACCTTTTGTTCCTCTTAGATACCCTACAAACAGGCACACTTCTGTTTTTGATTCCAGTTTACCTGCGTCCCCTTCAACACATGTGCTGGACTACCCCAAATTTGAACATGCTTTAGACTAGGTTTGCGCCCTATCCACAGTTTTGTGGGTGTAGAAGGTACTACTTAGATGGAACCAAGTTTAGATATGCTGCAGTTTTTAGATCATATCTCCAAAAAGAATGAGGTAAATCTGAATAACTGATTATAGATCTTACCATCTTCATAAGAGTCCTATTTCTTCTTTCAGCTACACTATGGCATTTTAGGTGCAGACAATTTAGATGATATTCCCACTTCTGATAAGTAATCTTTAAACTCTTCTAAGAGGTATTCGCCACCACCATCAAATCATAATGTTTTGATACATTTACCTAGACGTTTCTCCGTTCTGTCCTATGCTCCTTGAATTTCTCAAAGCATTCAGACTTATAGCTCATCAGATAAATATACCTATATCTTGAGTAATCATCAATGAAAATGACAAAATACTCAAAGCCTCCTCCAGCTCGGATAGTCATAGGTTCACAAAAATCAGAATGAACTAATTCCAACGGTTCTTTGGTTCTATATCTCTTATCTTTTTTTGTCATTTTACCTTCTAAGCAGGATTCACAGACTGAAAGTGCCTCAAGTGACCTAATGGTCTATTTTGAACCAGTCTTTGAATTCTTCTTAGATTAATATGGCCAAGTCTTAATTGCCAAAGATTTGTTTGGTTTATTTTTGAAGGTTCTTTTCTCTTAGATGATAAACTAGTTATGTTATTCATTTTACTTAATTGCAATATGGGAGACATGATTAATAATATAAAGATTGTCAACCAATGAACAGAACAGATAAAATGTTTATTATAACTAATAATCATAGAGTCATTAAAATAAATAGAATATCTAAAACGTACTAGATTAGAAACTAAAACAAGGTTTTTTTTCCTCTAATATTCAGTACATAAAGACAAATTTTTAAAATTAAAGTCATATTTCTACTCCCATTGCAATTGCTGACACTTTCGCAACGTTTTCCATGTGAAGATAAATCTCCCCATCACTTAGTTATTTGTTTTGTTAGAACTCCTGCAAAGTATTGCAAACATGAATAGTGGCTCCCGTATCTACACACCATGAGTTTGCAGATAACACCGCTAAACATGACTCAACTACCAGTGAACGAAGCTTAACTTCTCGGTTGTTAATCTTGCTCAGATAGACTGGACATTACTTCTTCCAGTGTCCTGATTGCTTGCTTTGAAAACACTTGGTCCTGGGCTTTTTCACTACTCCTTGTGCTTGCGGTTTCTGACCCTTTTTTTGCTTCTTCTCGCTTTTCGACTTAGGAGCAGAACCCTTTTCAGTAGCATAAACATGAGCCACTGGCTTAATGAGACCTTCAGCAGACTGAAGTTCCTTAAGCAATTCCGTCATAAAATACAAATGCTTATTCACATTGTAATTCATGCGAAATTGTGTAAAAGAGTCCGACAAAGTCTGGAGCATGATATTAACCTGGATTTCCCCATCAATCTCGGCTCCCAAGACCTTCAGTTCATTCAGATGACTCAGCATGTTTAGAATATGATTCTGAACTGGTGTCCCTTCAGCCATATTTGTGTTTATCAATTCTCTCATAGCAACTTGCCTAGCAACATGATTTTGATCCCCAAACATTTCTTTTTAGGCTCATCACCATGTTATAGGCAGTGGAATATCTTGACGCTAATGATGCAGCACACTTGACATTGAAGCCAAGATGTAATACCGCGCCATCTCATCAGCTTTCTTCCACTTCTGGTAAGCCTGGGCTTCCTCATTGGTTGCCTCATTACAAGGTTGCTAAGGACATATTTCAGTGAGCACAAATTTGTGCTCTTCAGTAGTCAATATTATGTCCAAATTACGTTTTCAATCAATATAATTTGGGCCAATAAGTTTGTATTGTTTGAAAATAATTGACAGAGAGTTGAATGAAGAACCTCCCATTTTAAATCCTGAGAATCACATAATTTAACATAAATTATAATGGGCAAAATAATTTCTTTGAATTCAAAATTTAATTGATACCTTCAACCAATAAATATAAGAACTCGCTAGCAGCCTAGTATATAAGAGGGTCATTCTAATCATTATTTATCTAGACAAGATAAATTCTAATAATTCTACTAACTGGACATTTAACCATGCCAAGTGGAATATATAGCTGATATTACTTTGGTCCTATAAGCAACTACAATGACTCACATGGTGAGGATACGATTGTTTATAGCTAAGTGTAAACTATCACTTAATTTCAGATTAATTAATCTGTATAGTACCCCTCAGATAGAGAGAAAGTATCATACTACCAGCCATCTAAAACTATTCATTAAGGAAGTTCATACTGGCGACTCCTAATTGACTCTGTCCGATGTAGAAGAAGGCTCCAAGGCCAACATGCAAAATCAATTACATCACCTACGAATCGGTGATAGAGATCGTGGGACTAAAATAAATCCCTCTCCCACTTAGTACTTTTATCAAAATGAGGGTTATAATTGTAATCTAAGGTCAGTCTCATAACTCATGTTGTCCGCATGCATAAAGGGTGCCGCTAATTTAGAAGTTAACACACATGATATGCAATACAAATCACAACAGGCAGCAAATATCACAATATAGAAATTTGATCCCAACTATTATGGTTGGAGTCTCCTTGTTGCGCTCCACAGAGTATTACGAGGATCGATCCCTCGCTGGGGGTCGGGGGCAGCGCCCCCGAATCCTAAATAGATATCTGCTTTCAGAACCTAGTCGGAATCTATTTCGGCTTGCCTTAGCAGCTCTGCCAAGGAACTTCGAGAACGAACCCGTGTACTTCCATAACTGGCTCCAAAGACTTCTAGTGGACTTTAGAAACTGGCTCCGAGGACTCCGAGTAGACCTCGGGAGTTGGCTTCGAGGACACCGAGAACTACCGCGGACATCAATATCTCATCTTCAGTAGGTCAACAATATTACATCCTATCTTTCTTAATAACCACGAACATATCTGGTGGATAAAAAAATAATTTACAACCATCCACCATGCAATAACCATGAACAATCTTCGTGGGATCCAATCACATAAAACAGTAAATAAATATTGCGCGACCATAATAGCGGGATTAACGTTGCAAAACAAGGGTTAACTTTGTACATACAATCCTGCATATGATACATGGTATATGTGATTTGGTTTCATGGATAACATAGCCTGTTCAACCTATATTCGCGATCAAGGTTCGCTCTAATACCAATTAAAAGTGCAGAAAATTCCTGACGTCGCCTTGAGCGGATACAAACTGAACAACAAAAATTGTGCGCATACAATCCTATAGATTTAACGAAGACTGAGATCATACATTCGAGATCCGCTAAATTTAACAATTTTTAACTACGAACTTGACGCCTCGAACATCTCACGATCTTCTATCATATTCCCAAAGCACTAGATCAGATGGAGGGTGGGCGGTCGACCGGGCTCAGCCTTTTATATATTTAAATCTTTTTTAAATTCAAATAAATTTTTGTAAAATCTGCAAAAATAAGTTCATATAAATACACTAGAGCACCAATATGTGTGATTAAATATTCAACACATATTACAAACATGTGAACTTCTTATTGAAATATGAAATACAATCTTGGAATATAAAGCGTATTAAACATTATTTTTCCAAAATCTAAACTTTGAATTGATTTTTTCCCAAAACTTATATAAATACAAAAATAAGTTTTCTCAAACTCATTTGAAGGACCAATGTGTATGGATAAAATCCAATACATATATAAAACATTATAAACTTGTTTTTGATAAAGTCTACTTATGAAACCCAAAAAAATAATCTAGTTAAACCGAAACGGGTTAAACCGAAAGCTAAAACTCTTGTTCTTGAAAACTAATATTAAACTTTTGTGTGTGTAAGTTTGAGCAATCAAAGCTAATCTAAACTTTATATAAATTCTAAACTTACAAATTCTAGACTCAAGTCTTCTTCTAGATGTGATCGTTCTATCCATCTTGACTCGATCCAAACTTCCTTTGAAGCTATACTCCTTTGAGTTTTTGATGTGATATTTATGCTTGAACTCTTGAATCAACATGCGGTAGTTTCAAAACTTGACTTTGAATCTTTTGTTGAAGCTAAATACTGAACTAAGATTTTAACTAATATCTGAAACTTAAATAACTTAAGATCATTAGTACTATAACTACATTAGTTAATCATCATCAAAGCTAGAGTTATGGACCTTTGGGCTAACAATTTAATCTTTATAAATCTCTAAGATGTAATTATAAAATCATAAATTTGCTGTAGGTCCATTCAGAGAAGAGATGTTGTTTGGAGCAAGGACGCTTGAGCTCTATTGTTTATGTGACGTACAACATTAAACTAAGAGAGGAATATGTTGAGAAAGGCATGAAAGTTGGATCCGATTATTTTAGATGAAGTGTCCCTGAATAATGCGTGGATTGTAGAAAGTGAAGAACCATGTCTTCCTAGTGATCTTTAATAGTTGGATGAGGTGATGGAAGAGAACGATTATCTTGATGTCACTGCAATAAATAATATAACACCTATTGTCGAGGAACAAGAAGTTGTTAATGATCTCTTTTGACAACAAAGAAGTGAAGGGTTTGCAGTTCTTGTAAGTAAAAAAAATTGAAGCCCTAAATTCTTAGAATTTTAGATCTTAAACATGCTTGCTTGAAGTTTGAACTTGAATTTTTTTTCTTTGTACAACATTTGCCATGCAAAAAGGAAAAGGAATTGTCAATGTTGTTCGTGCAGGTGGCGTGGAGGAGTATATTGATCCAGGGGATACTAACATCATTTTGGAGGAGAATGATTTAGTTATTGAGGATTATTGGAGCCTCTTAAGTTATATAACTTTGTTTAAGACTTAAAGTAGCTATGCATTTGCTTGTGGTTGTAATTTATTTATTAAGCTCTGATGGGTACTTTTGTTGTTGGTACTTGGTTTTTGGTATTAGTTCTACTATTTAATATTTAATGACAAGATGCTATTTCTTATTTAGTGATGTTATGAATGTTATGTGAAATTGTGAACTTATGAATTTCAATTTGCTATTTGTGAAGTGCGAATGTGAACTTTGAACAAGATGCGTGAATATGTAATTTACTTTTGCAGTTTTTATTTTGATAATTGTTAAAAATATCTTATATTATTTTTTTTTGATTTTTTGAATTTTTTTTTACAGATTTTTAAAATTTTTAAAATTTTTCCTATTTATTACAATTGTTAAGAATTATTTTATATATTTTTTCAAATGAAAAAAATATAAATTCATGTAGCCTACACATTACACAACGCAATTTGCGCATAACGCTATCGAGAGCTTAGCGCTATGCATTACACATTGCTATTTTCAACATTGATAAGGATACACAAAGTTGGACACCGCATCACTATATGCCTTAACTAGGATCACCACTATCATTATCATTCTTGTCTTTTCCGGTCAAAAATGAGTTTTCCAATGGAGCACATATATAAGAAGGTTCTATGAAAAGATTGTTCGTTATTCTTCCAGATGATTATTGAGTTGGCATCAATGTCGGACATGTCTATCATGAAGCCGTATCATGTCCGAAATGTCTCCAACACGCGTGTCAGACACGTGTCCATGTGTATTTTTAAGTACTTGTCATGTGTCCATGTGTCGTGTCTATTTCAATATTGCCGTCTATGTAGCACAAACACTCCTATCATGGAGCCATGTCGTGTCCGAAATGTGTCCGACACGTGTTATACACATGTGTCATGTGTATTTTTAAGAATTCGTCATGTGTCCACGTGTTGTGTCCATTTCAATATTGTCGTGTCCGTGAAACATAAGTTGGCATCAATCTTTTGCGTAGGTACGATGTAAACAGATTCAACTGCTCTTATACAAATCAGTCTCCATATTCTGATAAGGAAATCCTACTGATGAGATCCTATTTCGTTGGTAGAAGAGAGGTCTGCTTCTCATTGTGGTCTTCAGTCTTCAATAACCGGAGGATCAGAGAAGAAGGTAGCACCTCGAGGCTTGGTCCTGAGAAAGCCCCTCCAATGCCCAAGTGAGAATCTACAAGAGGTTGTGAAAAATATAGAAGAGTTAATAGTGAATCTCATACCTCTGACCAGCGCCCTTTTCGGCTATTTATAGATGGAGAGAGGTGGTTAGGCCGTTGAGAAGGGATGGGCCGGTTGGGGAATTGCTCAGCTGGATATCAGAAATCTTCTGGAGGAAAACTCTGATCAATGTCTTCATTTAGGGAGGGCAATGAGATATGACCCCTGTTCGAACCTAACTGTATTCGAACAATCTGGGACTATCATATTCTACCATATAACTCTTGTTTGTTAGCTGGCGGCCTTATACTTATCATATCCTGATTAATCTTATGCTCATCATATGCCCTCGCTTCTAAGGCGAACCTGGGTCGACTCTTATAGGGTTGGTCTGGCGAGGAAGTAGATCATATCTTCGAACTTTCTGACTCCATCTAGCAATCCAATCATAAACCCTTCATTGCTTCTTTCTTCTTTCCAAACTAGATTTTCTTTGCGACCCATTTTTTTGTATCTTGCCCTTAATGGCGTCGATCGCTGTCTCCTCTGAGTTGGTTCCTCTTCTCATGGTTCTGAAAATTTCAGCAATAAGGGGATCTTGCCAAAATCTGTGAAGAGTACCATATTCCCGGTTATGTGAAATTGATTTTTGTGGGTGAGCTAAATAGTGTAGTCGAATCGTCAGATTATTACTTCGGCATGTATTATTGTTGCCTTGCCTCTGGTTTTCTCCTTCCCTTTCCTCCATGTCTCCTCATTCTGTTATTGGTGTTGCTCCTGCAAGTTTTGCCCCAATGCCTACTGAATAATGTTGGGGTTTTGTAGCCTTTGTTCAGCAAATCGAGTTATTGTAAATCATGATGTTTTCTTCAGTTTTATTACCTGGAGTCTTTCCCTGGAGATCCAAAAGTCTTTGATTTTATACCTCGTTCCGGTAAACATAGTCATTTAAATTTTTACCAAATTCAGACAAGGAAGACTACTATTTTCATTTCTTTGTTTGCCCTGGATGTGTTAAGTACCATAATGGCTTTGGGTGGCCTAAATCCTTCCTTTGGAGAGTTCCAGATGCCACTATCTTGAATCTTTTTGATAAAGAATTTCCTAGAGGGTCTCTGAACCTTCTTCAAAATTGATGGGAATAACTAGTTGTTATTTTTCTGTATAGGCTCTTTTACTATTTATTTTTGGCTAGGCTCATTTCCCCCCTTTATTTTAGTCTCATATTTGTTATGATGAGAGTTGTCTTTTGTATGAGGCCTTTATAAGGTCAAAACTTGCAGTTGCTTTGGAGTTCAATTGATTAGGAAAACAATTGGCATTGCAAATTGTTATTGCTTTTATTTTTAATCTTTACATGGTGATGTGCCCGGGTGCTGAAGTCTGAATTCCATCTTTATCCCTTTAAAAACCGCTAATTTCTTGCCTTCTTTCTTTTTCTCCACTTCTACATCAAAAATAGTACTCGATGTTTGACAACACTGTAAAGAGGAGTTCCTTCTTAAGCATACTTTGACTCTTCCATTGAACAACGAACTATCGGCAACAAATCATTCTTCTCCCATGGAAGGTTCCAAAAAGGTGTAGATCTAATATGAGATTAAGACAAGAAAATTACCTCCTATTAACAAAAAAGTTAATGCTTCTTCTCTCACACCCAACCAACGTGCTCTACTTCTTTCTTTCTCATAGGCCTATATGGAGGGAGGGTGAGATTCTTTGGAACGATCCTTGCTCCGTAAAAAACGGGCGACTCGAAACCAGATCATCGGCTTCAATCAAAGCGGGCCACCAGGCAATCACCTCGGGCCACTGAGCCCTTTTGCGAAGACTGGTGCTCTGTGACAGGCTCACCGCGAAGATTGATGTTTTGCGCCGAGCAAACTCCCAGGCAGCGGGAGCTTCGCCACCATCCTCTCCACTTTTTCTTCATCCATTTGATGAAGAGCAGAAGATGGTACATGATGACTCAACAAAGGACTCAGCTCATTTATAGATGGAGGAGAAGCCAAACCGCTTCCAATTCAAATTCTCGATCCCTGAAAAGCCGTATCACATCCCGAAAATTTCAGTCAACCAAAGAGGCACGATATCAACCGCTTTTTCCCTCGATCTGTCATCATGGTGCCAAAATCCGAAGGAATAATAATTTCTAATTTCAAGAAGCCAGACTGATCGGCACTCCAGCCGTCATCCAGTAAGTAACACGATTTCCATCACAATCTTAGAGATTCACATTAATGGTCTTGATCTTCTTCTGCCCATCAGCACCAAGTCAAACCAAAGGCATCAAAGAGGCTTTTACCTACTGCGCTCTCCCGCTTCTCTCTGCATGCAATCCAAACGCCCATCATCATGGTTGTTGTTACAACAAACCAACACGTGAAGTTCATGCGATTGTGAGGGTCATGTCCGTAACATCTGCCTCCATGCATGTAGGATAGATGGAGCATATATAGTCCCTTTCTTCCAGCGAGAGGGAGGATCGGCTTTAGGATCTTTTCTGGAACATCTTCTCCTTCCAGATTCCAGAAAGGAAGCCCAACTCTGAGCCTGGCATAGAGAATCCTTGTAATTCTTGGACTTCGCAAATTATAGTGGATTTCCTCTCCTCCCCGTGATTTTCCCCGCATTGGGTTCCACATAAAAATCTTGTGCTTCTGCTTGTTTCTGTGTTGTGATTTTATTTTACCCACTGTCCATTTTGCTTGTGGTTTGTGATCGACTGTCTGATCATACGTAGCAGAAAATCTCCACCACACTAATAGGAGAATCAAGACTTCTGGGACAAATGAATATGTTTCTACTTGTACTCTTTTCGAGAATCTGAGCTTTGTGAGATCTACTATGATTAAGGTAATTATCTTCTTGTATCCTTGTATGCTGCACGCCTCCACCGATTACCTCTTTGATGTGTTTGACTTTGGTTTGTCGGATTTGTCCATCATTAACTCATATGCAAACCAAGTTGCTACCGTGAAGAAGAGAGAAGAGAGCGCAAAAGGCTTCATGGAACAACTCTATGAAGAGAACAGAATTCTGCAATCAAAAATAGCATTACTGTCGAATCTTCCCAAAGACGATTGAAAAATCTTAGAGCTTGTCGAGAGAATGTCCAGCTGAAGCATCATATGAGTTACAAGACAAAGAGGCTGATAAATGGAGCCTTGAGTTTCGAAATGTCATGCGTTGCAATTAGACTCTTTTAAGAGACCATGACCGAGAACTTTGACTCCCATCTAAGAAGAGAAAAGAATGTTCGAACAAAATATAAGAAACATTATCAATCTCAGATTGCCAAAAACACAGGAAAATTTGGGAAAACATGTGCCCTTCAAATCGAGCAGATTGAAGATGAAAATCGCCGTCAACTTGAAGAAACACGAGATGAAACCACCAAGTATCATTCTCAGGGTTATCATCTTTGTTATAATACTGTGCTGAATAACATATTTAAAAGAGTTCCGAGTCTTATTCCTGTCATTGAGGCTTTAAATATTGTTACTAATGAGGGAATTCCAATTGATGTTGATGAGGATGAAGATGTAGTAGATGCTGAGATAAATCCTATTGTAAATCATACCGATACAAAAGATAACAAAGATGAATAGAATCCTTTCTTTCATTGCGTCTCTTTCCTGTTCTTTTCCTTTTTGAAGCGTTTATGCAGAAAATATATGGTTGATAATCTCTTCATCGAGCAGTTTTTTTCACTTTCCTGCAAATAATCTTTCCATAACCTTGCTCGCGCCTCCTGTCCATTGGGAATAAACTTGCGCGTGCCTCCAATCTATTGGGGATAGGTTTGTTTGTGCCCCAACATGTTGGGAATATTACCAGAGATGTCTTTTTATCAGTCACATCATAGCTATAAAACAAGCACATCTCTTCGATTGCGATCTAGAATTTGACGTAAAGCTTGCATGTCAGCAAAACTTGTTAGTTTTTCGATGTAAGCTTTGATAATATTTCGAGGGTTGAGAGTGATATGTTCTTTTGTTTGCAGCATGTTGTTCAAAGCTTTTTCAAGGATATTATATTTTTGCCTCTGATAGATTTCTTTGAGCGAGATTCGTGCAAAAATATTTACGTACTTAATTTGGATAGAAATTCCTTCCAGTTTGTGTTATGTACTCGACCTTGCTGATTTTGTAATTCAAGGAGTGTCATGTACTCGACCTGAATAGCTCATTGGCGTAGATCTAGTTGACTTTGATGGATACCTATACTTGCTCTTTTATCTTGCAAGGAGTGTAAATGGACTTAGAGAGCTAGGTTGTTTTTATAATGACACATGACCATTCTAGGCCTCTTTTCATGCATCGTTTTAGTTTGAAGTTGGTGGACCAGAGTGACTGAGTTAAGAAATGTAACCAAACCGGCTCAAGCTTCTTTTACACCGCATCATGCTAGGTGGGAATACACACTGATGTAATATCAACCTGGATCGCAATCACCTTCAAATCGTAATCAAAATTTAAAATTGAGAATAAGATAAGATTTTGGGTTTTCACTCCTTACACGGGCTTCTCACCCCAAAACTCGAGAGCAAATAAACTCAAGAATTTAGCAAGATAATTTGAGGAAAAAAAGTTTAATCATTCAATAATCCAATACAATAGTCTGTGGGGCCTTATATAGGCTTGACAAAAGAGGACTACTGGGAAATAACCGATGTGGTACTAATCACCCACAAAAGAACACAAATAAAGCTAAAACATCTACTACAAATAAGGCTGAAACAAGTCTAATCTAAAGCCAAAGAACACCAGTGCGTCGCCTCCTGAAGTATACTCGATCGAATCTGCCCCTGAGCTGCATGATGCCCTCATCAGTTCCCCCCAGGTGGAAAGGACTCGACCCTGTCGAGTGAGGACTTTCCTCACGAAGCATATCAATCGGGCCAAGGTGGTGGTCGTGGCAGCATCACTGGTACGTCGTGTTGACACCATGGTTTGTAGAGGTCTTAAAAGCTATTTATTTATTTGCTTGATTTGTGAGGCAGGAAGTTTCAATTCACATGAATTTTTATCCATATGAGTTTCAGAACATATAAATCTCATCTAATGGTTTGCATCATGGATATGGATGGGTTACGGTGTATTTTTATAGGTATATGTAAACTCTTATGTTACACCCTATGTTTATTAAAACCTTTCCCATATATATGTATATATATGTATATATATGTGTGTATATATATATATATATATCTTGTATGATGTCTTACATTATTTGTATGAATATGCTTTGTAGAATGCGTTACCACACATGTGCATGTAAAAAGGGGAACTTATCAAACACAGAAGGAACATATCAAACACAGAAGGAACTTTATTCGAAAGCACAACATTTCTAAGAATTTGAGAATCATCATAACATACAGATAATTTGCAACCACTGTAGAACTATAATAGATGAAAAAGACATTCTAGGTAAGTAAAAAGGATTCGAGCATACAGAGATTGTCAGAATAGCCTCTCCCGGTTTGAAGTCCGGTCGGTGCCTTTATTTCATTCTGCTTTGAGTGAGAAAAAGCCTTTCAAAAGAGATAAAAGAATACCAAAGTTTTTCTACTGCCAAAGCTGTTCATCTTTGTTCGACTCCTCCCTATTATAGGCTCACTTTTCAGTGGATCACCCCTTTTATTGGTTCCTCCTCACTGGACTAGCTTTTTTATTTGTCAGTTTCTTGTCCCGGTTGTCCTATTGTCCTTATAACCGTTGCTCTCCCTCGTGCCAGCCGCTTTTGCTCGAATCTTTTTTAAAAATTCAAAGAGATGTCCCTCCTTTATCCATTGCTCGATTTTGCACTTCAGACTCTGGCAGTTATCTGTCATATGTTGGAACTCGCACCACTTCAATTGTTGGGATTTTTTTGAGGACTCAATGCTCAAAGAGGATGAGGGCGGTTCTTGATCTTCATCAATATGTTAGTTCATCGAGCATTCAGGGTTGTGTACTATTTAGTCTGCCCTAGCTCTTCCTCCTGTCGTCTCTGCGATCACTTCGCTGGTAACTGGTGTATCCTCTTTCTGTTCCTTATTCCGATCATTGCCTTACTTTTGTTGCTGCTTTATGTCTTGCATCGTCTGCTCGACGGGTATATATATATTATTCACCTTCATCATCAATTGCTTCCACGTCTAGCGTCTCAACTTGATGAGGGAATCCTTCAAGCGTCTGAATTTGTTACTGTGGCGATTGCGGTGGTCTGATCTACATTCTCAACTTCGATCATCTCTTTTGTGAATCTCTTGATGAAGTCCTATATTGACTTTCCATAGTTTTGCCTTAGACTCATCAAAGAATTTAAGTCCTTCCCTCTTATCATTGTTGTTACGAAATCTCGAACAAAGGTCAGGCCAATTGTTCAAAAGATCAAATACTTGCTGGCTTTATGCGATTGAACCACACACGTGCCATCAACTTCAGGGTGGTGGGGAATGCTAAGTGCATTTGAGCCTCTGAGGGGCCGTGGAGTTCCATTTTGGCTTGGTAATTCCTGATGTGGTCTGATGTGTCTTTTGACCTGTTGAAAGTATCGAGTAAGGGGAGCTTGAATTTATTCTTACTGTTTCGTGCAATCTCGTCTACAAATAGCAATTTGGACCCCATCCTTCATTTGTGTAGAGGGAGCCGTCTATCACTCATTAATTGTCAAAACAAATCCAGTTGCTATTGAAAATTTCTAAGATCGCCACCTGTATGAGGCATCACACGGTGTATCCGCTTCCTTTTTTATCATCATCATAACTCATTTTTTGCTTCTTGCTTGTCTTTCATTTCTTCTTCGTTTTGCTTGTTTTCCTTGAACTCTGCCTTTCGGCCTCTCTTGCATGGTTTTTCCTTTCTTGAACCTGACGAGCTGCTCAAACTTGTTGATGAGGGTGTAGTAGATATTGTATCATAACCATTGTCCGTGGATGGTGTGGGGGGCGAATTATGGAAAGAACATTGACCGCGACATTGTAGCACTATCTTCTTTCTCGGACTTCATGAGCACTCTGGCTTCTCCTTCTACAACTTATTTTTTAAACTTTAAAAATCATCCATGGATTTCTTCATTTGTTCTTTCCTAATGAAATCTCTATTAGGTGCCACTGTTTTGTCTCCATTGTATTCTTGATCTTAGATATTTTTCGACGTTCTTGCTTTTTGTGCTCGAAGTTGTGGACTGCTGGGAACTGCGGTGTCATCTACGTTTTGTTATTGTCGTCATTGGCTTCTTGGATAGGTTGTTGTTGATGCTTGGTGATGCCGACGTTCTCCTCTTGTCGATCGTGGGAAGCTTCAACGTTGTCGCCCACGACGATCGTAGTCTTCTTTGGAGTTGTTGCTTTTGCTTTTCCTTTGTCAGCGTATGTCACATACCTTGTGTTTCCTACCACTGGTAGCTCTCAATGAAAGAACCAATGATGAGGTCCATTTCTATTGGTAGAAGAGGTCCACTTCTCCTGGTGGCTTCAGCCTTCAATAACCCGAGAAGGTTAGCACCGTCCAGGCTTTGTCCCAACGAAGCCCTCTCTGACACTGAAGTTGGAATCTAGAAAAGGTTGTGAAGAATATAGAACAGAAAATCTCCCAACTCGGACGAGCGTCCCCTTTGACAATCTATAGACGCAGTGAGGTGGTTAGGCCGTTGAGATGTGTTGAGGTGGCTGGGGAATTGCTGAATTGGACATCAATAGTCTTCCGGAGGATGACTTTGATCGGTGTCTTCATTTAAGGAGGACGATGACATATGACCCGTGTTCGAACCTGACTGTGTTCTAGTCGGGGACTATCATATTCGACTAGATATCTCTTATTAGCTGGGCGGCCTTATACTGATCATATCCTGTTTAATCTTATACTCATCACCTACATCTTTCATTTAAAATATGCATATGAATGTGTATAGTGCTAAGCTATGTCAACTATCTATATAGATATCCAGATGACCTTATACATATGTATAGATGCAAGGACATTTTGGGCAAAAATGTTGTTGAGGGCTGATCCCTCTTAATGCATGACATCACTGTATGTTAGGATAAATAGGTAATCTATTTCACCGCAAGAGTAATTATTTTGCATGACATATATTCTATTTCATTGCAAGAGTAATTCTTTTACATAAGATTCATTGTTATCTTATGTAGGAAATATCAATTGAATAGTTTTGGTTTATTTTTTTTCTGGTTCATGGTATACTGATTTAATCTTTGCTATGTTTACATGAACGAGTTTGTCAGGTGTGACTTTGTCTTGGTGCATGCCTACATATGAGCAAACATGCACATATAAGCGCGTGCATATATGTGTACGTACTACATATATATACATTGATTTGGTATTTGCAAATCATGTAGTTGGGGCTAAATTTTATTGGAGTATTATTTACTGAGCAATTTGCCTTCACATTTTTGGTCTTTCATTATTGTAAGATTGATGTCCTTCCCCTGTATTTTTCATCCTTTATGTCACAAAATGCTGTTAACTCGATAAGTCAAAAGCATTTGTGGAGTTTTTGCTCATGCTAATATTGTTGTCTTGTTCACCTTTCCATTAAGCAGGTGATTTTTGACTTTCGTTTCTTGGCCCTTCTTGCTGTTGGAGGTTCACTCGCCGGTTCTTTGCTGTGCTTTCTGAATGTAGGTTTCTAACTAAATACTTCTTTTTGTAAGTGAGAATAACTGGATCACTATTCTTATATATTGACAACCAGCAGAATGTTTCTGCCACGATATAATTATGCTGATTACAATGAATATTTCTTCATTAGTCAATGTGAATAATTAAGCTTGGTACTCCGTCTATTTCTTATATTAGACACTTTTAGAAGCATTTAGCTTCATTATATTAGTCTTTAGAAGAAAACTGTAGTGGCATGTTAACTAGTATTTTCTGTTTATGCTTTCTTTGTAACACCCCAATAATCAAGTTCCATTTACCACATGGTCCAAGTTCTAAATTTGAATATAATATCATCACCTGCTAAGATTCTTTTAATCACCTTCCACAGAATGCCATCAGAAGAGTATAACAAATTAAGTATATTAACATTTTCTTTATTTATACATGAGTTCTTATATATATCGGGTACACCTTTATACGATTTATACTTTTATGTGATTTTCATGAGTAATTGCAACATCACATAAGGTTTATGCCATTGGCAAGGATCAACTACGCTAATGCTTCAATCTTCTTTTCATTTGTTTTACCTTAATCTCATTCGTGTTGCCCACGATGTTGCAACCACACGCGAGCGGTGACCATAGTCTTCTTTTCCTTTGTTTTGCCTTAATCTCGTTCATGTTGTCCGCGATGTTGCAACCACACACAGGTGGTGGAGCATAATAACCCAGTTCTAAATTGTAAAGTAAGGATCTTATATAATATTGTAGGATCCTGTATATGACAACTATAACACTAGAGGGGGATGAATGGTGTGTATAACATTTTTAACAAGAAAGGTTAGTAACTTGAAAAGTAAATATCAATCACAGAAATAAGATAACAGAAATGCAATCACAAACACAAGGATTTTATCCTGATTTGGTCTTTCTAACTTACATCCAGTCTCCAAGCCAAACCTGCTCGAGATATTTCACTATTCCTGATCTTGATACACCCACTTGACAATCCCTATGCCAATCTTTACACCATCTCTCAATAACCAGAGAGACACTCTCTTGAAAATGAAATACAATATCCTATAAGCCTTGAAGTGATTGTGGTAGTGTATTTAATTTGGACTTTTATGGTTATTCTCAAAATTTCTGCCTAACAACTCGCTTGCATGAAGAATAGGGCAAAATGAGAGAGTTTTGAAGTTCTTGACAGAGTGTAGAATTTTGAAGTCAAGAATGAATTATATATCCAAGTGAGAGGAGTGACCCTCTATTTATAGTCAAAAGGAATAACTGTATGTCAGTTATTTGGATATTCAAATTTGAAAAAAATATAGCTGTTAAAAGAAGTTATAAAGAGCAGATAAATTTTCAACAGCTGTAAACTATCAGAGTAGTTGACTATAAAAAGTCATTAGTCAACTATCTTTGGTGCAGTTAGACATACTAGTCGACTATAGGAAGATATAAGTCAACTAGACTGAGATAGAAGAACATATGCAAGTCTCTGTAAAGACCCTATAGTCGACTGGTATGAAGAGACAGTCGACTAGACTGAAAAGCCAAGTTTCTGTTAAGACCTGTTAGTCGACTATAAGAAGTTGATCGTCGACTAGACTGAAGACAGAAGTCTCTGTTAGGTTCTATAAGTCGATTAGTCTGGGACACCAGTCAACTGGTCTGAGTTTAGATAACCATGTATCAGAGTTCTGATACACATAAGTCGACTGGGATATTATAGTCGACTAGACTAATAGAAAAAGCAATAGGTCAGTCTTTATAAACAGCATTACTCGACTATCCTAAGATATAAGTCGACTAATCCTGAGTCCACTAAACTTGATTTTGAAATAATATATCAGTTCTATCATCTATTAGTTGACCAGACTAGGCTATAGGTCAACTAATAATGTGTGTGTGAAGGCTTTTACATCAAATCTAAGATTAAGTGCTAGATAAATGATAAAATACAAGTCTTTATCAGTAGTACTTGTCTTCTTTTATCTAGATTCTCCAAATATGAGCTTGTAAAGTCCTTTTAATGTCAGGTTTTTTTTTTTTTTTTTATCTTCATAAGATACTGCAAAAACATAGTTAGCACTAAACACACATAATATTACTTTGTTATCATCAAAATATCATGATTATCCATTATTCAACAAAGATTTGTTTCATTACCACACAGACCAAGTTCTAAATTTTAATTATTAACATCATCACCTACTAATATTCTTCTAATCACCTTCCACAGAATGCCATCAGAAGAGCATAACAACTTAAGTATATAAACATTTTCTTTTATACATGAGTTCTTACAAACACGGGTACACCTTTATACAATTTATACTCTTTTGTGATTTTCAAGAGTAATTGCAACATTACATTAAGGCTTTATACCATTGACAAATGACAAGGACCAACATTAATGCTTCAGTCTTCTTTTCCTTTGTCTTGCTTAATCTCGTTCATGTTGCCTGCAATGTTGCAACCACATACGAGCGGTGAGCATAATAACCCAGTAAGAGGTTTCAACAATGTTAGGGTAGACACAAACATCTGCAATTGTAAATCAAGGATCTCATATAGTATATGTCTGTATTATAATGATACTCTGAAAAAGTTCTCTCATAAATCTATCATACGAGCAAAAATATTACTCTTAATCTCTCACACAGATAGATCATAATTTAACCCATCACATAGAAAATTGTCACTCATTTGCCATAAGAAAATATATTCATACCATTACTTGACATACATAAGACAAATGAGATCTCTCAGACCAACTTCTTTAATCTTTATATAGCCCGAGCACCGCTAGGACAAAGTATATCGAAGGTCAATTTTACGAATTGTTCCTAGATGGTAACAAATTCTGGTGGTGTCAGTTAGCCCAACAGATGAAATAACTTGTTATAATTCTCAACATTTATGTTTAAATATTTTGCATTTAAACTAGTCATTTACAAAGGATCAATTGAAAATAAACTAGCCAGTCAAGTAGGTCAAGTTAGTAACCCCCAAAGGACAATTACAATCCAACTAAAGAATTCACAGAGTCAAGCTAGAAGTCGTGCTACGAAATGCTGGATTTTAAATAATTACAACATTGTATCATGTAACTTTAATTCATATAACAATCATTATTGCAAGAAGAATTTTCCATTATCGCTTAAACTTAGGTAACGGTCTAGACATTTAGCTTAATTTGTAAGTCTCATAAGTAGTTAACTCTATATGAAATCTACTAGCTCATAGTTCACTTGTAAATCTTGTAAGTTTATCATCTTTATTTACTAACACTGATCTTCCTATGGATGGCAAGTTCATACCTCTTTAATGAGCTCGCAAACCTATAACTCACTGATGAATCCATATGGTTTTTTTTAATGACACAAGGCTCTCAATAATCCCAAGGCACATAGCATTCCAACATATGACATAACCTTTTAATGAGTCCATAAACATAGCAGATGTATGCTCGTAACTTTCTAAGCATAATCACATAAGAACACAAGCATTAGTCTTTCATGAGCGGACAAGTTCATAATAGTCTAATATACTCGTTAAGTTTAAAGGTTTCAAATAAAGTGACTAAAGGTTTCAAATAGCCTTCTGTTAGTTTGCCAGTGAGGCCTGGCTCACCAATAAAAAGATGGAAGCGGGTTGTAGTGTTCCGGCTACAGCTTATGTATCCAAAAAAACTTTCTATTAGTTTCACCTTTTTTCAATTTTCTAATGATTTCACGAAGATCCACTAGTTTTCCAATTTAAAATAAATTTCCATGACTTCACATATTTAAGTCTTTTTAATCGGTCTACATTTAGCCCTTTATAATGTTCATAACTATCCAATATCTATACAAAGTCCACAAATTCTATTAACTCCTTTAAATCTACAAGTTTCTAATCGTAACAAGGTTCTCGTTGCTAGTAGACACACAAAGTTCAGAATTTTTTATTAGTTTCACGAAGATCTCAACTTGCTAATAAACACACATAGTTCACCTATTTTTAATAGAGACACAAGATGCATATGAAAGTCTATATGGCAACCCTAGAAGGGGGGGGGGTGAGTAGGGCTTAAAAACTAACACAATAATTAATTAACAATTTGATTGGATGAACTAAATAATGATGTAAACACAAGCAATAATAAACCAATAACAAATTGCAAGTAAATAAAACAGAGAGGGAGAGTGAGAGATAGAGAAATCGTAATCGACTCGCGATGTATAGTGGTTCGGCCACCAATCAGCCAACTTCAGTACCTAAAGACCTCTTCTTTAGGATTTTAAGACCTCTCAATAGACTTTCTTTTCAGGTAGAAGTTTAGACCTTTCATCCTTTCTGGGTAAAAGTGTTGACCTTCACCAACCCACTTCCCAAGTTAGATTTTCTCTCCAATAAATAATCACAACAAGAATTTATTCTCTTTACAAGATGAGAACCAATGAATCTCTATATCAAGAAAGAAAATTACAACTTGAGGCTCTATTAGCAAGAAGAATCAAGACAAGTAAAGCTTACACTTTTAGATCTAGATGCTTGAGAAATCAAATTTGAAGCTTGAATCTAAAATCTAAATAAACTTTTAAAGAGATTGAAATTGAAGAACGAAGTGTAAAGCAAATCTCAATCAAAACAAGAAAGCACACTTTGAATCACGCTTGAAATTTTTTGAGGAATAAGCTTGAGAAAGGATAAGTATTTGCTTTAGAAATTTTGAGTGAGTTTGTATTTCCAAAAGTTTTATCAAAAGTTATTGAAAGAGTGGTGATAGAGGAGAAGACAAATATGGGTGATAAGAAGTTATCCCCAAAATTTTTTTTTTCAAAATCCTCTCAAAATAAAAATCTGTCTTTTCGGTTAACTACTGATGCTTGGCGGTTGATCGGATTGAACGCTCAACCCACTCTAGATCCAGTGGACGATGATTCGTCCCTGGAAGTCGAACTACGTATGAACAACAGTCGCATGGGTTTGTACCGTTGCAGAATAGTACTGTGCAGAAAATAATCAATAGAAATTGAAAAATTTCTACACAAATTCAAAATCTATAGAACCCACGATTGACTCTGGCGGTCGAACTAGAAAAGGCAAACTGACCTGGGCTGGCGATCAATCGACCGTGGCGATTGATCGGTGATGCACTCGAGAGTTGGGTCGCAGAACTGACAAGCAGTGGATGTTGGATTGTTCGTGGCGGTCGACGGTCGACCTGATTGAGTGCAAATTAGGCACGAGCAGACGGCCGACTGACCGTGGCGATCGACTCGTGACCCTATTGAAACTTGGGGTCAAAAATTTAAAGTAGCAGACCTTGGATCGTCCGTGGCGATCGACCCGTTTACGCACTGCTTCAGTTTAAAAATGCATATGTAATCCGGTCGATCGCTAAGTCCTAGCGGTCAATCCAAATGATCCACAATTTCTAAAAATCAGTTAAAGTATCTTAGAAAAATTATGAAAAAGTTTGTTAATATTCTATTAAATATACAATCAAAATATATAGCCCCAAAATGACATTTTGAACAATTTGAATCATTTTGGGCAATTTAATAATATATTGAATAAAACACACTTGAAATCAAGAATAAAACATGTATGCGTAAGTGTGAAAATGTGTCTAGTGCCAATTGATCTTCTTGTCTTAATTCTTCTTACCTTATATGGTATTCTAAAGTAAATTTAGCAATCTTCAGCTCGATTCTCTTGCTTCAATAGGTTCTGCATTGATTGTTTTCTTCACTCTAGCTCCACTTTGATAAATCTTGATAAATTGAGTAAATTTAGTGTTTGAGCTAGATTTGTGCGCCCACCTCCTTAATTGATATAGCAATATGAGTTTTGTTATCCAACTTTCGTTAATGTGCTTTAACCTAGATCAAAGCACAAAAACATTAGAACAGGAGATATTAGTATAAAAATAGCTTAATGAGTAGTCATCATCAAACTAAATCACGATAGGGCTAACGATTCATAGCCTTCTAATATATGCATAACTTTTGTTCTTCCCTTGCTTGGACTGGCTCAAACACAAGGTTGAACTTGCTTGGACTCTAGATTTGATTTTGGCACCAACATTGGTTCTCTCTCTAGAAGTATTGGTAGGCTAGGCTCAAATTCTGAGTATGTAATCTGGTTTTGGAAATGACTTTAGCTCGAGTATAGCTTGCTCCGCATCCAACTTCGCCCCCTCAATGTTACCCTAGACTTGTGTGTCTTTTCTAAACTTACGCACATCTGCCTGACAAGGTTTGACTTCCATAATAGCCCTTTTCAGCACATGTTCTTTTCTAAACTTACATAGGTCTTCCTAGCAAGCTATGATCTCCTTATCAGCAGTTTGCTATCCATTATGCAGCGAAGGACTGACTCCCATGACTCCAACAACTCGAAAACAGCTCGAATCAGCTTTTAAACGACTGAATAGCGGCTGAAAAAACCAACTATGGACTGCAAACGGGCCGAACTGCAAACATGTCTGGATAGTTGTAGTGGGTTAGGTCTGCAGAGCTTGAATCATGTTGGGTCTGCATAGTGATGGATGCAAATTTGAATCTGAATTGGATTCGGATCAGATTTTTCGACTCGGGTCGAACTTGAAACGGCCACAAATTAGAATTTGCAGTCGTCGAGGATGGACTCGGGCTTAAGGAAGATCGTCATTGCCGGCTGGTGAGAAAATTATCGGGCGTGACAGCGAGGTCGTGAGACGGGGTATGTGCTTGGTGAAGAGGAAGAGGATGGAGGCGGCTGGCGTCGAATCAACTTGTAGCCGTCAAGGGTTTGGGTCAAGATCGAGGGGAAATTGGTGGCTCGCCAGTGAGGGAGAAGGTTTAGATTGAAGGCGAGGTCGGGTGGCTAGGACTGTCAGCACAAGAGCGAATACACTCGAGATCTTGACTTCGAGATGTGATTGAGGTAAAGGTCGTAGGCTATTGGATTTGCAGTAGAGAGCCTCGTCGGTGTGGAGGTCTAGCGGCTGAAAAGGGGTGTTGGTGGTGAAGGTAATAGGTTTCTAGGGTTAGATTTGGGAAGGAGGAAAGAGGAAAAAAGGGAGACAAAGGGGAAGTTTGACTGAGATTGGGGTTGGGTTTTGGGGGGTTTGGAAGAATGGAAGAGATGAAGAAAAAAGATGAAAAATAACTCGTGTGAATTTTTGGAGGAATTTTGAAAATAATTTTTAGATTTTTTGTTGGTTTTTTCGAGAAACCTTTAGGAATACAGATATAGGGTTCTTGGATTTTTTTCTCAAAGAAAAACTACATAAAATAGGAAGAGAAATGAAGAGAAGGAAATCTAAATAGGGTTTTGTGGAGGAGATTAGAAAAATTAATTTTAATACCAAATTTGACGCAGAATAGAAGAGGAAAACTAGAGTTTGTGATTGTATCTGGGAAAATAGAATTAAGATTTATGAAAATTAAGGAAAAAATTGAGGGTTTTTGGCTTCACACTCAGGAGAATCGCTCTCCCAGTTCATGTGTCGTACAAAGATTTCACAAAAATGACAATTAGGGTTTCAATAGTTTGTAATTGCTCATTATTGATCTCAAATAAAATTATACAAGAACATTTATAAGAAAGGCCATGTGTACTATTCGTGTCTTTCTCCTAATCATAAAAGAACTAATAAAAGAAATATAAATAATAAAAAAGACTAATAGAACTAATAAAAGTCTTCCTAATCTTAATTAAAACTAATTAAAACCAATCACACGCTTTCTGTCTCCTGCGTGAATAGATCTTTCAATAGTTTGATCTATCTTCAATGTCCCAAACAAGGAAGAAGAAGAAGAAAAGAGAGAACAATAGGTGCAACACAATGGGTGGGAGGATTGGAAGAACTTAAGAAGAGGCACTACATCCCATGCCAGCATCACTATAATTGTAGAGTGTGCAACTATGCAACGAGAAAAATACTATAGCATTAGTTGGAGCAATGAGAAGAAGAAATTCTCTAAAGCGAACTGTTCTAAATATATTGCGTGTGGATATATTGCGAAAGATTTGAGTCATGAACGAATAGATTGCGTTGTAGATATAATCTCAAAAAACTCATAGTGGATCCTAATCAAAGCAGTAACTTGAGAAGTTTCAAAATCACAAAGACAAGCTAACAAGAATGAAAATTTACCAAAGAACAAAAACTTTTTGAGAACGAAAATTATCAAAGAACAAAAAGTGCCGAAGAATGAAGTGGAACCAAGATACCGAAGGAGTGGTGAAGCCAATTTTTTCTGAGGGGGAACAAACATAATAAAGCAAATATATTACTTCCAAAAGGAAAAAATTCAATTTTAAAAACATATATTTTCTTCATATAAAGGTCAATTAGAAATGGAAAAAGGTTACAAAACAATTTGGCCTGGTCTTCTATTCTAAATTTGGATGATATATCGTTACCAATACTATCAAGTATATCTGTTTCAAAATTATACAAGTATGTGATATTTTCTCTAAAAAAGCTAAAATTTAATTGGGAAAGAGAGAGATTATGGTTAAATACAAAATAAAAATAGTTTTACACACCTAGGTTGTTTTGATCCTTGATTCTCTTATTAGATCTCTTTTATGAATCATGGTCATAGATACTGGATATGGACACGACACAATACGGACATGGGGATACAGTTAGTTTTAAAAACTAGGACATGAGTACAACATGGATCCAACAAATATCATATGTATATATTTATTGTTTTAGTGTCCATATACATAGATACACATGTAATACACAATGTATAAATATCGATACGGGAAAAAATGCTATCATATATATATACACACATAGTAATTAAACTATACTTGTCTATGTGCTATATGTTCATTATTTGTAGTATGAACTTTTAAGGATATGACAATTAAAAAACACAGTATCTTAAGAGTTCTAGAATATTTTGGAGTCATACAAATGTCACGCTCTGCTTCTCAAAATACGCGAAAACGACACGTGTGAGAGTCGACAACGCATATGCACGAGGAGAATACACCACGTCTACACACAACTTTATGTAACCTGAGTAAGTTATAAAATCTACAACAATAACATCATAACACTGTAATATGACATATAATTAATTCTCACACATGATAATATTATTCTATGGATAATCGAATAAAATAAAGGTCGAATCCAAACAATATGTAGAGAGTCAAACAAACAAAATAAGATGAAGGTATGAATAATACCAAGACCATATGATTGAAAAAAGAAAATTTGGACTTTTACAATTGCTCCGCAAGCTCCTCGTATTACGTACAATCCTGATCAACAGAATAAACTAATCCGTGGATCTAAACATGCAAATCCAGGGGAGTTAAAAAATTTCCAGTGACTGTGTAAAATGAGAGAAAGTGTACATGTATATAACGTGTGTGCATACTACGATACTACTACGAAAATATACAATGGCAATACAGTGTATAGATAAATAGTAAGAAAAAATAAATTGTAATAGAATCATATATCAAGTCGGATGTTTAGTATTTATGTGTATACATACAAGTGAGCATATATCAATTTATGATGCAATATATAAGGTTCAATTCTGTTAGTAATAATGTTAGCGAACACTAATTGCCACATGCAGTAAAACACATCCCATGCTACGCTTACTACACGTGTCAATTAGAGTCCTATGTTATTTGAAATTGATTGGTGGAGACATTATCTGTGTTTTAAGTGGGTACTGTACTATTCAGAATCATGACCCATACTCCTGGCTCCAAATCAGGCCTTACCACTAGGTAGTCACGTAACATGTATAACAACTAGTCACCCCACAAAAACCCTCTAGTGAAACCCTCTTTCAGTTGCACAACCTTTCCTAGGTCCACCTAACATATATGCTGTCTCCTATCAATTTTCTCAATCCCTGTATAAGTTATCTAATATTCATATTACTTAAATTACTGGAATCATATGATGACAACAACAATAACAGTGTATACAGTGTAAACATGATATCAGTATAATAGGATCATAGTGTTACAGTCTAACAAATACTTTTTTAGTAATTTCGATAACATCTTTTATATTATTGTCATGCAGTGATCATATACTAGTTAAGTTGTCCAAGAAAATCACCAGAGTATTTAAAATCAATAATTGAATTTTCTAGGATTTGTCACAAATATTGGTATTTTTCTAAGGAGTATCAATTTTAACAATCTTAACAATTCAATTTTTCAAGGATTTGTCACACCTATCAGATTGGACGAAAAGGCCACGCACATGAGCGGATCGTTATCGTCTCAAAATTACCTGATGTGTTGGACTGGGTTGCTAGCTCTAGAGTAGGAGTCAAAGGTTGGAGTTGTGAATTTTTTCGGGAACTCACACTCCAAGATTGCTTCGGAAGGGAATCAGAGACTTTAGCAGCGACCTGTTTTGGCCCCTAGGAGTTGTAGCTTCGCTTCCTTGATCTAACTTTAGGCCAGCTTGTTGAGGGTTCAGATGTAGGGCAACTCCTAGATCCTCCTCGGAGTCTGACCGTGCTGAACTCTCGTTCGGAATGAGGCGAATCAGTTTCATTGTCGGAACAATATTTCGCACAGGAGAAGTCATCAGTTTCGTTGTCGGAACAATATTTCGCGCAGGAGAAGTCAATCTGGACCACCTCAAGTTCACGATGGGCCCGTCGACTAGTCTCCCCAATTCCAGGTTCGTCCTTCGGCTGCGTTTGCACCTGAGTTATTTAGAGGGCGGCGATTTGCACCTGGAATTGGTTGTTGAGTTGTTTCAGCGTCTCCTGCTCGCGGGCGACGTTCTCGCGATCAAGAGCCGCTTGCTTCTGATCACGATCTGACCAGGCTTATTATTTTTTCATCTGCTCTTTTATGTCGGCGAGCATATGGAGGTCTGGCCTTCGTACAATGGTGATGATCGGGCGCTGTTGGCTGTCCTCTGAGGTGAGGAGCCATTATTCTATGCGGTATGCTCGTGATCGACGATGTGTGGGGGCTATTGGTCCTGCCTTTTGACAGGGTACAGTTGTGGGCAATTGATTATTTTTGGGGGGCATCGATGCTAGAGAAGAGGCTTTTGAGAAAGTTGGAGGTTCGCTTGGATGGGAGGAAATCTCGAGGGTTGACTCAAGATCTCAATGAAAGCACCATTTTGTGGTTAAAAAAAACTCCGCCACAAGAGACTGGATGCACCGATCGAACTTGTCAGAGAGTACACAGAGAGTACACAGAGAAAGAAGATTTTTGGGTTAGGAGCACCGGCGTGGCGCCAACCTAAGATCTTCGAGCATGAGAATTAGTAGTTGGTAAGGATGGAAGACCGGTAGAGAAAAATTGCCAGTGTAGTGGTGTTGGACTAGCAAAGAAAAACTGCTAGAATGGTGTGATATGCACTCTAAGGATTAGGGAAGCAACTTCCTTCTCGTTAGAGATGTATTTATCCCGATAGATGCAGTAAAGTGGATGTGGATAGATGCAGGTCTTCAACTGTTCAGTTTAAATATGTTGATCCTTGTAATCGTTGAGACTGTATCTAAGTTGTTAGGATTGCTGTGTTGGAGGTTTATTGATTGTTGTCACCAACTGTTTTGCTTAGCTGTAAGATGACTTTGGACGAGAAAGACGATATAGTCACATAATAGATTCCGCGATTTGAATAAGTTCTCCTCGATCTGTCTGTTTTGATAGATAAAGTTGCCATGTGGCGGGACATTCGGTTCGGAGTCGCGTTGGTTCTGGGTGCAGTGCATGACTTCACACTCTGGACCCAGAGATGTCTTCAGAGAGAGTGATGGTGTACGTGTCATTAGGATGGTGGTGGTTCCGGAAGAGCTTCCGAGCACTTTCTCGTGTTCTTTTGGAGGACACATGTCACAATTCTGATAGAGGTCAAATTTTGACCACTACAATCTAATACACTAAAAGTGCCTCTATAACAAACTGGTAATCCTTCTTTACAGTGGGTAAGAGGTGAAAGGTTCAAATCATGCTTGCAACCAGCTATGGTCTAATCTTCAAAAAAATAAAAAATAAGAAATATGTGTAGAAATTGCAATCCTTGAAAAAAATATCTATTGATGTATTCTAAATATTCTTAGGAGCATAGTTTCAAAATTCGAATACCAGCCAATTTCGATATATATCAACAACATTATATCAGGTTTTCAGGTACCTAATGCAATTCTAGGCCTATAATATTAGCTGATTTCAAGTTGATGTTGCCAATATTGATGCTGATGCTGACTATGTTGATATTAAAAGCCATTGGTCGATATTGATACTGAGATTTCAACCGTAATTGCGATAGATAGAGGGAGGGAATGTTTGCAATCAAGTAAATAATCATTGACTGATTAATACTATTTTTATAAAGCAAATTGTTCAATTTGACTATCAACTATAGACCATTTAAATAATATTTTGTGGAGAAGTGGATTGTTTCCAAAGTTGACCAAATAATTATTCTTTAATTTTTAAATGATTACTGTGCATTTATTCACTATACAGTTGTATTTTAATTTTTCATCATTGACGATAGTTCTAAAATCAACTGTCATAATTAACCGTTTTATGTAAATCATTCATTGAGTTGCAGTGCTTCTTCCTACTTAATTCACCTATTTGTGTTCACGTGTGTGTCCCCTCTTGTAATAATTATGGACAAGGCTTAAGAATCCAATGTAAAGAAAGTCTTATTTCACACAATAGGCCACCATGCCTTATCATCACTATTTCTGTAATGATTATATCAGATCTCCTTGATGCCTTATCTTTGCTTTGACTCACATATATTTCATTTTTCCTGAAGTGACATGTGAAGAGATAAATGTTACAGTTTAAGTCCAGGTTGATAGGTTCTAACTATTGTATGCACATTTGTTAAATAGGGTTGTGTTTACATAGTTGATGCATACAAAGTTTACTGGACAAGCTGTACAAAAGGAGTTCACACGGGGCAAATGGTCCTACGATTAGTTGAAGCTATTGGTGAGAAAATATCCACAAGCTTATTTTTGTTGATACTCTTGTTATCTCAATAGTGACTTCTTTTACTGTTGCCACTTCTAGTCTATATTTCACCAATATGTTGTAGCAATTAGGAACACTTAACAATGGTCAAAGTATGAGATGTTGATATACCTCATCTTTTTGGATTGGAGCTCAAAGGATCAACAACGTGATTGCATCACTATCAAGAGGACTAGGTGGGAGAACACCATCTTTTTGGAGAAATACTTGCGTATATCGAGAACATCTCTAAAATAGTTTAGTTTAAAAATTGACATACATGCTTGAGATTACCTATAGTTTAATGTTGTTCAATTGATTAGTGTAATACTTTACATTGATTACATGATCATGCTAGCTATTTTTAGACATGATACTTGATTTCATTTGACCACATGCTCATATTGATAGTTTAGTTCCTATTGTTATTACTTTCATGCTTTGTTAGGTTATCTCCACGTGTAGGAACAAGTGATTCATAATATGTTTTATGTATGTACATGTGTATTTCTATTTTTTTTTTATAGATGATACTTGCATCTTGTTGAATACCATGTTTATGTTCGTATCTTGAGATCATCATTTTTTACTTTTAATCAAAATATTTTTTAGCATTTAATTCTCTAATAAGCAATTCAAATAAGAAAAGTAAAGAGCACCTCTACTCATAATTTAGAGGAATATTGAGATCCAGCATGTTAATAAAGCTACATCATATTTAAATAAATCCCCAACATACAATTAAATTCTCGTATAAATTATCATCAAATAAGGAAGGATCAAGTTCGATAAATGATTCACATAAAATCTACTCATTTAACTTCAATCACGAACTAATCAAATCCAAGATCCACTTAGATTGCAATCTAATTCATCACATCTCAATCCGAATCAAAATGGTAAATAACTAAACATAACCATCTTAGTAACCGGATCTAGAGTTCATATACATTTAACATTGAGTGTGTATCTGATCTATCATCATCGTAATACAGTTTAAGGTTAATAATCTTATTTTTCTGGAATCTTTACTATTTATAATTCTTCTAAAATATTTTCTTAAAATCAAATGATCATTCATCCAAACCATTTGGTTTCCGTAAATCAGCAACTATTTTCCTAATAATATTCACATTGATTTCATATCAGCACAATCTGAATAAGTCAAGAAACATACTAATTAATTTATACAACATTAAATACGAGAAGTTTGATAATTTCCATAATTATAGAGGGTTATTGATTCAAACAATATATGTATTTTCTATACTCAGAACTTTTGTAATAACTATATGCATGAATCAATTCAGGGCCAATTATTTATAGAATGAATTAAATAATGAAATTTTACGATTTTCTAGACGTTAGAAATTCACTGAGCAATTTAAATAAATGTACATTAAATAACTGATCAAAATCATTCAGTAAATAGTATTTAATTTAAAAAGATAAAAACACTCACTACAAAATTTAATAACAATAATGCATAAAAAAATAAATACTCACATTGAATATGTCGCGGATTCGGGTCGGATGCTTTGGTGGATCGGGTTCGCAACTGAAGCGAGTCGGGTTCACAAGCTATCGAGGCATGCTATGGTCTTCTACAGTACGGATGCAGCTGTTATCGGGTCGGGTTTGCATAATTTAGAGAGAGACTGAGAGAGGAGAGAAATACAGAGAGGGAAGAGACAGAGAGATGAGAGATGGAGGGGAGAGAGAGCAGGTAAAAGAGAGACACCCACACACGTAGAGAGAGCATAGGAGAGAAAATGAGAGTTGGGAAAGGGGAAGGGAATGAGATGGAGGAAAAGAAAAGAGCAAAGGGGTTGCGACAAGGCAGCGCCACCTGGGTGCTGGAGCGGCGGCAACGACGTTAAGGCAGTGGGTGGGGGTGCGGCGCGCGGCGACGACAAAGGTGGCTGCCAGTGATGCAAGAGGAAAGAGAAAGAGGGAAAAAGAGAAATGAAGGGAGCAAGGAAGAGGAAGTGAGCAGGGCGGCCTGAGGAGCAGGGCGGTGACGGTGTGCGATGGAGCTCGTGTGGGTAGAGTACGGCAGCGGCTGTGTTGTGGGCTCAGGCTATAGTGCGGTGGTCCGACGGCTTGTGCAAAGGCAGAAATAGGTTGCCGCGGAGGTGGTTGGCAAAGCAAGAAGAGGATAGAGAAGAAGAAGAGGGTGGGGTCGTGGATGCGCGTGGGGAGGCGTCGGCTGACGATGGAGCGGCGGAGATGGTTAAAGGAGGAAAAGGGGAGGTGATCTCGGAGTAGGTTGTCGAGAACGTCGAGATCTCGGGTGGTGGTGCAAGAGTTCGGTTGCATGTGGAAGGAGAGGAGGGGATGATGGGTTTCATAGTGGTGGCAGGCCAAGGAGGAGGTGGCATGGTGCAAGCAGAGATGGGGAGAAGAGAGATGAAGATGGCGGCATCTAGGGTTGGGTTAGGGTTTCATTTACGGTGAAGAAAGTAAGGAGAGATGTAAATAAGGGGGAGATGGATATTGGGCTTGGGCTCCCTTTGGGCCAAAAGAAAAAAATAAAGAAAAATTAAAAATGAGAAAGAAAAAGAGATAATACAATAAATTTAAAACAATGATAATAATTGATAATAACTATAATTTATTTAAACTAACAATGGTGATTTATAAATCTAGTTCAATCTACTAATTAACAATGATAAATACATTTCAAATAAATTGTTTAAAAACATTAATATAGTATTACTAACTTGGGATATTACATTTTACCCACCTTAATAAAAATTTTGTCCTCGAAATTTCAAATAGGTGAGAAAAATGATAAAAAGTTGATCAACAGTGGATCAAGATTGATAATGCATAGATGTGAATCAAGAATAGGCACGATGAGATAGGATTCAAAAGAAAAATGATCGATCGCGGATAACGTCTTCTCACTCCCATGTCGCTTCTCTCTGTGCATTATGGGCCCACCACGCTTTCGTTGTGCTCCTCTGATTTCTGCTGCCGACTTCAAAATGGAGTGCTCAATCTTGAAGAGTCAAAAATTAAGAAAATGGAATCGAGATGGAATTGGAATCAAGAAAGTCCAGACACTCTGAAAGGAACCTGTTGGCAGATCTTCTCACTAAAGCAGCTTCACCAAAGGTGTTATCTGTTTTATGTAGCAAGCTGGGCATGATTGGTATCTATGCTCCAGCTTGAGGGGGAGTGTTAGATTAGATAAGTGGTTATTGGGTTTCTACCCGTTATCCCATATCCATCTATTGTATTATATACTTGTTTCGCCTCTGATGAATAATATAATTAAGGGCTTTTGGCTTATAATAGATTCCAATTTAAGATACCCGATATTTTATTGGGGCGGTCTGATTCCGATACGATATGACCGATTCGTATCGAAATCGGCCGATATTTCAAACCATGTCCCAGTATTAGTAGCTTGAATAGTAATATGTTGACACGAAGAATGAAGAACCTGACAATTCCAGATATTCTGTCTCCAACATATCCAAATCCCGCCTTTAGGTGAATGGATGTAATTGTTACAGAAATCCCAACCTTGAGGTAAACATCTAATCATTTTGTGCTTTGTGTGCCCCTGATCATGGTCTCCACTAGAACTACGAGTGAAGGATTAAATTTAACAATGTGATCTATAACATCTCTATTTCTTTCTTTCAAATTTAAGCCTTTAACATTCCAGGTTAGAATAGACATTTACTTGAGTTGATATTCTCTTTACTAAGTCTCACACCTCTCCTTCAGACAGTTGGAAGTGTTCTCTTTACCTTCTTTCCTTTTTTGATTGGTTTTTGAATCTCACATTCCTCCATCATTATTTTCCATTATGGATTTTTTTGGACCGTTAGGAAGTTGGATCTCTGTGGTATCATCCTCATTAGCTCCTTCAGGTTCAATGCCTTATTCATCCTCTGCTGTATCTGAATCGTGTATCAGAGTATCAGATACTGTCTCTGACTTCATTTCTGCAATTTATATGAGGCTCCTCTCCTAACAACTCATCATGGGAATACTGTTAGGGCTTTCAGTAATAGGACATGGAGGAGCTTTATCTGGCAACTGATTCCTGTCATCTCCATTGCTGGCTGAAATATCTGTCAGGTTTGAATTGCTCACTGGCCTTTGTACACATCCCTCTGCTTGTTATTTTGGATTTCTCTGGCCCCAGTATCTGTATCACCATAAATTGCAGAATTTATAGTCTTACTAATTTCCTCAGCGTTAGCATTATTCTCGTGAACAACTGGACTCACATTGTGTGTCTTTATAGAATAAGGGTAGTATGTTCCTCAACAATAGCATGGAAGCACTCAGCTCTGCCACCAACAAATGTATCCTCTGTAGTATGGTCTTGATCATTGTTTTGAGAAGCAGCAGTGACAGTGGCAGTAACACTTGTGTTGGGTAACCAAATTTCTTTGGCAGGACAATGAGCCGCTACATGACCAAAGCATTGACATTTCTTGCAAGTCGGGAGTGTCCACTCATATTTAACATCTATGTTTACTCTCTCTCCCCTTCAGTTTCAAGACTAACAGATTTTGGAAGAGGCTTCTTGGCATTGATTTTGATGAAGCACCTTGCGTAAGCAATCCTTTCATAAGAAGTGGTTGCTTTATCCATGAACAATGGGATCCCAACTAGACTAGCTATTTACTGATGATGGTTTTTGACCAAAATTTGAGATGGAAAGATGGAAAGCTCACCTATAAAGGGACTGATGATAGCAGTGCTCTCTCAAGTCCTGTATTGGGAGACCATTGTTCAAGATAATCAGTCTTCCATAAAAAAGCCATGGCCCTGTTCAAAGAATCCTTTTACATTCATCTTTAGTACCAATTATAAAGAAAAAATAACCATTTACCCTTGAGTGGATATCCAATGAACAGGCAGGCTTCCACAACCTTGATACACATGCTTTCAAGTGCATGCAATAGGGTTATCCGCTAACACATAACCCAGCACAGTATTTTCCAATCTAGAAATATTGTCATCAATTTCAGATTTGTAATTTTAGGATACACACTACCATCAGAAGAAGATATAGGTTGAACATAGGAAAACGTACAATCTTCTTCAAGTTTCCTACCCAGCATGCACTCATCTTTACATGTTGTTGCGAAAGAACCTGATGCAAATTGCCAGGGAGACTGCTTCTTGCCAGGCTCAATAGTGTCCGAGCGGGCTTTTATGGTGGTGTGAAGTTAGGCACTCTTTGCTTGCTTGCCCGTTCAGAATTGGGTGGTCATATACCTCATCTTATATATGTATAAGAGAGTAGTGATCAGGTGCAAAGCTTTATTAATGTGAGAACCTGTGAAAGACTTGTTCAGACTGTTAGATGGGATTGGATTACAAAAGAAGACTGGGATTTAATTAAGAAACAAACAATCGCATTAAACAACATCAATGTCTATTTGTTAAAGTTGGTTCACATATAACGACAAAAATCTATACCTTGATGTTTTTCCCTTCCCTTATTGTTGCATTTGCCGCTCTTCTTTCTCCTAATCTCTCACCTTTGTCTCTATTCAATGGATCTCTCCCTGAGCCTGCAAGGGACGATGTAGAGAATGCAGACTACTATTGCAAGGGACGATGTAGAGAATGGAGACTATTGCAAGTGGCAATGATGAGAATGGAGACTAGATGGATACTCATCTTGGACCACATGCCCCATATGCCTTCATCTGAATCCTCCAAACTACTCATTCAAAGCATGATCAAATTCGCTTCCTTGAAAAGAAAAAAGTCCGTAAAGGAAGCATAATAAAATCAGTTTCCTTTACCTGAACTTTAAGATTGAAAAGAAAACTTAGAGTTTGGGAGAGGGAACATTTTTGAGCATTATATGGACTCTATTTATTGATTATAAATAATATTCTAATACATTGGTGCTCAATCTATTACTATGAGTTCTGGTTGATTTTTCCCCCTTTTTAATGATCGAGGAAGCAATTCATGTTTGAGGGAAGGTATGATCCAGCCCTCATACAACACCATTCACATGGAGAATCGTAAGGCTTCTTTTCTATAGAAGTTGGTTCATGTTTTGCAGGGAGGGCGCGCGCGCGCGTGCAAGTAGGTTCTTCACGAGAGAGATGGGAGAGAGGAGGCAAAAAAGAAGAAAATGACAATGAAGAGGATGGTTCAGAATTCACATGAGATTGGTTTTTAGTATGATTAGTTGTTTCTTAATTAAATCCCATCCATCCTTTGTAATTCAATCCATACAATGATCTGAAAAGGTCTTTCACAACTTCTTATGTTAATAAAGCTTGCACCTGATCACTCTTCTCCCCCCTGAACGCACATTCTTTAATAGTAGACTCCCTGCATTTTGTCTGACGTATGAAAATAGTAATGTCACATTCCGAATTGAGACTGCGACCAGCATTATGGTACATCCATAGTAAGCCTAAGAATTGCATAGTTAACAATACCTACATAGGATTATAAAGAAAATAATAATTACAAAGGTGCACATCGTATCTAATGTGGATATAATTTAACAAGTTTGGATTCTTGATCTTATGACCTTGGATTTTACTCTAACCTATGATTCTCTCCGTTACTATTCTGCGAAATAGATTATGGGTTAGTATTGTCGGGCCATAAATAGATGGGTTAGCATTGTCGGTCTAGGCCCGACAACAGACTCGACGAACGAGTAATATTCTGATAAAATGTTAAAAAACTTAGATAAAATTAATGAGAAGAGAATACTTGGATCTGAACTCTACAAATATTAACTACTTTTACTTGAAATTCTGAACCTTTAACTAGCCAAACAAATAGTATTCTTACTCTACCGTGGCAAGTTAACTAAAATGATTTTTTTTAACTAGCCAAACAAATAGTATTCTTACTCTAACCGTGGCAAGTTAACTAAAACGATTTTTTTTAACTAGCCAAACAAATAGTATTCTCCATGGCAAGTTAGCTAAAATGATTTTTTTTATATGATTTAGATTTGATGATATCTTCCTGAGCCAATGATTTATTGTAATTTTTGTCCAAAAGCTAATTTAGTGATTCTTTTCCCATTTTCATTTTTTTGGGATTTAAATTCACATTTTAACTATAATGATATGACATTTGTACTTTCGAGATAACTTGTACATTCTCAATTATTCTTTTGGTCTAATCCGATTCATAACCAACACTACTCATTACTGGTATACTCTGGAAATGAATCCAGAAACAAAAGTATACATGAAACCTGTACAACTATCAGAAGCGTAGCTCATATATACATCTCTTGTCTAACAATAAACAATAACATGATAATCATTCGACAGACTAAGAAAAATATATCATGACACTCCTTGCAGTCTTCCAATTACATACACAACACACTAACGGCACATATATAACATTTCATACCTTAGCATACGTAACAAACATTTCGTGTCATACATTCTATAGCCACCGGGCATCGTCCGGAGACCAGTCTCATCATATCGTACATTCCCCAATCATCAGGCACCATTCTTAGACCAGTCCCATCATCACTCACAATACAGGGCCCCTTCACACCTCTACACAACTAACTCTGCTTCATGCACCCCATCACACCCCCACGCAACTACCCTTGGCTCCATTACTATATCACACACACAACATAACATAGGCACCATCGCACATATCACATCCCACACATATCATAGAATATTTCTAATAAAATGAAACATGTTATTTACAAGTATTTCATATATAATGCAAGATAACACAATACATAAACAAACTAATTAAGAGAATTAACCAATTTAGTTTCAGTCATATCAAGAGTTTCTATATATAACCCCAAATTTGTAATTGGTATCGTACTTCATGCTTTACTAACCAGCGAAGTCTTATTAATAGCTAATTTTATATTATATCATTTCTATACAAAATGAGATTAGCCTCTTAACTAAATGAAATCAAACTATCCATTTTAAGATTGAATCAAGCCATACTTTCATTGGCTAATTATTCAAATTAAGAATGAATTGAAAGGCTAGTTTACTTCTATTCCAATTATGGAATTATGACCAAACTTTCTTAACTTAAATCAGTTATAACACATGACACATTAATCCGATGGAATGATAACACGACTCGTTGGAAAGTAGACTTATTAAGCTTTTCAACGACATATTATATGGTAGTAACAAAAGTTTTAAAATAATCCAAATTCGACATATAATTCTCTGGTCTACAGAATTCTGCACAACATCTTAACTTTAATATCGATTGCCAACTCTTTAAACTATCTCCGTACTTTTAGGTTCCAAAACATAAAAATATCATATTTTCTAAATTACTGCTGAAGAAATATTAAAATCACTAACTTATTCAATATATGTAAGATAAAAGAACTTAAAGTTTATATACTACCTTGGTAAAGTCCTTTTTCTTTTTCCTTCTTTACCTTTCTTCCGCTTCTGTTTCTTCTCTTCTTTCTCTCTTTTTCTTGTCTTCTTATTTTCATCTTGTCCCACAACATAGAAGCAAGGATATATGGTGCAAGTAGAGGGGATAAAAACAAATTAATATTGGAGAGATGAAAAGGTTTCCGCAAGTGAGAGAAAGAGAAGCTTATATCTCATCTTAAAGGGTTAATACACGTCATAAGCTAGGTGTCAAACAGTTCTCTCTCCTCTCCTAGACACCTCGCATGCTATGTGTCAAATTCTCTTTAGTTTTAGTTACATAGTGTTTAAATTTGTCTTCCATATTAATTAGATTTAACCATACTTAATAAGATGAACAATTTAATACATATAAACTAAATACGAAAGGAAACTAAAGTAATACACAGGCACACACATACATACAACTCACTCATGTATCATACAGACAGATTTTTACACAACTACACACACGGAAGCACACACACAGATACTAATATTTAGAGTAATGTTCATACTTCCATATACTCAAGCCATCTTATGTCATTATAAAATGTGTTATATTTCCATATAGTCAAGCCATCGTAAGTCATTATAAAATATTTTGAATACAAGAGAAGTCATTTTATATTTTTCCGCAAATTTTCAAGCCACAAATTCTTAAAGTGCAATAATTAATACTTTCATATAACTTGGTTTGGATTCTTCAGGGTATTACAAGTAAGTTTTATATTTTTTAAGTGAATAAAAGTCATTAGAATTTCATGATCTTTAGAGGATTGTATCTTAATTGTAGTTCAAGCTTCTAACTCTTTGCACGCTATCCTATTTTCCCTGTGCTTTTGTGCAAGGACACCTCTATCATGACGCCACACCCCTTATCAGACAAGTTTAAACACCGAGCTTTTGTGACACTCTTTGCACACGTGTTAGACACTACTCAAACGTCTGCTCAATTATATATATTATAATTTAGGATACTTTCTTTAATTTGGGATAGGTGACATACACTTGTTGGGCACGTGTCCTGCCTTTATCCATATTACATCTCTTATACATTTCTTCAATCTTTTGGTGGAGTAAGATCCTTTCTAAGATTGATGGTAAATTGGACTAAGCTCCAGAATATCAGCGAACACTTGTTTAATTGTCCCATTGCAACATTTGGTTAGTTTGGAGGGGAGATATTATCTTTTCTTTTTTCCAACAAAGAGAAAGAAATTTAAATCATTCTTAAAAAAAGTTGCTAGCTCATGAAAAGAAAAGAATCACAAACAATAAAACCACAAGTAATGTTTAAACACAGTACATTGAAATTAGGGATACACCCATTAGAGAAGACGATGGAGGCCCACTAAACTTGGCTAACTAAAGAGAATACATCAATGGGTGCCCTTGTCCCTAGAAATATTATTCCACATTTTGAACTCTTAATCGCACTTGAAAGAGCCAAAATGAGTACTCACAAAAATGCGGAGAAACCTGAAGGCATGTGACCTTCCAAAGCAAGTATCTGAATAATGATTGGAGCTTTCTCTATATGCACCTTGTACTCCATATCTTCACATCTTGATGAGAAAAGGCCTGACATGATAATACTGATGATTATGTTTTACCCAATATTTAAAATAATGATAACGTTTTTCTTCTGTTATGTTAACATAGGTTATAACGTAATGCATAACGTAAGTTACGCGATTTAATATTTATTTAATAAAAATAATTATATGTACTATATTAAAAATTTTATAAATAGAAAAATAATTTTAAAAAATTTAAAAAATATCAAAACAATATATAACACATTTTAGCAAGTCTCACAACAAATTTCACATTCACAAGTTATAATTCATAATTTCATCTACACAAACAACAATATGATCCACATATTTCATTATAATTCATAATTTTTAACCATGTTATTCAATCTACACAAGATTCATAATTCAATCCACAATAATTCATAAATCAATTATAATTCATAATTTTTTAGTCGCATTATAATTCATAATTCAATTTACAATATGCTAGTAAATTATACCCCAGTGTACTTCACTCTCTCTTATATTTTACCCCCGATCTCTCTCTGTTCTCTCCCTCCATCACCTCTCTCCCTCCTATCTCTCTTTTTGCTCTCTCCTCTTGATCTCTCTCTGCTCCCTCTCCCTCGGGAAAGAGCAGAGAGAGATTAAGAGAGATCGGGAGAGGGAGAGAGCAGAGAGAGGGAGTAACTGAGGGAGAAAGCAGAGAGATATCGGGGGGAGAAAAAGATCCAGGGGGTCGGGGGAGAGAGCTTACTTGTTGGAGATGGAGAACCACTGCTTAAGACATCGGGGAGAACCACCAGAGGTAGGTCTTCTTTGTTGTCGATTGGAGAGAGGTACGTCTTTCTCTTGCTTCTTCGTCTTCTTCTCGGTGCCGATGAGGAGACGACGATGAGGTTGCAGAGAGGACGAGTGAGCGAACGGGAGAATATGGGTTTTTATTTATAAAAAGTTGACTTGCACCGTAACGTTGGTTATGATACATTACATTAATAACGTAATGTAACGTAAGTTATGGGCAAAATAATTATAGTTATCAAATATTGTATTTTTTTGACCTGTTACATAACGATTGATTGGCGTTCTGTTATATAACGAGTTATAATGGGTTTTTTAAAACGCTGGTTTTACCTTCCATATGAGAAGTAGAAGGATCTAATTAAGATTAATAGATTTATAAGTAATTGACCATATTAAACATCTGGGTGGTACTACTTAACATTGTTCAAAATTTTGGAATCAGAATTGGCTGACAGTTTTAGGTATCGAAATCTGCTATATCAAACATTTTGTCTTAGTGATATCGGTCTCGGTAAAAAATTTAAAAAATTTAAAATATTGTTTATATAATTAGTAGCATTTTGACATATTGTTTTAAAAATAATTGATGGAATTTAAAGCACATTTAGACAAAACATTATATGCAAAGTAATTGATGCAAAGACAAATTAATAGGGTGTTTACAAAAAATATTAGAATACAATTAATATAACAAACTAATTAATTTTATTTTGATATTCATGACAACCATTTTCTTACTATTTTCTAACATTTTCTAACATTTCAGAAAATTAATTAGTTAATTATATTCATTGCAACTATTCTGTAACAAAACTTTAACAATTTTTTGTATGAAAGTAAGTTTAAACAATTAACCTAACAAACTCATGTATAATTATCTAACAAACTTAATTATATTCATGACAACCATTTTTTAATCATTTTTTAACATTTCTTAAAAAATTAATTACTTTTATCGGAGAGAGAAATTTATTGCTCATTTTCTAACTGTTTTTAACATCTTTTCTAACAAATAAAGTTTTAAGAAACAATTAATCTAAAAAATTATTCTTGTTGGTTACCAATTTTAATTTTTTCTCAAAGTTCTCTTTTGGGATTGTAGAGGTAAATTCGTAAATTAGGAGAATAGGTTAATCGCAAATACCCGATAATTACGTGAAAAACCTGAAAAAATCACAGTACAAAGAGAGAATTCACTATCAGCGAGATTACGACGACTTTTCAATACTCTATTACAATATCAATTCTCTAGGGTTCGATCTCTTGCAAAGAAGGAATAATCGACTTTATAGCTGAGGGTAGAGGAGCTGGGCCGTGGCCTCTGAGATGTTCGCCTCTTGATTAGTTCATGAGTGCAACTGCATGTAGCGCCCCACCTGAAATTGATTGAGTGGTGCATGATCTTCGGAGATCATGTCAGTTGGCGAGAATTGTGGCTCAGATTCGCATTTATAACCCCATGTGCCAGGTTGTAAACGTTCTGTTAGTCAGGTGATCGGGTGAGATTTGTACCCCCACGATCTGTGAGATTTGTCAGGTGTCAATCTTGCAGGGGTCACAATTTTGAGTCTTTGACCACAATAGATGCCTCCTTCATCTCTTCTTGGAGTCTCTGGTCTGGAAGTAGAGAATGCACCCAATTTCTTGAGGAGGGGTGGCCGTCAAGGCAAGGGCTTGTTATAAGCTGTTCTCTGAGTAGCCGTTTGGGCGAAGGCCCGATATAGTCTGTTGGATGAGCCTCTGTCATTTAGGAGACTCCCTTGAGACACACGAGATGCCGTCGGGCGAGGGCCTGATGTAGAGATCTCCGAGTAGTCGTCAGGACAGGGCCCGGTATAAGTTGTTCACTGAGTAAGCCAACAGGTTGAGGACTCGTTATAGGCTGTTGAGACACTCGAGAGATGCTGTCAGGGCGAGGGCCTGAGGTAGGCAGATCTCCGAATAGTTGTCAGGGCGAGGGACCTGTGTAGGTTGTTCAGACACTCAAAATTGTTGAGAAAGATGCAACACAATGTGAACTTTTTCATTCAATATAAGTGGATACACATAATATCGTTTCAGATGAAAAGAGTTCCATTGCTTTTCGAGTGCTTTCCTGTCTTGATCAGCCATAGTGTACGAGCCATTGCCTCCTCTGACTTCCACAATGTATGGACTCTCCCATTTTAGTCTGAACTCTCACGTTTCTTCCTTGATGCTTTGGATGACTTGCTTTAGGACTAGGTCACCAACTTGAAATTCGTGGGGCTTCACTTTCTTGTGATGAGCAACCTTGATTTGTTGTTGGTAAGCAACAATGTGTATCAGAGCTTCCCGTCATCTTTCCTCGGATTGACCTTGTGTTAGGTGAAGTTGGATGGTGTTCTGGTCTTGATCAATTTTCCCTGTGAGGAGTGTTGGCATGCAAATATCGACAAGGTAATGGCCTCTGTCCCATAAACTAATGAGAATGGAGTTTCACCCGTCGGGTTGCGCTTGGTAGTCCTGTACGTCTATAGTAATTCGAGAGTTCTCTACCCACTTGCCTTTCATTTTATCAAGACTCTTGCACAAGTTGTCAGGATAGTGTGATTACTGATTTCAGCCTAGCCGTTACATTGTGGGTGATCTTGTACTTAGAACAGAAGCTCGCCACTTGCTTGCTCTAAAAATGGTCTCATTGTCGGAGATGATGGTATGAGGAAGGTCGAAGCGGCACACGATATTTTGCCAGAGGAACTTAATAATTTGTTGCCCTTTGACGTCGGAGAGCGGCACTGCTTCCCACCCACTTGTGAAGTAGTCCGTGGCCACTAGCAAGAGTCTGAACTGAGGTAGCGCACAGGGAAGATGACCTACCACATCAAGCCCCCATTACATGAAGGGCCAGGGACTCCGCAGAGTGTGGAGGTCCGCGCTGGGTCTTTTTAAGATGGAGCAAACCTCTGACATTGCGGGCATTTCTTCACGTACATTTTTGGCGTTATTGACATCTTCGGCCAGTAGTATTCTTAGTTAATGGCTTTGTGGGTAAGAGACTGATCTCCCACGTGGTTCCCACAGTCACCATTATGAATCTCTTGCAACACGCTCCTGGCTTCCTCGGCCCAAGGCACCTTAATATAGGTCAGAGTGTAGCCTGGAGTATGACTTTTTATTATAGGAGTCTTTCGAGGAGTACATATCGGGTGACGAAATGCTGCAACTTCTGAGTTTCAGCCTTGTCGGGGAGCGTCCCCATCTTTGAGAAAAGATATGATAGGGTCCTTCTACCCCGGAGATAAATCTAGACGCAAGACTTCCTTGTCGGGCTTGTGAATGCTCAGCTTTGGGATGTGCTCAACGGGAATCTCGCGTCTAAATTGGAACTCGACAGCTGAAGTTAGTGTGGTCAGGGAGTCTGTATGGCTGTTATCGGATCTCGGGATCTGCTTGAAGTCATAACGGGAGAATTTGGCTTTCTAGGTCGTGACTTTTTTCAAGTACGCGGCCATCTAATCGTCTTTGGTTATGTCCGTTGATTTGACTTACTATGAGTACTGAATCACACTAAACTTCAAGCTCCACGACTCTGAGGGTGGTCATCTTGAGGCCTGCAATGACTGCTTCATATTTGGCCTCGTTGTTGGCTCAGAACCTGAGGGTGTAAGACTGCTCGATGATGGCTTTTTCTGGGGTAGTGAGGATTATCCCAACTCTGACGCCCTTTCCATTTGATGCTCCATCCACATTCAAGATCCACCCTTTCAAGATGTTACTCTGTGGTGGAGATTCTTGGTGTGAACTTGGCAATGAAGTCCGCCAAGATTTGCCTTTTGATCGCTGTCCTCAGTTCAAAGGTGACTCTGAGGTGTCTAATTTCTGTGACCCACTTGGTGATTCTATCGTTAGTCTCAGAATTCTTCACAATGGTCTTAACAGGTACTCCATCAGCACGATGATAGGTAAGGACTGAAGTAGTGCTTCCATTTCCTCATGGTGATGAAGAGAGAGAACACTAGTTGTTCAATTCTTATGTATCTTGTTTGAGCATCGATCAAGGACTTGCTGATATAGTAGACCAGCTTATGGATGCCCCTATCTTGCTGCACCCACTTCAGTGTCGAAGACTGTGACGTAGAAGAACAACGTTTGTCGGAAAGTGGCTTGGATAGAAGTGGAGGAGACGCCAGATAAGCCTTCAGACTTTGAAATGTTGCTTCGCACTGATCGTTCCAACAGAAGTCAACTCCTTCTTGGTAGCCATAAAGAATGGCTTGCACTTATCAGTTGATCTTCTAAAGAAGCGGTTGAGGCAAGTGAGGTGACCGTTGAGGATCTGGACTCCTGAGTGGTTGGAGACTTCATCTCCAATATAGCGGATATCTGGTTGGGGTTGGCCTCGATTCCTCACTGAGCGACTAGATACTCGAGGAACTTGCCAGAAGCTACCCCGATGATATATTTCTCGGGGTTGAGCTTTACATCTCACAAACATGTCGTCAACATATACCTCCATTGTGTTCCTGATCAGTTCCTAGAAGACTTCATTGACCATCCGATGGAAAGTAGCTTCGGAGTTCTTCAAGCCGAAGGGCATGACTTTGTTTCTCCACTTCGCCCCTCCCTTGGAGGAGCAGTTGGTAGAACTCCGGGTAGCATCCTCAATTTAAATATACTTCTGGGCTCTCATTTTGGTAATCTTGTGCATCACTCTATGTTTATCCTTGTAGAAAGAGTGGGAGACTTGCAGCCCATTAATGAATGCGGTGGCAGCCATGTTGTCATTGTATTTATACACGAGCCATTTGGCTGTAGAAATAAGTGGCATACTGTTTGAGGCTATCCCCAAGCTTCATTTTGATGGTGAGGAGGTGGTTATTGTTCTTCTTGAGCCATCGTCGGGAAGCGTACTGGTGGTAGAAGGCCTGCTTCACCTCCTCGAAGCTCCGAAGAGATTGCCTCGGGAGCGTGTAAAACCAGTTTGTCAGCGACGCTTTTGAGACTGGACGAGAACACGCGACTCAGGAGTAGGTCATCGTGAGAGTGGATTGCCATCTTGTCTTGGTACGGACGAAGATGTTGGATGGGGTCGGTTGCTGCCGAGTAGCACTCAAAGCTCAGCATCACGAACTTCCTTGGGAAGTGATGATAAGTGATCTTCTCAGAGAGTCGACGGTCCTTAACCCGCAAGGCTTCGTCTCCTTTCGGAGAAGTTGACTTGCCCTCTCAATCTACTTCCGGACGATCTCCTCGATGTCCTCCATGTGATGAGCCTTTGGAGCCTGTATGACCCAAAGTTCATGAAATGTTAAGTGCCACTCGGAGAGAGTGAGCTGTCGCGCCTCTGATTGCTCTCTGTGCGAGCGGCCAGAATAGTGCTAGGTGGCGGAGACGGAAAGTGCGAGACCCTTATATCCTCGCGGTTTCCTGGTAGATTGCGACCTCCACAGGGACGAGCTGGTTCTGGATGTGAACCGCTGCGTATCTCTCCAAGGCTACCTTCTCGCGCTAACGAGCCGCATCTGCCTTTTGTTCGTCCAACTGTCTCTGAATACTGGAGAGCATTTGGACGAGTTTGCTCTTGGAGGGGAGTCGAGTCTCATGAGCATTTGCCCCTACCCCCGGGACAGTAGGCGGAGAAGACAGCCATTCTCCCGCGTCTTCGATGAGCACGTTGGGATGTTGAGGATGATGATTGGTGGCCTCAGCGTCTTGGGCGACCGTCGATTTAGCCTACGACGCGGCCGAGTCAGCGACACATGTGGGGCTCTTCTTCGATTGGGCCATTTCGACTTCGAAGAGGCTTTTTGAGGAGGGAAAATGGTTTGGAATTGAGATAACTTTAAGTGTGGACTCAGAGCTTTCAACGAAAGCACCAAAATAAGAGGTAAATTCATGAGGGAATTTATCTACACTCAAATTGTAAAGTAGGAGAAAAGTCAGAGAATTATGTGAAAAACCTGAAGAGAGAAAAATCATGGTGCAAAGAGAAAGAATTCACTAAATCAACGAGATTGCAATGAGTTCTCAATACGCTATTATAAGGTCAATTCTCTAGAGTTCGATTTGCAAAGAAGGAAGAGATCGGCTTCACGGCTAAGGGTAGAGGAGTTGAGTCGTGGCCTCCAAGATGTCCGCCTCTGGATCAACCCATGATCGAAACTACATTTAACGCCCTACCTGTAATTGGCTAAGTGGTGCATGATCTTCGGAGATCATGCCGGTTGGCGAGGATTGTGGCTCAGATTCGCATCTATAGCCCCACATTCCAGGTTATAACCGTTCTGTTAGTCAGTGGTCAGTTTGTTAGTCAGTGATCGGTTGAGATCTGTTAGATGAAACTGGATCTGACCTGTACCCCCATGATCTGTGAGATTTACCAGATATCGCAATCTCGCAGGGTCATAATGTTGACCACTACAGGGATTGTTGGAAGGGAGAGGAGTATTTATAATCTTAAAAAGGAGTAAGTATGAGATTCTCTTGAGCTCGCGAATAATCATTGTACCCACGAGGCACTGAAAGTGATATAAGATTTAACACCACTTTTCTGTAGTGTCATATTAAGATCTTGATGGAATTAAATCAATAGCGCAGGGTCGTTGTCAATTAATCAAATTTTTACGCTACAGAATGGAAAGATATTGTTAAATTTGTTGCAGTTTGACAATAGTTGTGTTGGAATCGACTTGAATCAGAATAAAATTCGGCAATATCGTCCGATTCTGCTTGATTCTAGCCAATTCTATATATCAATTCTTCTGACCAATTCCGGCTGATTCTGACCAATTCTGGACGATTCCGATTAAATACCACCGATTCTATCTCGGGTCGGCCAATTCCGATACAATTCTCCTAATTCGTATCGGAATCGGCTGATTATTCGAATCATGCTACTTAATATGTGAACAATTAATTGGTTTAACATTTTTTGGCTAGACTTTTATTTAATTCATTGCAGTAATTTCTCTCGACTTGCATCAGATTGGGAATGGGGATACTCAAGATTATTATCACTTCTTTTATTCTACATGCTGATATCAGTACCTGTCCTGCTCCATATTATGAGTTCTGTTACGACTTAAATCAACTTTTGCCATATTTCTAGTCCTTGTTACTTCTTATTCACGTGCTTATGCTGTTGCTCTTCTTTTTCACAGATGTCTATCTTGCTGGTACTGTTATGTTAATATTTGGTATGGGCTTGTATGGATTATTTATCAGCAATGTACCTCCTGGAATCCCTCCTAATGTGGACCGTGCACTAAGAGGATCTTCTTTGTTTGGAATGTTTGCGCTTGAGGTAAAAGAAGTAACTAGTGGATATCTAGCACTAAGAGTTTTAACTTTCTCGCATTTTTGAGGATAATTGCTTCTAAGTTTAGAATCTTCCTCTTTTACTTGAATCAAATTGTTCTGCTGTTCCAAAGCTTCATTATACTTCAGATGCATATAATTTAATGTTGACAACAGATGTACATACATGATAATAATGTTTGTCTCTATGCACTCCAGATTAGGATTATCTTTCTGTCCATTTATTATGTACTTAAAACACCCATGTGACAAGGGACATGGTGTTCTATATGAATTTATTTATCATTATTGTTTATTGATTGATTAATTTATTTTTTATTCTTGGAGTTCAAACAAAAGTTGAACCTCAAACATTTTGCTGACTGCAAAGGGACTTGACCATTGTGCTACGGTGACGCTTGCATATCGTTATCAGTTTATTGTACATCTGTGTACAACTTAAAATTCTCTCCAATTCTTCCTAGTAGGCTTTGCAGATAGTAATTGAAGCTATAGCATAATTCCTAATTGGAAGAGTCAGAGTTGCAACTTCTATCTAGCACTAATAAGTAATAACATTTGTATTGGTGAAACTCTCCTCCAAATAGGTTGGATATATGCATGCATGCATGTATAAGTATATATGTACATATATAAGTATTTACACTACACATGTATGTATAAATTTGACAACGTTGTGTTTGTTTAGGAAATGAAAATCATATATTATTATTTAGTATGCTCCCCTATCATCTGAGACATATGTCTGACATGGATGGCACAAGACGAGCCATGATAGGCACATTCCTCATCACTTTGACTAAAAACCATGTAGACCATTGCTTTTCGTCAAATTGGGAACACCTTACTGTTGATTTACAAAAGTTGCTTTAAACCTCAGACATTATACACGCTGCAAAAAACCCACAGAGAAAGAGATGATGATTTTATATTTCCAATGTTACAACAATTAGAACAAAGTCTTTATTCCATAACTCTATGAAACCCTAGCCACCGTCTTCCTCATAATCAAACTAATAAATAGATGGTTTTTGCCTTCGAAAATTGACGTTTCTTCACATGCTTACTTCTGAATTCTTGGAGTGCTTTCATATCCAAAGATCCAAAACACAACTGGGAAAATAGATTTTACTAATTATTTGGTTGTGCTTATATGTACTTTTATGAGAGAGAAAGTTGCAGACATCAATGGATAAACCAACAAGCCTGAAGTCAGAGTATGTGGTAAGAATGTCATGATGAAGTCTGGTTTGTGGGTTCCATGATATGTTAGTCATACATTATTGTTTCTTAGGATGACGAGTGTGAGAACATTTAATCTAGGGAAGAAAGAGTTAAAAAACTACTATCCAAGCTCGGTTTTAGTGGTGGTTCGTGTGTGTGTGTCGGGGGAGGGGGGTCCCTTTTTCCTAATAGGCTGTGGAAAATTTTAGATCAATATTAGTGAGGTACATAGTAGTGGTACATGAACGATGCCCAAACAAGTAAGAGGATAGAATTTGTTACTGGATGATTCAGATAAGAGTAATGTGAGGACAACCTAGGTCCTCAATGTCCAACTTTACCTCGATTGAGATTCTGAGAATCATGTGCAAATGATTTATGGAGGAATTGAGATGTTCCAATGTATTTTCCATGCATACCATGTAAAATTATCCTTGTAGGATTAGTTCTTTGTCATGTATGAGGTATCTAGCTTTTGATCTAGTGTACTCGTTATCTAGGAACATTAACATCACAGTAAGCTTCCGAGCACAGTTGGTTCATGAATTCACCCTTAGATACAAATCCTCTTCCACATCTCTCATCGTTGGCATTTTTGTGACTTAATGCAATGCCCTATAAAGACCTTGTTGAACCCTCAATGTTTTCAAGTTGGAGTATGTCTTGGTCTCAAATCTCTCCATGAAAAAGCTCTAACTAAGCGGGAGAGACCTTGGGAGCTTTAGAGAACCTCCCATAGTCTTGCAAAACAATCAAGGGTTAGCGTCATCAATTTTGGCCCTACAACTGCCCTTCGACTCTCAAGTCTGTATCCAGTTTTAGAGAAGAAAGAAAGATATGTGAGACTAACGAGAATAAGATACCTTTGGAGAAGGTTTGAATCCATATTTATAGAGTAAGAGATACCTGGGAAGTGATTGGAGAGACCCCGCCATGTCAGCATTGCTTGACAACAAGTTCTCTGTCTTCTAAGATTTAGTGTAGGATGTGGTCAAATAGTTAAGGTACTGACCAACTCTATTAGATATATCCTTCTCTTAGCTTTGACACAAGCCCAAGCTTATAGAAAACAAACATAATACGAGGAAGATATCACCTAAAAAAGTCGAAGGTGTTCGTCTCTTTAGAACCTGTCCGAATTTATAGGCGAATTGAATCCTACTTTCAGTAGCATTCCAATTCCTAGCTTATTACGAAGCACCAATACTCTTAGAATGAGTATAAACATTAAAGTACTTGTTAGAAGGTTCTAGGATACTCTATTGTATTGCTCGAATAGTGGTCGGATGCTCGTTATCGAACATATCATATATGCTTTGATATTAGTATTTTCATTGGCACCCTAAACTTTCGAGTTCAAATTATAATTGTTCGAGCAAAGAAAGTAGCTTTTTGAATCCTTGATCGAAGATGAATACTCTCATTCCCCCTACTTTTGAGTTCAAACAAGAGTTGTTTGAACGAAGAAACTAACTTTTTGAATACTTGATCGAAGATGAATACTATCATTGCCTCCCACTTCCAGGTTCGAGCAAGAATTGTTCGAACGAATAAAGTGGATTTTAGTTTCCATATAACCAATATAGAAAGCCAAAGATGATATGTGACCGCAATAGTCATCACTCAATTAATAAAACACTAGACATGATTTGCTTGATCAAGAATACCAAACATAGTTCACTGAGAATATTGGAGATCACGTGTAATTTAATCAATATAGAATACAGATCACCTGTAATTTAATCAATATAGAATGCTAAAGGCCATTTGACGATCATTCCTCGATCAATTAAGGAAAGCTAGAGATAATTCAAAAATTAGTAGTTCCTCGAGTTAATGTTGATAATAATATGATGTCAGTAAAAGAAGGCTGTGGAGAAAATTTCAAAGAACTCTTAGATTTTTGAGACAATCCCATCCATGAAGAGAGTACTTACTATGGAAGTCACATCCCAATTAGTATAGAACAAGTGATTCCGGATTCACATTTATGATTTAATAAGAATTCCACTTGACACTTGATCATTGAAAGAAATCCCATTCAGGAAGAGAGTGCTAAATATAGGATCGACATGCGCCATATTAGTAGAGAGTATTCGAAGTGATCATGGAGTCACGTACTAAATAAGAATTCCATGTGATGAAGTATATCAAAATTTCCACCAACAAAGAGAGTGAAATATTCAGTCTTGTGATAGATATTCACATAGTTTTTGATTAACAAGAAACGCCAAAGAAAATAGTTGATCCATTTGAGACAATCCTCGATGAAAAAAGAAAATGCAAATTGTCGGAGAGTTTCTTAGTCCATTTGATTAAAAGAGAATAGTAATGATAGCCATTGCTAGACCAATGTGAAGATATCAAAATTTCCTCAGTACCACCTGACCAAAAGAAAATGACCCTTGATATCCACGAGAAAGAAGATATTTATTGATGAATAGGAAAATAATTCTTTCTTGCACAAGAGATACTCCTTGCTGATCATTCGATCAAAGAAAGAATGTCAGCAAATAAAATTCTTGACGACCATTGCTTTTACCATTCTCCTTTAGAGGTTTTCCAGTCTTTTCTACTTTTGAAAAATTGAAGTCCCCCCCCCCCCCCCAAGCCTTTGATCGGAGAAATTTTGCCATTTCGGTATCATTTGGTCCCTAGGTCTTGTTCCTCTCATGCCTGTAGCTTAAGCAATTTCTTTCTCATAACTTCATAAACCAGTTTTCCAAATTTACCTATTTCAGAAGGTTCTTTTCAATCAAGGAGGGAGAGTTGCTTGAGCAAGGTAAACTTTCACGAACAAAAGACCGAGGGGGTAACCTCGCTTCCACTAATTCTAGTTTTTTTTTCTTGCTTTCTATTATATTTCAGATAACCCCATGCTTTCTTCACCAGGTAGATCCATAGACTCTTTGAGCAATTCCATATATAGTGGTAAGGTCAGACGCTTTTTCGTAAACCAATGAGGAAAAATATGAGGCAACAATCGATAAGCTAGTGGAGTCTCATTTTTCACACCTCTCTTGGAAGAGTAGTAAGCGAGTAGTAAGCCTTTGCGAAAGGAGCCTCCCTAGAGACCTCATCTAAGAGCACCGACTCAAACAAGAGAGACTTCCGTCATCTATTTTTCTACCGAGCTAATGGCTTTCTCTAAAAAAACATGCGATAATGGGATATAATATCTTAGTTGCTTTCATAAATAGAATGGATAGAGGCTGACCCGGGGGGGGGGGGTAGGGACGACCGCCTTCCTGAGTCGGAGGAATTCTTTATGCTTATTTAACTTTTCGCCCTCCTTGAAGCGCGGGAGAAGAAATATACATGTTCTCTTCAAGAGAGAAAATTGCCGATAGTAGTTTCTGCTCTTTATATTTCGATAAAAAACTATTCCATGATCTTAAATACCAAGAGTTATTTATCCAATCAAAATATAAATTTACTTCAAATTAGTTCCTATCAAAATTCTAATCCAATGTTTAAATAAAGATAATATAATAACGTTTTTCTTCTGTTATGTTAACATAGGTTATAACGTAACGCATAACGTTACACAATTTAATATTTATTTAATAAAAATAAATATATATACTATATTTAAAAATTTTATAAATAGAAAAATATTTTAAAAAATCTAAAAAAAATATCAAAATAATATATAACACATTTTAGCAAGTCTCACAATAATTTTTTACATTCACAAGTTATAATTGATAATTCCATCTACACAAACAACAATATGATCTGCATATTTCATTATAATTCATAATTTTTAGCCATGTTATTCAATCCACAATAATTCATAAATTAATTATAATTCATAATTTTTTAGTCATGTTATTCATTATAATTCATAATTCAATTTACAATATGCTAGTAAATTATATCCCAGTGTCCTTCACTCTCTCCTATATTTTACCCCCGATCTCTCTCTATTCTCTCCCCTGTTACTCTCTCTCCCTCCGATCTCTCTCTTTGCTCTCTCCTCCCAATCTCTCTCTGCTTTCTCTCCCGATCTCTTTCTGCTCTCTCTCCCTCGGGAAAGAGTAGAGAGAGATTGAGATCGGGAGAGCAGAGGGAGATCAGGGGGAGAGAAGATCCGGGGGACTAGGGAAAGAGAGAGATCAGGGAAAGAGAGCTTACTTGTGCTTGGAGACGGGGAACCACCGCTTAAGACAATGGGGAGAACCGGCAGAGGTAGGTCTTCTTTTGCTTCGATCGGAGAGGTATGTCTTTCTCTTTCTTCTTCTTCTAAATCTTCTTCTCGGTGCCGACGAGGAGACGATGATGAGGTTGCAGAGGGGACAATGAACGAGCGAATTTGGAGGAATTTTTTTGCCATAGACCGGGAGAATATGGGTTTTTTATTTATAAAATGTTGACTTGCATCGTAATGTAAGTTATGATACATTACGTTAATAACGTAACGTAATGTAAGTTACAGGCAAAATAACTATAGTTAATCAAATATTACGTTTTTTTTGACATGTTACATAACGATTGATCGGCGTTATGTTATATACGAGTTATAACGGATTTTTTAAACACTGTTCTAATCTATCTTTAGTTTATAATTCTTTGATATTCTACTATTCTACTCAAGTGTTTCTTTCTCTTATCTTATGTGCAAACGATATATAATAATTTTAAACTTTAAGCATTGTTGGTCTCACAAAAGATTAGTTCTAATTGATATTATTTACAGCTAAGATTTAAATCTTATCTCAAAACTCCGTCAATTTTTTTGAATTGAAGTTAAAATTAAACAATACACTTAAAAAAGAAAGAAAACCAAATAGCAGATTGCACTCTATCAACCGAAAATCCAAAGAAGAGAAGCAAAATAAACCACAAATTTCTATGTATTATCCTCTTAAGTAAAAAAGTTTATTTTGCTAGAACTCCCTGCTTCATTTTTCCATCTGTCATTTTCCTAGTTTTTATAAAACTCATGCGCTTGGTTTGTGGGCTTGAAGGATTAGGCTCCAATTGAAGCGATGCTAGACTAACTCAAGTCTCTTTATATTTGTGTGAGGGAATTGGTATTGGATATTTGTGTGAGGGAATTGGTATTGGCCCTACTTTGACCATCATAAATCTCTTCGATTGTGCACATACAGGGTGTTTAGTTGCTATAAAGCGAGCTTAATTATTATGAGTCTCTTATGTTGGACCCAAGGGATCGAGGTGCTATAAAGCGACATTCGACCAACTCCAACCTCTGATGGGCTTTTGATTAGCCCAAGTCTCTTTAACTATTAGGTCTTATGAAACCACATACTAGACGACATCTTGCCTTTCGCGGGGTTGGCCACCCGTCAAAAAGAGATGGCATTCTTACTTTAATCGAGCTCTCGTGACTTTTCGAACAATATTCTTTGTTATTTTGTAAAGTAGAGATTTTATGACTATTTCTGTGAAGCGTGCTTGAAATGAAGCAGGCAGTGCAGGAGATGCGACCTGCATATGCTTGAAATAGGGCTAGGAGTGAATAATACTCAACATGCATCTGGTGCAGGGAATGTAGAGAATTGAACATGCTTCTCGAATAAGGGATAAGGAGAACTCAACCTGTTTAAATACTCAAACTAGGGGCAGGGAGTGTAGGGGACTTGTTCTAGAACAAGAGACAAGGAGTGTTAACTTGTGCGAATACTCGAACTGGGGGCGGGGAGTGTAGAGGACTCAACCTGCGCATATACTCGACCTGCTTCTGATCATGCAGAGTGTGACAGATCTAGGTGACAGGGTTGTATTGTGACGACGTCTGGCCAACCTTAACATCTTCTTTGCCTCATTATTCTGGCAGAATCATGGGGGAGCCGAGGGACCAGACTGTTGTGAAATGACACCTGGCCGACTTGGGTCTCTTCTTCGCCTCATAATTCTAGGCGAAATGTTACTGTTTTTGTTTGTTTGGCATATCGGCAACTATATGTTCTATGAGTGTCGTTGTCCTGTGGCTAGTAAGCTTAGCTACTTGGGGTATTTCCTTTCATGCGCCCATGGCAAGAAAGCTTAGCTACTTTGGGTGACGATAAATTGAATAAGGTAGATTAGGTATATGAAACTAGTGTTCGATCATCAGAATTCCCACCAAAATTGACTCATGAAAATCGTTCTATTGTTTAGTTTTTGAATACAATCTCCTTGATTTTTAATTTTTAATTTTTCATGTAGATACATTTTTGAATGTATTTGCACAGATTGATTTGATTTTTTTTCAAATGTCATTCAAATTTTATCAATTATTTGAAAAAATATGTCAAAATGCTTCTAATTATCAATAATTTTTTTTACAAAATTTTAATTAGTTTTTAATTTTTTTTTTTACCAATTTCGATATCATTGAGACAATTCGGCCGATTCTGATACTAATAACTATCGGCCAATTCCGATACCTATTCCGAGATTTCGGACCTTACCCAAGCTCTTCCCTCTTTTTTCTTGTACGTCTATAGACTGAGATCATTCACCTCACCATCAGAAAAACCCTTTATAATGATGAGTCGAGCTCTCTTCCTATACGGAACAATCACCTACCAGGTCAAGCACCTTTATTTCTTCGATCTTAAAATAGTTATTCATAGCTCTTCTGCTTGAAATTTCTCTCTTTCTTCATGTGCATCTTTGTTCTCCATGATAATCTCCTCTCAAGAAACCTAGATTTCAAAAAATCATTATAAAATATTTTGATAACCCTAAAACATGAAGAAGAATCTTGCTCTGAAATCATCTATTGTGAAAATTCCTTTAATTAATCATCGGACCCACTCTTGAAAATAAGACATCTCCATGGCAATTCTATCTTTACTTGTTGACGGCTTTTAAACAAATTGAAATTTTTTTGAACATTGAATATTATTTCAGTATTAGAGGAAAAACGCCCTGATACTTCCCTTTATGCCCCTCTTGAAAATCATGGAACCCACTCTTGAAAATAATACATCTTCGTGGCAATTCTATCTTGTTCAAACCTTTGGCAATTCTATCTTACTTAAACCTTTTAAATAGATTGAGTTTTTGAGGATTGAATGTTATTCCATTATTGGATGAAACATGCCTTGATGCTTTTCTTTTTGCCCCTCCCTAAAAGGCGTGTCCTGTACTATCTGTTGCATCTTATGTGGCTATGAAGATGTCCACCATTGATGTTGATCTATGTGACATCGTCCTCCATGCTGAGTTTTTGAACCTCTACATTGACATGAAATTTTCATTGTGTCCAAAACATGTCTTTGCGGACAATCGTGCATGTATATTATACTCTTACCTTAACTTTAAATCTGTTTAAGCCACCATAGGGAACACCACTCACAATCTCTCCACCTAAGGCCAAACTAGAACCACAACTGGAGAAACCTGATCATTATCCTCTTTCATGGGCAAATTCTTGTCTTGAGGTAATAACACTCCTTCAAAATCATGGCGCTACAATTTTGTGTGCACCAACTGTGCCACTTCATATTGTATTTGATATTTCAAACTGACACTGCAAAAACCTCTTTGTATACCGTTATCACTAGTCAATTCCACTTTGTGACAGCTTTCCTGTTTGTAGGTCCAACCTCAGTCTTGTGGCATGTTGAATCCTGCTACGGTGTATGGTCTTACTGACCTTACATGAAACTTGGTTCTGCCATGGTTTTCCATCAATCTTCATAGGTGTATGATTCACCTATCCATCGAGGTTCCCCTTTTATGTTGTCTTCCTTGAGACAAATTGACTTCTGATGACTGACATTTTCTTTTCGGGCATCCCGCCAACGGTGTCATGATGTTCCTTCTGTCAAATCAATAGATATTGGTCTGCCATTGTATTGATGTTTGCTAGACTTACCTTCCCTTTTGTTAATGATTTCAAGTGTTAGATCTACCATCTTCATAATGATCTCAAACTTGTTAGATTCGCCAACACTTAATATAGCTCACTATCCCAAAACTAGTCTGTCGTAACTTTGAGACGATTTTGTTTGCCTCGTCACAATGTATCACCAGTGTGACTTTTACCTTCCACTCTTTGACACCCTTGATGATGTTTCACCTGCCTTCCCCTTTCGTTATACCGAGCACGTGTTAAGCACGTTAAAAAGTAAAAAAAAAAATATGCTTGTGAGTATTAGTTATAACTTGGAATAAATATTATAATACTTTTGGCCAAAAAAATGTTATTTATATAAGATCATATAGGAATAAGAAAGTTTATGTTAAATTAATAATTATCAAATTTAAGCATTATATAGCTTACATAACACCATAAAAAATAAAATTATTATAAATTGGCTATCTGTGAACTTATCCAGAAAGAAGCAAAAAAGGAAAGATAGTTGATTAAACTATAATTTCTATATTACTTTTTCAAAATCTCAATTTTTTATTATTATTTTCTATAAAATTTTTGGTTTTTATTGGAATATTGAAGAAGGGGCGGAGGAGGGAATTCAAATTTTGCATGGTAATTTGCCTTTTTATTTAAATATAGAGTTGACTAATTTATATTTATTTATCTTATTCAATAGCAGTGTTAATAAGTGCTAATTTTTTTTAATGATTAAAATGAATTGATAACTACATTGAGGGATGAGTAATGGATTTTTCTTGAAACTTAATAAACATAAAAGATCAAGATTAATTTTCTTCATTAGCTATGGGATTTTAAAAAAAATTACTTAGTTGGAACAAGAAATTCAACTCTTTCTACTTTTTCTATTTTTACTGTAATTATTTTAATTTGAATGTGTAGATATATCTACATTATTATTAATTTAATTGTGAGTGGTGGTTTCAAATAGAAATGGATATTTAGTTTGAAAAATTTTAGGTGACATGAAATGATGAAGAGAAAGTAGTTATGCTCAGATAGTTTTAAATATATGTGGAGATATTGGTGAGCTGTTAGTTTCAAATAGAGGGATAAAGATATAGAGATGGATATTTAGTTTTATAGAGAAAGACAAACTATAAACAGAGGAAAGAGAAAAGTCCAATTATTTTTTTCTTTCCTGATATTACCTAAACAGCCTTGTCTTAAAGTTACATTTCTAATGTTTTATTATAACAATTAACAATATTTCAAGTTGCGCAAAATTAAATGATGGATCTTTTAAGAAAATTGCAACTGGTGCTTTTTATAGTAGTATAGATGCTCTCTTGTTCGAGAACAAACCCATCTCCACGTGGTCGACTTGGCACCCTTTCCTTCATCTCATAAACACGATTTCATTTGTAGTTCCTTGAATCTTTCTTTGGCAACATATTGAACACTTTGTATGACCTTGAGAAATCATGGTTTCTAGTACCAATTTGGTATGAACTGTCGAGGTATTATGAACTAAGAAGAAGTGAGATCCCGAGCCTGTTAAAGATATAAAATAACAATAACGTGGTTTTGCTAAACCAAACTACATCCATGAGGAAAGAGCATCAAGAAAAATATATTATAATATCATATAGTACAAGAGAGCAATTAGCAAACACAGTCCCTTCTATTTTTTTCTTGTATGAGTATACATTGAGAATCACTCACCTCGCCATCAAATAAACCATTTGCAATGATGATTAGCACTCTCTTTGGCAAAACAATCACCTCCTGATGTAAAGCACATTTCTTTCCTAAACCTTCAAATAAGCATTCATGGCTCTCTCTACTCGATCTTGCACTCTTGCTATGTCTACACCTCTAAAAGAACCCTTGATTTTGCTATGGCTACACCTCTAAAGGAACCCTTGATTTCAAAGAAATTAACTCATTGTGAAAATTCTCTTAATCAACTGACCCGGTGCTGTTAAATATAAACACAATAAGTCAAGCACTGTTAATGCATGATCAGATTATATCTTGCAAAATTCGATTATGCAACATCATGAGAAAATTAGATATTTTTAATATAGGCAATGTATTTATATCTTGAAAATTCTTAAATTTCTGGAAAAATATAATAAAAGACAATAAAATTTCAAAATAAAATGTAAAAAACGGGTTGACATTGTTATGGGTCATCTAAACCCATTATGTAAGGAACTAATCATGACTTAAAAGCAACATTAACTTCAGTATAATAATAAAATCAAAATTCAATATCAATTTTAAGCTCATTGCTTGTGTTGCAACTGGTTAAATGGCAATTAGTAGTTGATTGTTTACCAATTTGAAGCATGGTTTGATATCTCTGTATCAGCCATAAGTTTTTGGTGTTGGAATTGACAATATCGGTATTGGCCATTTTGGCTCATCATATTGGCGATATTTGTATCTCTTTGATTATGTACTGTCTCAGTCATTTGAGGTCGTAATGGCAATATCACTGTCGAGTATAAATATAGGCATCAGCTGTTATTTCAACTCGGTTTAAAGATTCGAGAGATCAACAAACTTTTTCTTGTAGGAAATAAGAAAATTGGAAAACAAATAAAATAAAGAAGGTGGAAAATAAAAAGTTAAAAGCCTTGCCATCTCCTAAATGGTTGCCTTAAGAAGGAAGGGAAGGGAAAGAAGTATCGCCTATTTTGACTGAGAGAGGGGCCAATGAGATTTTAGTTCAGGTATCAGGTCTACTACCACAGAATTTTGTTTAACTGGTTTGACTGTCCAATTGGATTGGATTTAATTAGGTAATTGGTCGGGTTTCTAAAAAGATAAAAGGCAAAAAAAAATCGTTTGTGTAGTCGGTTGTATGGGCCTATCACATGCGTGCTCGCATAATGGAGCACATAACCCTTGTTCAATAAGATGGTCACCCACGTACATCGATGTGTCTGCATAAGCCTTGTTTTAAAATACTTGTGGGGACCCACTCTTAAAGTTAAGATGTTCGCAACATACAGATTCAGACGGTGGTGGGATCTCGTCAATAACAATCAATAAAGGTTGTGAGGGATCAAGCAACCAAGGAAATGAAGATATCATGACTACAGCTCCAGATTTATACTTCTGTTCTTACAGTCTATGTGTATGATCATATTTCTTAACTTTAATAAGCTTGTACTTGCTTAAACAATAGATATCCTTGTTATATAATGAAGGGCAATGTTGAATGCAATAGATTTTGTCAGACTGGATTTCAAACAAAGTAAACTTTTTTTCCTTATATTTTCCAGGAAAGGCCAAAATGGATGAAAATTAGTTCACTTGATGAACTAAAGACAAAGGTGGCCATGTTATTGTCATGATTCTTCTGGTGAAGATGTTTGAGAGGAGCAAAATGGTGGTAATAACTACCGGCCTGGATCTCCTTAGCTATGCCTTGTGCATTTTCTTGTCATCTGCTTCCTTGTACATTCTCCACAACCTTCATAAAGGAGAGTAGGAAAAAAAAAAAGGTGATTGCTATTTAGTCACATAATCTAATACTTGTTGATCAAAATGTCATACTGAGATGGTAAGGATTTATGGATTGTCTATCTGAATTACTGATATTCTCTCGTCCTTCCTTTATGGGTTCCTGTTGCTAGCAAACTAATGCCAGGCTTATAAGAAGCATCTAATTTGCTGAGACGGTTCTCTGTGTGCAGGATGTAGCCTTGTGCTTGGTTGGGGTTTACTGGAGCATGTGGGACTGGACTTGGTGATGTTGCAACTGATCTTCTTTCAGTAAGTTTATAGTATGTCAATAACTCTGTAGTCATCCCCTCGTGTAACTGGCAAAAAATTCTCGTACTTTATGAATGAAAGTGCTTGTTCTTATTTATAAAGAATTTGAGGTCAAAAGCTCTAGTAAAAGATGAAGTATTGCTGAACACTGGCCTTGTGATAATGTGACAAGGCCACCATGGCTGTCTGGTTCGTTATGTACACGGATATGTAGAAGCCAGGTATTATACGTAATAGTTCAGTAGTATTGAATTGTATTGACGATTATGTGAGAGAACAGAAGTATTAATTGTTAGATTCCATGGAAAAAGAGAGAGAGAATGTAGAACTTTTTCCCTTTGGGGATCAACTCGAACAGTGTCAAATCCTCCAATCAAGTATTTTTCTTTTTTTAATATAGATAGATTTTTTTCACAACACGCAGGGGAGTGGAATCCTGTTACTTTGGCTTGACTGTGTGGTTATGTGATAGTTGAGTTCTACTGCTTAATATGTTAAAAGCAGGTGTTTAGGGCTTTATTTTGTTAAATATATTTCAGTCATGTCTATTGGCATTCTACCAAATTAGTCCATCTCCAAGTCTAGTGCCAGATTAAAGTTAGAAATCTTGCCTTGTTCATAGTTTTATAAAGAACAACGAAAAATCAGTATCATTATAGAATTCGTCTCTAGTTAAATTGACAAGCTTGGCGATATTTATTTGATAATCTTATGTTATCTCAAAATGAGAATATAATTAGATGCTAGTTCTTAGGACAAAGGTGCATCGATTGATTCGTTTGTGGATTTATCAGCAAACCATAATACACTAAAGGGATAGTTCTAAGTATATAGCTGACTTATTATAGCTAATATGTGGCACTAGAAGCCACAAGAGGTAACATGGTTTCTTAGCAATTTAGGGGAATTTTGTTTGGTTGTAAAAGCCGTAAAATGTCGTAATTCGTAAATAACTTACAATCCAATTACAACTGCGGCGTTTGTTCGGACCGTAATTCGTAAAAGACTTACGCAACTCAACTACCACTCACAACGCAATTACCATTCACTTATAGTCCACTTACAGTTAATTTTGTGGTCATGTAAATTTGTTTTATTTTTTATGTTAATATTAATTTTTTAATATTTAACATATTTAGTATTTATTTGCAATATTAAAAAATTTATCAAACAGTTAATTTTGTGGTCAACTTTTTCACTTACGACTTACACATTACGATAGCCAAATACCGTAAAACACAATACACTTTCTCACTTACAACGTTATATTGCCAACCAAACACCGTAAAACTTATATGCATGTAACTCATTTACAACTATAAAAAAATTATCAATTACGACTTACGAATTACAGCCAACCACGACAGCCAAACAGATAGTGCATTTGCAATTTTGCATTGGGTTTTCGGCTATACATGGAGATGCATCAGCCGCGCCGAAGAAAGAGTAATGCGCCCACTAGCAAAAGCAAACCGGGGAGGAGGTAAAAGATGAAATTGGATTGGATTGGTGGACAAGTCAGCATGATTGTTTCCTGCCCTGTGGGCCCTCTTCAAGTATTAATAGTTGGATGGGTAAATTTTTACTAGATGTCTATTAAGTTTTTGGGAGTAATTCAACTACTGGGATTGAAGTATAAGACAATTCCCAACTACTATCCAAGTGGACATTACACATGAGTCGTCATGTGCCCAGGCACGTGCACCTACTCCAGGGGACCTCCCTTTGACCAATCTGTCTTTTATAGATTTTTAGGGAGATTTTCAGCGCAACCATGTCACAGTTGGATAGTTTCGAAATGAGTAGTGAAATTTCATATTTGGATTCTCTCCACTGCTAATTAGACGGTGGACGGTCCACTTATTAAATCACAGCCGTCTATTAAGATCCAAGTGGTTGGGATTCATTTCAAAAATAACAACTCTGCTCTTGTGAGTTGCACTTGTAACCACTTTTCATTCAAAACAAAATAAATTGTAGCCGTTCATAAAGTAATGAATGGTGTTGCTTTAAGAAGTGGACCACCCACTGCCAATAGGTAGTGGAGATGATCCGGACCCATGAAATTGAAACAGCTTTAGTTGCCTAGCATTGAAGAAGATTCAAGGAGACAATGCAATGATGGGGATTGAGAACTCCACTGACAATCTCAGCATTGTTGAAAATATAAATTCAATTTCAAATCATGTTATTAAAGGGTTTTGATCAAACTTTAGTTAAATTAGGAGTACCTGTTTAGAAGAGTTTTTATTTTTTTAATAGTCAAAGTCTAATTATGATTGTAGTAAGAGTTTCAATTTATTTGAGCTTCATATTATAGTAGTAATATTTTGTTATTAGAGTTTGGATAGGAGTAGGAGATTGAGAATTTATAATTCCATAAATAGAGACTCAACTTTGTATGAGAAAGTTGTAGAGAAATTGTATGATAATTATTAGAGTCAATAAAATAAAGTTACTGCTTTTCTTCCTTCATAGATTCCTCTCCTCTACTATTTTTTTTATCGAAAATCAACAATGGTATCAGAGCCATAAAATACTCGCTCATGTGCCTCAATTGTCGTCGTCGGCAACAACCGATTCGAAGTCAATTTTCAAAGAAGATGGCTAACAAGTTGATGCAACTTCTTGTTCCCCATCTCACAAAAGAACTACCAAAGTTGGAGTATCAAGATGAAAAAATTATTGAACTCTCTAGATATGTTGGAGATCGATGAAAAAGGTTTCGAGATGGCAAAAGATTGGAGTAGATTAACGTCAACTGAAAGGGACTAGTTTGATGACTTAAAGACAAGAGATAAATTCTCTCTTTTCTTAATATTTCGTGGAGTTTATGAAGATAATTTTGACATCATCGGAGATACGAATTGAAAAAGAGACCGAAAGAAGTTCAATAAATAGAAGACTTCAAAAAAGATCAACTCATAAAAGATATACAAATTCATAAGAACAAGATTTTACAGATAGAAGAAAGATGAGAAGGAAAGTAAGGAAGAAAGAAGAAAGAGAAAGAGAAGAAGAATATCCAAGAGATGAAGAGGAAGAAAGAGCTGAAGAAAAGATAAAAGAAAGAGAAGAAGAAATAAAAGAAGCAAAAAGAGAATAAAAAGAGAAGCAAGGAAGAAGAAAAAGTGGTAGAAGAAAGAGAAGAAGGTGAATTAGGACATATGTAAGAAAAAGAAACACAAAATGAAAACAAGAAATCTTGTTTACTAAATGGTACTTACAACAATGAAAAAGTGCACAACATGCTGATTTTCTAAATATAGAAAATCAAAAACTTCAATTCATGGTCGCATCAAAAGTAAACAAAGAAGGGCAAAATGGAGGACTTTCAAAAACGTCACGAAGATTGATAAAAATGAGACAAGGCATCTTATCTTGCAGGACGACCACAATATCGAGTAAGAGGACAAAAATATCAAAGAGGAGCACCATGACCATCATCAAGAAAAGATTCAAGACGGACTCCAAGGTCAAGGGCAAGGAGAGGTAAGAGAAATTTTATTTTATTTTTTTTACAAAAGAAGATATAAAAGTAAAAAGTTTTAGGAAAAATCTAAAAAAGAAAGTTTCTATGAAAAGTCAAAAAATTATGAATGAAAAAGGAAATATTATTCAGTCGAATCAAATGTGTGTTCTTTTTTTTTTTTTTTTTTTTTTTTTGGGAGAATGTAAATTTTATATATTCAAAAAGTATTTACAAACACTTGCCAACTGACTGACCCAGAACTACATAATCAGTCACAGAAAGTATGTCCACACCACCCATCCCTTAGCAGTACATGCTACCAATCTCTGGCAGCACAATGCTCCCAAAGGGAGCACAGCGCTGCCAGAACAGCCCAGTTCTGGTAGCAGAACTGCCGCCAGAACAGGGCAGTTCTGGCAGACCAGCACCAGCCCCAATTCTGCCGTTCTGGTAAGAACTGGGCAGCAAACTGCTGCCCAGTTCTGCCAGAACAGGCAGCACCTTCTCCCATCCACATTCCGTCCCCCACCCACCACCAATCCATGCATCCATTACAAGCCGCGCAAACCTTATCTGGCAGAAACAGCCCCCACAGACCACCATTTTGGTTGACAAGTGCAGCAGAATCCACCCACGAGGATGTGCAGGTGTATCAGTGTATGCTCCCTAAACTATACAATGAGCAAAGTCCAAAAAACAGGTCAAAACAGGTAGACCAAACCAGAGTTCAAAAATCCACATCAGAATGTGGGAACAAGGAGTATAAAGTCCTATATACATGTAGTTTGATCTTAAAGACTATCACCTCCACCTCCAGTACCTGTCCTTCAAATATCTTCCGATTACGGGCATTCCAGATATGGTAAACCGTACACGCCAGGGCCATGCATCTTGCTTTGGCATTATGACCCGTCCCTCTGGACTCCTTTCTAATCCATTTCAGAGCACTATCAACAGTGGACATCGCCCGAGATATGCCTAACCACTCCCTAATACGTGCCCAAACACAATTAAAGAGAGCACAAGAAAAGAACAGATGTGCCACAGATTCCCTATAACCCCCACAAAGGACACAGGAATCCTCCATCTGCAGGAACAACAATCTATCCTTTGTAGGCAATCTCTTTCTCGCTGCAAGCCACAAGGTAAATGAATGCTTCGGCGCAACAAAAGAGTTCCATACCTTCCCCGGCCAAAGGGCTTAGGTCCCTTATCTCGGAAGTAGTCATACCCTCGCGAGACACATAGCTTCTCCCCAATCAAATGTGTGTTCTTACTTTGATAGGTGGAAAGCTAGTAGGAGTTAAGTGAAAAAAGAAAATCAAAAGGAGTCAACAACGGATTACAACTACATCAATTATGAAGTTGTTTTTATCAAAGTTTGCATATGACTCAACACTTCTACAACCAGCAAGTGAAGAATGAGGAGGTCGTATTACAGTACATCACAGTAGGAGATCAAGCCTACATTTTTACCAAGTTATTAAGAACATTTTTATGAAGTTATGAAGATTACTAAACGTGCGCTTGGAAGAATTGAATTACGGGAGGATGCCGAAAATATAATTCAATTTCAAATCATGTTAGTAAAAAGTTTTGGTCAATTGTGTTAAACTAGGAGTATTTATTCAGAAGAGTTTCGTTTCTTTTGAGAGTCAAAGTCTAATTACGATTGTAGTAGAAGTTTCTGTTTATTTGGGTTTCCATATAATAGTAGTACTATTTGTTATTAGAGTTTTTATAAGCGTAAGAGATTGGATAATTTGTATTTTTATAAATAGAGCACAAGAGAGATCAATTTGTATGAGAAAGTTGTATGAGAATTCATATGTGAAATTATTAAAGTCAATAAAATAAGGTTACTGTTTTTCTTTCTCCATATATTTCTCTCCTCTCATATTTTCTTTATTGAAATCGACAAATACGTCGTAAGATCGAAAATATCAAGGACACAATATATAGAATATGAAAAAGACACCTAGAGGGGGGGGGAGGTGAATAGGTGTAAATGCTAATCTAAAACTAAATGCAAAACTAAGTGCGCTAAATGCGGAAGCTAATGCAAATGTTGCATAAACTAATACAATACAACAAGTGTAGCCGAATTCCCCTTGCGAGGCTCTGAACTAACTCCCCTTGATTCCCCTTGAAATGGGTTGAGGTGCTATGTGAAGCTCTTGTTGGATGAGTATAAGTTAGGCACACACACAAGCAATCCAAGCAATATGAAATATGTGCACACACACAATCAAGCCAAGCATATAAGAATGAATTGCAATATAAAAGATGCAAGGCAACACAAGCAATGTATAAGATATGTATGCAATGAAAGAATGATGCTTGAATGAAATGATGCTTGCACAAAGTAAAGAGAGTAAGAGTTGAGAGATATTGGATCAATCGCAAAGACCAAGATATGTTTCGAGGTTCGAGCACCTTGCTCTACATCCCCGCCTACACCACCGTGTAGGATTTTCAATCCACTATCTCCCACCGAGGGAACCTCTACCGAAGAGGATTTGTTACAACTCTAGGAGTACCAAACTCCTCTCTCAAACAACCACCTCACAACCGAGGGGTTAGGCCCGTAGCCAATACAACAACCAACCAACAACAACCACCTCTACCGAAGAGGCTCACAACCAATACAATCACCTCTACCTAAGAGGGATCCAAACCAATACCACTCCGATCACCTCTACCGAAGAGGGATTCACAAAAGTAAGGAGGGTTTACAATAAGTGGTTACAAAGACCACAAACACAATCTTTCTTTCTTTTCTCTTTTCTTTTTCCACAAAACAAGATCCTAATAGATTAGGATAGGTGATAGCTCAAGTGTGGAAACTAGGTGTTTTTGGAAACAAGCAACAAAGAAAAACTACTTGGGAAATCTCTTGTAAAAGATAGAAAATGCAAGATCAAATCAAAATCCCAAACCCTAGTTTTCTTTGATTTTCCAAAACCCAAAACAAATAAGAATCAATCTTTTTAGCACAAAAACTCTTTTAAAAAACTTGTTTTTAAACTCTGAAAACAGGGTATTTTTCTCTTGTAAAAACCTTAGCCAAAATCCCAAAGAAATAGGGTTTATATAGGCCAAAACAGAAACTAGCCGTTAGAGCTGAGCTGGCAGCTCTGACAGGCAACGGTCGACCGGCCGGTCGACCGTCCAACGGTCATATTTTGACCCGTTGGAGGTACCGGTCGACCGCCCGGTCGACCCAGAAATCCAGAGAGCAGAACTCTCTGCAGCGGTCGACCGTACGGTCGACCGGACCACTGTGCTGCCAGACGTGCACGTCTGTGCACGTCGGTCGACCCGTGCGGTCGACCGTTCCTTGGTGCGGTCGACCGTCCCGGTCGACCGACCAGCCTGTCAGCACAAAAAAATAAGTTCAGAAAATTTGGGAAAAATATTTTATAAAAATCTTTTATCTTTTCTGAAAATCCCATAAAACTTATTTTATCATTTTATATTGAAACATAAACATGTGATAAAAATTTTCAAGACATATATCAATCATATCAATTATTTTTGTGTCTTGCCAATTTTATCAAAAACCAAAACTTGTATTTTTATCAAACTTGATTTTTCAATAGGAAATCTGATTTTCCTAAAACTTATAGAAATACAAAAACATGATATTTGAACATTATTAAGCATGATGCATATGGACATAGGTCCAATATACATTCACAAAATATATCACAGTTTTTGTTCTTTAATTTCAAAAATATGTTTTTATACCAAAACATAAAACTATATGAATAGGTACGTCAAACTAAGTTTGTATAAGTCATATAAGCATGTATGTATATAGAGCACATCTAATATACATATAAAACATGTAAACTTGTTTTGATCAAACTATTCATGAAAAACAAAATCCAAATCATGAAACGTGTGTGTATGTGCACTTGAGCATATCAACTATTCTAAACTTTACAAATGGATCTAAAAACTCATAGTCTAAACTAGGATACCTAAGTCTCTTGACGATCTTCCATCTTCAAGTAGACTTGCTCCCAAACGCGATCCACCGAGTGCAAAGGTATGATCTTTAAGCTTTGGCACCGGAATCACCATGATAAGCTTCCAAACACCTCTTGTTGAAGCTAATCATCAACTAATATCCTGTTAATGATCTGAAACTTAGAAACACAAGAATATTAGTAAACATAACTACATGAGTGAGTCATCATCAAAACTAGAGTGGAAGGCCTTTGGGCCAACAATCTCCCCCTTTTTGATGATGACAAAACTCATGGAGTTGTATATGCATGGATTAAAGTTAAGCTTCAAAGAAGCTCCCCCTTAACTCATGCATAAACAAATAAACAATAATAATATGCAATGAAGGCTCTTAAAAAACATGAATGCACAAATATGCATAAACAATAAAGGTTCTAGATACCAATGAAATATTTAAAGCAAAGGTATGATCTAGATACCAATTAACAAATAAACATTTTCTAGATGCTCTAGATACCAATAAACATACATTAAACTATATTAAACTTAATATATGCAAAAAACATAACTATGCATAATGCTCTAGATACCAATAAACATACATTAAACTATATTAAACTTAATATATGCAAAAAAACATAACTATGCATATATATAAAACTCACAAATAATTCTCCCCCTTTTTGTCAATCATCAACAAAGGGGTAAACATTCAAAAACTATAAATAAAATGAGGGGTAAAAATTTTTTCTCCCCCTTTTTGTGTCAATCAAAACAATGCAAACAATGGTCTCCCCCTTTTTGTCTAAAACAAAAACAAAGTCAATAAGGGGTGACTACAAACATGATATCAATTAAAAATATGTCAATGAAGCATCTTGATACCAAATGAAGATAAACAAAGATTAATAAATGTTATATGCTATATACATTCATGAAGAGGAAGACGCTAAGTTAGCTTCCCTACACATATGAGTTACATGAAGAAAGGAAGACACGCCCTAATTCACATAACACAAAATATGTAATGCATAAAAGGAGATGTGAAGCTCCCCCTACACACGTGTACCACATAAGGAAGAGTTGTCAAGCTCTTCAATACAAGATACACTCAACATGAATTTATACACATATAGGCAATGTAAAATAAATATGTTTTTCTTAAACAAAATTTTGAGATACCAATTTAAAACATTTAACATAAACATCTTGATATCATTAAGAGAAATGTGTTCTTTTAAACATATGATACCAATTTGAAACTATATTTTAACATAAAGCAAGGGAGTGGAAATCAAATACCAATAGAAAGACAACATCAAATTTTCTCCCCCTTTATGAAATACCAACTAAACATATGCATAAGCTTGTTAAGATACCAATTGAAAACAAATCAAACAATAGAAATTTTTCAAGCTTAGCATAAACAAGTATATATATACGTATGAAAATTAGATACCAATTGACATTGATATTCTTGAAAGAGTAAGCATACATATACAAAACATATATGAGTATACAAAAAGATCAAAAATTGATACCAATTGAAAGTGTTCAATGATACCAATTGAAAGAATAGGGTCAAGTGTATATCTCATATTATAACGAAGAATATGAACTAGTTAAAATGAAAAGTTTTGTTAACTAGTACGAAATCCTTCAAGTAAGGAATAAATACAAATCATTTTTCATAAAAATGAAATCCACATGATAATCAACACTCTAATCCAATTAAGCATAAAAATGTCTCATGAAAACAAAACATGAGCAAATAATAAATGTGAGTGTACAAGTAAAATGTGAAGACCATAATCATGAAAATTTGCATTAAGCTCCTTTTAAATTCCTTTAAACAAAAATTCATCAAAAACATGAGAATCATAAAAAAACTACTTAATCTTCAAGGCATATGTATGTCTAGTATAAACTAAAATATACATACATATCCAAAACTCAACGAGTCCACAAAAGTAAATGCATGAAGGCACGTGGCTCAAAAGGATAGTCATGTATATCTAATAGTTTGGACAAGATAAGCATATACATGAAGTTTAAATACCAATTCAAAGAAAACATGAAAAGCATGAAAGGTATGAAAATTTAGCTTTTCATTAAAACAATTTGATACCAATTCTTTTCAAGGTATATGTATGATTTGTCAACACAAGAAGTATACATACATATCCCTTAAACACACTTTGAGTCCATAATAGATATTTGCATGAAAGGCAAATGACTCAAGGGGTATACATGTATATCTTCAAGTTTGGCAAAATACACATATACATGAAATGAAAACTCATAATCATAAAAACAAATACCAAAAATGGAATACAAGTTTAAAATGTATGAATCATCAAAACTAGACTATACTAGCACATCTAATGGGAACAAACAAGCATTCAATCCCAAACATATATAGATTTGTTTGTAGCCCATCATATGTACAAATATAAATCTTCTAGTTTTAATGAAAACTAACATCTAAACATGTAATCAAGACATAAAGCATAAAAACAAAACACAAATCATTTAGACTAGGATTTATATTAGTGTCGAAAAAACATGATTATCATGCCAATACATATGTTATTAAACCTATGATAAACATGATAGCTAAACAAACGGTGAGAACACAAAAATAATGGTCTATATTAAACATGGGTGTCTCAAAATGCTAAACATGAGTGTCAAGGATCTAATAAACATGGTATTTACATACTAATCCATATACAATGAAAACATGCTATAAAACATCAATATGAAATACAAATCATAAATGATCAATATGTACATGCATGTGCATTAGATCTAGGTCATACAAATAAGTCCATATAAAAATGGATGTTTCAACCAACTAATAAGTATAACACTAATCTAATTAACATGGCATATTCATGATGATCACTAAACATCAAATCATGCTATGAGAAATAAACATGGAAAGCATGTAAACATAAGGAGTTAGAGATTCGATACCAAAACCAATGAGGGCACCGCTCTAATTCTCCAAAGCATAGTGGTCCTTTCCACCAAATCTTCCCTTGAAAGTGATGCATCCAATTGATCTCCTTTAAGTCCGGAACGCATCCACTCCAAGGTGTCATCACTCTCACGTCATGTGAGAGCCCACACCTACATCAAAAATAATAGGAGGGGTGGTCTTTGGTACCCATTGTCTTTTGGGTCCATGGGGGTTAGTCCCTTCTCTAACCCAAACAAATTTCTTTGCTAAATTATCAATATTTAATCTATCAAAACAAAATTTAGCAAGGTGGCCCTTACGTCCACAATGTGTACATGTGTACACATGAGCATACATGTGATGGTGTCCGTGAGGAGCATGTGTATGCCGTGGAGGGTGTGCATGCATAAAGGTTGGAACTTGTTTCTTTCGAACCAAGGTTTCCAAGCGTGTGTGGTTCATGGCACATTGGCTCATAGTGGAGCCCAAACAATCTACCTTCTTCTTAAGCAAATTTATATCATTTTGAATTGTAGAAGAAGTGGAGCATGCAATAGGTGAAGTGTGTGATACTACCCTAGCATGGCAAACATGTTCATCAATCTTATTTTTCAAAACAACATTTTTCTTCAAACACACATCTAAATCATTTGAAATGGAAATAATTTTATTTTTCAAATCAACATTCTCTTTTAAAATAAAATCAACTTTTGAAGACAAGTTATCATTTTTCTTCAAAAGAACATGGCAATCATTTTTATTTTTCAAAAACTCGTTTTCTTTAAGTGCAAGATCAAGTTGAGATTTTAATGAATCCCTCTCATTAGCAATCTCCCCTTTCTCTTGCAAAACAACATCAAGTCTAGCAATCAAATTTTTATTTTCATTATCAATGCCTAGACTCTTCTTTTTCAAAACTTTATAGTTTTCTATTAATTTTTCACAAACTATGGATAGTTCTTCATTCAAAGCATGGGACTCAACACAATCATTTGAAGAACTAGCACAATCATTACTATCTAGTTGAGTTTCCGAGTGTACCTCAAGGGAGTCATTCCCTTGGACCATATAGCATTATTGTGGTTCGGATTCTCCACTAGATTCCTCTTCTTGTTGGATTTGGACTAGAAGCTTGGAGGTGTTGGTGGTTGTCAATTTGTTCCACACTACAAAAGCGGAATCAAAGTTAGAAACACATAAAAGATAATCTTTAGATAAAGTGCTTCTAATGGCGTCTAGGGCTTGTGCATTGGCCCCTATATGATTGCGATCACTAAGGAAGGATTCCTTGGTAATAGCAAGATAAACTTTATGACCTAGGGTTTGTAAATAAACGGTCATCCTAATCTTCCAAACATGAATGTTGGAAGGGTCATACATAGGTGGGGTCATGAAGGCCATGGTAAATTAAATGTGTGCAAACAAGCAAATGCAAACAATAGATTAGCAAGCAAATGGATCTCACTCCTAGGATGTTAAGCCTAAGTATCAGGAGCACTAGTTCTGATACCAATTGAAAAAGACACCTAGAGGGGGGGGTGAATAGGTGTAAATGCTAATCTAAAACTAAATGCAAAACTAAGTGCGCTAAATGCGGAAGCTAATGCAAATGTTGCATAAACTAATACAATACAACAAGTGTAGCCGAATTCCCCTTGCGAGGCTCTGGACTAACTCCCCTTGATTCCCCTTGAAATGGGTTGAGGTGCTTTGTGAAGCTCTTGTTGGATGAGTATAAGTTAGGCACACACACACACGCAATCCAAGCAATATGAAATATGTGCACACACAATCAAGCCAAGCATATAAGAATGAATTGCAATATAAAAGATGCAAGGCAACACAAGCAATGTATAAGATATGTATGCAATGAAAGAATGATGCTTGAATGAAATGATGCTTGCACAAAGTAAAGAGAGTAAGAGTTGAGAGATATTGGATCAATCGCAAAGACCAAGATATGTTTCGAGGTTCGAGCACCTTGCTCTACATCCCCGCCTACACCACCGTGTAGGATTTCCAATCCACTATCTCCCACCGAGGGAACCTCTACCGAAGAGGATTTGTTACAACTCTAGGAGTACCAAACTCCTCTCTCAAACAACCACCTCACAACCGAGGGGTTAGGCCCGTAGCCAATACAACAACCAACCAACAACAACCACCTCTACCGAAGAGGCTCACAACCAATACAATCACCTCTACCTAAGAGGGATCCAAACCAATACCACTCCGATCACCTCTACCGAAGAGGGATTCACAAAAGTAAGGAGGGTTTACAATAAGTGGTTACAAAGACCACAAACACAATCTTTCTTTCTTTTCTCTTTTTTTTTTCCACAAAAACAAGATCCTAATAGATTAGGATAGGTGATAGCTCAAGTGTGGAAACTAGGTGTTTTTGGAAACAAGCAACAAAGAAAAACTACTTGGGAAATCTCTTGTAAAAGATAGAAAATGCAAGATCAAATCAAAATCCCAAACCCTAGTTTTCTTTGATTTTCCAAAAACCCAAAACAAATAAGAATCAATCTTTTTAGCACAAAAACTCTTTTAAAAAACTTGTTTTTAAACTCTGAAAACAGGGTATTTTTCTCTTGTAAAAACCTTAGCCAAAATCACAAAGAAATGGGGTTTATATAGGCCAAAACAGAAACTAGCCGTTAGAGCTGAGCTGGCAGCTCTGACAGGCAACGGTCGACCGGCCGGTCGACCGTCCAACGGTCATATTTTGACCCGTTGGAGCTACCGGTCGACCGCCCGGTCGACCCAGAAATCCAGAGAGCAGAACTCTCTGCAGCGGTCGACCGTACGGTCGACCGGACCACTGTGCTGCCAGACGTGCACGTCTGTGCACGTCGGTCGACCCGTGCGGTCGACCGTTCCTTGGTGCGGTCGACCGTCCCGGTCGACCGACCAGCCTGTCAGCACAAAAAAATAAGTTCAGAAAAATTGGGAAAAATATTTTATAAAAATCTTTTATCTTTTCTGAAAATCCCATAAAACTTATTTTATCATTTTATATTGAAACATAAACATGTGATAAAAATTTTCAAGACATATATCAATCATATCAATTATTTTTGTGTCTTGCCATTTTATCAAAAACCAAAACTTGTATTTTTATCAAACTTGATTTTTCAATAGGAAATCTGATTTTCCTAAAACTTATAGAAATACAAAAACATGATATTTGAACATTATTAAGCATGATGCATATGGACATAGGTCCAATATACATTCACAAAATATATCACAGTTTTTGTTCTTTAATTTCAAAAATATGTTTTATACCAAAACATAAAACTATATGAATAGGTACGTCAAACTAAGTTTGTATAAGTCATATAAGCATGTATGTATATAGAGCACATCTAATATACATATAAAACATGTAAACTTGTTTTGATCAAACTATTCATGAAAAACAAAATCCAAATCATGAAACGTGTGTGTATGTGCACTTGAGCATATCAACTATTCTAAACTTTACAAATGGATCTAAAAACTCATAGTCTAAAGTAGGATACCTAAGTCTCTTGACGATCTTCCATCTTCAAGTAGACTTGCTCCCAAACGCGATCCACCGAGTGCAAAGGTATGATCTTTAAGTTTTGGCACCGGAATCACCATGATAAGCTTCCAAACACCTCTTGTTGAAGCTAATCATCAACTAATATCCTGTTAATGATCTGAAACTTAGAAACACAAGAATATTAGTAAACATAACTACATGAGTGAGTCATCATCAAAACTAGAGTGGAAGTCCTTTGGGCCAACAGAATAAAAAATAAGAAGAAGAACACTAAATTTTTGTGGTTCGCCTTCGTCTACATCCACGGAGCATCATTGACGTGAAATCGACTATGAGACAGGAATGGTAACAAAAGTATAAGAGAATTAAGTTTTTCTCTCACCTTACCTCTCCCTCTCATCTTATATCACATCCTCTCTAAAGTAACCTTTCACCTAACTTACGAGAGATTACATAAAAAGCTACAAAGAAATCCTTGCACTACTCATAACTTAGTGGTAGTCCACCCCATTGAGTGATTCCGGCTCAAAACGCCTATTGAGCACAAAGCCCGCTTGGAAGCTAAATTGGATACGAGACATAATTCCAGGAAGCAAGATGATTTGGTAAATAGCGAATAGGATTTTACTAGTTTAACCATTGAAAATCTTAGTGTTTTGAGCTTTCTTGACCTCCTAAACGATGAATGCTAGAAGTCTTTGCAGCATGCAAGCATGGCTACCTTTTTTGGAGACATTTATATGAAGTGAATAAACAACAGACTATGAACCCATATCGGTTGTCAAACATTCAAGTGGATCCACATCAAGATAATAGACCCAAAGCATTGAATGAGATAGTTGTTATCATTCTCCAAAGGACATTGAATGAGAACATTAAAACCAAATTTTGTGTGTAGGGAATGGCATGGTAACTTTGCTTTCGATTCCATAAAAGCCTTCTAAATCTGGGGCAATCACAAATTTCTCATACCTTATATATAGGGGTTTGACAACCTCTTGATGTCATGTCCTCTCGATTTGCCACTGCAGGATGTCTCAAAGTTTTATATACATCGTTGACAAGGACAATATTTTGTTACAGGGTCTGGATCATCTTTATATGGGATATGAAATTGATCTTTTAAGGACACAAATTCAATAACCGTTGATCTACAAATATTTCTATAGTTTAGTTCGCTTAGTTCAATTTAAATGTTCTTTTTATATCCAAACATATTTCATATAAGATTATTTTGCTGTGTGTCTTGATATACATGTCAAATACTTAGTTGTGTATATCTGTGTGTAGAGAGAGAGTTCTAATTTCTGTTTTATTCTTGATGAAAATTGCTATATTTGGGAGAGAAATTGGAGTTAGATATATTAAATTCCATTGATCCTTCTATTCTAAGATCCTTCTAAGTTTCTAAGTAGGTTTGGATCCACAAGTGGATCCTAGTAATTTATAAAGAATCACGCATGTGGATCATCCAGGATGGACCTGAATCCGGCCCGTTGGCACCCGACGACGATTCGGGTTGACTCAGCCTCAGACCCAGCTGGGATCCGGGGAGAGAATTTTATTAGTTAGCAAAAGAGGGGTAGTGTGAGTCAAAGTTGCAATGAGGAGTAATTAGGTTAAATTGAAAGAAAAAGGAAGGGTGGAAGGCTGACATCGACGGCCCTGGCGGCTATTGGTGGTAGTGGGGGAGAGAAGAGAGATGCTGTGTTGTAGATATAATAATAAATAGATAAAAATGAAAATTTTCTTTCTTTTTCTCTCTTTCTCCTATTATATAAGCTAAACATCTCCTAACAACAACAATAATCATAATAATAATTAAAATATTATTTTTGGGAGGAGGAAGAAGAAGAAGCAGGAGAAATAAGGAAGAAGATGATGATGATTAGGGATGCAACATGTATGTGGCTACAACTGTTATAGGTTCTTGGAAAATTTTGATTTTGTTTATTTACTACATATTCCAAGGAATTCACAGATGGCCTCGGATATAAGCCAGTTGAAATGGATAGATGGCCTAAAGTAAAATTTGGGAGAAAAATTGTGGCCGCCATAGATAAGAGAAAAATAGAAGTATACATCTGTATCAACAAAATTGAGCCAACAAGTCAGCGTCTTCCCATCATACAGTTTCTAAAATGACCATTGCAGTGCAAAGACAGAACTCTAGTGGCTGAAGCAATCAAATATGTGATACAGCTTATATAGGCGAAGTTAGAGGAATACTGAACAACCATTGTTAAGATGTAAAAGTTCACCAGGGGGTGAATAGATGAAGTGCTAATCAAATGTGGAAGCTAAAAACAATGACTAATAAAAACTAATACAAATATAGATTTCAAAGGGTGAAGCCAAATTTCCGGTGAAGGGCTTTAAAACTTCTCTTCAAGATTTCTCTTTTAGAAGAGCTGAGGTGCTTCAATAGCTCTCTTGGATCAAAATAAGTGTGAGCATAATATCAAGCATTTAAAAATTAAGTAATAAGAGCAATGCAAGATATAAACAAGTAGAGTTAAATTGAGAGATAGCAAACACAAACACAAAGATATGTTTTAAAGTTTGAGCAACTTGCTCACATCACTGCCTTTATCACGTGAAGGATTTTCACTATCTTCACAAAGGAACTTCACAAAGGAAGCAACCTCTGCACAAGAGGTAGGCATAAAGCCAATGAACCTCTACACCAGAGGTGTACACAAAGTTAAGGCACAAAACCAAAAACACCACTACACAAGAAGGTAGCACAAAGCTATTTAATGAATACAATACTTGGTGATCATGAAGACCACAAGTTAAAAATCTCACAAAAATAAGAAATCCTATAAGGATAGATAAAAATGATAGCTCAAGTTTATGAGAAAACTAAAAGATTTGAAATGAAGCTCTTATAAAAACACTTGGGAATATATCCTTGAAGAAATAAAAATTTGAAACTTGAAACTTGAATTTCCCAAAAAAATATTTTCTTGATTTTTTTTAAGACTTTAAACACAAATTTTCTCAATCAAAAATCTGTTCAAAATCTTCAAAATTTTTATACAAAACTCTCTCCAATGACCTCTATTTATAGGAATAGGGTAGAGATGATTAGGGATTTAATCTAGGCATAAAAGAGGTGTTAAAACCCTAAGAAAAAGAAAAATGCCCGTTTAAGAAAAGACAAAAACAGATTAAATAAAACTAGCCGTTTCTTGTTGTTAGCCAAAGACCGGTTGACCACCGACGGTTAAAAAAATAGTCGTTGGAACCCCATCAGTTGACCGGTCGGTCGACCGAGTCTCAAACAGAGAGCTTTGCTTCTCTGGCGGTTGGCAGGTCGGTCGATCGAGTCTCAAACAGAGAGCTCTGCCCCTCTGGCGGTTGATCGATCGGTCGACCGAGACCTAGAAACAGAAAGCAAGCCACGTTCTGCGATCGACCGGTCGGTCGACCGACATGCACAGGTACAAGGCTGTGCATATCCGATCGATCGGCGGTCTACTGGCAGAGTACTCAGCTCTGGCTACCGATTGACTGGACGCTCGACCGGCCTTAACCCAAAATCATGTTTTTTTAAAATTCTTTTTAAATTTATTTTTAAATCCAATAAATCTAAATAAAATTTACAAAAATAAGTTCATGTAAATACATTAAAGAACCAATATGTGTGGAAAAAAATTCAACATATATTACAAACATGTGAACTATTTTTGAGATGTTTAATACCATTTTTAAAATAAAAAATGGTTTTTCCAAGACTAAACTTTAAATTAAAAACAAGTTTTTCAAAACTTATATAAATACAAAAAACAAGTTTGTTAAACTCATCTGCAGAATAATGTGTATGGTTAGAATCCAATACACATATAAAATGATATGAACTTGTTTTTGAGAAAAATCAATCATGAAACAAAAAACAATATTCTAGTTAAATCGAAATGGGTTAACTGAAACACCAAAAAGTTTTGATCTTAAAAAAAAATATTAGAACTTGTGTGTGTACTTGAGCCATCAAGCCTAATCTAACTTTACATAAGATCTAAATATTCTTACAAGTAGAGTCTTCTTCTTGATATGATCGTTCTCTCCATCCTGACTTGATTCACAAACTTGATTCCTGAGAGATAGACTCCATCTTGAGTGCTTGATATATTCTTTTTGCTTGTGCTTTTGAATCGACACATGTTAGCTTGAAAAAGCAAAATACCAACTAAGATCTTGATTGAATTGAAAATCACCTAGAGGGGGGGTGAATAGGTGATGATGCTAATCAAAGGGCAATTTAAAAATTTAAAGCTACAACAATCACCAATCAAGAATCACAAGATGAATGCAAGCAATTAAGTATGACAATGAATATGATGAGCAATAAATAAGTGCAAGCAAAGTAGAGTAAGGAGTGTAAGAACAAGAAAAGTAAACCAATCGCAAACACAAGGATATGTTATCGAGGTTCGAGCACCCAGCTCTACTCCCCGCCTTCCCCAGAAGGATTCCGACCACTTCCACTATCACAAAGATCTCAAATACAATGGAGTACCCAACTCCTACAATCTCAAGTACAAGTAATTTCCTTGGTAGTCAAAAGACCACAAACTCTCTCTTTCAAATATCTCTTCCCTTACAAAGGTCCTTAGAGAATATTGAGTAGGAATGAAGCTCTTGTTGTAAGTGAAGAAAGAAAATTAAATCAGAGAGTATTTGAAAACCCTTCAGAAAATCAGTGAGAAATTCAGCACAAAAACCAAGAAACAAGTCTCTTTTGAAAGCCTTAAACTTTTGAATTTTCTAGCAAAGAATTTTTGTAACAAATCTCTCCCCAAACACCCCTATTTATAGGAGAGGGCTAGGGTTTAGGGATAAAACATAATTACTGATGTTTAGGAGGTAATTAGATCAAAATATATCCTTAAACGAATTTTTAAACACAAAAGACAAAAATAAACAGCTCACTTAAAATCTGCCCGTTACTGTTCAACGGACACATCGGTCGACTGGGCCGGTCGACCGGTAGTTCAAAAATTCGACCGTTATAGGCTAGCGGTCGACCGACCCGGTCGACTGAGAAAACCTGTGAGCAAAAACAATATCTCGGTCGACCGCCCCGGTCGACTGGCAGACATGCACACTGATACGTGCATCTGCTAGAACTGCGGTCGACTGGTCCGGTCGACCGGACCAGACTGACACAGACTCGGTCGACTGTCCCGGTCGACCGGATCAGGTCAAAAATCATTTTTGGAAAAGAAAATAAAGAGGATTTTGATTTTAACAAAAATACTTTTGAACAGGGAATAGAATTAAACATAAAGATGTATTTGTAGGCAAAAACTTGTATGCAAAATATTTTTGTATAATTTATAAAAAATTATTTTGGAATGAGCATGTGCGCAAAAACGTGTGTGATAGAGCTTCAAACCTATCCACTATTCTTTAACATACTATAAACTGAAAAACAAATTACATGAAGACTTCTTGAGCTATCTTCAAGTCTTTGAGCCATCCAATGCCTTGCTAGTGCCTTCTCTTCTATGATCCTTCCTTGATGTGCAATTTGCCTTCCTTACTTTGTGGAACTTAGAAGTTCTTGCAATAGCTAAGCGAATGGTCTCTAAACATGGTACAAAACCTGAAACTCATCTTAACAAACTTGTTAGTACCAAATAGCTCATATTTGGTTTGTCATCATCAAAACCAAAAGACAAATGGAGAGTGTAACCTCTTGGGCCAACAATCTCCCCCTTTTTGATGATGACAAAACAAATAGGCTATAAACAAAAATATAGGGGAGGAGAAAACTCCCCCTCAAATTATGCTATATAAAAAGACACTTAAGCTTAAAACACAAGAATTCATTTGAAAACAAAAGATTTATGCACTTGATACCAATAGAAAGAAATTGAGACAAAACACAAGAATTCTCAAAATACATGAATTCAAAACTCATACATACATAAACATAAAACTCATAAAACAAATCTTTAAAATTAAAGCATATAAATTCATATGGAACCAAGACCAAATGAACTTATTTTTGTCATGTAAACTTATTCTCCCCCTTTTTGTCATACATCAAAAAGGGTTATGAAAAACATGTCTATTCAATAATACAAACATTAAGTTCTCCACAAATAAACGAAAATCTAGCAAAATCAAGAGGTTTAGTGAAAATATCGGCTAGTTGTAAATCCGTGGAAACATAATCAATATCTATATCACCTTTCTCAAAATGATCTCTAAGAAAGTGATATCTAATTTCAATGTGCTTGGTCTTACTATGTTGATTTGCATTTTTGGTCATGTGTATAGTACTAGTATTATCACAAAATATTTTTATATGATCAAAGTGCAAATCAAAATCAAGGAGAGTATGTTTCATCCAAAGGACTTGTGCACAACAAGCCCCCGCGGCAACATACTCCGCCTCGGCGGTTGAGAGAGCAACGGAATTTTGTTTCCTAGAGGACCATGAAACAAGACAATTACCAAGAAATTGACATGTCCCACTAGTACTCTTTCTATCTACTCTACAACCCGCATAGTCGGCATCCGAATAGCTAGTCATTGAAAAATCTCTAGTTTTCGGATACCAAAGACCCATTCCAATAGTGCCCTTAATATAACGAATAATGCGTTTTACCGCAATAAGATGAGACTCTTTAGGACACGATTGAAATCTAGCACAAAGACACACACTAAACATGATATCCGGCCTACTTGCCGTCAAATATAAAAGACTTCCTATCATGCTTCTATATAATTTAATATCAACATTTTTACCTTGTTCGTCCTTATCAAGCTTGGTTGTAGTTGCCATTGGAGTGTTGCAAGCCTTTGATCCTTCAAGCCCAAACTTCTTTACTAGCTCCTTTGCGTACTTGGCTTGGTTAATGAAGGTTCCGTCTTGCAATTGCTTGATTTGGAGTCCAAGGAAGAAATTGAGCTCACCCATTGAAGACATTTCAAATTCAAGTTGCATGACCTTCTCAAAATCCTTGCATAAAAGCTCATTAGTAGATCCAAAAATTATATCATCAACATAAATTTGCACAATTAAAATATCATTATCAACATGCTTAGTAAAAAGAGTTGTGTCTACTTTGCCTTTAATAAAATCATTTGAAATGAGAAAACTAGAAAGCCTTTCATACCAAGCTCTTGGAGCTTGTTTCAATCCATACAAAGCTTTATCAAGTTTAAAAACAAAATCGGGATGAACATGATCAACAAAACCGGGAGGTTGAGAAACATAAACTTCTTCATTAATAAAACCATTCAAAAATGTACTTTTCACATCCATTTGAAAAAGTTTAAATTTTTAAAACATGCAAAAGCTAGTGTCATCCGTATGGCTTCAAGCCGTGCTACGGGTGCAAAGGTCTCCTCAAAGTCAATTCCCTCAACTTGAGTGTAACCTTGGGCCACTAACCTAGCTTTATTCCTAATGACATTTTCGGACTCATCCATCTTGTTTCTAAAGATCCACTTAGTACCAATTATTGGTCTATCGTGGGGCTTAGGAACAAGGTGCCAAACTTGGTTGCGCTCAAATTGATTGAGTTCCTCTTGCATGGCAAGCAACCAATATGGGTCCGTCTCGGCTTCGAGAATGCCTTTTGGTTCAAAATGAGAAATGAAAGCAAAGTTACCACATAGGTCATGGAGTTTGGAGCGCGTTGTGACTCCTTTAGATGCATCACCCAAGATGAGCTCCTTAGGATGATTTGTAGCGTATCTCCAAGCTTTAGGAAGCGGTTGAGTGCTTTCCTCCTTATCCTCTTGAACTTCACCTATAGATTCTTGCTTATCTTCTTGCGCGGGTGAGTCCTTCAAGGATAGTTTCTCCATGTTTTCACCTAATGGTTCAAACTCTACAACATTCTCAACAAACACATTAGATTCTTCAAACTTAACATGCATGGATTCTTCAATGGTTTGAGAAGATCTAATGAAAACTCTATATGCTTTGCTAGTAGAGGAATATCCAACAAAGATAGCCTCATAAGCCTTAGCATCAAATTTACCCAAATTATCCTTAGTATTCAAAACAAAACACTTGCATCCAAAAACTTTAAAATATGCAACATTTGGTTTTCTAGAATGATACATTTCAAAAGAAGTTTTTGAAGAATTTTTGCATAAATAAATACGATTCGATATATAGCATGCGGTGTTTACGGCCTCGGCCCATAAATATTGAGGGAGGTCATATTCACTTATCATTGTCCTAGCCATCTCTTGAAGTGTTCTATTTTTCCTTTCTACTACTCCATTTTGTTGTGGAGTTCTAGGACAAGACATTTCATGCTTAATTCCCTTTTCATCACAATAAGTCATGAAGAGTTGGTTAACAAACTCACCACCTCTATCACTCCTTATTCTCAAAATCGGAAAACCCTTTTCTTTTTCAACTCTTTTTCGAAAAATCTTAAAATGAGAAAAAGTTTGATCTTTATGTTGCAAAAAGAAAACCCAAGTAAAACGGGAGAAATCATCAACCAAAACAAATGCAAATCTACTTCCATTTAAACTCTTAGTTTTAGTTGGTCCAAAAAGATCCATATGAATTAATTCTAAAGGCCTAGTTGACATGATATCCTTGATTGGTTTAAAGGAAGACTTGGTTTGTTTCCCAAGTTGGCACGCACCACAAATGCGGTCTTTCTCAAAATTCAAGCAAGGTATACCCTTCACTAATTCCTTTGAATTAATCCTAGAAATATGGTCAAAAGATGCATGTCCTAGTCTTCTATGCCAAAGCCAAGAATTTTCATCAAAAGCATTCAAGCATTTAGTAGAACAATCTAAATTAAGCATGTCAATAATATAAACATTATTATCACGAAAACCGGTGAGAATACAAACATCGGATTTAACATCAAAAATCTTACAAGAAGTATCATCAAAAACAACTTTAAGTCCACGATCACAAAGTTGACTAATGCTAAGCAAATTATGTTTTAAACCATCTACTAAAACAACATTCTCAATAATAGGAGATGCACCAATTTGAATGTTACCTATACCGATGATAGTTCCTTTGGAGTCATCCCCGAAGGTGACGGTGCCACCTTCCATGTACCTTGATAGGGTTGTGAAGTTGTTGATGTCCCATGTCATGTGTCTTGAACAACCACTATCAAGGTACCACCGCTCCCTACGTCTTGGAGCTTTGGTGTGTACCTACATCAAACAATTTAAGACTTGATTTTGGTACCCACATTTTCTTGGGTCCTCTAGGGTTAGTGTCATGAACCCAAACAAGATTATTTGTTCTATTTAGTTGATTATAGCAAAACTTAGCTAAATGTCCATTTTTACCACAATATGTGCATCTATATACTCTACCATATTTAAAAGCATAATGGGTGTGTGATTTGTGAGCATGAGCATTGTGAGCATGAGCATGAGAGGTGTTAGCATGAGAATTTTTATCTTGTGAAATTTTAGCATGTGAAGTGTGCTTTTTAGAAAACATGTTCTCAAGTTTCTTAGTATTGAAAGCACAATCATTTAAAACTTTTTCGAAATCATTCATTTTAGATTTAAAAGAAGAAATTTCTTTTTCATCAATAATAGGAGATTTTGCCTTACAAGTACTCTTGTAGGCACAAAATTCTTTTTGCATGGAAATGAAATTAGAAGAAACATCATCTTTTTCTTTAGAAACAATGGCAAGTTGATTCTTAAGAAAAGCAACTTCTTTTTGTAATTTTAAGCATTCAAGTTTCTTATTATCATAAGTTTCAGAAAGTTCTACAAAGGCATGAACTAGAACTTCCTTACTTAGTTCATCATCTTCATCATCAAGGGATTGAGGGGTTACCTTAGGTGTGTTTGCCATGAAACACATATTAGCTTGATCCACCTCCTCTTCGGACTCGCTTTCCGAATCCCATGTTGCTTTGTATGCTTTCTTTTCCTCCGGCTTCTTTGGCTTGAAGGAGGAAGTCATCTTCTTTTTGAACTCCGGACAATCCGCCATGATATGTCCGGGTTTGCGGCAATTATAGCAAATGATCCTCCGCTCCTCTTTGCCTTCAAATTTTCTCCGGAAGTTGAGCTTGTTCTTCCGGTACATCCTCTTGACATTTCGCACAAGTAGAGTTAGCTCCTCATCTTCTTCATCGTCTTCTTCATCGTCATCATTGGTGGATGAAGTCTTGAAGGCTATGGATTTCTTCTTTGAAGTAGTGGCTTCTTCTCTTGCCTTCTTCTCCATCTCATGGGTCTTTAGGTTCCCAATGAGACTAATGATGTCCATCTCGTCCTTGTCGTTCAACTCCTTTAAGGTGGTGGCCTTGATCTCCCATGAAGAAGGAAGCGCCCGAATCACTTTCCGCACCTTTTGATCGTTGGAGATGTCATCACCTAACGAAGAAAGACCATTAGTGATTTTAGTGAAACGAGTAATCATATTATCAATAGATTCTTCATCAAGCATTTTGAATGACTCATATTGGGACCTCAAGAGATCTATTTTAGCTCTCTTGACTTGTGAAGTCCCTTCGTGTGTGACCAATAAATGTTGCCAAATCTCATAGGCGGATTGGCAATGAATTACCCGTGTAAGGTCATCCTCATTCAAGGCGGTTAATAGGGAGTTTTGGGCTTTGGAGTTAGCCTCATATTCTCTAAAGTTGAAGTCGGTCCAAGTGCTCTCATCACTATCGGGTGCTACATAGGGTTTAGTCAAGGACTTGGCCACTAAGCTACCCAAAGATTGCAAAAATATAGTCATCCTAACCTTCCAAATTGGGAAATTAAGTCCATCAAATTTAGGAGGGGTTTTGATGTTATCGGCCATGTTTACTAGTGATGAATGAATGAATGAATGAATGTTGATTAGCAAATATTAAGGATCTCTCTATGGATGTTAAGCCAAACCTAGAGTCCAAGCTCTGATACCAATTGAAAATCACCTAGAGGGGGGGTGAATAGGTGATGATGCTAATCAAAGGGCAATTTAAAAATTTAAAGCTACAACAATCACCAATCAAGAATCACAAGATGAATGCAAGCAATTAAGTATGACAATGAATATGATGAGCAATAAATAAGTGCAAGCAAAATAGAGTAAGGAGTGTAAGAACAAGAAAAGTAAACCAATCGCAAACACAAGGATATGTTATCGAGGTTCGAGCACCCAGCTCTACTCCCCGCCTTCCCCAGAAGGATTCCGACCACTTCCACTATCACAAAGATCTCAAATACAATGGAGTACCCAACTCCTACAATCTCAAGTACAAGTAATTTCCTTGGTAGTCAAAAGACCACAAACTCTCTCTTTCAAATATCTCTTCCCTTACAAAGGTCCTTAGAGAATATTGAGTAGGAATGAAGCTCTTGTTGTAAGTGAAGAAAGAAAATTAAATCAGAGAGTATTTGAAAACCCTTCAGAAAATCAGTGAGAAATTCAGCACAAAAACCAAGAAACAAGTCTCTTTTGAAAGCCTTAAACTTTTGAATTTTCTAGCAAAGAATTTTTGTAACAAATCTCTCCCCAAACACCCCTATTTATAGGAGAGGGCTAGGGTTTAGGGATAAAACATAATTACTGATGTTTAGGAGGTAATTAGATCAAAATATATCCTTAAACGAATTTTTAAACACAAAAGACAAAAATAAACAGCTCACTTAAAATCTGCCCGTTACTGTTCAACGGACACATCGGTCGACTGGGCCGGTCGACCGGTAGTTCAAAAATTCGACCGTTATAGGCTAGCGGTCGACCGACCCGGTCGACTGAGAAAACCTGTGAGCAAAAACAATATCTCGGTCGACCGGCCCGGTCGACTGGCAGACATGCACACTGATACGTGCATCTGCCAGAACTGCGGTCGACTGGTCCGGTCGACCGGACCAGACTGACACAGACTCGGTCGACTGTCCCGGTCGACCGGATCAGGTCAAAAATCATTTTTGGAAAAGAAAATAAAGAGGATTTTGATTTTAACAAAAATACTTTTGAACAGGGAATAGAATTAAACATAAAGATGTATTTGTAGGCAAAAACTTGTATGCAAAATATTTTTGTATAATTTATAAGAAATTATTTTGGAATGAGCATGTGCGCAAAAACGTGTGTGATAGAGCTTCAAACCTATCCACTATTCTTTAACATACTATAAACTGAAAAACAAATTACATGAAGACTTCTTGAGCTATCTTCAAGTCTTTGAGCCATCCAATGCCTTGCTAGTGCCTTCTCTTCTATGATCCTTCCTTGATGTGCAATTTGCCTTCCTTGCTTTGTGGAACTTAGAAGTTCTTGCAATAGCTAAGCGAATGGTCTCTAAACATGGTACAAAACCTGAAACTCATCTTAACAAACTTGTTAGTACCAAATAGCTCATATTTGGTTTGTCATCATCAAAACAAAAGACAAATGGAGAGTGTAACCTCTTGGGCCAACATGAATATCTGAAACTTAATAAATACAAGATCATTAGTACTATAAGTACATGAGTTAATCATCATTAAAACTAGAGTTATAGGCCTTTGTGACAGCTTTCTCCTCCTTTTTGATGATGATAAAACTCATGGAGTTATATATAAATGAATTAAAGATACGCTTTATAAATGCTCCCCTCTAACTCATGCATAGCATAAAATGTATAGATATTCAATGGAAGCTTATAGATATCAAACAAATCATGAATATAAAAACACACATATATATGCAAAAACATATAATCACGTGCATATGTAAACTCTAAGTTTCTTTCCCCCTTTTTGTCAATTCATCAACAAAAAGGTAAAGAAAGCATAGTGAATATATATGTGATATAAATCTATAAAGATGAGAGATGTTAAGTTAACTCCTCCTACACATGCATTATATGAAAAAGAGATGACTAAATCCTAACTCACATAAGCATAATATACAATGTATAGACAGAGATGTTAAGCTCCTTCTACACATGTGTACGATATAGAGAAGAGAGGTCAATCTCTTTTTTATATAATAGACTCATCATAGATTTACATATAGAGGAGATATTAAGTTAACTCTCCTTGCAATAAGCAATACAAACTGATTGAAAAGTTTGATAAACTAATTTAAAGTAAACATAGATACATCAATTGAAAATTAATTGATGCAAAGGATGTTAACTGGAATTCAACATAGATATATCATTTTGAATACACGAATTCCAATGAGAATCAAATGAAAATCATGTAAAAGATGTTAATTGAAAATTTAGCATGATACCAAATAAATATCAATTGAAATCAAATGGATAAACATGAATACAATTCAGTAAAGCAACTTAAAATATAGATACTAATTGTAATAATTGATACCAATTGAAAATATTAACACTTGCTTGAAAAATATTTTTCTCAAAAAGGATAGGAATAAGATACCAATTTAAATTTTAAATCAAGAAATTTCTCCCCCTTTTTGAAACAATCACAAAACTAATGTATAAGCTTTTAAAAAAATAATACCAATTGAAATTAATACCAATTTATGATACCAATTTAAAATGAACATAAGTTTAGCATTAAATGGATTCAAAGTAAACATAGACACAATTGGTTTTATTTTAAAAACATGCATGGACATTGTTAAACATGCAAAATCAATCATATATATATATGTACGTATGCTAAAATATCATTCACAGTTTAGAGTAATACATAAATAAATAAACAAGAATGAGTTTACAAAAGTTAAGTATCAGGTGAATCATGTGTATAACTAATTGAAATCACCAACCTACATTGCACATGTCAAAGAAATATTCAATTAAGCATATACATGTGCTCATGAATACAGAATCATGAGTAAACATAAATAATGGGTGAGTGAGCAATAGTCATCTGAATAACACATTCATGAAAACAATAATACTCTAAATAACTCATCAAAACTCATTAGAATTTTTTTTTTCAAACTTAGTCACGTTGCAAACATAATATGTTATGTATCAAGAAAGAATCATCAAAACTAGAACATGTAAGTATAATCAAATATGAATTGAGCAAATTAAAAAAAATAGAACATGTACAATATGAAGATCAAGTGTATCTCAAGGATTATATATCACATAGTTTTCATAAAACTAGCTTGTAACAATAACAAAACAAGATTTGCATAAAAATATCAAAACATGTTTGAGGAAAAAAATTTAATCAAAAGTATAAATGCAAGAGTCATCAACGCTGAGATATACACATATAACTAAATAATAGTTGAGTACACAAAAGATTGAATTGGTTTTGATACAAAATCAAGAGTGTATCTCAAAAGCTATATAGATATATCACAAGTTTTAATAAAATTGCATTTAAAACATGAAACATATAAATCATGATTGCTAAAAAATCATCAATTTAAGCATTTAAAAATATGATATGGAGGATAGAGATAGTTACCAATACTCAACGAACTAATCTCCACTTCTTCAAAAACAAAGTGGTCCTCCTACCTAAACTCCTTGATAGCGATGCATTCATTTATTTATCTATCAAGATCCGATTGTATCTACCACCAAGGCACCAAAACTCTCACGTCTTTTGCGGGCCCATACCTACATCAAAAATAATTGGTGTGGATTTTGATGTAGGTCATGAATACAAACTCTCACGTCCTCCCACCAAAACTCCCAAGAGCCAGATCCTAGATGCGAAAACGCGCCAATGCCGCATCTCTGCGGCTCTGTTAAGGCCATTGGGCTAGCGTCTTATCTCTTATCTTCAAGAACGATTTATCTTTTGATCTCCTCCTACAAATACCCTACTGATTAGTCTTTAATTTTACATAATTTTTATCACATCCGCATATTTATTTGATATAAAATTCTGCTAATAAAGCTTTACTTGCTTGATCCTAGGTCCATGGTGTGCAAATGAAGAAGAAGACCCTAAATTACAATTTAATGGGTGATTAAAGGCCTACCAAGTAGCCATTGACTTTAGAGTGGAGATTTTCTCAGCCCAGGGCATCAAATCTAGAAACCAGAAGATCCACCTAATAGGGGACAGATAGGACGACGCACTGCCCGAAGACAGGCATGCGCCGCCTTGGCATGGCCGCAAAATGCCGCCTGGGCCGCGTTTTCGCGACCGTACGGGCGTGCCCGGGCTTTGGGCCAGGGGTCGTCCCCCTGGCCCCTTTCCCCTGGTGCCTATAAATACCCCCTGGGGTTTGAAGAGAACCAGATCCAGAGTTTAGAGCATTGTTGTAATCTTATTTTTAGGATTGTAGTTGTTTTAGTTTCCTTCTTCTTCTTGTTTTAGTTTAGCCATTAGAGTGAAAGAGAGAGAGAGAGAGAGAGAGAGAGAGAGAGAGAGAGAGAGTGTAAGAGTTGTATTGAAGGTGACAAGCTAATAGAAGTAACTACTTCTCTTTCTTCTGTCCATTTACTTGTGTTTTCCAATAGCTTTTACTTTCTTGTTGTAGTGTAACTCCCTTTCTCTTTACTTCTTTCTTTTGTTGTTTTTTGTTGTAGTATAACTCCCTTCCTCTTTACTTCTTTTCTTTTGTAGTTTCTTTTACTATCATGTCTAACTAACTCTTCCATTGCATGGCTAACTAACTACTAACCCACTAATCTCTAAAAACTTGATTGATAAACCCAAATGAGTCAATAGTGTCAACTAAGCCTTGTGCAAACAAGAGCTATGATATCTTAAGACAAGGGTTCTAACTCTAACTTACATTCAAGTATTCACTTTCTTATATTTCATGCTTAACGGGTTTTGGATGATCTATAGATTGTATGCTTTACTTGTTTTTATAAGTTAGAGATTTTTCTTTTAACTTTGCAGATACCATCAGTGCACTTGTGTCTTCTCCTATTCTCACCTTCAATTGGATCTTGATAAGGGAATGTCTAAGTTTTTGTCATGTTAAGCTAAGTTATAGAAAGAACTTTCACTCGATTTTCACGTGAATAGTTCCTATGCATAAGGGGTATGCTTGCCTATGATCTATCGTGAGGCTACATCTTCAAGAAGTTAGGGATTAGTGGGAGAACTTAGTAGAAAGTTAGCCATGTGTTTTTACCATTAAGAAAATCTAACTTTACAAATCACCAAATCATTCTAAAACAATTCTTGAAACCAACTTGTTTTCATTTTCCAATTATTTATTTGAAACAAAGAACTTTCTCTTTTCTTGAACAAAGAAGCCGCATCAAGCTTTCATCGCTCTCCCTCCTTGTGGATACGACCTGTATAGCCACTTCACTACTACGGAAGAATTGCAAAAGCAGTAACATCGACCCACACTCTTTTTACTTATTTTTGTGCTTGCTTTTTGCCGATCAAATTTTGGCGCCGTTGCCGGGGAGGGAACGACTTTATTGTTCAATACTAAAGATTTTTCTTTGTTCATGTGTGTAGGAGAAATACCAAGGAGCTTATTATCACGGGAAGCGAAAGTGGTGGCCAAGGATATTGCACGAGGTTTTATTTGCCCTCGGAAAAATTCGTGTAAAAGCGAGTTTTTCCGATTGAAGTACTAACAAACTCGTCTGCAGGGTTACCGAAAGCCGCTCAAATTGCTTTCAAATTTTTTTTAGTTCCCTTGAATGCTTCACCTTATATATGTGTAATAAACTCAACAGAAATCCACTTGTTGCTTAATTGAAATTTGGATTAGACTTTGCATTTAGGGCACGCGTCTATTTCAATTCATTTCAATTTCTGTTGAAGAGTGCTGGAGAAAAGGTATGTGTGCATTCATATAGAATAGGATCAACATTTTGGAGTGATTTATAGCTTTGAGTGTTACCTTGTTGTGAATAAACTGTACACTTACAGAATTGACATTAAGGGCAAAATCTGAAATAAACAAGATAAGGTGGGGATTTCATCACTCTTTCTTAGCCCAAAAATCATCTCCAAGTGCACTCACATAACCCAAGCCTTAACTAAAAACTGTTAGACGTTGGCCCTAGGAACATCTCGGACTCACTAAGAGATTAATTAAGGGTAGAAATTGCAAGAACTATACTCCTGCAAAATCGGTGTCTAAGGAAAGTGGATTAAGAGGCAAAGCCTCGAAAGCTCTGTAGTTTGGAGTAATTAAGGCCCGTGGCTCACGCTCGGATATCTCCCATCGAGTTTTTCCCTTTCCTGGGCGATTAGCTTGTAGTCGAGATCCTGCAACAACCTCCCCCGGAGAATCGACCAGTTAGGAGTCGTCTAGGTCCAGGTACCTTAGACTAAGGCTTGTGGTTGTTTTTTCTTTCGTTTATTTTATTCTTTTCGATTGTTTATTGTCTTTACGTTGTTTTTGGTGTGCTACATGCAAAAGTGGGTAAGAGATCCTGTATCTTTCAGATTAACCAGAAACACTTCTTTACCCTTGCATCCAGAACCTATGATGGCGTCACTTCAGGACAGGTTTTACCCGATCAGAACCTCATTTCCATTTTGTATAAAACTGCCTGAGGTAAATGGAAATAAATTAAAGCCTCAATTTATCAACACTCTTCGAAAATTTCATGGTTTAGAATCAGAGGACACATACTTCTTTGTTAGGGAATTTGAAGAAGTATGCCTCATGATGTGTGTTCCCTAGCTAGGAGACGATGCCGTTAGGTTACGTTTCATTCTCTTTTCCCTAAAGGACCTAGCGAAGAAATGGTTACAGTTTGGCGGTAGATTCTGTCACGACATGGATGATTTCGTCAAAGCCTTATTGAAGAAATTCTACCCATTCACAAAACTGCCCTCATTAGAAAGAATATCATGCAGTCTAGGCAAGAACTGAGTGAGCCATTTTGGAGATACTTTGAGCGATTCAAAGATCTCCTAGCTCAATGCCCTCATCATGGTGTGAAGAAATGGCGTCAGTGTCAGATTCTCTATGATGGTTTAGATTATCAGACGAAAACCCTGTTAGAAACCATGTATCAAGAAGGGTTCTTGCAAAAGGATGTGAATCAGGGTTGGGATTTATTTGAGGATTTAGCTGAGAAAACCCTATAATGGGAGCCAACCTCAGAAAAATCAAGGAATTCACAATCTACAGCTTCAAGAGGAGGGCTCCTATCTCTAGAATCATCCATAACTATAGAAGCTAAGATTGCAACCTAATGAGGAGAATAGAGGCTCTAGAAACAAAAGAGCCAGCCAATGCAACCAAATCAACTCACCACCAATTCACAATCTAAGTTGTTCATACTGTCAGGCACTAAACCATGTCTTTGAAGAGTGCCCTATTTTTTATACCCAGCAAGTGCCTCCGGAACACCTGAACGCGGCCTACTCAATGCCGCCGCATAATCCCTACTCACAAACATACAATCCAGGTTGGAAAAATCACCCAAATTTCTCTTGGGCCCAGAATAATCCCTTAGGCCTAATTTCTCTAACAATTTTCATCATCCCAGTCTTTCACCAAATTTCCCCAGTCAAGCTCCATCTTCCTCCTTTCAAAGTTCACCACTGGAAAAGAAATTCAGCAAATTGGAGAGAGCATGGAAGCTTTATGAAGTCCCAAGCCACTTTTATGTAAAATCAGGGACAAACACTGAACAACCATTCACAGGCTATATCGAAATTGGAAATGCAAATGGGTCAGTTAGTTAGCTCTCTAAGTGAAAGACCAAAGGGTGCTTTACCTAGTCAGCCGCTAGTTAACCCTAAAAACTCCAATCAAGCGTATGAATTCAGAATCCTTCGATCAACCAGTTCAATGCTGTTCACACACTTCGATCTGGAAAGAAGGTGGACAACCAGGTCTACCAACATAAAAATCCAGTCCATACTGATCCTACTCCAGCCTCCACCTCTGCTAGTTCCTCCCAAACATCTGACGAGGACAAAGCTGCTGAACAAGTCCATAAGCCTGTAGCACCCTTCCCTATAGGCTTAGGAATAATAATAAGAATATGCACATGGAAAAGATGCTTGAGATGTTTAACCAGGTCAAACTGAATGTGCCTCTTCTTGACACTATGCAACAAATCCTAGCTTATGCTAAATTTCTTAAGGATATGTGTATGAAGAAGAGAAAGACAAATGTGCCCAAGAAAGTGTTCTTGGCAACCAATATAAGCGAAATTCTGTCTAGTCCCATTCCGGTGAAATACAAGGATCCCGGATGTCCCACAATTTCCTGCACTATAGGATAAACTGAAATTAGCAGAGCACTACTTGACTTGTGAGTAAGTATCAACTTGCTACCTCTCTCAGTATACCAACAACTTGGGTTGGGCGAGTGATTAGTCTACAATTCTGCATTATTATATCGCATTCCCTACCGATTTATGAATAAAATATCATTTCTAATTGCGTTTTGTTCTACTTTGCAGATAAATCAAGAGTCCAATGGCCAAAGGGTAATAAGAGCTTAGTTAAACCCATTTTTGGGTAATTAAATCTATACTTCTTGGAGGCCAAGTAAGGGATCTTCTAGAAGATACATCGAACCTAGACCCTTGTGCACGTCAGACGAATATACGGACGAAAATACCCGAAACAGAGTATACCAAGAAGGTCCTGGAAGCAATGGGAACCACTCGCCAAAAACCAGGGACCTAAGTGCCTGGTATTGCTGCGAAAACGCAGCAATAGTCGCGTTTTAGCGGCCATATGGTGGGGCCACGTGTCGATCTTCGACGCGCGGCCCCGTCTCGTCTTCTAGAGGCCCCTTTTCGCCTATAAATAGCCCTGCAGAGGTCGGAACGCAAGGAGTTTTGGATTTAGGCTAGGTATTCTATCTTTAGTGTAGTGTAGTGTAGGTATTCTTCCTTTCTCTTCGTTTGTATTTTTATTTCGTTTTTAGATCTTGTAGTAGGGCTGAGAGATTCAGATAGAGATAGAGAAGGATTGATATAATAGATGGTGACAATCTATGTTAAAGGTGCCTCCTTTCTTCTCCATTGTAATCTTCTCCATCTTCTACATGATGCTTAGCTAGATTTTCTTCTCATGGTGACTAACTACTAACCACTAACTAGCTAACCACTTACTTAATAATCCACATGAATCTAGTAGCCTCTACAAGGCCTTGCTCTTGCAAGAGCGACGATGGCTCATGATGATGGGTTCTAACATCTAACTTGCTAACTTGCTAACTAAGCTTACTCTCTTATTTCATGCTTGCTTCTAATGGTTTGATGTTTTGGAACTTACTTTTGATGATATATTTATGAAGCCACATTATTGGGCTCTATCTCACAAGCCTATACAAGAGTTCTACATGCTCAAGACTTTCCAAAGAGAGTGGTTATGGATGTGTATTGTAATATTTATTAGAATGTTAAAAGCCTTTAAACACACATACACATCTTTAGTCTATTAGTAGACTTGACCCTTTCTATTAGTAGACTTGACCACCTATTAGTAGACTCGACCCTTCCTATTAGCAGATTTGATCCTTCGTATTAGTCGACTTGACCCCTCTTTGTAGTCGACTAATACCTTTCTAGTCGACTTATAAAAGTCTTATAGTCGACTAAGTAGTGTCATGAAAAGATATCAACTTTCTGTTTATCAGCATTAGTCGACTTATCAGTATTACTAGTCGACTAATACAAGTTATAGTCGACTTATAAACTCTGCTAGTCGACTAGTTTTAGTTTCTAGAAACTTGTCCTTGTTCGCCCAAAGGCCCATCACTCTAGTTTTGATGATGATCAACTCATGTAGTTATGTTTACTAATGATCTTGTGTTTAATTAGTGAAAGATTTGTTATCAAGATCTTAGTAGGTGTGGAGCTTCAACAAAGGATTTAAAGTCAAGTTTTTGGAGCTAGCACCGGTGATTCACGAGCCTATGCATCAAGACCACATCAAGTACTCAAGAGGAGTCGAGCTCGTTGGATCGTGTTTGGACCAAGTCAAGATGATGAGAAGACTTTAAGGGAAGACTTCAAGATCAAGACTTGTGTCTAGGTATAAGATTTTGTTTTCTAGTTAAAATGTAAAGGATAGAGTAGTTGGTGGATTGCTCAAGTATATATCACACACACACACTTTGATTTAAATGTCTTTTCATATAAGAATTTTCAGTTTAGAAAAGACTTTCATCTTGGAAAAATACTTATTTGGTTTTTGGTATTTCTTAAGAAGATGTTTTAACCAAAACCATATTTAGAGCTTAATGTCAAAAACATAGATATTTCATCTTATTTGTGTAGTGGATCATATCCATACACTCTATGCTTTAATGAGTTCAAAATATCTAGTTTTTGTATTTAAAAGAGTTTTGGAAAATAAGTTTTAGAAAAATACAAGTTTTCTTTTGAGCCAATATTTTCCTACTTACAAAAATAGTCCAATCTTTTATAACATGCCTTGATTTTGTGCAAGCATGTTTGTTTATCATAGTATATTGGTAAAACTATTTTTGTAGATTTTTTAAGTATTTATGGGATTTTATTTCAACCAAAAGACTTAGTTTTAAATCCCAGAAAAACTGTTTTCAGGCTTCAGATAGTCGACTTACTACCTTGCTAGTCGACTAACTCTGAAGTCGGTCGACCGGCTGGGTCGACCGACATGCATAGCGTGCACGCCTTGACCTGGCAGATGGCCGGTCGACCGACCGAGTCGACCGGAACTGAGAGCAGTGCTCTCTGTTCTTTTGGGTCGACCGGACGGTCGACCGGAGGCTCCAACGGTCTGATTTTTGATCGTTGGCGGTCGACCGGGCGATTGACCGACAGGTCTGACAGACCCCAACGGCTAGTTTTTGACAGCCTATAAATTTAGGGGTTTGGTCATTTGTTTTTAACAAGATTTTAGGAGAGCTTTGAGCCAGTTTTTCTTATCTGTTTAAAAGAGTTTTCTCCACATATTTGAGAGCAAATACTTCCAATTAAAAGGAGAGTTTATCAAGAGTATTTTTAAGTGATTCTTTGAGTTTTCCTCCACCATCTCTTTCCTAGTTTTCTCACACAAACACTTGAGCCATCCATTGCTATTCATCTTATAGGAGTGTTGTAGTGAGAGCTTTTATTGGTGATCAAAGTGTTTAGATCACCAAGAGATCATTTCTTGTACTTTGAGGAGGCGGACGTGTGTGTCTGCGTTGTTTCGAGTTCGTGTGCGAACTCCGTGTTTGAGGTGCGGCCTCGGCAAGCTTGTGGGCTTGCGTGTGTACGGGACTAGGGAGTCCGAGGGCTTGTAGGTGTTGCGGCACCGGGGAGAGATCCATTGGGATCTTGCATAGTGAAAATCCTTCGTGTGTCGAAGGCGGGGATGTAGAGCAAGTGTGCTCGAACCTCGAAACAAACCCTTTGTGTTTGCGATTGCTCTCTCTCTTTGTCTCTTGTTTCTATCTTGCATGCTTCTATTGTGTTTATCATTATATGCTTGATATACATTTGTGCTCATATTGATATATTGCTTGAGTTTGTTTGCTAACACTTGTATTCAACCAAGAGAGCTAATGCGGCACCTCAACCCATTCAAGGGGAATCTAGAGGAGTTTGTCCAGAGCCCTTCACGGGGAATTCGGCAACACTCTTGTGTTATACGTGGTGTTTAGTGTAATAGTTTAGTTTAAGGTCATAATTGTTTTTAGCTTCCGCATTATTTGGCATTAAGTGACCATTAGATTAGCCTTCACCTATTCACCCCCCCTCTAGGTGAACCTTCAATTGGTATCAGAGCTTGGTACTCTGATTTGGGTCTAACAACCTAGAGTTAAAGATCCTCATTTTAGGCTAATCAAAATATTTTGTACACACACCATGGACTTCATGTCACCACCCATGTTTGACACTCTTAACATCCATATATGGAAGGTGAAGATGTCCTTGTACCTCAAAGCCCTAGGTTATCATGTTTATCTTGCCATCACTAATAATGATTATTGTTTATATGGTAAGAATATTGAGGCTAATGCAAAAGCCCTTAATGCTTTAAAGTCAACTCTAAATAATGATTATTTATCTAGGGTTGCTAATGTTGATTCGGCTTTTGTAGCTTGGAATATCATCACCTCCCTTGACGAAAAGGATCTATGTTATGCCGGGAGCGATTCGGATGTTGGAAGCAACACCTCCAACAAGTGCTATATGGTCCAAGGGGATAACCCCCTTGAGATAACTACCGAATTCGAGGATGAAGATGATAACATGTCATATGATGAGCTCACTTCATTTTGTCAATTATTGCATGAAAAATATGACATGCTTAAAAAGAAAAATAAAATTTTTAAAAAGAATTTTGATTGCATGCTAAAAGAGAATGATTCTTTTAAAACTAAAATTGCATGTTTAAAAAAGAAAAGGAAGATTTGAAAAATGAGAATGTTTCCCTCATGTCTAAATTGAATGATCTTTGTGAAGGAAACACAAGTTTGAAAAATAAAATTGATTTGGTTGAAAAACAAAAGGAAGTTGTTTTTCAAGAAAATAATTCTTTAAAAAGAAAGATTTGTGAAAAAGAAAAGGAATTTGTTTCGAAAAAGAAAAAGAAAAATGATTCTTTATCTCATCATGCTTTACATGCCACCACTAATGAGATTAAAGATTTAAAAAATAAAATGGATGGTTTGAGTTCAACTTTGAACTCTTGTGCATTTAACCATACTAGATTGGAGTCAATGTTTTCAAAGAAACAAACTCCACATGTTCATGCACATCATACCCATCATGCATATGCTTATGTTGCACATCATGATCATTCACACACACACATAAGCATACTAAGATGTACACATGTACACATTGTGACCGCAAAGGCCATTTAGCAAAATTTTATTTTGACAAGTTGCATTCTTTAAATTTTGCTAATAAAAATTTTTGGGTTCCTTACAAGACTAACTCCAAAGGACCCAAGAAAATATGGGTACCAAAACCCCCACCCATATTTTTGATGTAGGTGAGGGATCTCTCAAGACGTGAGAGATTTGGTGCCTTGATGGTGGATGCAAATGGATATGATGGACACACTTATTGATGCATCACTATCAAGGAGTTTTGGTGGGATGACCATTATGTTTGGAGCTTTGGAGTTGGTAACAATCTCTAAACTCCTACTTTTCATTTACATGCTTATTCTTTTGTAATATCATATAGCATGTTCATGTTTTTGTGCTTCATGTGGTAAATACTTGTTTAAATGTAGTTTTTATCAAAACTTGGATTTATACATGTACAAATAGTGAGCAACAAATTGACTTATATATGTTTGCACTTCATGCTCATTTGTACCTACTATATGCATATGTATAGGCTAGTTTTGATGATTCTTCCATTTATACATGCTTTGCCAAATTTTATGATTTTACTTCATGTATATGTATTTTTAATTCAAATCTAATAAATATACATGTATACCCGTGAGTCTCTTGCCTTCATGCAAATACATTTGATAGACTCTTTTATGTTTGGGATATGTATGTGTATTATTAGGATTGGATAAATCATACATATACCTAGAAGTGTGCTTTGTTTTTATGAAAAAAATGAATTTTTATGATTTAAAAATGATACTCACACTTTTTGAGCTTCAATGTCTATTTTCATGAAAATGCTATTTACATGACTTTTGAACATTCACACTTTATTTATTTTGTCATGACTTTGATTCATGAACATATTTTTGAGCTTCATAGATCGAGTGTCAATTCTTGTATTTGGTATGATTCATGAAATATATATGCTTTGATTTCATGTTTTGAAGGATCATTAACTAGTTTTTCAAAAATTATTTTAACTAGTTATTGTTCTTCATTTGGTAGTGATTTTCAATGCTTTCAAATCTAATTTTTGAAAACCCTACCATCAATGGGAGGATGGATGGGAGATCATGTTCATGTATGCTTTAAAATGAAAATCATTTAAAACTTGAACCATGATTGGGTGGTAGTTATATGAGATATACACTTGATCTTATTGTTATGTCAATTGGTATCATTGGATTCTTTCAATTGGTATCTAAATTGATAATTTTTGTATATACTCATATTTTGTTTTCTTATATATGTATGCATCAATGTCAATTGGTATACTCATTTCATACATATATATGATTTTTATGTGCTTAACTTACAATTGGTTCACATTTTTAAAAGCACAAAGTTTATGATGAAAAATAAAATTTTTGATCATTATGTTTACTATTGGTATCAATATGTTTCAACTTCATATTTGTTAAATTTCAATTGGTATCAATATGATTTACAATAATGATTATTTTCAATTTGGTATCTTAAAATTTGTTTGTTTTACAAAAGCTCTGATACCTTTAAAAATTTTGTTTAAGAAAAATTAAAAAAAACATTTTTTTTTGATCTATATTGCCTATATGCAAGGGGAGCTTAACATCTTTTCTACATATAGATTCATGTTGAGTGTATTGTATAGTGAGGAGCTTGACAACTCTTTTTTATGTGGTACACGTGTGTAGGGGGAGTTTCACATCTCCTCTTATGCATTACATAATATATGTTATGTGAATTGGGGCTTGTCATCCCTTCTTCATGTAATGCATATGTGTAGGGAAGCTAACTTAGCGTCTTCCTCTTCATGAATGTATATCGCATATAACCTTTTATTGATATGTTTGACCCCTTATTGATCTCTTTGTTTATGACAAAAAGGGGGAGAAAGATTTGATGATTTTGTTTTTACTTAAACCCTTTGTTGATGATTGACAAAAAGGGGGAGAGGTATTTGCTATATATGCATGTTTTTATTAAAGGATTTATGTTTATGCATATATGTTTTGTTTTGCAAATAGGAGAAAAAGAATTTGATTTGTTTTATCTCCTTGATTTGCATACATGTCATGTGCTTCATTTTCATATTATATTGTTTATTTGTTATGCATGAGTTAAGGGGGAGCTTCTTTGAAGCTTTACTTTAATCCATGCATATATATAACTTCATGAGTTTTGTCATCATCAAAAAGGGGGAGATTGTTGGCCCAAAGGCCCATCACTCTAGTTTTGATGATGATCAACTCATGTAGTTATGTTTACTAATGATCTTGTGTTTAATTAGTGACAGATTTGTTATCAAGATCTTAGTAGGTGTGGAGCTTCAATAAAGGATTTAAAGTCAAGTTTTTAGAGCTAGCACCGGTTGATTCACGAGCCTATGCATCAAGACCACATCAAGTACTCAAGAGGAGTCGAGCTCGTTTGATCGTGTTTGGACCAAGTCAAGATGATGAGAAGACTTCAAGGGAAGACTTCAAGATCAAGACTTGTGTCTAGGTATAAGATTTTGTTTTTTAGTTAAAATGTAAAGGATAGAGTAGTTGGTGGATTGCTCAAGTATATATCACACACACTCTTGATTTAAATGTCTTTTCATATAAGAATTTTCAGTTTAGAAAAGACTTTCATCTTGGAAAAATACTTGTTTGGTTTTTGGTATTTCTTAAGAAGATGTTTTAACCAAAACCATATTTAGAGCTTAATGTCAAAATATAGATATTTCATCTTATTTGTGTAGTGGATCATATCCATACACTCTATGCTTTAATGAGTTCAAAATATCTAGTTTTTGTATTTAAAAGAGTTTTGGAAAATAAGTTTTAGAAAAATACAAGTTTTCTTTTGAGCCAATATTTTCCTACTTATAAAAATAGTCCAATCTTTTATAACATGCCTTGATTTTGTGCAAGCATGTTTGTTTATCATAGTATATTGGTAAAACTATTTTTGTAGATTTTCTAAGTATTTATGGGATTTTATTTCAACCAAAAGACTTAGTTTTAAATCCCAGAAAAACTGTTTTTCAGGCTTCAGATAGTCGACTTACTACCTTGCTAGTCGACTAACTCTGAAGTCGGTCGACCGGCTGGGTCGACCGACGTGCACAGCGTGCACGCCTTGACCTGGCAGATGGCCGGTCGACCGACCGAGTCGATCGGAACTGAGAGCAGTGCCTCTGTTCTTTTGGGTCGACCGGACGGTCGACCGGAGGCTCCAACGGTCTGATTTTTGACCGTTGGCGGTCGACCGGGCGGTCGACCGACAGGTCTGACAGACCCCAACGGCTAGTTTTTGACAGCCTATAAATTTAGGGGTTTGGTCATTTGTTTTTAACAAAATTTTAGGAGAGCTTCGAGCCAGTTTTTCTTATCTGTTTAAAAGAGTTTTCTCCACATATTTGAGAGCGAATACTTCCAATTAAAAGGAGAGTTTATCAAGAGTGTTTTTAAGTGATTCTTTGAGTTTTCCTCCACCATCTCTTTCCTAGTTTTCTCACACAAACACTTGAGCCATCCATTGCTATTCATCTTATAGGAGTGTTGTAGTGATAGCTTTTATTGGTGATCAAAGTGTTTAGATCACCAAGAGATCATTTCTTGTACTTTGAGGAGGCGGACGTGTGTGTCCGCGTTGTTTCGAGTTCGTGTGCGAACTCCGTGTTTGAGGTGCGGCCTCGGCAAGCTTGTGGGGCTTGCGTGTGTACGGGACTAGGGAGTCCGAGGGCTTGTAGGTGTTGCGGCACCGGGGAGAGATCCATTGGGATCTTGCATAGTGAAAATTCTTCGTGTGTCGAAGGCGGGGATGTAGAGCAAGTGTGCTCGAACCTCGAAACAAACCCTTTGTGTTTGCGATTGCTCTCTCTCTTTGTCTCTTGTTTATATCTTGCATGCTTCTATTGTGTTTATCATTATATGCTTGATATACATTTGTGCTCATATTGATATATTGCTTGTGTTTGTTTGCTAACACTTGTATTCAACCAAGAGAGCCAACGCGGCACCTCAACCCATTCAAGGGGAATCTAGAGGAGTTTGTCCAGAGCCCTTCATGGGGAATTCGGCGACACTCTTGTGTTATACGTGGTGTTTAGTGTAATAGTTTAGTTTAAGGTCATAATTGTTTTTAGCTTCCGCATTATTTGGCATTATGTGACCATTAGAGTAGCCTTCACCTATTCACCCCCCTCTAGGTGAACCTTCAGTCCTTTGATTCAATTTTGACCTAGTCGACTTGGCCCATTTGTAGTCGACTAACCCAGTGTAAATTACCCAATCTAGTCGACTAACCCCTACCCCTAGTCGACTAATGGCAGTTTCTGACTGTTGGACAGTTTCTATTTTCTGGTGTTTTATCCAACCTTATCCAACGTTTCAATATTCAAAATTGACCTGATAACTGCCCTAATTTAATATGGATTTCAGCTATAAATAGGTATGTTATCCTAGGCTAAAAACACCAATTAAAATCAAAAGTTTTCTGACCAAAAACTCTGTTCAAAATTCTGATTTTCTGAAAACTTGTTTCCACTTTCTGTTTCTTCACCAATTCCTACTCTATTGTGAAGATTTTTGAAAGTCCACCTATAAGAGCCCTTGTCCATGATCACATACAGACTCAAGGCTTATAGGATCATTTGTAATCACTCAAAGAGGAGCATTGTACAAGAGCGTCTTCGGGTTGAAGAGAGTTTGTAAAAGGTGTTGTGATCTTCTTGATTGTGAGAAGAGTTGTACACATTTGGCAAAGGAGATTTGTCAAGTGGTGTGCAAGGTGTTGATTTTGGGTGTACAAAGTCAAAGGATAAAGGAAAATCTCAAGCGGGAGGCATGGGGACTGGATGTAGGTCTTGAGGACGAACCATAATGAATCACTTGTGTTTGCGATTATTATCTTTTCTGTGATTTAATTTCCTTTATTGCAAGTACTTTATATTTACGCTAATATCTTTGTTTGAGTATTGACGTGTATAGTAGATCCTACAATTGGCATCATCTCGGGACCAACAATTGGTATCAGAGCCCGGCCCGGCATACAAGTCCTGCATACCCAGTCAACAACAATACAAGGATGGCAATGTAGTTCCCCTCGTCACAATTCAAAGAAGGACATTCTACACAACGTCTACCGCTATTTGACGGATCCAACTACAACTATTGAAAGTGTAGAATGAAGATCTTCTTGCAATCGATTAACTATGAACTATAGAACATAATAGAAGCAGCGTACACCAAACCAAGTACCAACTACACCGCTTGGAGTGATAATCAAAAAAAGAATGCGAACCTTGATGCCAAAGCGATGAATGCTTTATTCTTTGCCTTAACCAAAGAAGAATTCAACCGTGTGTTAACAGTCACTTCTGCAAATCAAATATGGCATACTCTACAGGTAACACATGAAGGCACAAATAAGGTTAAGGAATCTAAAATTTCTATTCTTGTCCACATGTTTGAACTTTTCAAAATGAAGGAGAATGAAACCATCTCAGAAATGATTACTAGGTTCACCAACATAACCAATTCCTTAGCATCTCTTCAAGTCAAAAAAGTTCGCAAGATCATTCGTGCACTCACACCAAATTGGGAGAAGAAGACAACTGCAATAGAAGAAGCGAATGATCTCAACAATATCGTTAGAAAACCTTACTAGTAATCTAATGGCATATGAAGTGCAAATCGAAGACAGAAAGAAGGATGAACAACAATCTCTCTCAAAGAAGAAAGAACTTGCCTTCCATGCATCCTCTGACACTGACAATTCAGATAACGATGAAGAGGAGATGGCAATGCTTTCAAGAAAGTTCAGAAAGTTCTTAAAGTAAGGTAAGTTTAAATGTTTTAATTGTAATAAAATAGGCCATATGAAGAAGGATTGCCCATTGCTCAAAAATAAAGTAAATTCAAGAGCAAAAGTTCAGAAAGAAGAAAGACTACTAAGCATCATGGGAAAATAGTGATTCCTCTTCCTCTGACGAAGAAGAAGCCACTGAACATGCCAACATCTGTTACGTGGCTCTAGAGGAAGATGAGGTACATTTTTCTGAACTCTTAGATGCATTTCAAGAATTATACAATGATCTTAATAATGAAAAGATAAAGAATAAAGTTTTGACAAAGGAAAATGAAAAACTTTTCAAAGAAAATTCTTGTTATACTTCTCAAATTTCTTCTATAAATTCTCAAAAAGATGATTTTGAAAAAGTGATATAATCATTGAAAAAGACAATGAGAATTTATTAAAAAATAATATTTTATTGAAAAGAGAAACTATGTCTTTAAATGAAAGAATTTCTGTTTTAGATAAAAACATATCAAATTTCAAAATGAAGTATGAAGAGATTTTGAAAAATGTGACTAAATTTAATCAAGCAAAAGAAAAGTTGAATGATTTGTTATCATATCAAAAGATGTCACATAATCATTATGGTCTTGGATTTTTTGAAAAATCTACATATGTTAGTAATCCATATAATTCTTTTGTGAAAAAAATACTGATATTATTTCAAAAAGAATTAAGAACAAGTTCATATGGTTTCCTAAAAACTTAAGCATTATTGATAAAAATACTTATATTGCATCATACATACATGATATATGTAATTCATGCAATTATGTGTATACTAACAGATGGAAACCAAATTCAAATTGGGTTTGGTCTCCTAAAGGTTAATGCTTTGATCTTATAATGATTGGTACCATTCTAATGTTTATCTTTCAGGTACCATATAAGAAGTTTGATAAGAAAAATATTTCAAAACATTTATCATATATATATGTTATGATATATTTGTTGCAGGGGGAGAACACATTTTTTTTATATCTGTTATAACCTGTTTTCTGCAGGGGGAGAACATATTTTTTGCAGGGGGAGAACATTTAACATATTTTCTGCAGGGGGAGTTTTCATGCACACAAAGTGTCATCATCAAAAAGGGAGAGAATGTTGGAACTTACTTTTGATGATATATTTGTGAAGCCATATTATTGGAGCTCTATCTCACAAGCCTATACAAGAGATTTACATGCTCAAGACTTTCTAAAGAGAGTGGCTATGGATGTGTATTGTAATATTTATTAGAATGTTAAAAGCCTTGAAACACACATACACATCTTTAGTCTATTAGTAGACTTGACCCTTCCTATCAGTAGACTTGACCACCTATTAGTAGACTTGACCCTTCCTATTAGCAGACTTGACCCTTCCTATTAGTCGACTTGACCCCTATTGTAGTCGACTAATACCTTGTCTAGTCGACTTATAAAAGTCTTATAGTCGACTAAGTATTATCCTGAAAAGATATCAACTTTCTGTTTATCAGCATTAGTCGACTTATCAGTATTACTAGTCGACTAATACAAGTTATAGTCGACTTATAAACTCTGCTAGTCGACTAGTTTTAGTTTCTAGAAACTTGTCCTTTGATTCAATTTTGACCTAGTCAACTTGGCCCATTTTGTAGTCGACTAACCCAGTGTAAATTGTCCAATCTAGTTGACTAACCCCCTACTCCTAATCGACTAATGGCAGTTTCTGACTGTTGGACAGTTTCTGTTTTCTAGTATTTTATCCAACGTTATCCAACGTTTCAGTATTCAAAATTGACCTGATAACTATCCTAACTGGTTATGAATTTCAGCTATAAATAGGTATGTTATCCTAGGCTAAAAACACCAATTAAAATTAAAAGTTTTCTGACCAAAAACTCTGTTCAAAATTCTGATTTCTGTGAAACTTGTTTCCACTTTCTGTTTCTTCACCAATTCCTACTCTATTGTGAAAATTTCTGAAAGTCCACCTATAAGAGCCCTTGTCCACGATCACATACAGACTCAAGGCTTATAGGATCATTTGTAATCACTCAAAGAGAAGCACTGTACAAGAGCGTCTTCGTGTTGAAGAGAGTTTGTACAAGGTGTTATGGTCTCCTTGGTGTAAGAAGAGTTGTACACATTTGGCAAAGGAGACTTGTCAAGTGGTGTGCATGGTGTTGATTTTAGGTGTACAAAGTCAAAGGATAAAGGAAACTCTCAAGCGGGTGGCTTGGGGACTGGATGTAGGTCATGATGACCGAACAAGGATAAATCACTTGTGTTAGCGATTGTTATCTTTTCTATGATTTAATTTCCTTTATTGTAAGTACTTTATATTTACGCTAATATCTTTGTTTGAGTGTTGACGTGTATAGTAGATCCTACAATTGGCATCATTGTAAGATCACCTAGAGGGGGGGTGAATAGGTGATGGCTAATCTAATGGTCACTTATGAACAATAATGCGGAATTAAAACTAAGTTGACCAAATTAAACTTCTTTTAATTGAACACTTATGTATAACACAAGAGTGTTGCCGAATTCCCCTTGCGAAGCTCTGGACAAACTCCTCTAGATTCCCCTTGAATGGGTTGAGGTGCCGCGTTGGCTCTCTTGGTTGAATACAAGTGTTAGACAATCAATCCCAAGCAATTATATAACAATTAAGCACAAGGGTATATCAAGCATATAAAGATAGACAATAATTGAATGCAAGATATAAAAGAGACAAAGAGAAAGAGAGAGAGCAAGAGTGAGCAATCGCAAACACAAAGGGTTTGTTTCGAGGTTCGAGCACACTTGCTCTACATCCCCGCCTTCGACACACGAAGGATTTCCACTATGCACGATCCAACCGGATCTCTCCTTGGTGCCGCAACACCTACAAGCCCTCGGACTCCCAAAGTCCCTTACACACCACAAGCCCACCGGCTCGTCGAGGCCGCACCTCGTACAACAAGTCCGCACCCGAACTCAAAACACCGCGAGCACACTTGCCCGCTTCCTCAAATACAAAGAAAGATCTTGGTGATCTAAACACTTGATCACCTAACAAAACTCTCACTACAACACTCCTATAGGATAGATATAACTATGGATGCTCAAGTGTAGTGTGAGAAATCAAGGAAAGAACTTTGATGGAAAACTCAAGAAATCACAATAAACACTCTCTTGATAAAATCCCTTTTGATAGGAAATATTGGCACTCTATTTTGTGGAGAAAACTCTGCTAAAAGAATGGAAATAACTGGACAAAAGCTCTCCTAAAATCTTGGCTTCAAACAATGACAAAACCCCCTTTTATAGAGGCCAGAAAAATCTGACCGTTGGGCTCTGTCAGAGCTTCCGGTCGACCGGTCCGGTCGACCGCCAACAGTCAAAATCCGACCGTTGGAGCCTCCGGTCGACCGACCCAGTCGACGAGCAACTGGAGAAGAGAGTAAACTCTCTGTCGGTCGACCGGCCCGGTCGACCGAGATTTCCTGAGAGCAAAGCTCTCTGAAGCGGTCGACCGGCACGGTCGACCGTTCCCTAGTGCACACAGGCGTGCACGTCTGTGCACGTCCGGTCGACCGACCCGGTCGACCGGCCACTGTCAGTTCTGAAAAATCAGAACTGGCAGAACCTGAAAATTTTGGGATTAAAGATTGGTCTTTTTGGCTTAAAAAAAATCCCATAAATACTTAGAAATTTTACAAAAAATAGTTTTATGATATAGAAACATGCTTGCACAAAATCAAGGCATGTTATTAAAGATTTGACTATTTTTTGTAACTTGAAAATATTGGCTCAAAATAAAAACTGTTTTTCTAAAACAACATGTTTTTCCAAATTTTCATCAAATACAAAAACAAGATATACTTTAAAGTATAGTGTGTATGGATATGATCCACTACACAATCAAGATGAAATATCTAGTTTTTGACATAAAACACTAAACTTGGTTTTGGATATAAGATATGTAAACTTGAAATACCAAGAACCAAATAGAATCTTGTCACAATGAAAATCTTTTCTTAACAAGAAAATCTTTTATGAAATGAAATTTTTATCATGAAAACAATTCTATCAAGAGTGTGTGTGTGATATGACTTGAGCAATCCACCAACTATTCTATCCTTTACATTTTAACTAAAACAAAAATACAAATCTTATACCTAGACACAAGTCTTCAACTTCTTGAAGTCTTCCCTTGAAGGCTTCTCATCTTCTTGACTTGGTCCAAGTGCAATCCACCGAGCTCATCTCTAGATGTGGTCTTGATGCATAGGCTCGTGAATCAACCGGTGCTAGCTTCCAACTTGACTTTAAATCCTTTGTTGAAGCTCCACACCTACTAAGATCTTGATAATGAATCTGTCACTAATTAAACATAAGATCATTAGTAATCATAACTTCATGAGTTGATCATCATCAAAACTAGAGTGATGGGCCCTTTGGGCCAACAATCTCCCCCTTTTTGATGATGACAAAACTCATGACGTTATATATGCATGGATTAAAGTAAAGCTTCATAGAAGCTCCCCCTTAACTCATGCATCACTAGAAATAAATAGATATGACATTAAAGCACATAAATATGTATGCAAATGAATGCACAAATCTTTTTCTCAAACTTTTATCTTATTATATTATTGCTATGCATGAGTAAAAGCACAAGTATAAAAACTCAAAATCATCTCAAAATCTTTCTCTCCCTTAAGTAAGGAACAAATACTTCTCCCCCTTAAGGAAATCATGCATATAACTCAAATACTTCTCCCCCTTTTTGTCAATCATCAACAAAGGTTCAAAGTTCAAATCATCAAACAAATTTTCTCCCCCTTTTTGTCAAAAATAAGGAAATCAAGGAGGGTAAAATCAAATCAATCAATAAGATTTATATGCGATATACATTCATGAAGAGGAAGACGCTAAGTTAACTTCCCTACACATATGCATTACATGAAGAAGGGATGACAAGCCCTAACTCACATAACACATATTATGTAATGCATAAGAGGAGATGTGAAGCTCCCCCTACACACGTGTACCATATAAAGAAGAGATGTTAAGCTCCTCAATACACAATACACTCAACATGAATCTATATGTAAGAGAGATGTTAAGCTCTCCTTGCATATAGGCAATACAAAACACAAGTTCATATCAAATATTTATTTTTAAAAAAACAAAATCTTGATAAGCAAACATATAGTATATAATATACGTGTGTAAATCAAGCACAAAGATCACATATATGTATGAAAAGATAATATCAATTGAAGTAGATGCATACATACATGAAAGAACAAAATATGAGTATATACAACATGAATCAAATTGATACCAATTGAAAATTAAGCTTAAGTGTATATATCATAAAATCTACCACATGAAGAATTCGAACTAGTTAAATGAAGGTGTTTAACCACTAGTACGGAATCCTTCAATCAAGGAATAAGTTAAAGGTTTTTCATGAAATATCAATGAAACACAAGGCACTAAAAGGCACTCTATCCATAAAGTCCATATCAAAAAGAAGTGAGTGTGATAGTGTTATGTGGAACATGATATCATGAAAAGTAGCAATAAAACTCAATATTCCTTAAAATTTTGAAATCATGAAATCCATCACAAAATTTTATTGAAAAATTACAAAATTTTTATTAAAAACAAAAATTTATATTTCAAGATATATGTATGTTTTGACAAGACGTTAAGTATACATACATATCCTTAAAAATACATTTGAGTCTATATATAGATTTGCATGAAAGGCAAACGACTCAAGAGGTATCCATGTATATCTTAATGTTTTGTCAAGACAAACATATACATAAAATAAAAGCACACGATCATAGCATAAATCCGAAATGGGAATACAAGTTTAAAATGTAATAATCATCAAAACTTAGGCTATACTAACACACCTAATGGGCACAAATAAGCATTCAAACCCAATCATATATAGATTTTATTTGTGATCCATAATGTGTGTAAGTATAAATCCAAGTGTTGACAAATGCTAACATTTAAACTAATATTCAAATCATGAAGCATCAAATAAATTTTGAACATACAAAAGAATTTATCCATATGATTACAAATAGGATCATGTGAATCAATTTGAAGAATAGATAACTAGTTTAAATGGATTTTTGACAAACTAGTTAAAGATCCTTCAAAAATACAAAGTCAAATGTTTTCCATGAATAATACTAAATACATAAAAGTTCAAGCACGCATAGTTCATAAAGCTCAAAAATTATCTTTTATCATAAAAGATGAGTGTTCAAAGGTTGTGTAAATGGTATTTTCATGAAAATAGAAAGTGAAGCATGAATCTCATGAAAATCTTATTTTTCATCTTAAAACAAATCATATATTTTTCATAAAGTATTTGTATTTAGCAATGCTTTATGAAAATAGTCATTCAAGCTCAAAAAGATCATAAATCACATTTTGTTGTACAAATCAAAAACATGAAAAATCATTTTTTTTATTATTATTTAAAAATACTAATCTTCATGGTATATGTATGATTTATCCAATTCTAACAATATGCATACATATCCCAAATATGAAAAGAGTCCAATATATATTGCATGAAGGCAAATGACTCAAGGGGTATACATGTACATTTATTAGATTTGAATTAAACACACATATACATGAAGTAAGATCAAAGATAGGCATAACAAATATAAATGACCGAATCATCAAAACTAGCCTATACATATGCATATAGTGGATACAAATGAGCATGAAGTTCAAATATGTATGAGTCAATTGTAGTTCACTATTCATATATGTATAAATGCAAGTTTTGACTCATTCTACATTTAAGCATGTAAATGCCACATGAAGTACCAAAAAAAATATGAACATGCTACATGAAATTAAAACATGTGCATAAATGAAATAGGAGTTTAGAAATCGTTACCAACTCCAAAGCTCCTAGCATGGTGGTTGACCCACCAAAATTCCTTGATAGCGGTGCTCCAAGTATGTGTCATTTTAGTTCAAATGCACCCACCATCAAGGCACCAAATCTCTCACGTTTTGAGAGATTCCTCACCTACATCAAATACACAAGGTGGGGATTTTGGTACCCATATTTTCTTGGGTCCTATGGGGTTAGTCTTGTAAGGAACCCAAGCATTTTTATTTTTATCAAAAATAAGAACATTTAACCTTTCATAACAAAATTTTCTTAGATGGCCTTTGCGGCCACAATGTGTACACCTTAGCATACTTATGAGTGGGAGTGTGAGCATGATGTGCATCATAAGCATGGTCATGATGATGATGTGCATGAGTATGAGGAACTTGTTTCTTTTGAAACAAGGATTCCAATCTAGTATGATTGAATGCACATGAGCTCAAATTAGAGCTCAAATTATCAATTTTATTTTTCAAATTTTTAATCTCATTTTGATCAATGTGTGCATGAGAAGCATGATGAGATATAGAATCACTTTTCTTTTTCTTTTGTGAAACAAAATCTTTTTCTTTTTCACAAATTTTTCTTTTCAAAGATTTATTTTCTTGAAAAACATCTTCCTTTTGTTTTTCCACCAAATCAATCTTATTTTTCAAAATCATATTTCCTTCACATAAAACATTCAATTTAGACATTAAGGAAATATTCTCATTTTTCAAATCTTCATTTTCTTTTTCTAAGCATGCCATTTTATTTTCTAAAGAATCTTTATCATTAAGCATGGCATCAAAATTCTTTTTCAAAATTTTATTATCTTTTTCTAAACATGCAATGTTACTTCTAAAAGAGTCATGTTCTACATGCATGCAATCAAGTTCCTTTTTCAATTTTTATTTTTCTTTTAATCATGTCATATTTTTCAAGCACAAGATGACAAAAGGTAGCAAGCTCATCATATGACATGTCTACATCCTCATCATCGGATTCGGTGTTTACCTCAAGGGGGTTATCCCCTTGGACCATATAGCATACGTTGGAGATGTCGCTTCCAACGTCCGAATCGCTCCCCGCATAGTATAGGTCCTTTTCGCCAAGGGAGGTGATGATGTTCCAAGCTACAAAAGCCGATTCAACATTAGAAACCCTAGATAAATAATCATCATTTAGGGTTGACTTAATAGCATGAAGGGCTTTTGCATTAGCCTCAATGTTCTTACCATTTAAGCAATATTCTTTATTAGTTGTGGCAAGATATACACTAAGGCCAAGTCCTTTGAGGAACAAAGACATCTTAACCTTCCAAATTTGGATGTTAAGGATGTCAAAGGTGGGTGGTGACATGAAGTCCATGGTGTGTGTACAAAATATTGTGATTAGCCTAAAAGTAGGATCTTTAACTCTAGGTTGTTAGACCCAATATCAAGAGCACTTGGCTCTGATACCAATTGAAAATATCTAATGATCACTTATGAACAAATAATGCGGAATTAAAACTAAGTTGACCAAATTAAACTTCTTTTAATTGAACACTTATGTATAACACAAGAGTGTTGCCGAATTCCCCTTGCGAGGCTCTGGACAAACTCCTCTAGATTCCCCTTGAATGGGTTGAGGTGCCGCGTTGGCTCTCTTGGTTGAATACAAGTGTTAGACAATCAATCCCAAGCAATTATATAACAATTAAGCACAAGGGTATATCAAGCATATAAAGATAGACAATAATTGAATGCAAGATATAAAAGAGACAAAGAGAAAGAGAGAGAGCAAGAGTGAGCAATCGCAAACACAAAGGGTTTGTTTCGAGGTTCGAGCACACTTGCTCTACATCCCCGCCTTCGACACACGAAGGATTTCCACTATGCACGATCCAACCGGATCTCTCCTTGGTGCCGCAACACCTACAAGCCCTCGGACTCCCAAAGTCCCTTACACACCACAAGCCCACCGGCTTGTCGAGGCCGCACCTCGTACAACAAGTCCGCACCCGAACTCAAAACACCGCGAGCACACTTGCCCGCTTCCTCAAATACAAAGAAAGATCTTGGTGATCTAAACACTTGATCACCTAACAAAACTCTCACTACAACACTCCTATAGGATAGATATAACTATGGATGCTCAAGTATAGTGTGAGAAATCAAGGAAAGAACTTTGATGGAAAACTCAAGAAATCACAATAAACACTCTCTTGATAAAATCCCTTTTGATAGGAAATATTGGCACTCTATTTTGTGGAGAAAACTCTGCTAAAAGAATGGAAATAACTGGACAAAAGCTCTCCTAAAATCTTGGCTTCAAACAATGACAAAACCCCCTTTTATAGAGGCCAGAAAAATCTGACCTTGGGCTCTGTCAGAGCTTCCGGTCGACTGGTCCGGTCGACCGCCAACAGTCAAAATCCGACCGTTGGAGCCTCCGGTTGACCGAGCAACTGGAGAAGAGAGTAAACTCTCTGTCGGTCGACCGGCCCGGTCGACCGAGATTTCCTGAGAGCAAAGCTCTCTGAAGCGGTCGACAGGCACGGTCGACCGTTCTCCAGTGCACACAGGCGTGCACGTCTGTGCACGTCCGGTCGACCGACCCGGTCGACCGGCCACTGTCAGTTCTGAAAAATCAGAACTGGCAGAACCTGAAAATTTTGGGATTAAAGATTGGTCTTTTTGGCTTAAAAAAAATCCCATAAATACTTAGAAATTTTACAAAAAATAGTTTTATGATATAGAAACATGCTTGCACAAAATCAAGGCATGTTATTAAAGATTTGACTATTTTTTGTAACTTGGAAATATTGGCTCAAAATAAAAACTGTTTTTCTAAAACAACATGTTTTTCCAAATTTTCATCAATACAAAAACAAGATATACTTTAAAGCATAGTGTGTATGGATATGATCCACTACACAATCAAGATGAAATATCTAGTTTTTGACATAAAGCACTAAACTTGATTTTGGATATAAGATATGTAAACTTGAAATACCAAGAACCAAATAGAATCTTGTCACAATGAAAATCTTTTCTTAACAAGAAAATCTTTTATGAAATGAAATTTTTATCATGAAAACAATTCTATCAAGAGTGTGTGTGTGATATGACTTGAGCAATCCACCAACTATTCTATCCTTTACATTTTAACTAAAACAAAAATACAAATCTTATACCTAGACACAAGTCTTCAACTTCTTGAAGTCTTCCCTTGAAGGCTTCTCATCTTCTTGACTTGGTCCAAGTGCAATCCACCGAGCTCATCTCTAGATGTGGTCTTGATGCATAGGCTCGTGAATCAACCGGTGCTAGCTTCCAACTTGACTTTAAATCCTTTGTTGAAACTCCACACCTACTAAGATCTTGATAATGAATCTGTCACTAATTAAACACAAGATCATTAGTAATCATAACTTCATGAGTTGATCATCATCAAACTAGAGTGATGGGCCCTTTGGGCCAACAATCATCTCGGGACTAACATGATGATCTAATGTTTGTATTAGCTTGCTCTTGATGCAAGTTTGAATGTGAAGAACCATCTTATTTGCCATGCTTTGTATCATCTCTTGAAGCCAAGGACTAGTGATGGCCAAGGATCCATGTGAGGCAACTATCACTAAGAGGTTAGCATGTTAGTGGAGTAATTAGTAGTTAGAAATCATGAGACTTCTTTCATCGTATTCTCCTTTCTTTTCACTTTGTTTTAAGAATCATTTTCAAACCTTTTTATCATTTTCTTATCGATGTTTTGACCAACTTCATAGTTCACCTTTGTTTCATCTTCTTTTTATTTTGTTTCCAAAACACTTCTCTTTTATTTTCACATCGCTTTCATCGCCTTCTCCACCTATCAGATTCTTGATTTCTTTTCTTTTATATTCTTTTTCTCGTTCTTTAATAAAGAAGAAACTTGTTAACAACCAACGTGAATAAAAACTGTTAATACTTCTATCACCTCCCGTCCCTGTGGATTCGACCCGTTGAGCCAATGCTATATGAAGTATCGAGGGAACATTAACACATATGAGCTTTTCATTGATTTCATAAATACACATTTTAAAAGTGCTTGTTTCTCCCCGATCAAATTTTTGGCTGAGTCCTACTCGAGTAATCATTCAGCTAGCTGACCGATCTGTGAAAATCCCAAAGGGAAAAATCGCAGATGTCCTTATCCGGGTCGAGAATTTCATCTACCCCATTGACTTTACTGTGCTTGAGACCCAACCTGTGTCAAATTCGCAGTCTCAAACTCCGGTCATCTTAGGACGCCCATTCCTTGCTACAGCCAATGTCATAATCAACTGTAGGAACGGGTCCATGCGATTGACCTTTGGAGACATGACGAAGGAAGTCAATGTCTTTAATCTTGAAAGACAACCCAGGGATATCAATGATCAGACATTTGAGGTCAATTCTATTGAAAATCTGACCAGTGAGTATGAGGAAAGCCTGGAGATAGAAACAGAGGCAGAGTTTGATCTGGAGACTGAGGATTTTAATTTATACCATATCGTAGATTCGGCAGTGGATTGGGCGTCAAGCCCAAGTGTACCTCATCATAGGATTGAAAGTCCGGATATTACCTCTAATGAAGCAACACCTTTTCTAGAGCTAAAAGCCTTACCTGAGCACCTCAAGTACGCCTACCTGGGCGGAAAAGAAACCTTGCCAGTCATCATAGCATCCCACCTGATTGAGCAACAAGAGGATAGCTTAATAATGTCTATCTAAAAAGACATAGGGAAGCCATTGGATGGATGATGAAGGATATCAAGGGGATAAGTCTAGCCATAGTTCAACATAGAATCCATTTAATTGATAAAGCAACCCCCAGGAAGGACCCACAATGCAGGCGTAACCCACTCATGTAAGAGGCAGTAAAAGCGAAAATTTGAAACTATTAGATAATGGGATCATTTATTCCATTTCTGATAGCCAATGGGTTAGCCCTGTTCATGCGGTCCTAAAGAAAGCTGGTTTCACAGTGGTTAAAAATTAGCAAAAAGAGTTGGTACAAACAAGACTCCCCACCAAGGTTCGTATTTGTATCGACTATAGAAAGTTGAATGCAGTCACCTGTAAAGGCCACTTCCCGCTACCCTTCATCGATCAAATGCTTGAACGCCTGGCTGGACACGAGTACTATTGCTTCCTAAATGGGTACTCAGGATACAATCAAATCCCCATTGCTGCAGAAGATCAAGAAAAGACCACGTTCACCTACCCGTTCGGAACCTTCACTTACGACGCATGCACTTTGGATTGTGCAATGCTCTCGTAACATTCTAACGATGTATGCTTAGTCTTTTCTCCGACATGGTAGAACGTTTTTTGAGATTTTTATGGATGACTTCTCCATCTACGGAGATTCATTCGATCTGTGTCTTCATCACATAGAGTTAATTCTGTAGAGATGTAAGGAGAAGAATCTAACTCTAAACTGGGAAAAATGTCACTTCATGGTGAGACAGGGGATTATCTTAGGCCATGAGATTTCTAGGAGAGGCATTGAAGTGGACAAGGCTAAAGTAGAAGTGATTGCTAAGTTTCCACCACCCAAAAGCATCAAGGATATTAGATCCTTTCTAGGGCATGCTGGGTTCTACCGATGGTTCATTAAGGATTTTAGCAAAATAGTTAGGCCCTTAACCAACCTGCTCGCTAAGGACATGCCCTTTGATTTTAACGATGAATGTTTCTAGTAATGGGGGAAGCTTATGTAAGAACTTATTTCTGCGCCTATTATTTCTGCTCCTAATTGGGCCCATCCGTTTGAAATCATGTGCGATGCCTCTGATTTTGCTATTGGCGTTGTGTTAGGACAGCGCATCGACAATAGGCAGCACGTGATTTACTACTCGAGTGGGACCTTGAATGACGCCCAACAAAATTATACAACGACTAAGAAAGAATTCTTGGCCATTGTCTTTGCGTTAGAAAAGTTCCAGGCCTACTTGTTAGGCTCGAAGACGGTGATTTTTACGGATCACTCGGCACTGAAATACCTCATGACCAAGAAGGAAGTAAAAGCCCGATTGATTCGGTGGATTCTTTTGCTTCAAGAATTTGACCTGAAAATTTGGGATAAACGAGGTATCGAAAATGTGGTCGCTGATCATCTATCACGAATTCCTAACGCACCTATCATGCAAGCTCCAATCAACGAGGATTTCCCAGATGAGCACATCCTGGCCATTTTTAAGGAACCCTGGTATGCGGACATAGTCAATTACCTGGCCACTGGACAATTACCCGCTGACTGGACAATGCAAGACCAGTATAATTTCTTTACCCAAGTATAGTACTTCTTCTGGGAAGAGCCGTATCTTTTTAAATATTGTCCCGACCAGATTATTCGACGATTAATACCAGAGGAAGAACAGAGAAGTGTGCTAAGATTTTGCCATGAACTTGCATGTGGAGGACACTTCGGTCCCTGCAAGACTGCAGAGAAGGTTCTACAAAGTGGGTTTTACTGGCCCACTTTGTTCAAAGACTAGTAGCATTTTTGCAAGTCATGCGCAAATTGTCAGAAGATTGCGAAAATTTCAAGAAGAGACATGATGCCCCTGAACCCGATCCTGGAAGTTAAAATTTTTGATGTTTGGGGTATCGACTTCATGGACCATTCCCTAATTCCTTCACAACCAGTTCATTTTGGTTGCTGTCGATTACATCTCTAAATGGGTAGAAGCTGTGCCAATAAAGACCAATGATAACAAGTGGTTATCAAATTTCTTAAAGAAAACTGTTGGCCCAAGGTTACAATCACCCATGATTAGTGTATTTTGATGATTACAAAACATATTAGTTATTTGTACTAATAATATTGTTGTTTAAGTGTGTTTCAGGTTTCTATTCATTCTAAAAGTCTTCTCTCACAAATATAAGGATTTGGACTCAAGTCAACTCCAATTGGGCTCAAGGAACAAGTGTTGAAGATCATATGAAGAAGCCTATTGAAGATCTTGAAGTCCTTAGAATCATTGTAAGAATAGAATGTTAAAGTTTGAGTCTTGGTTATTTGGCTCTAGGATACACACACACACAAAATTTGGTTTTGATAAAATTTGGTCTTGTTTTCATTTTCAAAATTTGGTTTCATGCCTTAGTAGAGATTTACATGAACCTAAGTTTTATAAAATAAATATCTTGTCTAGATCATGTATACATACTCCTACTAACATGTCCCTCTAGTTTGTTTAAACCTAAAACAATTTTTCAAAATTTTCCAAGTTCAAAATCCTGCAGTTTTTCCCATTTCAGGCTGACCGGCCGACCGGCCCGGTCGACCGGCGCCATAGCCTGGACGTGCACGTCTGTGCACGTCCGTCGGTCGACCGCACCGGTCGACCGACCAAGAGCACACTGCTCTCTGATTTTCTGAGTCGACCGGACCGGTCGACCGGAAGAAGGAAACTGTGTTTCCTCTTTTGGGACGGTCGACCGGACCGGTCGACCGAGAGCCAACGGCTCTTTGCAGCTGGGCTGGCGGTCGACCGGACCGGTCGACCGCCAGGCCTGCAACAATCCAACGGCTCTTTCCTCTTTGGGCAATTCTGAAAATCTGTTTCTTTTTTCTGCTTTAACAGATTTTTAGAGAGTTGTTGGGGAGCTTTTGCAGGTCAAATTAGGTGTAAAGAAATTATTTTTAACCTATTTTCAACCCTATAAATAGAGGAGAAGTCTCTCTTGCATGGCATCAAGAAAAATCCTCAAGTTTGTGTTGTTTTCAAAGAGAAAAAGAAAAGAGTTTAAAGCCTTCATTCCAATTCTTTTAAAGTTTGTTTTTCAGTTGTGTTTGATTGTCTATATCACTCTACAACTGAAGTTTTCTCACCACACTTCATAGAGCCAAAAATCCTATACTCATTCTATAGTGAAGTTGTAATAAAAGTGAGAGTGTTTGTAAAAGAGTTTGAGAAAAAGTGTAGTGATCTTGTTGTGATCACTTTGTTCTTGTAATCCTTTCCTTGTGGAGCAACCTCTTCGGTAGAGGTCCTTTGTACTCGGTGGAGCTCGGTGCTCGGTCTTCGGTAGACCAAATTGTAAAGGCGTCCTCGGTGGATAGTGGAAACCCTTCACGGAGGTGAAGGCAGGGAGTAGAGCGGTGGCTCGAACCTCGAAACAAATATTTGTGTTGCGATTGCCTTTGCGTCCAATTCTTGCTTTAAATTCCTCTAACACTTTATTGCTCCTTATTACTTGCTTGTGATCTTGTATCTTCCTTGTGCTTTTAATTCTAGCTTGTAATTCTTGTGATATATTGTGTGCATCTCATTTCTCATCATCATACTTTGCCTTGATCGATCATATCTCAATACAACAAGGTTGCATTGCGCACCTCTAACCCATATCTAGGGGGAATTGGGAGGAAGGAGTTCAGAACCTCGCAAGGGGTATTCGGCTCTTAGTCTTGTTTTTGAGAGATCGTTGCATCATTCATCATACTTAGTTCAAAAAGATCATTAGATTAGCAATTACACCTATTCACCCCCCTTCTAGGTGTTTTTCAATTGGTATCAGAGCTTGGACTCTAGGATTTGGTTTAACAACCTTAGAGAAGATCCTAATTTGCTAATCATTTCATTCATATTCATATAGTAAAAATGGCCGATGGAATTAAGACCCCTCCTAAGTTTGATGGACTTAACTTTCCCATATGGAAAGTTAAGATGACCGTGTTTTTGCAATCTCTAGGTAGCCGAGTTGCAAAAGCCGTGACTAAGTCCTTTAGTGTACCCTCCCGGTGACGAATCCACTTGGTCCGAAATAGAGACTAAGGAATTCGATGCCAATGCCAAAGCTCACTATGTACTTCTACAAGCCCTTAATGATGATGACATTTCTAGGGTTATCCATTGCAAATCCGCATATGAGATTTGGTCACACTTGATAGTCACACATGAGGGGACCTCACAAGTAAAGAAGGCTAAGATTGACCTTCTTCGGTCCCAATATGAAACATTTAGCATGCAAGAAAATGAAACCATAGATGATATGGTTACAAGATTTACCAAGATTACTAATGGACTCTCTTCTTTAGGTGAAAATATCAACAATGATCAAAGAGTAAGGAAGATCATCCGAGCTCTTCCTACCTCATGGGAAGTTAAAGCAATAACCTTGAAGGAACTCAACGACAATGAAGAGATGGAGCTTATAGGTCTCATTGGGAACCTTAAGACCCATGAGATGGAAAGGAAAGCAAGGGAGGATATGGCTCCTTCCAAAAAGAAGACTATCGCCTTCAAGAGTCAAGCTACACACTCCGATGAAGACGATGAAGAAGAAGATGATGAGGAGCTCTCACTCCTTGTTAAGAATGTCCGGAGGATGTACAACAAGGCGAAGTACCAAGGTAGAAGAAGATGGCAAGGAGGCAAAGAAGAAAGAAGGATCACTTGTTTCAATTGCCAAAAGCCCGGACACATTGTTGCGGAGTGTCCGGACAAAGCTAAGCCCTCCACATCAAAGAAGCCCTACAAGAAGAAGGCTATGAAGGCAACTTGGGATTCGGAGACCGAATCCGAGGAAGAAATAGACACCGCCAACATGTGCTTCATGGCTAATGAAGGCACAAGCAAGGTAACCTCTTCCCCTTCCCATGATAATGAGCTTTCTATGGATGAATTAGAAGAGGCTTTTGTTAAGTTGTCACAAAATTATGATTTCTTAAAGAAAAAGTATTTAAAAATGAAAAAGGAAAATGAATCTTTAAGTCATCAAGTTTTTACTCTTACAAAGAAAAGGATGATTTGGTTTCCACCTTGGCCACTACTAAAAATGATTTTGAAAAATATAAGATTTCTTGCAAAGGTAAGGCCCCACTAATTGATTCTAATGAAGTTTCTATGCTTAAGGAAAGATTAGACTCATTAAGTGTTGTTTTGAAAAATTGTGAGTTTAACAAGAAGAAAATGAGGCTATGTTTCCTAAGAAACAAGCCCCAAAGAAAAATGCTCATGCTCATGCTCATGTTCATGTTCATGCTACACAACCTAAACAACATGGCAAAACCCCAAAACATGCTCACACTACACGTACACATCATGCATTCATGTATGGTAGAGTGTTCTCATGTTCACATTGTGGGCGGAAAGGACACTTAGCCAATTTTTGCTATGATAGACTAAATGCATCACATCATAATATTTGGGTTCGAGGCACTAACTTTAAAGGACCCAAGAAAGTTTGGGTACCAAAATCAACAATTATGTTAAATGATGTAGGTACTTTCCAAAGCCCAACAACGTAGAGGAATGTGGTATCTTGATAGCGGTTGCTCAAGGCACATGACTTGGGACATCAACAACTTTGCAACCCTATCAAGATATCATGAAGGTGGCACCGTCACCTTCGGAGATGACGCCAAGGGTAAAATCATTGGTATTGGTAATGTAAAACTTGGCACCTCTCATTAATAGAAAATGTAGTTTTAGTTGATGGCCTCAAGCATAATCTCTTGAGTGTTAGTCAACTTTGTGATAAAGGTTTTGATGTTGTTTTTAATAATGTTGCTTGTAAAGTAATTGATAGAACTTCTAATGTTTGTGTATTTTCCGATTTTCGTGAAAGTAATGTTTATATGATTGATATGTTAAATATGTCTTGTAATATTACTTATTTGAAAGCCCTCGATGATGACTCTTGGTTGTGGCATAGGAGATTAGGCCATATTTCTTTTGATCACATTTCTAGGTTAAACACAAAGGAAATGGTGAAAGGTATTCCTTGCTTGAATTTTGAAAAGGACCGAGTTTGTGACGCATGTCAATTTGGGAAACAAACTAAGTCTTTTTTCAAGTCAATTAAGGATATCATGACATCACGTCCTTGGAGTTAATCCATATGGATCTTTTTGGCCCTACACAAACCAAAAGTCTAAGTGGGAATAGATTTGCTTATGTTTTGGTTGATGACTTTTCAAGGTTTACTTGGGTTTTCTTTCTTGAACACAAAAACCAAGCATTTTCGTATTTCCAAACTTTTAAGAAAAGAGTTGAAAAAGAAAAAGATGTTTCGATTTTGAGAATAAGAAGTGATAGAGGAGGTGAATTCATTAACCAACCCTTTACCACTTTTTGTGATGAACATGGAATAAAGCATGAACTATCTTGTCCTAGAACTCCACAACAAAATGGAGTAGTTGAACGGAAAAATAGAACATTACAAGAGATGGCTAGGACAATGCTAAGTGAATATGGTCTACCACATTATTTGTGGGCCGAGGCCGTTAATACATCATGCTATATATCAAATCGTGTTTTCTTATGTAAAAATACTACTAAAACTTCTTTTGAAATGTACTTTTCTAGAAAACCAAATGTTTCTTATTTCAAAGTTTTTGGATGCAAATGTTTTGTTTTAAATACAAAAGATAATTTAGGAAATTTTGATGCTAGATCTTATGAGGCTATTTTTGTAGGTTACTCAAACACTAGTAAGGCTTATAGAGTTTTCATTAGATCATCATTGACTATTGAAGAGTCTATTCATGTTAAGTTTGAGGAATCTAACAAGTTTGTTAAGAATGTTGTAGAAATAGATGCATTGGATGAAGGTTTGGAGAAAGTGACCTTGGAGGATGCTTCTACTATGGGAGACAAACTAAAGGATGATGAAGGAAGCGAAGCTAAGGTGGAAGAGGCACAAGGAAATGAAAATCAAACACATGAGGTGGAGCCTACTCAACCACTACCAAAGGATTGGAGATACAATCCACATCATCCCAAGGACCTCGTCATAGGTGAAGTATCAAAAGGGGTAACTACTCGCTCTAGACTTCATGACTATTGTGATAACTATGCATTCATTTCTCATATTGAACCCAAAAATGTCCTCGAAGCCGAGGCCGATTCATATTGGTTGCTAGCCATGCAAGAGGAGCTCAATCAATTTGAGCGCAACCAAGTTTGGCACCTTGTTCCTAGGCCCCACGATAGACCAACAATTGGTACTAAGTGGATCTTTAAGAACAAGTTGGATGAATCGGGTAATGTAGTTAGAAACAAGGCTAGGTTAGTTGCCCAAGGTTACACTCAAATCGAAGGGATCGATTTTGAAGAAACCTTTGCACCCGTAGCACGGCTTGAAGCCATACGGATGACACTAGCATTTGCCTCATATAAGATTTCAAATTATTTCAAATGGATGTTAAAAGTGCTTTTCTAAATGGATTTATTGAAGAGGAGGTGTATGTTGAACAACCCCCCGGGTTTGTTGATCCTACACATCCGGATTTTGTTTTAAATTAGATAAAGCTCTTTATGGTTTAAAACAAGCCCCTAGGGCTTGGTATGAAAGACTTTCTTCATTTTTGATTTCAAATGGTTTTAAGAAAGGTAAAATTGACACAACCTTGTTTACAAAACATGTAGAAAAGGATATTCTTATTGTGCAAATTTATGTGGATGATATTATTTTTGGTTCTACTAATGAATCTCTTTGCAAAGCTTTTGAGTCATGCATGAAGGATGAATTTGAAATGTCTATGATGGGGGAGCTCAACTATTTCCTTGGACTCCAAATCAAGCAAAGGAAGGATGGGATCTTCATCAATCAAGCCAAGTACACAAAAGAACTAATCAAAAGATTCGGACTTGAAGGATCTAAAGTAAGCAAAACTCCCATGGCTACAACTACTAAGCTTGACAAAGATGAACAAGGTAAAAGTGTAGACATTAAATTATATCGTAGCATGATTGGTAGCTTGCTTTATTTGACGGCTAGTAGGCCGGATATCATGTTTTCCGTTTGTCTTTGTGCACGTTTTCAATCCTGTCCTAAAGAGTCTCACATAATTGCGGTTAAACGCATAATTAGATACCTTAAGGGCACCATTGAAATGGGTTTGTGGTATCCGAAAATCGGCTAATTTTCAATGACTAGTATGCCGACTATGCGGGTTGTAGGGTAGATAGGAAGAGCACAAGTGGAACATGTCAATTCTTGGGTAATTGTCTTGTATCTTGGTCTTCCAAAAAGCAAAATTCGGTAGCCCTATCAACCGCCGAGGCGGAGTATGTTGCAGCCGGAGCTTGTTGTGCACAAGTTCTTTGGATGAAACATACTCTCCTCGACTATGATTTACACTTTGATCATGTTAAAATATTTTGTGATAATACTAGTACTATTCACATGACAAAGAAAGCAAATCAACATAGTAAAACCAAACACATTGACATTAGATATCACTTTCTTAGAGATCATTATGAGAAAGGTGATATTGATATTGACTATGTTTCTACCGATTTCAACTTGCCGATATTTTTACTAAACCTTTAGACTATGCTAGATTTTCATTTATTTGTGGTGAGTTGAATGTTTGTATTATGGATTCTTAAAATGAAATTTTCAATTGTTTTGTTTTAACCCTTTTTTGATGTATGACAAAAAGGGGGAGAATAAGTTGAAAAGTCACCTAGAGGGGGGGTGAATAGGTGACAATGCTAATCTAGTGAACTAAATGCGGAATTTAAAAACTAATTGCAATTACTATAATGATGCACACACAAGCAAGATATAACAATTTGCACAAAGTAAAGAGAGAGAGCAAGAGTCAATGGATCAAGCGCAAACAAAGAGATATGTTCCGAGGTTCGAGCACCCAGCTCTACATCCCCGCCTTCGACACACGAAGGATTTCCAATCCACTAGCTTGTCCACTAAGGACTCCCACTAAGGGAACCTCCACCGAGGATTTGGGGCAATCACAATTATAAGGAGTTCCCAACTCCCCTCCTTACAAATACAACCTCTTCCTTGAGGCACAACTCCAATCCAACAATCTCAACCTCCTCCTTGAGGCAAGCACCAAACAATCACAACCTCCTCCTTGAGGCAAATTCCAAACCAATACAACAAACTCCCAATCACTAACCAATACAAGGATCACCTCTCAACAAGAGGGATACAACCCAAAGCACAAAGCTAAGAAAAGATTAGGTTACAACTTGGTGGTCATAACAACAACCACAAACAACTTCTTCTTCCCACACAAATATCCTATAGATATAGATAGTAGATTATAGCTCATGTGTGGAGAAAACCAAGGGATTTGAAACCAGCAACTCAAAGAAAATCTTTGGGAAATAAATGAAACCAAGATAGAGAAGTTCAATTCAAAAGCTTTTCCCAAAACCCTTTTCTTTGATTTTTCAAACCCTAATGAAAACACCAAAAAGATTGTTCAATTTGAATCCAAAAACCTATTTTGATTGCTGTAAAAACACCTGAGAGAATGGAAAAATTCGCACAAAAATTCTTAGAGAAAAACTCTTGCAAATGGGGTATTTATAGGCAATTATCAGAAAATAGCCGTTGACAGAAAATTGTCAGAAATAGCCTTCCGGTCGACCGGCCCGGTCGACCGTCCAACGTTCGAATTTTCGAACGTTACAGCTGCCGGTCGACCGGTCCGGTCGACCGAAAATTCCTGAGAGCAAACAACTCTCCGTCGGTCGACCGCTTCGGTCGACCGGCCCATTGGGCTGCAGACGTGCACAGGTCTGTGCACGTCGGTCGACCGAACCAGTCGACCGGCCCTTGGTGCGGTCGACCGCTTCGGTCGACCGACCAGGCCTGTCAGCCTATAAATGGGTCAGAAAAACAGTGGTAAAGAATATTCCAATAAATCCCACAAAATCTCTAAAATTCCACAAAATAGTTTTATCATTTTATATTGAAATACCAACTTGTGTTAAAAATCCTAACACAAATTTCAAACTTATTTGACTATTTTTGTGTCATAGAAATTTTGCCAAAAACCAAAAACCGTATTTTCTGAAACCTTGTATTTTGAATAGAAAATACACATTGTCTAAAACTTATCCATGATACAAAAATATGATATTTAAACACTTTGAAGCATATTGTATATGAATAGAAATTTAATATACAAGAAACATATATATATCATGATTTTTGTCATTAAGTCCAAAAGTATGTTTTGTTGTAAATACCAAAACATAAAACACATGGAATAGATTATCAAACAAAGTTTGTCTAAACAATTGAAGCATGCATGTATATAGAACAAATCTAATATACATAAACCATGTAAACTTGTTTTGATAAAAATCTATTCATGAAAACCAAGATCGGTTAAACCTAAAACCGAAAATCAAAACATGAAAGGTGTGTGTTGTGAACTTGAGCTTATCATACTATACTAATCTTTACAATTAGGATCTAAACTCAAAACTAAAACTATGGATACCTAAGTCTTCTTGTAGAGCGCAATCTCCAAGCTAGAGCGCAATCTCCAAGACGGCTTGATCCAAAAACTCTTGATTCACCGAGCAAGTGCAATGTATGATCTTTGATGCGCGGGCTCTTGAATCAACATGTGAAAGATGTGTGGAAGCTTTCACCAACTAATATCTTGATTAATGATCTGAAACTTAAACATCACAAGATAATTAGTACACATAACTACATGAGTTAATCATCATCAAAACTAGAGTGGAAGGCCTTTGGGCCAACAATCTCCCCTTTTTTGATGATGACAAAACTCATGGAGTTATATATGCATGGATTAAAGTAAAGCTTCAAAGAAGCTCCCCCTTAACTCATGCATAACAATAAAACATATAAGATATGCAATGAATTATATGTATTTAAAACAATATCAAAACATGCTCTTGATATCAAAAAAAATGAAACATAAAACATGCACATAAAACATGCATAGACATGCATATAAACAAGGCTTCTTTTCATCAAATGTAAACTATATGCAAACACAAATATGCATATAAAACTCAAATTCTTCTCCCCCTTTTTGTCAATCATCAAAAAGGGTTAAAAATAAAAGCAAAAACAATAAATTTTTCTCCAACTTTTTGTTCAAAGCAAAGAACTAATAAAGGGTTAAATCAAATATGATACCAAAAAAAATGTGGCAATGAAGTGTATATTGATACCAATTGAAAAACAACAAATCAATCAAAACGAGAACATATACCAATTGAAACAAACAAAAAAAAAAAAAATGAAAATCTTGATACCAATTAGTAAGTAAACAAATAACCTACCAATTGTAAACAAACAAACTAGATACCAATTTTGGAATTAAACAATACTAATTTTGAATTTCCTTAAAAATAAATCTTGATACCAAATGAAACTATTATTCTTTAAAACACAAGATACCAAGTGAAATTATTTCTTTGCCAATTGAAATCCTTATTTTCTATCATAAAGCAAGGGAGTGGGAAACAAGAACAATGGTAAACCAAATACCAATTGAAATATAAAATATGAGTTTTCTCCCCCTTTATGAAATACCAAAAGAAAATATGCATAGGCTTGAAATAAGATACCAATTGAAAATTAAATCAATTGAAACATGATATTCATTAAAAAAAAATTCAAGCTTAGCAATCTTAAAATTGTGATAAAGCTTGTATACAAAATGAAAAACTCAAGCTTAACAAAGCCAAAATTTGTGCTTTAAGATATAGGGATATAATAAGCACAAATAAATCATCTATATATGTATGTAAAAGATAGATATCAATTGAAATTTGATACTTTATGAAGTGCAAGCATACATATATAAAATACAAACATATATGAGTATACATAAAGATGTCAAGATTGATACCAAATTGAAAGAATTCAATGATACCAATTGAAACAACAATAAATACAAGTGTATATCTCATATAAACTACCACCCAATCATGGTTCAAGATAAAAAGATTTTCATTATAAAGCATACAAGAATATGATCTCCCATCCAACCGCCCATCGATGGTAGGGGTTTTCAAAAATAGGTTTGAAAATGTAGTTTGAAAATCTCTACCAAGGAAGAATATCATAACTAGTTATATGAATCAACTAGTATGAGATTAAAAAAAATATTTTCATGAAGACACATGTAAACCACATGGCACTAAAACACACAAAATCCATATAGCATAACTTGTACTCATGAAAACTAAGTCATGAGAAAACATAGATAGAGTGAGTGTACAAGTGTTGTGAGAAATACATTTCATCATGAAAATGTTGTGAGCTTAATTGTCCATTTTTTTTTAAAAAATAATCATCAAGATATGAAACATAAGTGAATTATGAAATCCATGAAAGTTCATCTAGGATGCGAAATCACTAATTTGAAATTCATGATACTAAAAAAATCATCTTAAAAACAAGATTCTCATCATAAATGGAAAATCACATGAAATTCATCCAATGATCTAAACTTCAAGGCACATGTATGTCATGCACAAACTAAAGTATACATACATATCCCAAACATAAAGTGTCCACAAAAGTATATGCATGAAGGCACGTGGCTCAAGGATGTATATGTATAAATGATAGTTTGGACAAGATGGACATATACATAAAGTTAAAACAAAACATGTAAGATAGTGAATACAAGTCAAATGTAATAATCATCAAAACTAGACTATACTAGTACATCAAGTGAATACAAATGAGCGTTCAAGCACAAACATATATAAAGGTCTATTTGTAGCTCACTCGTTGTACAAGTATAAATCCTAATCTTAATGAAAACTATCATTCAAGCAAGTAGTCAAAACATGAAGCATAAAACGGGTCAACAATCAACATGATCATGATAATTAAAAACATGAATTATTAAAACAAAAATCATACAATCATAAACATCCAAATAGTCATAATGCAAATGTATGTGCATTAGATCTAGGGTATACATGTTAGTTCTAAAACAAGGTGAGAACACTAAATATAGATCCATATGAACATGGGTGCTCAAGTAACTAAACATGTATAACATTAGTCTAATGAGCATAGCACAAGCATAATGAACAATAAAACATAACATGCTATGAATAGATGAACATGTAAAAGCATGCAAATAAAAATGGGAGTTAGAGAATGATACCAAAACCGATGAAGGTGCATATCTAGTTCTCCAAACCACGGTGGTCCTCCCACCATATCCCCTTGAGAGTGAAGCATCCAAATGGTTCTCTTTTAAGCTTTAGAATGCATCCACCTCAAGGCACCAATGCCCTCAAGTGATGCGAGAGATCCCACCTACATCAAAAGTCAAAGAGGTGGTTTTTGGTACCCATTTTCTAGTGGGTCCACGGGGGTTAGTTTCTTTTCTCATCCAAACAAAATTAGTTGCTAAATTTTCATGATAAATGCGATCATAACAAAATCTAGCAAGGTGGCCTTTTCCACCACAATGTGTACATGTGTACACGTGAGCATACATATGATGATGGTGATCATGAGAAGCATGTGTATGCCTAGATGAGTGTGCATGCAAGGTTGGAACTTGTTTCTTGCGAATCAAGATTTCCAAACGTGTGTGATTCATGGCACAATGGCTCAAAGTGGAGCCCAAACAATCAACACTTTTCTTCAAAACAAGTATATCATTTTCAATGTTAGAAGATAAAGTGGAGCATGCAATAGGTGTGCAAGAAGTAGAAGCTACATTAGCATGACAAACATGAATATCAATCTCATTTTGTAAAGATTTATTTTTAATCAAAACCAAATCCAATTCTTTTGCAATTGAATCAATTTTATTTTTCAAAGTAAGATTTTCTTTGAAGACAAGATCCAATCTAGAAGACAAAACCTCATTGTGTTCTACAACATCATCAAAATCATTTTTGTTTTTCAAGTCTTCAATCTCTTTAAGTGCAAGTTCAAGTTGAGATTGTAGTGAGTCACGTTCACTAGTGATCTCTTCTTTCTCTTGCAAAACCGATTCAAAAGTTGAACATAAATCTTTTAATTCTTCTTTTAAGTCAAAATGTTTCTTTTTCAAAATCTCATGTTTTTCCATAAAATTTTCAAGTTTAGAAGCAAGGTCAACATTCAAATTTTGAACTTCAAAACAACCATGGCAATATGAACTAGAGCTATCATCTATTTGAGAGTCCGATTGTACCTCATGGGAGTCTTTCCCATATGCCATAAAACAAGGCTCTTCGGGTACATCTCTCATAGATCTCCTCATATTGTTAATGATCCTTGGAAGCTCGGAGATGTCAAGACGCTCCAAACTGCAAAAGCCGAATCAAAACTATCAAAAACAAGTAAAAGATTATTATCAAAAGATGCTCTAAGTGTTTTAAGTGCAAGTGCATTGGCCTTCTTATGCTTGCTACTATTAGGGAGGGTTTCTATAGTGATGGCTTGATAAACTAAATGACCTAGAGTTTTTAAATGCCTAGTCATGTCCACCTTCCAAGCATCAAGTCTAAAATGGTCAAACATAGGAGGGCTAGCCATGAGTGCAAACTAATATGAGTGCAAATGACAATGCAAATGAAGATTAGCAAACCAAGATCTTAACTCCTAGGTGGTTAAACCTAAATATCAGGAGCGCTAGCTCTGATACCAATTGAAAAGTCACCTAGAGGGGGGTGAATAGGTGACAATGCTAATCTAGTGAACTAAATGCGGAATTTAAAAACTAATTGCAATTACTATAATGATGCACACACAAGCAAGATATAACAATTTGCACAAAGTAAAGAGAGAGAGCAAGAGTCAATGGATCAAGCGCAAACAAAGAGATATGTTCCGAGGTTCGAGCACCCAGCTCTACATCCCCGCCTTCGACACACGAAGGATTTCAATCCACTAGCTTGTCCACTAAGGACTCCCACTAAGGGAACCTCCACCGAGGATTTGGGGCAATCACAATTAAAAGGAGTTCCCAACTCCCCTCCTTACAAATACAACCTCTTCCTTGAGGCACAACTCCAATCCAACAATCTCAACCTCCTCCTTGAGGCAAGCACCAAACAATCACAACCTCCTCCTTGAGGCAAATTCCAAACCAATACAACAAACTCCCAATCACTAACCAATACAAGGATCACCTCTCAACAAGAGGGATACAACCCAAAGCACAAAGCTAAGAAAAGATTGGGTTACAACTTGGTGGTCATAACAACAACCACAAACAACTTCTTCTTCCCACACAAATATCCTATAGATATAGATAGTAGATTATAGCTCAAGTGTGGAGAAAACCAAGGGATTTGAAACCAGCAACTCAAAGAAAATCTTTGGGAAATAAATGAAACCAAGATAGAGAAGTTCAATTCAAAAGCTTTTCCCAAAACCCTTTTCTTTGATTTTTCAAACCCTAATGAAAACACCAAAAAGATTGTTCAATTTGAATCCAAAAACCTATTTTGATTGCTGTAAAAACACCTGAGAGAATGGAAAAATTCGCACAAAAATTCTTAGAGAAAAACTCTTGCAAATGGGGTATTTATAGGCAATTATCAGAAAATAGCCGTTGACAGAAAATTGTCAGAAATAGCCTTCGGTCGGGCCCGGTCGACCGTCCAACGTTCGAATTTTCGAACGTTACAGCTGCCGGTCGACCGGTCCGGTCGACCGAAAATTCCTGAGAGCAAACAGCTCTCCGTCGGTCGACCGCTTCGGTCGACCGGCCCATTGGGCTGCAGACGTGCACAGGTCTGTGCACGTCGGTCGACCGAACCAGTCGACCGGCCCTTGGTGCGGTCGACTGCTTCGGTCGACCGACCAGGCCTGTCAGCCTATAAATGGGTCAGAAAAACAGTGGTAAAGAATATTCCAATAAATCCCACAAAATCTCTAAAATTCCACAAAAATAGTTTTATCATTTTATATTGAAATACCAACTTGTGTTAAAAATCCTAACACAAATTTCAAACTTATTTGACTATTTTTGTGTCATAGAAATTTTGCCAAAAACCAAAAACCGTATTTTTGAAACCTTGAATTTTGAATAGAAAATACACATTGTCTAAAACTTATCCATGATACAAAAATATGATATTTAAACACCTTGAAGCATATTGTATATGAATAGAAATTTAATATACAAGAAACATATATATATCATGATTTTTGTCATTAAGTCCAAAAGTATGTTTTGTTGTAAATACCAAAACATAAAACACATGGAATAGATTATCAAACAAAGTTTGTCTAAACAATTGAAGCATGCATGTATATAGAACAAATCTAATATACATAAACCATGTAAACTTGTTTTGATAAAAATCTATTCATGAAAACCAAGATCGGTTAAACCTAAAACCGAAAATCAAAACATGAAAGGTGTGTGTTGTAAACTTGAGCTTATCATACTATACTAATCTTTACAATTAGGATCTAAACTCAAAACTAAAACTATGGATACCTAAGTCTTCTTGTAGAGCGCAATCTCCAAGCTAGAGCGCAATCTCCAAGACGGCTTGATCCAAAAACTCTTGATTCACCGAGCAAGTGCAATGTATGATCTTTGATGCGCGGGCTCTTGAATCAACATATGAAAGATGTGTGGAAGCTTTCACCAACTAATATCTTGATTAATGATCTGAAACTTAAACATCACAAGATAATTAGTACACATAACTACATGAGTTAATCATCATCAAAACTAGAGTGGAAGGCCTTTGGGCCAACATAAGTTTGTTGATTTAAAAGTTTAAGTTTGATACTATTTGAGTTTCATTTCATGGAGAAAAAGGAAGTTTGTTTTATTTGAGTTTTTGGACAAAAACTATTGTGCTTGTTAAATGCCTTATGTATTGAGTTTTCAATAGTCAATTTTTTATACATATCATTATTTGAGGGGGAGTTTTCCAAACTCTTCTTCCATATTTGTTTAAATAACTTATATGTTTTGTCATCATCAAAAAGGGGGAGATTGTTGGCCCAAGGTTACAATCACCCATGATTAGTGTATTTTGATGATTACAAAACATATTAGTTATTTGTACTAATAATATTTGTTGTTTAAGTGTGTTTCAGGTTTCTATTCATTCTAGAAGTCTTCTCTCACAAATACAAGGATTTGGACTCAAGTCAACTCCAATTGGGCTCAAGGAACAAGTGTTGAAGATCAATGAAGAAGCCTATTGAAGATCTTGAAGTCCTTAGAATCATTGTAAGAATAGAATGTTAAAGTTTGAGTCTTGGTTATTTGGCTCTAGGATACACACACACACAAAATTTGGTTTTGATAAAATTTGGTCTTGTTTTCATTTTCAAAATTTGGTTTCATGCCTTAGTAGAGATTTACATGAACCTAAGTTTTATAAAATAAATATCTTGTCTAGATCATGTATACATACTCCTACTAACATGTCACTCTAGTTTGTTTAAACCTAAAATAATTTTTCAAATTTTTCCAAGTTCAAAATCCTGCAGTTTTTCCCATTTTAGGCTGACCGGTCGACCGGCGCCATAGCCTGGACGTGCACGTCTGTGCACGTCCGTCGGTCGACCGCACCGGTCGACCGACCAAGAGCACACTGCTCTCTGGTTTTCTGAGTCGACCGGACCGGTCGACCGGAAGAAGGAAACTGTGTTTCCTCTTTTGGGACGGTCGACCGGACCGGTCGACCGAGAGCCAACGGCTCTTTGCAGCTGGGCTGGCGGTCGACCGGACCGGTCGACCGCCAGGCCTGCAACAATCCAACGGCTCTTTCCTCTTTGGGCAATTCTGAAAATCTGTTTCTTTTTCTGCTTTAACAGATTTTTAGAGAGTTGTTGGGGAGCTTTTGCAGGTCAAATTAGGTGTAAAGAAATTGTTTTTTAACCTATTTTCAACCCTATAAATAGAGGAGAAGTCTCTCTTGCATGGCATCAAGAAAAATCCTCAAGTTTGTGTTGTTTTCAAAAGAGAAAAAGAAAAGAGTTTAAAGCCTTCATTCCAATTCTTTTAAAGTTTGTTTTTCAGTTGTGTTTGATTGTCTATATCACTCTACAACTGAAGTTTTCTCACCACACTTCATAGAGCCAAAAATCCTATACTCATTCTATAGTGAAGTTGTAATAAAAGTGAGAGTGTTTGTAAAAGAGTTTGAGAAAAAGTGTAGTGATCTTGTTGTGATCACTTTGTTCTTGTAATCCTTTCCTTGTGGAGCAACCTCTTCGATAGAGGTCCTTTGTACTCGGTGGAGCTCGGTGCTCGGTCTTCGGTAGACCAAATTGTAAAGGCGTCCTCGGTGGATAGTGGAAACTCTTCACGGAGGTGAAGGCGGGGAGTAGAGCGGTGGCTCGAACCTCGAAACAAATATTTGTGTTTGCGATTGCCTTTGCGTCCAATTCTTGCTTTAAATTCCTCTAACACTTTATTGCTCCTTATTACTTGCTTGTGATCTTATATCTTCCTTGTGCTTTTAATTCTAGCTTGTAATTCTTGTGATATATTGTGTGCATCTCATTTCTCATCATCATACTTTGCCTTGATCGATCATATCTCAATACAACAAGGTTGCATTGCGCACCTCTAACCCATATCTAGGGGAATTGGGAGGAAGGAGTTCAGAACCTCGCAAGGGGTATTCGGCTCTTAGTCTTGTTTTTGAGAGATCGTTGCATCATTCATCATACTTAGTTCAAAAAGATCATTAGATTAGCAATTACACCTATTCACCCCCCCTCTAGGTGTTTTTCAAAAACATCTTCTCCCGATTTGGCACCACAGAGCGATTATTAGTGATAATGGATCGCATTTCTGCAATAGAGGTTTTGAAGCTCTGATGCGAAATTATTCCATCAATCACAAGTTATCTACTCCGTATCACCCCCAGACGAATGGGCAGGTCGAAGTCACCAATCGGCAGATCAAGCTCATTTTAGGAAAGACTATCGGACAAAACCGAAAGGATTGGTCGGTCAAACTCAATGATGCATTGTGGGCTTACCGCACTGCTTTTAAGACAGTTCTGGGGATGTCTCCTCATAGAATCATATTTAGAAAAGCCTGTCATCTGCCAGTCGAGTTAGAACACCGTGCCCTATGGGCCATTAAGCAACTCAATTTTGATCTGAGTAAGGCCGATGAGCTAAGAAGACTGCAGATCTCAGAATTAGAGGAGATACGGAATGAAGCCTATGAGATGCTCGAATCACCAAAAGAGGACCAAACTTTTTCATGACCAGATCATAACCCGAAAAAACTTTGCCCCAGAGATAAGGTTCTACTGTACAACTCAAGACTTCATATTTTCGAGGGGAAGCTGAAGACTCGTTGGTCTGGACCGTTCTTTGTGCGCACCATTTTCCCACACGATGTTGTGATTATTGTAGACCCTAAGAACAACACGGAATTGAAAGTGAACGGGCAAAAACTGAAGCCCTTCTTAACCACTGAGCCTATGACTCCGGATGATAGTGTGCTGACTCTGTTTGCCTCGTCATACACCTAGCCACAACAACTAAAAAAAAAATATTCTTATTGTTTATATGCTTACTCCTTCTACATTTTTTGATATTTCTTTAGCCTATTTGCACTTGGCCTGCCCGAATCAACGAAGACGGTGACATCATTTCTTCACCCTATTTATTGCATTTGCATTTACATAAACATTTATTGAGGACAATGCATTAGATAGGTGTGGGGGGGTGCCATACACTTATTCTTTTTCTTCTTTCCAAAAAAAAAAAAAACTCCAGATTGAAAAGAAATTTCATACTCTTTATAAAAATACCAAAAGGTTGTAGGAATTAAGGGAACCTTATTAATGAATTTTTATTTTGGCCTAAATAAAACAAGAAAGATTGTTTGACTAAGAGTTGGGAGGGATAAGGAAAATAACTCATACCTTTTATTTAGCCTTAGTAGAATATGCATAAACCACACACATGCTTGGGATTTAGAGACACAACTCTGGAAAAAAAAACGCTGGATAATTGTACCTCAAGAAGCATGATTACTCACTTCAAAAAAAAAAATCAATATATAATATATAAGTAAATCTTAATTTCGTGGCTTACTCTACTTGCATATTTGACCTAAGGGGTGTTTTTTCACCTGGTGCCCTAAAACCATTTGGTTTGGGAGTTATCGCTTTGATATGTGTTACATGAGTAAAGTAGAAATTCTAATGAAACCAAGAATAATAGATAAGAATTAATAAAATTAAATGATATTCAAAGTTGAGTTAAAAATCCCAAGCACATCACACTTCACATTATGCATATCTATCGAAGCAAAATAACAGAATGAGTTAGAAGTATAAGATCCTTTCTAAATTAAAAAATCATAATTTCATCTTTTATGAAGGCTAAAGTATAGGAGGATTTATGAGGTTGAACCTAATTCTTACATCATTTGGTCATTTTTACTTAGATGATTGAAAGTTCTTTTTCTTGAAAGAGGTTTGCTAACAACTAAATATTTTTTTCACTTACTGAATTTTGTGGGTATAATCTGCTGAAAATTCTCATGAGACAACATTCCTCCTCTAGGGGAAACCTAGAGATTTAAAGGCTTGTTGCACATGCTCAGTGCAATCGCGTCGCCTACGAAAATGGTGTAATAATTTTCTTATTTTTTGTTTTGCTCGGGACGATCAAAAAGATAAGTGTGGGGGTGTGATTAGTCTTTAATTTTGCATATATTTTATCACATTCGTATATTTATTTGATATAAAATTCTGCTAATAAAGCATTGCTTGCTTGATCCTAGATCCATGGTGTGCAAATGAAGAAGAAGACCCTAAATCACCATTTAATGGGGGATTAAAGGCCTACCAAGTAGCCATTGACTTTAGAGTGGATATTTTGTCAGCTCAGGATATCAGATCCAGAAACCAGAAGATCCACCTGATAAGGGACAGACAGGATGACGCACTGCTCGTAGCCAGGCGCGTGCCGCCCTGGCATGGCCACGGGCGCGCCTGGGCTTTGGGTCAGGGGTCGTCCCCCTGACCCCCTTTCTCCTGGTGCCTATAAATACCCCCTTGGGGTTTGAAGAGAACCAGATCCAGAGTTTAGAGCATTGTTGTAATCTTATTTTAGGATTGTAGTTGTTTTTAGTTTCCTTCTTCTTCTTGTTCTAGTTTAGCCATTAGAGTGAAAGAGAAAGAGTGTGTAAGAGTTATATTTGAAGGTGACAAGCTAATACAAGTAACTACTTCTCTTTCTTCTTTCCATTTACTTGTGTTTTCCAATAGCTTTTACTTTCTTGTTGTAGTGTAACTCCCTTTCTCTTTACTTCTTTCTTTTGTTGTTTCTTGTTGTAGTGTAACTCCCTTCCTCTCTACTTCTTTTCTTTTGTTGTTTCTTTTACTATCATGTCTAACTAACTCTTCCATTGCATGGCTAACTAACTACTAACCCACTAATCTCTAACAACTTGATTGATAAACCCAAATTAGTCAATAGTGTCAACTAAGCCCTGTGCAAACAAGAGCTATGATATCTTAAGACGAGGGTTCTAACTCTAATTTACATCAAGTATTCACTTTCTTATATTTCATACTTAACAGATTTTTGATGATCTATAGATTGTATGCTTTACTTGTTTTTGTAAGTTAGAGATTTTTTTTTAAACTTTGCCAATACCATTAGTGCACTCGTGTCTTCCCCTATTCTCGCTTTCAATTGGATCTTGATAAGGAATGTCCAAGTTTTTGCCATGATAAACTAAGTTATAGGAAGAACTTTCACTTGATTTTCACGTGAATAGTTCCTATGCATAAGGGGTATGCTTGCCTATGACCCATCGTGAGGCTACATCTTCAAGAAGTTAGATTAGCGGGAGCACTTAGTAGAAAGTTAGCAATGCGTTTTTACCATTAAGAAAATTCAACTTTACAAACCACCAAATCATTCTAAAATAATTCTTGAAACCAACTTGTTTTCATATTCTAATTATTTATTTGAAACAAAGAACTTTCTCTTTTCTTGAACAAAGAAGCCGCATCAATCTTTCATCGCTCTCCCTCCTTGTGGATACGACCCGTATAGCCACTTCGCTATTACGGAAGAATCACAAAAGCAGTAACATCGACCCACACTCTTTTTACTTATCTTGTGCTTGCTTTTTGCCGATCACCTACCATGCAGAGCAGAGAGACGTAATGTAATATCCCCTAACTAATAATACTGTATTTCTAGTTTTATTAATTTTTTTTGGAATTACTTATATTATTATTATTGATTAACCTATTTTGTATATGTGTACAAATACATGTATATACATGTATATTAGATATATGGTCTTGATTTGTGTTCATATATGCATGAGTGTATTTGTAAATATATGTATGTATTATTATTCATTATTTCTAAACCCAAGCCCATCCTGAAACCAAGCCCATCTCTCTTCTTCCTTTTCTTTTATTCCTAATTCTTCATAAGCCTACAAGCCCATGGCCTAAATCCACAGTTCCTTTTCCCTTTCTTTTCTTATTTTTGTTATTTTTCTCAACCAAGCTCATGAACAATTCATAACCCATACCCGTTAACCCATAACCCTATATCATAGCCATAATATCCTAATCCTAACTATTAGATCAAATCCTAACTAAACCCCCTAATCTTCTTCTTCTCCTTCTTCTTCTGGCTGAGACCAAACCGCATCCTCTCCTTCCCCATGTGCACCCTCCATTCACGCAAACCCTAACCCCATGCATCACATCTCCCCACCACGGCCTTCTCCTCCTTGCTAGGGCAACACCTCCACCGCCATCACTCCGCACCCACCACCTCATCATGGGCGGAGCCATCTCCAGCGCAACCCTCCAACTATTAAATCGACGGAAGCTGCGGAGGCTAGAGGTTTGTGCTGTGATGGCTCCGACCATGATGAGATGGTGGGTGCGTTGTGATGGTGGTGGAGGTGCTACCGTAGCAAGGAGGAAAAGGTGGTGGTGGGGAGAGTTGATGCATAAGGTTAGGGTTTGCGTGATGGAGGAGGGTGCACATGGGGAAGGAGAGGATGCGGTTTGGGCTCGGCTAGAAGAAGAAGGAGAAAGAAGAAGATTAGGGGTTTATTTAGGATTTTATTTAATAGTTAGGATTAGGATTATGGGAATGATATAGGGTTATAGGTTAACGGGTATGAGTTGTGAATTGTCCATGGGCTTGGTTGAGAAAAATAAAGAAAATAAAAAAGAAAGGGAAAAGGAAATTGTGGTTTGGGCCATGGGCTTGTAGGCTTGTGAAGAATTAGGAATAAAAGAAAAGAAAGAAGAGAGATGGGCTTTGTTTTAGGATAGGCTTGGGTTTAGAAATAATGAATAATAATAATACATACATATATTCACAAATACACTCATGTATGTATGAACACAAATCAAGAACATATATCTAATATGTATGTATATACATGTATTTATACACATATACAAAATAGGTTAATCAATAATAATAATGATAAGTAATTTCAAAAAAATTAATAAAACTAGAAATATAGTATTATTAGCTAGGGGATATTACATTCTAAACACCTTAACAAAAATTTAGTCCTCGAAATTTGAATAAGGCAGAAAAATGATAAGAGGATCAAAGTCAAGAAAATAAATATCAAGGAGTTGAGAAGTCAAAAGAATGGATCAATTTCAATTGATGACGTCTTCTCATTTCAGGTTGCTTCTCCATGCATCACGGCTAACTACGCTTCCACTATGCGCTCTGATCTCTATCATTGGTACGAATATGATGACCTGTTCTAAGAGACAAAATCGGGTAAAATGGAATGAAGAAGAAGGATAGGAATTAAGACGAAAATTAGATCACTTTGAAAAGAGAAGTTGGATCAAGAACATCAAGAGATCAGAGATCCAAAATATGTATTTTCAAAGAAAGGACAATGATTCCCAATTGGACTCAATATCATTGCGTGAATATTATATGTTTACTGCAGTGTAAATATAACTCACTCAGGTCACAAGCATGAACTTGGTCTTCTATAAACTTGGTTCGTAGAAGACCCGACATACTAGCAATTCAAAGACCGAACCGCGAGCCCACTTAGAGATCTGAACTGGTTCGTACAGTGCAAACCCGATGGTGATTCGGACCCAAAACTGCATCATTTCATGTAAATGTTCTTTGTTTACCTTATTGAGTATTTCAGTGTTATTTCATGTTAGTGTCTTATTATCTCACTTTAAATTGTGTATCATTATGGTAGATTAAATTAATATGTGACTTATTCAGTTAAATTTTAGTTCTTTAAATTACCTATTTAAATTTCTAGCATGTAAATATAATTAGAAAGTTATAAATTTTCATGATTTAAATACTTATACAAGTGATTTATAAACTTAGTGGGAGATATCCGTGCAGAGCAACGAGCCTTAATTACACCAAGACACAAGTTTTCGAGGATCTTACCTCTTTATCTCTAACCTTAGACACCGATTTGACCAGAGCATACTCTAACTTCCTCTAGAGATCAATCTCCTATTGAGTCCGAGATGCCCCTAGGGCTAACATCTAATCAGTTTTTAGTTAGGATTGGGTTAGTGAGGAGGAGGCGATTTGTGGGCTAAGGAAGGGTAATAACTCCCTCACCTTATCTTATTTATCAGTTAATCCCTTAGTCATTTTCATGCGCATTTGAAAATATATAGTAAAAGGTACACTCTAAGTAATATAAACCACTCAAAAGTGTTTCTTATACTACATGAGATGCAGATGTACCTTGGCTCCAACACACTTCAATAGTAATTAAAATGTAATGAAATTAGACAAATACCTTAGAATGCAAAGTCTAAACTATTTTTTAGAATCAACAATCACCTATTACTATTGAGGTAAAAAAGGTGCATAATATGTTAAATTGGAAAACTAAATAATGCAGAAGACTGAACTTTGCAATTCAAGCAACTTGTAAGAAAGCAGGTTTGTAGTGCTTCCTCCTTTGCCACAAAAATACAGCTCAGTAAAGTCATTTGAGTTTTATTTTCTATAGCAGAGGCTTAGGTCAGCTATATGTGTTCTACAACTACTTGTTTCCTGAAATCAGCCCCTGCATACAAAAATAAAGAAGAAAAATTAACTGATAGTAAATTAAAAAGAATTACAGTTCCTCCCCGGCAACGACGCCTAACTTTGATCAAGGCAAACCTGTACAGAAAAATAAAGTTTAAAAATGATAGAATGAAATTATACTAAGGTTACTCAATCTACCTCTATAGCATAGTGGCAAAGCAGGTCATGATTCACAAGGAGAGAATGCGGTAGAAGTGTTTCAGTAGGCTATTTAAATTTATTAAAAATCACTTAAGAGTTTTCTTCTTAGTTTTAAAAGAAATGAAAAGGAAAAAAAAACACTATGTTAGATGGAAGAGTGGAAAGAGAAGAGAAAATAGAAGAAGAAATAGTTGGTGTTTGATCGAGCCAAACCTGCACACAGAAAAATACAGAATTTAAGAACAGTACTAGATTCTCGAACCATGTAGCTTAGGGCTAACGGGTCGTGATCCACAAGGAGGGACAACGATGGAAGCATTATATAAGTTTTTTTTTTAATTTACCAAAACTAGTTAATACTTATTTTCTCAGTTTTATTAAAAGAAAATAAAAATTATTAAGTTAAGTTAAAAGGAATCTAAAGAAGAAGATGAGTTTGTTGTTAAAAAGAAAAGGAAAACGAGTTAAAGGGAAAAATAAGAAGAGAAAGTGTTGGTTTTGGAAATTGTTATATTAATCTAACAAAAAAAAATAGAAAAGAGATAAAAGAAGAAGACTTACCTCCATTGGAGATTAAACGTACCATAATTTGATGCAAAGTAATGTAAAGCAAAATAGTAGAAAGAAATACATTGAATGCGGTACTTGGCTAGATTGAGTATGATAAAGAAAAGTGAGAAAACTCTATTGATGTCACCTTCAATATAAGTCTCTTGAGAAAGTATTATAATAGTATCACTCTACAATAGTTCTTCCTCTCTTTTCTCATGTAACTCTCTCAAACCTGAAATAAAAAAATAAAAATTACATTGAAGAAGAAAAGAAAAAAGTCTAAACTGAAGCTCTCTATGGAGTGGTCTGAAAGTACACCTAGAGGGGGGTGAATAGGTGTAATAGATAATCTAGGACAAATGATAAAACTAATTGAAAGCACACAACGTGTAACCTGTTGGCCTAGAGGCCCATCACTCTAGTTTTGATGATGATTAACTCATGTAGTTATAGTTTACTAATAATTTTGTGTTTAAATAGTTTCAGTGATTGATCAAGATATTAGTAGGTGTTTAGCTTACAAAGGAGTTTTAGAGCTTACACATGATGATTCAGGAGCTTGCGCGTCAAGATTGCATCTAGCATTCTGTTAGAGTCAAGCTCGTTGGATCATGTTTGGATCGAGTCAACTTGGAGACAAGAAGACTTCGGTTTGTGTTTAGTTTAGTATGTTTAGATCTTGTGTAAAGGTAGATAGCATTGATATGTTCAAGTTCACATACACACACAAGTTCAAAGTTTATTGGTTTTGGTTTAACAGGTTTTTGGATTCCATATTAAAAACATAGATATATATCTTGTATGTATATTGGATTCTATCCATATACTATTGCTTCAAATTTGTTTCAATATCTTGTCCATATGAGTTTTGGAGAAATGATTTTTCATTTCAAAAATCCAAGTTTTGAAAAATACAGATTTTGTGTTTAAGCTTAATTTCAATATCACAAAAATGGTTCAAATAGTTTGTAATATGTATTGATTTTTAGTCACACATATTTGTTGTTCAAAGATCTTACAAGAATTTATTTTTGTAAAATTTATGTGATTTTATGCGATTTAATTGAAATTAAAAAGATAACTTTTCAATACCCCAAAGTCCCAGCCAGATCAACTGGCGGTCGACCGGACCAGTGGTCGGTCGACCGGAGTTATCGACTGATGTGCACGAGGATGTGCACATGGCCAGCCAACTCGGCCGGTCGATCGCGCGGTCGACCGGCTGAAAGCACCCCACTCTCGGGTGGGGGCCGGTCGACTGGGCGGTCGACCGTTGGCTGTGGCCGGTCGACTGGGCGGTCGACCGGAGGCACAACGGTCTTAAATATGACCGTTGCGCCGGTCGACTGGGCGGTCCGACTGGAAGGTCATTTCTGACCTTTCTAGACAGCCAACGTGCAGATTTTTGAGAGGCTATATATATGCCTTCTCTTGAGTTATTTTTAACAAGTTTTTAGAGAGCAATTTTTCCCATCTTTACAAGTGTTTAACAACAAGTTTTTAAAAGAGTTTTTGGGTTAAAAAGATATATCTTTCTTTGTTATCAAGGGTTAGAATATTTCAAAGAAAAGAGAGTCTTTTGGAATTGGTTTTGATCTTGATTTCAATATCTATTTGGAGATTTTCCCAATTGTTTTTCTTTATTTCAAACACCTTGTTTTCTCACACTTGAGCTATCTATCTATCCTATCTATTAGGATCTTATTTTTAGTGAGAAAATTGGTTTGTGGTCTTTGAGATCACCAAGAGTTGTAACCTTTCCTTTGCTTTGGCTTTGTGCCTTTTCCTCTAAGTGTAAAGGTGATTGTGGTTGGTTTGGCTTAGTGCCTTATCCATCTAATGTGAGGTGATTGTTGTGTTGGCCCAAAGGACCGTCGCTCTAGTTTTGATGATGATTAACTCATGTAGTCACAGTACTAATGATCTTGTGTTTAATTAGTATCAGATATTTGATCAAGATCTTAGTTGGTGTTTAGTTTTAACAAAGGATTTAAAGTCAAAGTTTTGGAGCTAGCACGTGTTGATTCAAGAGCTCGCACATCAAGATTGCATCAAGAACTTAAGAGGAGTCCAGCTCATTGGATCAAGGTTTGGACCAAGTCAAGAAGGAGAAGAAGACCTTCAAGAGAAAATTTTCAAGAAGACTTGTGTCATATTTGTAAGTGTCAAGATTTTATTTTTAGATAAAATGTAAAGGATAGATTAGTTGGTGGATTACTCAAGTTCATATTCACACACAAGATTTATATGTTTTTTCATAAAGAGTTTTTGTTTTGAAAAATATCGGTTTGGTTTTTAAGCTTCAAAATATACATGTGTTTTATCAAAACTTATTTTAGAGCTTAATGTAAAAAACATAGATATTTCATTATACATGTGTAGTGGATCATATCCATGCACACTAAGCTTCAAAAGTGTTTAAAATATCTTGTTTTTGTATTTGGAGAAGTTTTGAAAAAATCGTTTAAAATTTGGAGATAGTTTTTGGAAAATACAGATTCTATTTAAGTCAAAATTTCTATATCACAAAAATAGTTCAAAATATTTGTTACATGTTTTGATTTTTACTCAAACATGTTTGTATATCAAAATATATCAGTGACCTTATTTTTTTAGAATTTATGAGAATTTATGGGATTTTATTGAAGGTAAAAAGACTAAGTTTTAATCCCTGAAAAATTGTTGACCAGGCCTTCTGCCGATCGACCGATCCAGAAGTCGGTCGACCGGGCGGTTGACCTATGTGCACGAACGTGCACAGCCAAGGGCTGGACGACCGCACGGTCGACCGCCAGAGAGCTTCTGCTCTCTGTAAATGGCCCCGGTCGACCGGGCGGTTGACTGCTAGGTCATAGCCTAGTTTACGGTGGACCGGCCGGTCGATCGCTTTTCCCAATGGTCGAAAATTCGACCACTGGCGGTCGACCGGGCGGTCGACCGACAGTAGAGTTTTCTGCTGAGTTAGCTATATATTGGGGCTGTTTTGGGCTGTTTTTCATAAGATTTGAAGTGAGTTTTCAAGCTAGTTTTTTCTACCTTTCTAAGTGTTTATCTTCACTTGTTTTAGAGCCAAATACTTCCATATCAAAAGGAGAGTTTTTCAAGAGCAAAAGAGATTTCTTGAGTTTTCACCATAAATTCTATCCAAGTTTTTCTCACACATACTTGAGCTATCCATTGCCACATCAATCCTATTGAGATCTTTGTGAGAGAGTTTTAGGTGATCAAAGTGTTGAGATCACAAAAGTGTTTCATATTTATATTTGAGGAGGCAAACTTGCGGGTTCGTGTTGTTTCATGTTCTTGTAGGAGCTTGGTGTAGAGGTGCGACCTCGGCAAGCTAGTGTGCTTGCGGGTGTAGTTCTTGCGGGAACAAAAGAGGGACTAGTGAGTCCAAGGAGTTCTAGTGTGAACTCGTTGTAGGTGTTGCGACACCGAGTGATCCGGTGGGATTGATTCTAGTGGAAATCCTTCATAGTGTTGAAGGCGAGGACGTAGAGCAAGGGTGCTCGAACCTCAAAACAAATCTCCCGTGTTTGCGATTGCTCTCTCTATCTCTCACTTGTGCTTATATCTTGCATGCTCTTATTGTTCATATTCATTACTTGCTTGATATACTTGTGCTTAAATTGTTATATGCTTGGGATTGTTTGCTGACACTTATATTCAACCAAGAGAGTCATAGCGGCACCTTAACTCTTATCTAGAGGAATCTTGAGGAGACAGTCCAGAGCCCTTCACCGGGAATTCGGCTACACTCTTGTGTTATACTTGGTGTGTTTAGCATAATAGTTTTTAGTTTGCATAAATAGTTTTACTTCCGCATTAATTTATCATTAGATTAGCTAGTCACCTATTCACCCCCTCTAGGTGATTTCAATTGGTATCAGAGCTTGGTGCTCTTGATTTGAGTCTAACAACCTAGAGTTAAAGATCCTCATTTTTAGCTAATCATAATATTTGTACACACACATATGGATTTCATGTCACCTCCCATGTTTGATATTCTTAACATTCAAACTTAGAAAGTTAAGATGCCAATGTACCTGAAAGTCTTAGGGATTCATGTTTATTTTGCCACTAATAAAGATTCTTATTGTTTGAATGGCAAACATCTAGAGGCTAATGCAAAAGCCAGCCATACTTTAAAGTCAACCCTAAATGATGAATATTTTTCTAGGGTTTCTAACTTTGATTTTGCTTTTGTAGTATGGAACATTTTGGTCTCCCTTAGTGAACAAAAGCAATACTATATGGGGAGTGACTCGGATGATGGAAATGATGCTTCAAACTTGTGCTATATGGTCCAAGGGGATAACTCCCTTAAGGTAAATTCCGAATCCGAGCTTGATGAGGATGTTGACATGTCATATGATGATCTTACTTCATTTTGTCAACAACTTCTTGGAAAATATGATTTGCTTAAAAAGGACCATAAAAGATTGAAAAATAAATATGAGTCTATTTCAAAAGAAAAAGATTCTTTTCAAAATAAATTAAAAAACATTTCTAAAGAAAATGAATCTTTGAAAAAGGAGAATATTTCCTTATTTTCTAAATTATATGATCTTTGTGAAGGAAATAATTCTTTGAAAAATAAAATCAACTTGGAGGAAAAAGAAAAAGAAATTGCTTTGGTAGAAAATAACTCTTTAAAAAGAAAAATTGTTTCAAAAGAAAAAGAAAATAGTTCTAAAAAGAAAAAGATTATTGATTCTCATACTTGCCATGCTCTTCATGCTACCATTGATAAAGATGAGATTAAATTTTTGAAAAATGGAATAAATTGCTTGAGCTCAACTCTAAGCAATTGTGCATTCAATCATAAAGATTGAAAACCTTGTTTCAAAAGAAACAAACTCCACATGTTCATGCACATCACCCATGGCACACATATGCACACTTTGCACATCATGATCACACTCATTCTCATGTGCATACTAGAGTGTACAAGTGTATACATTGCGGCCACAAAGGCCACTTAGCAAAGTTTTATTATGATAAGATAAATTCTATAAATTTTGCGAATAAAAATGTTTGTGTTTCGAATAATGCTAACCCCCATGGACCCAAAAGAAAATAGGTACCAAAGTCCCTACCTCTTGTGTTTGATGTAGGTATGGGCTCTCACATGACGTGAGAGGATTGGTGCCTTGGTGGTGGATGCATGGGCTAGATGGACATGCAAAATTGATGCACCGTTATTAAGGAAGTTTGGTGGGAGGACTGCCATGTTTTGGAGACTTAGAGATTAGTGCATATGGTTTGGTAACTATCTCTAAACTCCTATTTTAGTTTACATGCTTCTACATTAATAATTTTAGCATGTTTTGGATTTATGTTAAATAATCATATTTTGTACTTCATGTGCTGAATACTTGTTTAGATGATTTTTTCATTAAAACTTGTGTATAAACTTGTACAAGTAGTGAGCTACACTTGATTATTACATGTTTGTGCCTCATTGCTCATTCGTACTCATTACATGTACATGTATAACCTAGTTTTGATAATTCTTTCATTTATACATGTTTTCCCTATTCTTGAATATGTTTTGCTTCATGTATATGTAATTTTTTGTCCAAAACTAATAAATATACATGCATACCATTGAGTCACTTGCCTTCATGCAAATTATATTATGGACTCGTTTGTGTTTGAGATATGTATGTATATTTTTAGTTTTGATAAAACATACATATACCTTGAAGTATTTTTTAAGGAAAAATAAATTTTTATGAGTTTCATATTTGTTTGATAAAAAAAATATTTCATGTTTATTTTGAGATTTATTGATTATTTCATGAATATGCTATTCATATAACTTTTTGTACACTCACATTATTTTTATTTACACATGATTTTATTTCATGAGCACATTTTTGAGCTTTATAGATTTCGAGTATCAATTTTTGTGTACTTAGCAATGTTTCATGAGATACATATGAATTGATTTCATGTTTGAAGGATCTATAACTAGTTTTTCAAAAAATTTTTACTTTAACTAGTTATTTATTCTTCATTTAGTAGTGTTTTCAATCTACAATTATTTTCAAATCTTATTTTTAAAAACTTTCACCCTTTTAAAGGTGGTTGTGGGCGAACATGCCTTGTGTGCTCAAATTGAACATCTATTTAAACATGTGCATGAATAGGGTGGATAGGTATGAGTTATACACATGTTCTTCATAGAAATCTATTTTTGTATACTCATATTTGTTTTCTATATATGTATGTTTCAAAATCTCAAATAATATCAATTTTAATTAGTATTTTCCCTTTCACACATACACACACACACACACATGTTTTGATTGTGCTTGATTTACAATATTCCATTACATGTTTAAAGCACAAATTATGTTTATGCTAAGCTTGACTTAAGATTAATAATAAATTGGTATCTTTATAAACTTTGTATAATTTTCAATTGGTATTTCAATTGATATTTTATGTGGTATCAAAATTTTCAATAGATTTCAATTATTATTTCAATTGACACTTTATTTGGTATCAAAATTTACTATATATTTCAATTGGTAACAAAAATACAAAACATTTTATTTTCATTGGAATCTTAAAATTTTGTTTACTTCCAAATGGTATCTTAAAATTTGTTTTGTTGACTTAAGAGATTTCAAAATCTGTTTTAAAGTAATTTAAATTTTTTTTTGATATGAATTGCCTATATGCAAGGGGAGCTTAACATCTCTTCTATATATAGATCCATGTTGAGTGTATCTTATATTGAGGAGCTTGGCATCTCTTCTTTATATGATACACGTGTGTAGGAGGAGCTTAACATCTCCGCTCATACATTGTATAATATGCTTTATGTGATTTAGGGTTTTGTCATCCCTTATTCATGTGATGCATGTATGCAGGGGGAATTAACTTCACGTCTCTCTTCTTCATGGATGTATATCGCATATATTTATCCTTACTGTTTGATTCATTTTCGCCCCATTGTTGATGATTTGACAAAAAGAAGGAGAGGTATTAGATTTATATGTGCATGATTTATAGCATACTTTATATATGCATGTTTATTGACAAAAAGGGGGAAATATTTGATGATTTATATAATGCATGTTTATCTCCTTGTCTATGTATACATCTATTTGTTTAGTTTTACGCACTTCATTGAATATCTTATTGTTCATTAGTATGCATGAGTTAAGGGGGAGCTTCTATGAAGCTTATCTTTAATCCATGCATATATATTACTCCATGAGTTTTGTTATCATCAAAAAGGGGGAGATTGTTGGTCCAAAAGCCCATCACTTAGTTTTGATGATGATTAGCTCATGTAGTTATAGTACAATGATCTTGTGTTTAATTAGTATCAGATATTTGATCAAGATCTTAGTTGGTGTTTAGCTTCAACAAAGGATTTAAAGTCAAAGTTTTGGAGCTAGCACGTGTTGATTCGAAAGCTCGTACATCAAGATTGCATCAAGTACTCAAGAGGAGTCTAGCTCATTGGATTAAGGTTTGGACCAAGTCAAGAAGGAGAAGAAGACCTTCAAGCGAAGATTTCCAAGAAGACTTGTGTCATGTTTGTAAGTGTTAAGATTTTATTTTTAGATAAAATGTAAGGGATATATTAATTGGTGGACTGCTCAACTTCATATACACTCACACACAAGATTTATATGTGTTTTCATAAAAGAGTTTTCGTTTTAAAAAAATACCAGTTTGGTTTTTAAGCTTCAAAATATACATGTGTTTTATCAAAACTTATTTTAGAGCTTAATGTCAAAAGCATAGATATTTCATCATATATGTATAGTGGATCATATCCATGCACACTAAGCTTTAAAAGTGTTTAAAATATCTTATTTTTGTATTTGGAGAAGTTTTGAAAAAAATCGTTTTAAATTTGGAGACAGTTTTTGGAAAATACAGATTCTATTTAAGCCAAAATTTCTATATCACAAAAATAGTTTAAAATATTTGTAACATGTTTTGATTTTTACTCAAACATGTTTGTATATCAAAGTATATCAATGAACTTATTTTTGTAGAATTTATGAGAATTTATGGGATTTATTGAAGGTAAAAAGACCAAGTTTTAATCCCTGAAAAATTGCTGACCAGGCCTTCTGCCAGTCGACCGGCCGGTCGACCTATCCAGAAGTCGGTCGACCGGGCGGTCGGCCGATGTGCACGAACGTGCACAGCCAAGGGCCGGTCGACCGCACGGTCGATCGCCAGAGAGCTTCTGCTCTTTGTAAATGTAGCCCAGTTTATGATCGACCGGCTGGTCAACCGCTTTTCCTAACGTTCAGAAATCTAACCGTTGGCGGTCGACCGGACGGTCGATCGACAACATAGTTTTCTACTGAGTTGGACCCCAATGGCTATATTTTTGAGGCCTATATATTGGGGCTGTTTTGGGCTATTTTTCATAAGATTTAAAGTGCGTTTTCAAGCTAGTTTTTCCTACCTTTCTAAGTGCTTATCTCCACTTGTTTTAGAGCCAAATACTTCTATATCAAAAGGAGAGTTTTTCAAGAGTGTTTTGAAAAAGAGATTTCTTGAATTTTTCACCACAAATTCTATCCAAGTTTTTCTCACACATAGTTGAGCTATCCATTTCTACATCAATCCTATAGGGATCTTTGTTGTAAGAGAGTTTTAGGTGATCAAAATATTGAGATCACCAAGGTGTTTCATCTTTGTATTTGAGGAGGCGAACTTGTGGGTTCGTGTTGTTTCGAGTTCTTGTAGGAGCTCAGTGTAGAGGTGCGGCCTCGACGAGCTAGTGTGCTTGCATGTGTAGTTCTTGCGGGAATAAGAGAGGCACTAATAAGTCCAAGGAGTTCTAGTGTGAACTCGTTGTAGGTGTTGCAGCATCGAGTGATCTGGGGAGATCGATTCTAGTGGAAATCCTTCATAGTGTTGAAGGCGGGGATGTAGAGCAAGGGTGCTCGAGTCTCGAAACAAATCTCTCGTATTTGCGATTGCTCTCTCTATCTCTCACTTATGCTTATATCTTGCATGCCCTTATTGTTCATATTCATTACTTGCTTGATATACTTGTGCTTAAATTATTATATGCTTGGGATTATTTGCTCACATTTGTATTCAACCAAGAGAGCATAGCGACACCTCAACTCTTATCTAGAGGAATCTTGAGGAGATAGTCCAGTGCCCTTCACCGGGAATTCGCCTACACTCTTGTAATATAATTGGTGTGTTTAGCATAATAGTTTTTAGTTTGCATAAATAGTTTTAATTCAGTATCAATTCATCATTAGATTCGCTAGTCACCTATTCACCCCCCTCTAGGTGATTTCATGTTGTTTGGCTTAATGCCCATCCCTCTAAGTGTAGAGGTGATTGTTATTGTGCCTAGCCTCTTGTGTAGAGGTTATTTTGTTAGAGAGAGGAGTTGTGTACTCCTAATTTGTATTTGTCCAATCCTCAGTGGAGGTTCCCTGTGTGGGAAGTCCTGTGTAGACGCATAGTGGAAATCCTTCTGTGTGAAGGGAGGGACGTAGAGCAGTGGCTCGAACCTCGAAATATATCTTGGTGTTTCCGTTTGATCCACTATCTCTAACCTCTCTCTCTCTTATACCTTGCATTATTTCATATTATTCATATCATACATATATGCTTGGTATTGTTTGTGTACCTCATTAGTGTTGAACCAAGAAAGTTTCTTATAGCACCTCAACTCTTATTTAGAGGAATTTAGAGGAGATAATCTAGAGCCTATCACCGAGAGTCGGCTACATTCTTTGGTTACACTTAGTGTGTTGCAATTAGTTTTTAAATTCCGCATCATTTGTCATTAGATTAGCCATACACCTATTCACCCCCTCTAGGTGTATTTACAATTGGTATCAGAGCCTACGCTCCTGATATTAGGTTTAACCACCTAGGAGTGAGATCTTAGCTAGCTAATCTATATTTGCATTTGCACATATATAGTTTATACACTCGTGGATTTCATGACCCCTCCTATGTTTGATGTTTCTAACATCGATATATGAAAGCTTAAGATGAGTATGTACCTCAAGACCTTAGGAATGCTTGTTTACCTTGCTACTGCCAATAAATCCTATCTTGGTAATAACAAATATATAGAGGCCAATGAACAAGCCCTAGAGGCACTTAGGCGCACTCTAAGCAAAAATTCATCTATTGTTTCTCACTGTGATTCCACTTTTGCAGTATGGAACACTTTGACCTCTCCCGCACTACAAACGATGAACTATGTGGAGAGGGAACCTTTGGTGTATGAGTCTGAGCAAACTTGCTATATGGTCCAAGGGAATGACTCCCTTGAGGTAAATTCAGAAACTCATCTAGATATAATACTAGTTCTTCAAGTGATGATTATATGAATGCTGATGCTTTGAATGAAGAACTATCTTTAGTGTGTGAAAACTTGCTTGAAAAATACCAAGTTTTGAAAAAGAAAACCTTTAAGATGAAAGAAGAAAATAAGAATTTGTCTTCTAAACTTGATATTGTTTTGCAAGAAAGGGTTGAGATTTCAAGTAAAAGGATTCCTTGAAAACCCAACGTGACCTTGTTTTAAAAGAAAATGAAATTTTAAAAAATAAAAATAATTGTAATGATGTTTTGAAGAAGAATGAGAATTTATCTTCAAAACTTGAAATTGTTTTAAAAGAAAATGATTCTTTAAAAAATAAAATTATTTCTATTTCAAAAGAACTAGATTTGATTTCAAAGGAAAATATCTCTTTAAAAAATGATTTGTCTTCTCATGTTTGTCATGCTTCACCATCTAGTATACCTATTGTATCTCTACTTCTTCTTCTAATATTGAAAATGATATAAATATGTTAAAAAGAATGTTGATTGTTTGGGCTCCACTTTGAGTCAATGTGTCATGAACCATACACGGCTGGAATCCATATTTCACAAGAAACATGCTCCTCATATACATGCACACAAACCACGGCATACTTTTGTTTCTCACGTTTATATACATGAAACTATGTATGCTCATGTGTACATTTGTACACATTGTGGACGTAAGGGCCACCTTGCAAAATTTTGTTATGATAGATTAAATACTTCAAATTATGTAAATAAATTTGTTTGGGTTAGGAAAGGTGCTAAACCCTATGGACCTAATAGAGTATGGGTACCGAAATCTACTCCTATTTTATTTGATGTAGATATGGGCTCTCACTTGACGTGAGCGTATTGGTGCCTTGATGGTGGATGCTTTTGTGCTTGATGGACACTACTTTGGATGTATCACCTTCAAGGAAGTTTAGTGGGAGAACCACCATGGTTTGGAGATCTAGAGATTAGCCCTAATAGTTTTAGTAACTATCTCTAACTCCCATTTAGTTTACATGCTTTCGTTATTGATTTTTAGCATGTTTTAATTTTTTATGATTATTATGTTAAATGCCATGTTAATTAGACTAGTGATATGCATATGTAGTATTTGAGAAACATGATCAGTTACATATATTGCATACATATTATCACATTATCATGCTTATTATCTAAATAAATCATATTAATAAGTCATATTTTTCTTTATAAAGTGCAGGCCCATTACTTAAGGAAAGGGAAGAAAAACGAGCCTAAAAGCCCATCAAATTCTGATTTAATTCAGAATTAATTCAAAATCAGTAAATCAGGGTAGATTATGGCAAATCAGGGAGGTTGGAAACTGGTTAATTTAGTTTTATCAGATTCCAAATCGGTTAGCTTGAGAATCACCAAAGATCATATCAGAATAGAAGACAAATGGCAAATCCAGCTGGACAAAAGGGGGCAAAATCTCACGAAAATCATATCCCCACAATGATGTGGCCAATTGGCCACATCCTGGCCGCGGATCCCAAGCCGCAGATCCGCGGCTTGTTGGTGGAGATAAGGGGAGCGTTTGCTCCCCTTATCTCCTCACTCCTTTCCCTCTAGATTTTTGCCTATAAAAGGCAGGGTTTTGTACTAAAAAATTAGCGAAGACTAGGATTAGAATTCTTGTTTATTCTTTAGGATTTTGGGCTCTTTGTTAGATAGTATAGAAGTTGTAACTCTATTTTGTAATTTGTAATTCAGTTCAAATACCAGTGAGAGAGAGGAATTGAGTGATTGTATTTTGAAGATTGAAGTGACATCAATAAAAGAATCAAACTTTCTCTTCTTTCACTCCATTTTACGGTATGTCTTACTTTATTTACTTGCATTGTTTTTTATCTTCCATGAGTAGCTAAATTAGTTTTCTGGGCTCACTATTATTCCTCTCTCCGATCCCTCTTCTTTTTGAATGGTTTTGATGAAAAAACCCAATGAATCATTTGCATGCCTAAACTAAACCTTTCCTGTTGAAAGTGTTCTTGAAGGCACATGAAGATGGGTTTGGAATTTTAAACTTTCACTTCTTTTAAAAACATTTCTTGAACTTGTTTTAATCTCATACTTGAACTACTTGATGATTTAACATTCAATTCAAGACGATTTCTTAAAGAAAAGAGTTAACTTTTTCAAACTATCTTATGTGCTTTGCTTAAAACTTTCTAAACTCAATTTTATATTTTTTCCTATGATAAATTTGAGGCACTAAGGATTTCAAGAGAAGAACACATCGTTGAGTAGCGAGATAGTGAGCCCAGATCTTCTTCTTATACTAAAAATAACAAATCACTTTTCAAAGCTTTTTAAATCACCTTTTCCAAAGCCTTCTCCAAATTTGCAAATTTTCTTTTAATCATTTTCCTTCTCTCCATTCTCTTTTTTCAACTTAAAAGGAAAAACAACAACTCCATTCTTTGTTACTTAACAAAAGCACCGAAAAACTTTTATTGCATTTCTCCTCGTGGACACGACCCGTTAGCCCAAAGCTACACGGTAATTCTTATCACTCTCATTTTACAATCAATTTTTGGCGCCGTTGCCGGGGAGGAAACGGTGTATTTATTTTTTAACAAGTTTGATGTCTTGTTTCAGGGACGTCAAGATTCAGATTTAGCACTCAAGTTTTACAAGAGAAGACTTGGTATTCTGTGCCCCTACTCTCGAAAGTAAAAACAGAATTTCAAGAAATTGCGTTGCAAAAGTTGAAATTTTTGTTGGATTGCTAAAATCTCTTTTTTGTAGGACATATTGCTTGCAAAAATAAAGTTTTTGCGTGTTATTATTTTTGCTATATCAGATATTTACAATCCCTGTTTTAATCCAACTGTAATCTGAGTGATTGTTAATTGCTTAAAAAAAACATTTAGACTTGCATTTTATGCATTTGTCTAATTACGTTTACTTTATAATTTATGTTGAAGATCGCTGAAAACAAGGTACGTATGTATAGCATATAGTTTAGGAAACATTCTTGGGTGATATTTGCTTTTGAATGCTACTTTTCTATATCTTGCACACTTTGCACAATCAATTCTAAGGGCAAAACCCAAATCAAGATAAGGTGGGGAAGTCATTATCCTTTCTTAGCCCATAAAACAACTCCAAGCATGCACAACCTAAGCCTAAGTAAAATCTAATAGACATTGGCTTTAGGGACATCTCAAACTCACTAGGAGATTATCCTAAGGGGGAAGGTGTTAGAATTTGACTCCTGCCAAATCAGTGTTTAGGAAAGGGATTGAGGGACGAAACCCCGAAGGCTGGTGGTTTGGCTTAATTAGGCCCGTCGCTTTTGCGTGGATACCTCCCACCAATCTTGCCCTAACCTGGCTGATTTGATTATGGTCAAAGTCTGCATTATGCCTCATGTGGATAATCAACCAGTTAGGAGTTGTCTAGATCAAGGTTACCTTAGACTAGGCTTGGTTGTTTTCTCTTCTTGATTATTGGTGACTTGTTTGTGATTGTGTTTGTGTATGCAAGTGTGGTCAAGTGACCCTAGTTCATCTAGGTTAACTAGAAACACATCACCACCCAAGTTCGAACCAAGACCAGATTCGGTTATGGCTCAACCAACATTTTTGCAGGATAGGTTCTATCCTATTAGAACATCACTTCCATCCTGCATCCAACTTCCATCGGTTGGTGAACACAACTTTGAGCTTAAGCCTCAGTTCATCAACACACTCCCTAAGTTCCATGGCTTAGAGTCCGAAGATGCTTATTTCTTCATAAGAGAATTTGAGGAAGTAAGCTTAATGATGAAAATCCCACACCTTGCAGATGATACTATTAGGTTGAGATTTGTCCCATTTGCTCTTAAGGACTTAGCCAAGAAATGGCTCTACAGCTTAGCGGCCGGCTCTATCACATCCTGGGATGGTTTCATCAAGGTCTTCTTGAAGAAATTCTATCAATTCATAAGACTGCTCTCCTTAAGAAAAACATCATGCAATTCAAGCAAGAACCTAGTGAACCGTTTTGGAGGTACTTTGAACGCTTCAAAGACCTCCTTGTCCAATGTCCTCATCATGGAATAGAGAAATGGCGACAATCCCAAATTATATATGACGGTTTAGACTACTCAACCAAGACCCTTTTAGAAAGCATGTGCCAAGGGGATTCTTGCAGAAGGATGAGCATGAAGGATGGGATTTATAAGAGAATTTAGCTGAAAAGACCATCCAATGGGAACCTACTAGTGAAAACTCTAGGAATCCAAACTTCATCTCTTCAAAAGGAGGTCTCCATTCAATTGAATCATCCATAGCTAACGAGATTAAGTTAGCTAACCTAGCGAGAAGACTGGAAGCTTTAAAAATGAAGGAACCAAGTCCAGTCAATCAAGTCAGCCCAAACCAATTTTCAACTCCGGGTTGTACTTACTGTCAGGCCATGAATCATGTGTTTGAGGAGTGTCCGGTGTTTCAAGCTTAACAAGACTTTCCAGAACCGATGAAAGCGGCCAATGATCCTTACGCTCCAACGTACAATCCTGGCTGGAGAAATCACCCAAATTTTTCATGGAGCCAACACAACAATGACCACCCACGGTCGAACCAGGCAAGCCACTTCCATCATCCCAATAACTCTTCCAATCATCAACCCAACTTTTCAAATTACCCTCACAATTGTCCCAACAATTTTTCAAATTATCAACAGAATTTTCCCAACCAAGCTCCACCATCTTCCTTCCAGAACCCTCAACTTGGAAGGAGAATGACTGATTTTGAGAGAAATATGGAAAAGTACATGAAGAACCAAGATTCCCTCATGTAAACAATACAGAGGCTAGAGGGTCAAATGAGCCAGTTAGCCAATCCACAACATGAGAGGCAAAAGGGTACCTTGCCCAGTTAACCAATTATGAATCCTAGGAATTCACAACAAGCTCATTTAGTTGAGGATCAATCATTGAATCAATATAATGTTGTTCATACATTGAGGTCGGGAAAGAAAGTTGATAACCAAGTGTCAACACCACCCAATCCCAGTCAACACAATCACTCTCTAGCATCCACCTCATCTAATCCCAATCCTTTCAAATCTGACGAATCTGAGCAGATAAGTCAACCAATCAGGTGTACAAACCTATATATCATTTCCTAATAGGCTAAAGAACAACAAGCAGAATCCACACATGGATAAAATAATTAAGATCTTCAACCAAGTGAAGATAAATGTGCCACTCCTTGATGCCATCCAACAAGTCCCATCCTATGCAAAATTTCTTAAGGACATGTGCACCAAAAAGAGAAAGACTAATGTACCCAAGAAAGTCTTCTTAGCCACTAACATTAGTAAGCTACTGTCGGGTCCGATCCCTATCAAGTACAAGGATCTGGGTTGTCCCACCATTGCCTGCACTATAGGACATGCAGAGATTAGTCACACACTTCTTGACTTGGGAGCGAGTATCAACCTGCTTCCATTCTCAGTTTATCAATAACTCGGGTTGGGCGATCTTAATCCAACTCGAGTCACAATCCAACTGGCTGACCGTTCTGTGAAAGTTCCAAAGAGAGAAATTAATGATGTCCTTATTCGGGTCAGGGAGTTTATCTAACCAGTTGATTTCATAGTTCTTGAGACACAACCTGTGTCCAATCCTAGGGCTCAAACTCCTGTTATCCTAGGGCGCCCATTCCTTGCAACTGCAAATGCTATTATTAATTGTAGGAATGGGTCTATGAGATTAACCTTTGGGGACATGACTAGAGAAGTCAATGTGTTCAACCTAAAAAAATAACCTCGTAAGATAAGAGACTAAACATTTGAGGTAAACTTTATTGAAAATAGTTGTGATGAAGAAAGTGAAGATATAGAGAATGAGTCTCTGTTTCTTGATGAATTATTTAAGAATGAATGTGATTATCGTAATGATAAGGCATATTTTAGAGATCCTAATTTTAGAGTTCCCTTTAAAAAAAAAGAAATTTGATTTGAATATCTTCACTTTCGCTGAGCCAACCAATAATATATCGCATGAGAATATAATTCAAGAACCTCCAATTGACATACTCTTTGAAACCTCTTTGAAGAAGAACTCATGTGTTTGGATGAACCAACTAGGGATATTTTGGTTAATTACACATCTCTAGGGGAAAGTGTTGACCTAAACTTTGAGGAGATATATGGAACTGAGTTAGAATTCCTAGGCATTCATAGTGAGGAAGTTCTAATTGAGAAGTGTGGTGGAGATCAATTTTTGAATAATGAATGTAGAAATATGAGGAAGAAAACCTAAAGAAGGTGAGACTAGGGAGGAAGAGAGCTAAAATGACAAAAAAATGGCCTCCCCACTATGCCTATAAAGAGGACCCATTAGAATGATGAGAAGAGAGCTAGAGGGATGATACCGAAAAAGATCTTGGTGTGGGAGAAACTTGATGTTGTACATATTTTTGTATAATATATGCACCTCTTTTACATTTCATTTCATATATCTATACATTTCTTTCATACATTAGGACAATGCATGAGATAAGTGTGGGGGAGGGCTCTAACATGACTAATATATTAAAAAAAAGAAGAAAAAAATGAAAAACAATATATATATTATTAAAAAAACTTTTTGAAAAACTTTTTGAAAGGTAAGAACAATATTTTGATATATTTTTTGTAAGAAATTAAGTCAATTTTAAGAAATAGGAAAATCATAATTAGGATTTATTACACTTGGTCAAAATAAGATGACTTGTTTGATTTTTAGGGTTAGGAAGAAAATTTATAAAAGTAATTTAGTCTTGATCTTTATCTTGATGAAATATGCACACTTTATACACTTACACACTTAGGGTTCAAAAATAAAGACTCTTATGCCTTATAAAAAAAGAGAAAAAAAAGAAAAAAAACTATATATGTATAAAAAATAAATAAATCTAATTATTAATTAGCTAGGTGCTTTGGCCTAAGCAAGCCTTGGTATTTATACAAAAGATAATTAGATAAGTTTGAAAAAATATATATATTTAAATCCTCTGATTAAATTGGGTATTTGTGCCTCATGAAGTATACGTATTCACGCCTAAAAGGGGTACATTTTATAAATAAAAACCCTTAGTTTCGTGGCCTTGTCTGCTCGAGTGTTTAAGTCCTTAGGGGTGTTTTCTCACCTGGTGCCCTAAAACTGTCCAGTTTGGGTGTCACCGACTAAAGGCTCGTTACATGGGCAGATTAGAAAGCCTAATAGAATTGAGAAATAAATACCATCAAAAATAAATATAAATAAGGCATAGGAGTTAATGTTAAAGAACCCTTGGTCAAACTTCACAGTCACGATGGTGCATATAACTCAGGATAAAGTAATAGACTAGATAAGAAATACAATTTGACTCCTTACTTTGATTGTGACCTGTTTTTGAATAGAGACTAAGTTTAGGAATGAAAAATTGATATTTCCATAACTTATAGATTACTTAAACTCTCACAAATATACTTCAAATATTTTCTCTTTTCAAAATGCTTTTCGAAAATACTAACTTTTTTCTTTCTTTATGGATTTTGTGGGTGCAATCCACTGAAAAACTCTCACGAGATAAAACTCGTCCTCTAGGGGTAATTTAGAGGTTTAACTACATGTTGCACATGCTCAGTGCAATCTAGTGACCTACGAAAGTGGTCTAATAATTGATTAGAATTAGTTTTGATGTTTTGCTCGAGAGCGAGCAAAAGATAAGTGTGAGGGTGTGATCGATCACATATATTGCATACATATTGTCACATTACTATGCTTATTATCTAAATAAATCATATTAATAAGTCCTATTTTTCTTTATAAAGTGCAGGCCCATTACTTAAGGAAAGGGAAGAGAAACGAGCCCAAAAGCCCATCAAATTCTGATTTAATTTAGAATTAATTTGAAATCAGTAAATCATGGCAGATTATGAAAAATCAGGGAGGTTGAAAATCAGTTAATTTGGTTTTATGAGAATCTAAATCGGTTAGCTTGAGAATCACCGAAGATCAGATCAGAATCGAAGACAAATAGCAAATCTAGCCGGACAAAAGGGGGCAAAATCCCACGAAAATCATATCCCCACCTGGATGTGGCCAATTGGCCACATCCTGGCCGCGGATCCGCGGCCCAATCCGCGGATCCACGGCTTGTTGGTGGAGATAAGGGGAGCGTTTGCTCCCCTTAAACGCTCCCCTTATCTCCTCACTCCTTTCCCTCTGGGTTTTTGCCTATAAAAGGCAGGGTTTTGTACTGAAAAATTAGCAAAGACTAGAATTAGAATTCTTGTTTATTCTTTAGGATTTTAGGCTCTTTGTTAGATAGTATAGAAGTTGTAACTCTGTTTTGTAATTTGTAGTTCAGTTCAAATACCAGTGAGAGAGAGGAATTGAGTGATTGTATTATGAAGATTGAAGTGACATCAATAAAAGGATCAAGCTTTCTCTTCTTCCACTCCATTTCACGGTATGTCTTACTTTATTTACTTGCATTATTTTTTGTCTTCCATGAGTAACTAAATTAGTTTTTTGGGCTCACTATTATTCCTCTCTCCGATCCCTCTTCTTTTTGAATGGTTTTGATGAAAAGACCCAATGAATCATTTGCATGCCTAAACTAAGCCTTTCTTGTTGAAAGTATTCTTGAAGGCACATGAGGATGAGTTTGAATTTTTAAACTTTCACTTCTTTTAAAAACGTCTCTTAAACTTGTTTTTATCTCATACTTGAACTACTTGATGATTTAACATTCAATTCAAGACGATTTCTTAAAGAAAAGAGTTAACTTTTCCAAACTATCTTATGTGCTTTGCTTAAAACTTTCTAAACTCAATCTTATATTTTTTTCCTATGATCAATTTAAGGCACTAAGGATTTCAAGAGAAGAACACATCATTGAGTAGCGAGATAGTGAACCCAGATCTTCTTCTTATATTAAAAATAGCAAATTACTTTTCAAAGCTTTTTAAATCACCTTTTCCAAAGCCTTCTCCAAGTTTGCAAGTTTTCTTTTAATTATTTCCCTTCTCTCCATTCTCTTTTTCAACTTAAAAGCAAAAACAACAACTCCATTCTTTGTTACTTAACAAAAGCACCGAAAAGCTTCTATCGCATTCCTCCTCGTGGACACGTCCCGTTAGCCCAAAGCTACATGGTAATTCTTATCACTCCCATTTTACAATCAAAGCACCCATGTTTATATGAACTTATATTTTTGTGTTCTCACTTTAGTTTAACTATTGTGTATATCCTAATCTAAAACATGTGCATTTACCCTAATGATCATATTGGTTTATGTTTATATTTTTGCACGTCATATTTTGATTACATGTTTAGATGTAGCTTTCATTAAAACTTGTGTATATACTTGTACAACTAATGAGCCACATTTGATTTTTTGTATGTTTGTGCCTAATTGTTCATTTGTACCCATTAGATGTACTAGTATAGCCTAGTTTTGATGATTCTTACATTTTAACTTGTAATCCCTAATTTGTACATGTTTTTCATGAAAATGTATTTAGCTTCATGTATATGTTAGTTTTCTTTAAAATTTTAGATATACATGTATACTCTTGAGTCACTTTCTTTTCATGCAAATTCTATTATGGACTCATTTATGTTTGGGATATGTATGTATACTTTTAGTTTTAACTAAATATATGTATACCTTGAAGTATATTTAGTTTTAATGATTTTATGTTTTTCATGATTTCAAAGGAATTTCATTGAGCTTAAATGCCATATTCCATGATTTTGTTAATTACATGACTTTTTACACTCTATGTTTGATGTTTACTCATGATTTGTTTATATGAGATTATATGAGCTTTATTGCTATTTGAGTGTCAATGATCGTGTGGTTTTCATGTTTTCATAGATTCATTCATATTTTATTCCTTACTTAAAGGACATCGTACTAGTTTTCAAGATTATCATAAAACTAGTTGCGTATTTCTTCATTTTAGAAGAGTTTTCAATTATGTTAAAATTATTTTTAAATTCTATTTTTGAAAACCCCTTCCTTGAAAGGGCGGCTGGATGGGCGACCATGCCTTGTATGCCAAATTGATTATCTATTTAAACATGCGCATGAAAGGGTGGTTGGTATGAGTTATACACTTGATCCTCATTATATTTTCAATTGGTATCATAATTGATATTTTTATATTTGTATACTCATATTTGTGTTTTCTATATATGTATGGTTCAAATTTCAAATAGTATCAATTTCGATTGGTATTTTCATTTTTGTACAAATATATGATTTGATTATGCTTACAATATCTTTACATCCTAAAGTACAAATTATGTTTATGCTAAACTTGATTTACTCCTTAATGTCAATTATTTTTCAATTGGTATCTTTTACAATCTTATACATCATTTTTATTGGTATTTCATAAAGGGGAAAAAACTCTTATTTTACCTTTCAATCAGTTTTATTTTCAATTGGTATCTTACTCCCACTCTTTATGATAATTTTTTGGGTAAACACTAAAATTAATAATTTAATTGGTATCAATAATCTAAAGTATCAAAATTGATATATGCTAACATTTTCAATATTGGTATCGATAATCTTAATTGGTATTATTCTCAATTTGGTATCTTTATTGCAAAATGATTTGTATTTTCAAAAATTTGGTTTGTATTTTCAATTTAGTTTTTACTTTTAATTGGTATCAAAATTTACAATATATATTTCAATTGGTATCAAAAACGTACCATGTTTCATTTTCTATTGGTTTCACAAATTTACAAGATATTTTCAATTGGTATCTTAAAAATCTTGTTTATTTTCAATTGGTATAATAAATTGGTATCATAATGTTTCGACATATACCTTTATCATAAATTGGTACATTTTTTAATTGGTATTTTTTTATATGTATTGCTTATGTGTAAGGGGAACTTAACATCTTCTCTATATATAGTTTCATGTTGAGTGTATCTCATATTGAGGAGCTTGACCTCTCTTCTCTATGTCTTACACGTGTGTAGGGGGAGCTTCACATCTCCTTTTATACATCGTATATTATGCGTTATGTGTGAAAATCACCTAGAGGGGGGGTGAATAGGTGATAATGCTAATCAATGCACAATTTAAAATTTATGATGCGACAATCTCACAAAGCAAGTGAATATAGCAATGAATGTAGAGAGCAAGTAATAAGAGCAATGAAAATAGAGCAAGAAATAAGAGCAAGTAAACCAAACGCAAACACCGAGAATTGTTATCGAGGTTCGAGCACCCAGCTCTACTTTCCCGCCTTCCCCAGAAGGATTTCAACCACTTCCACTATCACAAAGATGTTACAAATTCACCGGAGTACCGAACTCCACGATCTCAAGTACAAGCAATCTCTTAGTAGTCAAAAGACCACAAACTCTCTCTTGCAAAATTCTCTTCCCTTAGAAAGGTCCTTAGAGAACAATGAGTAGGAATGAAGCTCTTGTGTGTAAGGAGAAAAGAAAAAGAAATCAGAGAGTTCTTGAAAACACTTTAGAAAATGAGAGAGAATTTCAGCACAAAAACTAAGAAACAAAGCTCTTTTGAATGCCTTAAACTTTTGAAACTTTTGCAAATTTTCTTGTAATTAATTGGTAAGTGAATCTCTCTCCAAACACCCCTATTTATAGAAGAGGGCTAGGGTTTAGAGATAAAACATACTTAAGGCTAATCAGAAAGGATTAAAATCAAAACATGTCATTTAAACATACTTGAGTGAGAAAAGGACAAAAATTAAACCAGCTTAGAAAATAGCCGTTACTGTTCAAACGGCTATCTCGGTCGACTGGTCGGTCGACCGCTAGTTCAAAAATAAGAGCCGTTGCAGGCTGACGGTCGACCGCCCGGTCGACCTAAAAATACAAAGAGCAGAAGTCTATCAGTCAGGCATGTTTCGGTCGACCGCTCGGTCGACCGAGAAATGTGCACACGGATACGCACTGCTGCCAGAACCTTGGTCGACTGGGTCGGCCGACCGGATTGACCTGACACAGGGTCGGCCGACCGGACGGTCGACCGGCTCAGGTCAAAAGCCAAAACAAAAACAGAATTTTGAGGAGAAATCTATTTTTAACAAAATAGTTTTTAATAGAGATATATATAATGGATAAAAATGAGTTTGTAGGCTGAAGATTGTATACAAACTATTTTTGTACATATTATAGGAAATATATTTGAATATGAGATGTGCGCAAAAACGTGTGTGATAGAGCTTCAAAACCTATTCACTATTCTTTAACAAAACTATAAAATTAGAAACAAACCTACAGAAATATCTTGAGCAATCTTGAAGCGTTGAGCCATGCAATGCCTTGTTAGAGCCTTCTCTTCTATATTCCTTCCTTGATGTGCAAAACGCCTTCTTTGCTTCATGAACCTAGAAGTTCTTGCAATAGCTAAGCAATGGCCTCCAAATATGGTACTAACCTGAAACTTATCTTAAACAAACTAATTAGTACCAAATAGCTCTTATTTGTTTTTTTATCATCAAAACTCTAAACAAATGGAGAGTGTAACCTTTTGGGCCAAGAATCTCCCCCTTTTTGATGATGACAAAACAAATAGGCTATAAACAAAAATATAGGGGAGGAGAAAGCTCCCCCTCAAATTATGCTATATTAAACAAAGAAAAACAATGTAATTTGTAATTTGCAAGTAAACATCATGAAACCAAAAACCATGAAACACCATGAGATATAAAACACTTGCAATACACTTAAACTCAAATTACAAGAATTCATGAAAACACATCAAAAACATCAAAAACACACATCAAAAACATCAAAAACACATCAAAAGCTAAAAACATATATAAACTCATATGGAACCAAAGACCATATGAACTCATATTTCCATACATAAACTCATTCTCCCCCTTTATGTCATACATCAAAAAGGGTTAAGAAAACATTTTTATTCAATAACACAAACATTAAGTTCACCACAAATGAATGAAAATCTTGTTGGAACCTGACAAGTTCAAGATATTGAAGCCTCTCCAATTACAAGATTTTGATGATGGACGAACACTACTATCACATGATGATTACTCTACCTCAGATGAGATTACTGAAGCTTACGGGTGTTTGTGGAAGTTGTTGTGTAAACTTAGAAAGTTTTTGTAATAGCCTTGATCAACTTACACACAAAATTAACCTTCCAAGTCGACTTACCCTATGATATAGTCGACTACCCCAATGTAGTCGACTTGACATATAGCCCTAGTCGACTAGTCCACTTAGACAAAAAAACTCCTAACTCTCTGTTTGGACTCTGTAAGCCAAATTAGTCGACTTGACTTTTTACCTAGTCGACTAACAGATACTCTAGTCGACTAACCCTATTCCAAGTCGACTAATAGTTGATACAAAAATTATCCAACTCTCTGTTTCTTTTCTGAAACAAATTAGTCGACTACTCTTTTTATCCAGTCGACTAATACAGTTATAAGTCGACTACAAGTTAGTTATAGTCGACTAATTTCAGTTATCCAGAAACTTTTGTTTCCAACAGACACTTCCCTAGTCGACTAACAATCTTACCTAGTCGACTAATAAGTGAACTTTTGCCTAGCCTAGTCGACTAATCCAGTATCCTAGTCGACTATAAGCAGTTTCTGACTGTTGGACAGTTTCTCTTATCTGATTCATTTGGCAACGTTTTCAAATGTTCAAATTGTCTGAATTGATGCCATAACTTCCCTAACTGACCCTAGTCTACATCTATAAATAGAGAAGTTATTCCAAAGGCCATTTACCAATTCTTTCAATCAGATTTCCAAAGCCAAAATTTCCAGAATCCTGAAAACTGAAAGTTGCAACTTCTTTCTTCACCAAAAGCCATTTCTCTTGTGAAGAATTCTGAAGTTAAACCTTCCTATACAGAACCTTGTCCACTACAGATCCTTATCAAGGCTATAGGAAGTTATTGTATTCATTTCAAAGAAAGTTGTACAAGGAGTCTTTCTGGGTGTAGAAGATTGTACAAGGCGTGTTCTCTGGTGGAAGAGAAGTTGTGCACGTTGGCAAAGGGTGTTTGTCAAGTGGTGCACAAGGCACTTGTTGTAGGGTGTACACAAGGAAAGTAAGGGAAAATCTCAAGCGTTTGCTTGGGGACTGGATGTAGGTCACAAGGACCGAACCAGGATAACTCTCCGCTGTTTGCGTTTGTTTTTCTGTGCTTAATCTCTTGTGATTATTTAATTTCTGCAAGTGATTTGTTTAAAGTTTTAAATAACACTATTCACCCCCCCTCTAGTGTTGTTTTGCTTGTTATATAGATCCTACATTTGGTATCAGAGCAGGTTTCAAGGCAAACAACCATACAAGGATGGCAACGAATTTCCAATCATCCCAATTCAAAGAAGGGCATTCTACACAACGTCCACCGCTCTTGACGGAACCAACTACAATTACTGAAAGTGTAGAATGAAGATCTACTTGCAGTCGCTCAACTACGATCTTTGGAACATCGTAGAAGCCGAGTACACCAAGCCTACAACCAACTATGACGCTTGGAGTGAAGAACAAAAGAAGAATGTAAATCTGGATGCCAAGGCGATGAACGCTCTCTTTTGTGCCTTAACCAAAGAGGAATTCAACCGTGTGTCTACATCAACCTCTGCACATCAAATATGGCATACACTCGAGGTAACACACGAAGGTACTAACAAGGTTAAAGAATCTAAAATTTCAGTTCTTGTCCACAGATTTGAATTGTTCAAGATGAAGGAGAACGAAACCATATCCGAAATGGTTACATGGTTCACCGACATCACCAACACTCTTGCATCCCTTGGAAAGGACTACACTCAGGTTGAACGAGTCCGTAAGATCCTTCGAGCACTCACACCGGAATGGGAGAAGAAGACAACCGCCATTGAAGAGGCAAACGATCTCTCCACCATGACATTAGAAAACCTAGTCGGTATTCTAATGGCATATGAAGTGCAAATAGAAGAAAGAAAGAAGGACGAACAACAACATCAATCCAAGAAGAAAGTTCTTGCCTTCCATGCATCTTCAGATACGGACAATTCGGATGAAGATGAAGAAGAAATGGCCATGCTTCAAGGAAGTTCAAAAGATTCTTAAAACAAGGTAAGTATAATAAGAATAAAGATACTAATGAAATTCCAACTTGTTTTAAGTGTAACAAACCAGGCCATATGAAGAAGGATTGTCCATTGATGAAATCAAAAGGACACTTCAAGACTTTCAACAAGTTCAACAAGTTCAACAAGAATAAGAAGGCCTTTCAAGCAACATGGGATGATAGCGACTCATCTTCTTCTGAGGACGAAGAAGAAGCAAAGAAACCGCCAATATTTGCTTCATGGCCCAAGAAGATGAGGTACAAGATTATGATGCTTTATTAGAAGCCTTTAATGAACTTTATAGTAATTCAAAACTGAAAAGATTAGAAATAAAGTTTTAATAAAGGAAAATGAAAAACTTGTTAATAATAATTCAATTCTTGTTTCTCAAACATCATCTTTTAGTTCTCAAAAAGAAGAATTTGAAAAAGTTATTGTATCTTTAAAAAGAGACAATGAAGTTTTCTTAAAAGAGAATGCTTTACTTAAAAAGGAAACTTTTTCTTTAAGTTCTAGAATTAATGTTTTAGATAAAGATATGATAAGTTTCAAAATTAAGTATGAAGATCTTTTGAAAAATGTAAATAAATTTAATAAAGGAAAAGAAAGTTTAAATATGTTATTATCTTCTCAAAAGATGTCTAACAACAATTTTGGTCTTGGTTTTTCAAAAGATAACATGTATAGCCTACTCATGTTGGTATTGGTTTTTCAAAGACTAATTTTGTAAAATCTACACATGTTCATAATCCATACAATTCTTTTGTAAAAGAAATTATATTTCAAAAAGAAGTAGATGCAAATATATATGGGTTCCTAAGAATCTAAATAATATTGATAAGAATATTTATGTTGCATCTTTTATACATGATGTGTGTAATTCTAAGAATTATGTTTATACTAACAAATGGAAACCAAATTCCAATTGGATTGGGTTCCTAAAGGCTAACCTTTTTCGGACCCTATCATGATGGGTACCATATTTATTGTTTTATCTTATAGGTACCTAACAAAGAAAAGTGGATACTTGATAGTGGGTGTTCCAAACACATGACCGGACATATACAACTATTGTCTTCCGTACAAATCAAAAAAGGAGGTACAGTGATCTTTGGAGACAATAACAAAGGAAAAGTTATTGGAACCGGCATTGTTGGTAATCTTTCAAAACCTCTTATTGAAATGTCCTTTTGGTAAGTGGTTTAAAACACAATGTATTAAGTATTAGTCAATTATGTGATAAGGGTTATAAAATTGTGTTTGAAAAAGATGTTTGTCTTATTTATGATGCTAATATGAAAGATATTTTGTTTAAAGGTTTTCGAAACAATAACATATATGAATTGTCAATAGCATGCATGTCTTCAAATGAAAATTTATGTCTAATTGCTTCAAATAATGATTATTTTTTATGGCATAAAAGATTGGTCATTTGAATATGAAAACTATTTCTAAGATTTCAAAATTTAACTTAGTTAAAGGTCTTCCAAAAATTGCTTTCAAAAAGGACTATTTTTGTGATTCTTGTCAATTAGGAAAACAGTTAAATCTTCTTTAAATCAAAAGATTGGTTTCTACAAAAAGACCTTTAGAATTATTGCATTTGGATTTATTTGGTCCTACTCGTTTTCTTCATTAAACAAGAGTAGATATGTTTTGTCATTGTAGATGATTACTCACGTTTTACATGGGTTTTTCTGAAAAATAAAAATGACACTTTTGATGAATTTGTAAGTTTTTGTAAAAGAATTCAAAATCAAAAGTCTCTAAACATAGTCACTATTCGTAGTGATCATGGAGGAGAATTTGAGAATGAATCTTTTTCAAATTTCTGTAATAAGTATGGTATTACACATAATTTGCATTTCCTAGAGCATCTCCTCAAAATGGTGTTGTAGAGAGAAAGAATAGGACTTTGCAAGAATGTGCTAGAACTATGCTTATGGATAGTAACTTACCAAAATACTTTTGGGCTGAAGCCACTGCTACTGCTTGTTATGTTTTAAACGAGTAGTACTTATTCGACCATTTTCAAATAAAACCTCTTATGAATTGTTTCATGATCGGATTCCAAAAGTTTCATATTTTAAGATTTTTGGTTGTAAATGCTTTATTTTAAATACAAAAGATGCTTTAGATAAATTTGATGCTAGATCCAATGAAGGTATTTTGTTGGCTATTCTACTCATAGTAAAGCATATAGAATTTTTAATAAAAAATCATTTACTATTGAAGAATCTTTACATGTTAAATTTGATGAATCCTTGACTAAACTTGTTTCTAATGATTCTCCACATGATGATGATCATATTATAGTTTCTCCTAATGAAAATATTGTTATATCTTCTGTTGATACTAACTTGTCTAAGGATGAAGAGATTCCTACCGAGTTACCGAAAGCCTATGTTGAAGTAAGGAATCATCCACAAGATTTGGTAATTGGAGATATAAAATCAAGGCGTTCAAACGAGATCCAAGTTGAATTACATGACACAAATGCCTTCATTTCACTCATTGAACCGAAGAAATCAACGAAGCATGTGCGGATGATTATTGGACAATTGCCATGCAGGAAGAGTTGAACCAATTTGTAAGAAATGATGTGTGGGATCTTGTGCAACGTCCTACTGATCATCCCGTCATCGGTACAAGATGGGTCTTCAAGAACAAACTCAATGAATCCGGTGAAGTCATTAAGAACAAGGCAAGGTTAGTAGCACAAGGGTACAATCAAGAAGAAGGTATTGATTTCGATGAAACTTATGCTCCAGTTGCAAGACTTGAATCAATTCGTATATTACTTGCTTTTCATGTTTTATGAATTTCAAATTATATCAAATGGATGTTAAAAGTGCCTTTTTAAATGGAATAATTAAAGAAACTGTTTATGTTGAACAACCATCAGGTTTTGAACATGAAAAATTTCCAAACCATGTTTTCAAACTTAAAAAAGCTTTATATGGTTTAAAGCAAGCACCTCGTGCTTGGTTTGATAGATTAAAGAGTTTTCTTTTAAATTCTGATTTAAAATGGGAAGTGCAGATACAACTCTTTTTATCAAACATGTTCTAAAGATATCTTAATAATTCAGATTTATGTTGATGATATATTTGGTTCTACTAATGATGATCTTTGTCAAGAATTTTCTAAGACTATGCAGAATGAATTTGAGATGAGCCACATGGGCGAACTCACTTACTTCCTCGGTCTTCAAATCAAACAAATGAAGGATGGAATCTTCATCTCCCAATGCATATACGCTAAGGAACTTCTAAAGCGATTTGGTATGGAAAATTCTGGTCACAAGAATACTCCCATGAGTACAACTACCTTTTTGGACAAAGATGAAAGTGGTAAGAATGTCGATCAAAAACTCTATAGAGGTATGATTGGCTCTCTACTTTATATTACTTCTAGTAGACCTGATATAATGTTTAGCGTATGCTTATGTGCTAGATATCAGTCAAATCCTAAGGAATCACATATTAAAGCCGTGAAAAGGATCTTTAGATATTAAATAACACAGTCAACTATGGTTTATTTTATCCAAAGTCATGCACATTTGATTTATTATCTTATAGTGATGCTGATTTTGCTGGTTGTAAATCTGACCGGAAGAGTACTAGTGGTACTTGTCACTTTTGAGACATTCACTAGTATCTTGGTTCAGTAAAAAGCAAAATTCCGTATCCTTATCAACAACTGGCAGAATATATTGCTGCTAGTGTTGCATGTGCCCAAATTATATGGATGAAAACAAACCTTACTTGATTATGGCATGACTCTCACAAATTCACCTATTATGTGTGATAATACAAGTGCTATTAATCTATCTAAAAATCCAGTTCACCATTCACGTACCAAACATATTGATATTAGACATCATTTTTTACGTGATCATGCTTTAAAAGGTGATATTTCTTTAAATTTCATATCAACTGATAATCAAGTTGCTGATATATTAACTAAACCACTGAAAGAAGATATCTTTATAAAATTTAGAAGAGATCTTGGTATTTGTAATTTTTCAGATTTTTAAACAATTTCTTAGATTTTTTTTCTAAGGCAGTAGTATTTTTATGCAAGTTAGTCGACTTATAACTCTTATTAGTCGACTTATAAAAGTCTTAGTCGACTTGAAAAATTTCCTAGTCGACTCCTGTAAGAAACAGAAACTTCAATTTCTGATTTGTCCAGAATTAGTCGACTATAGAAAATTTACAGTCGACTAGTCCTATTATTAGTCGACTAGTCTTGTCCTGTAAGTCGACTAATACTGTGAATTTCTGTTTTCTGTTTTCGGATTTCTGTTTCAAACCCGACCCAATAACTTAAGTTAAGGATCCGATATCACTTATTTTTTAATCCTATCCATTGATTTATATCCGATACATCTTAACCATTCATTTCTTTCCTTATCTCACCAAACCCTAGAAATTTTTCCCTCATTCTCTCCTTCCAGCCGAGCTTCAGTCGACCAAGGAGAAAACCTAGGGCACCGGGTTCTGCGACTTCTTCCAGCGAATTTCTTCCAAATTCTCCACTGTTCTTCATTTCAGGGTATAAAACTTTCCAATTTCAGTTCATTACTTCATTATCTGCTGTCTCTTTGAGTTAATTTCGTTTTCATCATGTCTCGTTCCAAGAAAACAAAATCACTCCTGGTTCATCCTCTTCAACCACTGTTGATTTAGGACTTTTCTGAAAAATCCACAACTAGAGCCTGATTACCTTAGACTATCAACTCTAGATATTATTCCAGGAAGATATATCAAATATGATGATTTTTATGATTATGATATCATGTCATATCTTCGAAATTGTGGTTTATATAACATGTTCTCCTCTGAAGTTAAGGATTCTTATTATCCTTTTCTAATTTATCTATTCTACACCAACATAGCTTTTGAAGATAATGAAAATAATACCTATCTTGAATCTATGTTAAAGGTGTTCATATTAAGC